>OX422219.1:536873912-538073912 GCA_949130495.1 Sambucus nigra | reverse complement strand
ATAGTTGCTTTGGGTGAAGAATGAGAGAAGAAGAAGAAATATAGAGCAATATTTGTGGGATGTGCATCCCCTAACTTTCATAAATTATTTTTTCCCCCCACAAGTTTTTGGTATTTTTTTGGAATTTTCCTCGAGAGTCCCCAATTTTTTTTAATGCTCGAGGACGAATTTGGTTTTAAGAGGGGGAGAGTGGTGGAAATGGGTCCCTATTTCAGGGTTTTATTGCATTTTATTGTATTTTTGTTATTTTCTTTTATTTTATTATGCCATTGTACTTTATTTTATTTTAATATTTAGAGGTAAGGAGTAGTAATTGCATTTTTCTAATTAGATCCTTAGCTTAGAGTCTAAGCTATTCCTCCCCTTTAAATATCCCATTGTAAGCCTAATTTGAGGATAGACTTGAATTTTGAAATAGAAAAGAGTATTTCTCTCTCTAAAGTGTGTTATATATTTTTAGGAGCCTTTTGACGTGTAGTTTATGTTAGTGTATATTAGTAATTTTAGGGATTTTATTAAGGCTAAAATCATTTACCGAAATGATTTATAGAGATTCAAAATTATATGGAATGAATGTTCTAATTAGGGTCATTTTTTGGATTATTTCACTTCTAAATTAAATAATTTTTAATTTTTTTCAAATTTAGTCATTGAGAAACTGAAACCATCGATTGAGAATGGTATGAGTTGGTCTTATTCAAATATCATACCCTTGTAGAACAGAAATGCTGCAACCACTCCACTTTGACATAAATTTTATTTATTCTAGTCCATATTCTAGCTATACCTTCTTTGTTTAATCCATGTAAAGCCAACATCCACCACGCCACTAGAGGAGATAACATTGATGAATTGAAATCTAAAGCTTCTCCTAATTGAATCTCATTTTCTCCCAGTTAAAGTTCTCTGATCATCAAAAAAGAAAGAACAATTAGAAGACTTTCACACCATCTCTCCCACAATTAGAAGAAATGTGCTAGATCATCCAAGGCAAAGCAACCTAATTCTCTTCCATTATTCCATTAACTGACTTAAATTGTAGAATTTCTAGTTAGTATTATATATCATTTCATCCGATTTTCAGAATTTGGTTAAGGGGATTCTGTACCTTGATTGATCTAATCTGCACTAGTAGATCTAGTCCTTGATTGCTTTGCTTGTTTCCTTACTCACGAGCTATTCGAGGGGAGACTTTCAATATTGTTAATCATTTTTACATATCAATTGGACACCTTTAGTTGTTTACTAATAAAATGTTGCATATTTTTTGAAATAGATTTAAGATTTGACTAATATTTTTGTATTTATGTTTGATCATATGTTTCTTGTTATCTTTGATGCTCACAGTCGGAAGAAAATGAAATCACACCCTACAAAGGAAAATATAAATTTATGTGATTGACTAATTTTTTGAGTTTATATGCATGCTCCATCAAAGTATTCTTTACCGTTTAAACGAATAATATTATGATCTTGATCCAACTCCTTCGAAAACAATAACCAAGCAGAGACCTAATCTTTACAAAACTTCAGAAACAAGGATTGGTTAAATTGCACGAAAAATTACAAACAATGAAATAGTTCAGAATTTTCTTATTATTATATGTTAGATAAGGATGGTTGATGAAATTACAATAGATCGATCACATAGTCTTTAATTTTCCCCAACTATAAAATGACTCAATCAAATTATCATAATACAATTTGACTTATTCATAAGTTTAATTTCTAGAATTTTATTTTGAAGTAACATAAGTACCAAAAATTTATGTATTTAATAAATCTCACTAAGTTTTAAGGACATAATAGCTACAAGATGTCATTCATTATTTTCTTTGCATTTATGTAAAAACATGTTTGTTATTGATCATGTGTCTATAGTTTTCTAATTGTTCCTCTAGTTATTGAATCTTCCATGTGTGTTAGTCTGGAACATAGACTAGCGTTTTAGGTGAATTAACTACTCTAATGGCATAGGATTCTAATTTCATAAAAAATTTAATGCTCTAAAAATTATTGTTGATCTTATTAAGTAGCTTAAATACTATTTATTGTTTTGCCCAGTTATTGATAGAGATTTTGGTTACATTGTCACAATGAACGATGACAAATTTGTGCTACTATCGATTTGCATGAGCATTTTGTGTAGAATTTATACAGGACTGTGAAAAGTTGTTGAAGTTTATATTTTTTGGTAACAAATTAATTTTGAATTATATAACTATTTCTTCATATTTTAATGTTGTGGAACTGTTTTGCCAAATTAGTTCTTCAAATGCAGTCACTGTATTTACGAATATGTGCAATATTATTTTGATGCCCATTCATCATGAAATCTGGAGACACATTTTTTATACTAGTTTTCTATCTATATATAATGTCAACATGAGCAGTATCATGGGTTCGTCATAGGCGGTTGTTTATTTTCCTTTATTATGAAAACCAATATATATATATATATGTTGACCTAGAGTATACATCACGATTAATCATTGGATATGCTTTGGTAATTATCTTCAAGTAGAAAATTTGGCTACAAAATGATGGGGGTAAGGTTGTTGTATGTAGCTTTAAGATTACACATTACATGTCAAAACTAAGTCTTAGTTTGGTTTATGCATTTAATTTTCGTTTCTTTAATAATCCAACTTGTTTTATTAGAAAGTTACTTTTCTTTATCCTCATGAAATCCATATAGAGGTTATTGGAAAACAGAGGTGAGTATAAAGTTTGCAATCCTTAATGTCATAAATATTTAAAAAATTCACAAAAAAATATGGAAAGGCATCATAAAATTTATGTTTTTAGAACCCCAACCCCATTATATGGATTACTTTGGACTCCAAACTCATAGTGATGCATAACAAAAGGACCTAGAATGCAAATAACCCAAAAAAATGAAAGACTAATGATAATAGAGTTAACATTGTGTTTTGTACTAGTTCATTGATTCTACTATGCGTACTTGTTTATTGCTTTTACACTGTTGGTAAACATGTTATTTGTATAGCGAAAAGGACAATTTTAGTGGTTGCTAAGGTATGTTCCTGCATTATGGATTGTGCTGTAAACATGAATCGTTACTATTTAGAAGTTTCATGGGTTTTGTTTTGAGCTTTAATTGGATTTGATGTTGGCCTTGATGATAAAAGAATGATCTTCTGGAATGGTTCCAGGAAATGGCCAAGTAAACTCATATTATGCCGAGTTGACTTGGTTCAGCGTGGCCAAACAGAGTGATACGTGGTTCAGAAGTTGGCAAATCTGACTAAACATGCTTAACTAGGTAATGTCCTGGTTGTGGCTTCTATAAAATCAGCAACTTAATTGAGTCATATCGTGGTTGAGTGAATTGACAAAAAACAGATAGAAGGATGCGAATAGAGTGACATAAATGAGAGGAAACTAATCTTTTTGATGGCCAACTGAACTCGAATTTGACTGAGTTAACTCGCTTCAGCAATGGAAAAACTGAGTCTGATACGCGGTTTAATAGTTAACTAAATCAGATTAATTAGGTTTAACTATGTGATATATTGGTAATAGCTTCTTAAAAAATGGTCGAGTCACATTTGGTTATATTAGTGATGTAAATCTTGAAATGCGGAAGCGTTATTGTTACCCTACACAACTATTAACTACACAACAACTACACTACACAAAAACAACAACTAAACTAAAGAAATGAAATGAGTTTCTTTCTCTCTCGATTCTCAATTCTCAATATTCAAGGTTGATTACAAATGAGGGCCAAGGGGCCTATTTATAAGAGAGATTAGCTTACTAATCAAGCTATTACCCAAAATAACTAAAAAATGCAACTAATACCCAAAAATGACATATTAGTCCCAAACATACTTGGAAACTAATTAGACACTAAAAATAAAGGAAAATTATATTTAAACCTTAAACTAAAAATATAAAATAAGGGATAGTCTTCTCCCGGAGGCACAACCACGCGCCACGTGTCGCTAGACATCCCATACACATCATTCTCCCCTTCTTCGAAAAAACTCGTCCTCGAGCTTGGAGGGTGAGTCATTAATGCCACATGAACACGTGTCGGTACAAGTGTTATCTTCCAAAGTAAAGTAAAATCCCAAATCAAATCCAACACGCAAATGGATCGACTGAACTTCAATTAGACCCATATGGACCTTCAACAAATAGGCTAATATATCCAAATCTCAATGATGCCTCCCAATAGAATCCGAGCAACCAAAAACTGACTACTCCGCCTTATCAACACCATAAGCATATGGTTGCAACTTGGCTTGGTGGACCCTTGAATATGATCGAACGGTAACTCCGACGACCGCACCTTTTCTAGTACGATGGCGAAACAAGAGAAATGAAGACGGCGACATCCCGAAAAGCCGAGCCCAAAATGGCAAATAGTCGGAAAATGTATCCCAAGTGGGTACATTTCTCATGGAAGTGATATGTTGTGTCAAAAATTGACCAGAATAGAGGTCAATAGGGTGGGTACGATCGGGTTGAAGAAGGGCAGGCCCTTTGGGTTGAGTTGACTTGCGGTTGGGCATTAATGAGTGAAAAATGGGTAAAAATGGGGTTAAGAGGGGGTGGGGCTGATCGGGTAGGGTGGGGGGCTATTTTGGAGGTTTAGGGTTATGTTGGCGCCGAAAAAGGCCAAGAAGTGGCTACTGGTCTCTGTATCAGCAGGTGGTTGGCGTGGGAGGGTTCCGACCCTTTTTGGGTTAGTTCCGACCATTGGGGGTAGGTCGGTTACTGGATAAATAGGAGGGGAAGGGGTTTTGGGTGTTGGGGTTCTGTCAGAGGATAAAAAAGGGTTGTCGGCCTTTGTTTGGTTGCGCTGCTGTGGCAGGTGGTTCTGACCTCTGCTGGTGCTTTTTCGGGCACTGTGGTTTGGTCGGATATGGTGGGGAAGCTAGGGTTTTATATCTGTGGGGGGCTGCAGGGGTGCTGGGACTATTTCGGGAGTTTTGGGGATGTACCAACACCGGAAAAGAGGCCTAAGGGCTGGACAGTGGTCGGCAGGGGTGTTTTGATAAGTGGGATGATTGACGACTGTGGAAAAGGGGGTGGGGGCTGCTGGGGTAAGGTTATGGGTAGGTTTGGTAGGGTATTGCACATCACCAAAACGCTCATTTAGTAACACACTTTTTTTATATTACTAACACTCTTTTACCATTACTATTTCTCACAATATATTAATGTTACTAATTTTAGCCAAGTGTTAGTAGTATTAGTTGATTATTTAAAATTAATTTTTTTTCTTGAAAAAAGGTTAATTTTTCCCCACCAAACCAAAACATTGTCCCGGCTCTCTTCGAACCAAAGCGGGAAAGCTCTTCTCAAAACATTGCGTGCCAAAGCGGGAAAGTTCTTCTCCAAATCGGTTCGTGCCAAATTTTTCAAGGCTAACAAATCGATTGCTACTTTATCCCAAATCGGTAGCTCCCAAATCGATTGCTGCTTTATCCCAAATCGGTAGCTGCTAAATCCCAAATCGGTACTGCTAAATCCCAAATTCCAAATCGATTCTTCTACAAATTTTTCTCCACGTAATCCTAACTGGATCCAGGTAACCCTAAGTGACATATATATATATATAAACATACTTGTTTTGGATTTGATAAGTTAGTTTTTTTTTGTAACTGTTTGATTTTATTTATGTTTTTTCTTATATCTGATGTTACGAGTGTGTATGTATATGTTATGAGTATATGTTATGAGTGTGTATGTATATATGATGTTATGAGTGTATGTATATGTTGATTTATTTTATGAGCAGTGATATTTAATAAAAAACAAAAAACAATCTGAGCAACAATTTTATGGGCCGACACGATAAGGTTTTTTCAGACACGAACAAAACACGATATGAATTCATGTTTTTTTTAGTTGACACGAACACGACACGACAAGATATGAACACCAGAATTTCTTAAATTTCACGCCTAAAAAACACGACAACACGACACGACACGACTCATAATTCAGACACGAACACGACACGACATGACACGACTTCGTGTAAAAAAACACGAAACGAACACGACATATCGTGTCAATTTCGAGTCAATTTCATGTCGTTCCGTGTCGTTTCTAAAATTGCCACCACTACATACGAGTAGAAAATAATGTGTACTCTTGTGCACCTTTTCTGTGTAATCATGTCTTACAAAGACAGGTTGAAGTTGAAACACATATAGTTCTTTTATTTTCCCCTTGTGTTTGTCGGTTACGAAGTATTTGTTTTCACTCTTGGGTCCCGTACTAAATCTGTATTCTTCATTTTTTTCTCTATATATACAAGCTGAGGGGTCCTTATTCCGTTTGATGTACCTGTATTTATTATATCTACTACAAATATTTTAGTGTTCTTGATTTTTTAAGTAATAGTTAATATATGCCATTATTCTGTAATTTGGTCCCCTCTGGTTTTTGGGAGGAAAAAAAAATTACTTAGATAATCTCCTATCCCTCTGTTTTTGAATGAGAAACCTATTTTAAGAACACGAATCTTGGCTAGTCTTGATTTCAAAATTTTTTTGTGAATCGGTTTATGATTGTTTATTACAAATTATTTGTTTTCCCATTCAATGTCCATTGCATTTTTCTAAAACACAATTGTCCATGCACTAATGCTTTTGAGTTATTTTGTGTTCATGTAGAGGGAATACTTGCGTGGAGACCTATTTTAGGATTACTAACATTAATATACCATTACTATACCTTTACTTAATTTGAGTTACCAACGCTACTATATCATTTCGGTAAAGTGTATCATGTAAGTCAAAAGGTGCACACTATCCTTTTATATAAAATAATGATATTTTTTTGGTAGTGTAGAATGTCCCAAACATTAAACAAAGGATGGATGACTGAGAGGAACAAAATAAGTGAGGTATACATAAATGGAGTAACATATTTTGCAATTGCAAACAATAGACATCATCTCTCGACATTTCCATATCCATGTGTTAAGTGTCGAAATAAGAAGCGGTTCAGTGCGTCAGCTATCAGGAGTCATTTGATTCGGTATGGTATAGATTCGACATATACTACATGTATTTTACACGGTGAAATAAGATCCTCAAACTCCCCGAATCCCGTTATAGAACCTATTGATTATGGAGAACATGTCGAAAATGATGAGAGCATTGAGAATGAAAGGCTTCGAGACTTAGTTGACACGTGCTACGGAGTGCACGAACAACATTGTGGAGAACCTGACCAGGCAGAAAAATCACATGTTAATAATGAGAAGTATCAAGAGTACAACAGATTAGCGACTGAGAAATTGTACCCTTCATGTGATGGTCCTGAGACTACTCTCTCTGCAATTATGGAATTGCACAATTTGAAGAAGCAGTTTGGTTGGTCGGGAAATAGCGTTACGACTCTTTTGTCGATTGTAAAAAGGTGGCTTCTAAAAGAAAACACTTTACCAGAAAAGTATCCGCAAATGAAGAGAATGATGACAGACTTAGGGATGAAAGCAAACTACATTCATGCATGTGAGAATAACTGTATTTTGTACTGGAAAGAGAATGAAGACTTAGAAGAATGTCCTCAGTGTGGGACACCAAGATATTTGGTGAACACAAGGAAAGGAAAAAGGGTATGTAAAGAACCGATAAAAGTATTGAGACATTTCCCTTTAATTCCAAGGCTAAGGAGATTATACACTATACCTTGGATAGCGCATGAAATGACGTGGCATCATCGAGCAACAACTTCATGGGATAATCAAAGACATCCTTGTGATTCAGCTCAGTGGAGAGTGCTACAAAATAGATGGCCTGATTTTTCTAAAGAAGGGCGTAATGTTTGGCTTGCCATATCTACAGACGGGTTCAATCCCCATGGTATAAAATCTAGTAGTTATAGTTGTTGGCCAGTTATGGTTGTGTCTTATAATGTGGGCCCATATTTGTGCTTGAAGCATGAGTTTCAAATATTGTCTTTGTTGATTCCTGGGCCCAAGGCACCGGGTCAAGACATTGATGTTTTTCTTCAGCCGTTAGTAGATGAGTTGAAGCAATTATGGGAGGGAGTTCCAGCTTTTGACATGCACAAAATGTAACACTTTACATTGAGAGCTATGTTGGTGTGGGGGATTCATGATTTCCCCACATATGGAAACTTATCTAGATGTATAACACATGGCTACAAAGCATGTGCTATTTGTGGTGATGACACACCATCACTTCGGTTGGTTAACAGCAAGAAAATAGTTTGCACAAACTATCGTATGTTTTTTGATAGAGAACCCATTTAGGAGTGGTAAAGGTTTGGGACTTAAATCATAAGAACTTAGATCTCCCCCGATTCGAATTAATGGAGATGCACTTGTGGAAAAGTTGAGCAAAATTATGTATGTACCTGGAAAAGCCTCAAAAGTTCATTCTAAGAAGCGTAAGTCTGATAATGCGAATGGAAGTGACACTGATGTGGATAAAAGTGACAATGTTGAAGTTAAAGAATCATGGTATAAAAAATCCATTTTTTTTACTTGGAATACTGGCGGCATCATGAAGTTTGACATGTCCTTGATGTGATGCACACCGATAAGAACGTTGCAGAGCATTTAATAAAAACAATTCTTAGTGCTAATAAAACAAAGGATGCTGAAAATTGACGATTGGAATGAAGGACCTGGGTAAGCGTAGCGGGCAATGGCTTAAATTTGATGAGCGCACGGGGAAAAAAATAAAACCAATGGCACCATTCATCTTGGATAAAGAGGAAAAGCCACAATTCTGCCAAATTTTGAAAGACTTAAAGCTTCCTACCAGTTTTTCGTCTAACTTGAGCAATATTGTAAGTCTTAGTCCCCCATCTCTACACTCATTGAAGTCCCACGACTATCATGTCATAATGGAACACTTGTTACCCGTGTTGCTCCAACATGCCTTCCCAAAACATCGAGATTTAAGAAGAGCAGTCCAACAATTAAGTTTGTTTTTTAACATGTTGTGCTCCAAGATCCTCATTCGACAAGATATCCAAAGAGCCAAAAGCATGGTTGTTGAATCATTTTGCGTGTTGGAGAAATATTTTCCACCAGCGTTTTTCGATATTAGCATTCACTTCACTGTGCATCTAGCAGATGAAGCCTTGGTTTGTGGACCAACAAACACTCATTGGATGTATCCGTTCGAAAGGTAATTTTTTGTCTTCCAATAAAATAAAATATGCACAATTCAGGTTAACATTTGTTGTTATTAATTTTTATTGATTTATAGAAACAGGACGATGAAAGATTTCAAAGGTATACCTAGTAATAAGCGGTATGTTGAGGGTTCCATTACAGAGTCCTATGTCGTAGCCGAATTTGTTAGATATTGCATATAATACATGCCAAATTCGTTAGATGGAAATCATAAACGCTCACGTGAAGCCTTTTTAGAGGAGGATGGAGAGTTCTCTGATGAAGGGCCTTTGCTTGGTGATAAGACTATAACATTAGGATCAATACAATTCCAACAAATACGTTGATGGATGTTATTTGGACTTAATGTCGATGGACTTCAGGATTAATATAGGTTAGAGTTCTTTCTTATATTATCAATTAAAATTTAATGAATATCTTGATTAATAATCACTTATATCAAATGACATATTGTAGTGAGTATGAAGCATCATTAAAATCCGTGTCTCGTGCGAAAGGGAAGGGGATTGAAATGACAAAAGTGGAGAAACAAACTTCTTTTATTCCTTGGTTATCAGACAAGGTGATTCTATATATACTAATATTTTAATGCCTTTTTTGCATAAACCTCCTGAGATAAAAACATGTATTGATGTAATTATGATTTGTTTTCATGGGACACAGTTGGTGAAATCAGGAGAGACAAAGACAAAGGAAACATTGTGGCGATTAGTTCAAGGACCACAATTCAAGACTAAAACATGCAAAAAGTATCGTGTAAATGGTTTTGTATTCTCTCCTAAGTATCATGAGGATACGGTTGTTACACAGGATAGTGGTGTTTGTTTGAAGGCATGGACGCAATTTCGAGCTAGAAAAAGTGATAAGAACCTCACAAATACTTGGACTATGTGGTATGGAGTCATCAAACAAATAATTGAGCTAGACTATACCGCATTTAAGGAGGTCGTCTTTTATTGTGATTGGGTGAGGGTGGAGGATAAGACTAATGGTTGTAAGCTTTGTCCGGACTCCAATTTAGTGATGGTAAATTTTGACAAGTTTAAGAGCGTTGACAATGAGTTCGATGAACCTGCTATTCTCGCATCCGAGGCTAATCAAGTATTTTATTCTAAAGATCTTAAAAATCCAAATTGGTGAGTGGTTATACATTCACCGAAGAGATTAACGAGTCAAATGGACGATTTAGAGATCCCAACATGCTTCCAATCTATTCTTGAAGACCAACCACATTTAGAAAGTTTGCTGAAGCGCTATGATTCCGTTTAGTTTATTTAGAATTTCCTTTCAAAAATTGCTTGTTTTGTCCCATTGATAATATAATATTTTGTCGGTTGTATGAAGCCTCAAGTAATTTTTTCATATTCATTTCGAAAACTGTTTGGTTTGAATTTTAGTTTACATGCATGGTTGTATGAATCTTGGTTATGATTTGGTTTCAAGAGTCGATTTTGACAATTGGTTGTATGGATCTTGAATTCTCACTTTTGTTATAGTTTGTAAGATATTCACTTTACTTTGGTCATTGTTCTTTATTTTGGTAGCATTGTTTTGTACATTATGGCTTCTAGTGCTGAAGGAGGTTCGAAGAAACCATCATTAGAAAACGAGATGCAACAAACATTTGTTCCGCTAGAAGAAGAATTCACCTATGGAGATTCGAACCAACCATCTTCAAGTGAGAGTAAAAAGAAGCAAGCAGAAAATGAAAAAAGGCTAAATAATTAGAATGTATTACCCTGAATGGTAAAATGATGATCACCGTTCTAGTTGATGGGAGTGTAGTTGGTCCATGGAGTGGAAAGTGGAGTACTCGTGTTGGTGATTCTGTTAGATCTTATATCCCAATTAATTATGAAGATTGAGAGGTGTGCCAAAAACTATAAAGATGACGTTTGGAAAGTTTTAATCGTAATATCTTCATTTTAAAGATAAAAATGACTTAGCCGTTGGTTATATGATATTCATTGTTTTATTATTTATTAATGTTAATTGCAGGGGTAATTTGAGCTCGATGTCGTACTGGAGGTGGCTCGCATATTGATGGAGAAAAGGTTCCCACAAAAATTTAGGGGACACAAAAATAATGAGATGTTTTTTTATCTACCACTGGAATTATACCGGAAGGTGTTGACCCTGATATATGGAGATCATTTTGTGAAAATGAGAGTAAAGCAACAAAAAAGACACAAAACATTAAAAATGCCCAGAGTCAGACCAAATTAGAACATGCCCATACACTTGGGCGACACACATATGCTGCGGTGGAGTATGAAATGGTATTTATCATAAGAGCTATAAATTCTTATCATCACTATTGTTTATAACATGTGGTATTTAAATTTCTAACATGTGACAATTAAATTATAGGTTGAAGCAAACCCAGAACAAGAAGTAAAGCGAGTAGATGTATGGTTTGCGGGACACGAGGACAAAAATGGGAATGTCTTGGAAAGTGCTAAGATTTACTACGTGAGTATTTACATGAGAAGTAAAAGTTTTTTAATGTATATTTTGTTATTTTTATTAATGAGTTTTTCTTATTTAGATCTATAACTATGATGTGATAGGATAAACTCAAGGACGTGGTTGAAAAAAGGAAGAGTGAGAGTGGAAAGGGTAGTAGCAAGAGCTAATGATTAGAAAATGATGAGGTGAGAGAAATTTTTGGAGATGAGAAAAATGGTAGAGTTCGTGCAGTTTGCCCCCTCATTTCGAAGAGGCAGTTGATGTGTTTAGGGGTGGCAAAGGCAAAACTCAAACAAAGAAAGAAGTCAAATGATAGTGCGGATGCATTGAAGAAAGATATCATTGATTCTATGAATCAAAAATTGAATGAAAATATTTGATCAACATATCTATCTATTTATAAAAGTCTTACCGTTGTTCGATTTTTTTTGTCAAGGATGTTATACAAAGTTTGGTTCAAGCCTTTAATGCTCAAAAGGAAAATGGTTCACAACTGACACCAATAAGTGAGCATGCGTCTAATACAAGTCGTCCGCGGATAAATCTTTCTAAAAATCTAGATAATGTTTTTGGATCAGCTCCTCGTCCATCCCCCCCCGTCAACCCCAATGTCATCTTCTGTAAGGACATTTTTCTCATGTCCGAAATGTTTCATTTATTTATGTCGTACGCCGCTACATTTGGCACGTCACCTCACGATCTCACATGACGGCCTCTATCTGAATTCCGGGAATCACGCATGCATTATCTCCATGAATGTGTCCCTCATCTGCATCAACGACTCCACGTTCCTTGATTCTAGGCTCGTAATGCAAGTGGTACGCAAGAGAAGTCAAATCAGTGAAACAAGGCATGATAGGGATGTTCAAGGGAAAATTGGTAATTTTATAGCCACCGTCTGGAGGACCGGTCAACTGGAAAGTTTAATATCTTGACGCAACAAAGATACTGGAAGAAACGGCACCTCAATCGGAGCTACGGTGAACAAGTTATGGCCCATTGAAAATGGAGATATTGTCATTAAAAATTATGGGAATTTTTTCTAGGTGTTTAAGCCATGTTCCCAGCACACTTTCCCGAACCCAGCCTGAAACCGGTTCGGGGGGGTGAACCGGTTCGCAGGGGTACCCGAACCAGTTCGGGGTACCTGTACGCTGGATAGAATTTCAGCATTTTAAAATCGTGGGTCTCTTCATGGTTTTCCCTATAAATACCAACTTCGGGGGAGTTGTTTTGCAAGACTTTAGAAGACGAATTTGAGAGTCCAAATACCTCTAGTTTTCATATTTTTTGAGTCCCAAGACTCATGTTTTGATTCACACATCCTTGCCAAATAATTGTGAATCCTTTTGCAACCCAAGAACACAACTCTGGTTTGTTCAACCCTTGTGGAGGAGACCGTTCTTCTACTTCATTGCAGCCCTACTGGAAAGGGATAATTCCAGCCGTGACTACAGAATCCGATACCCGAGGGTAATTCTTAGTCAACTTGTATTTTCATTGTAATCCAATTGTAAGCCGTTTTCTTACAAATTATAGTGAAAATAAATGATTTTACCTCTGTGGGGGATTTTTCCTTAATTGCATGTGTTTGAATGTTCTTGCGTAGATTATCAATTTATTCAATCACATACTGCTGCATGTTTAGGGTTTGTTTGGATTAGAAGGGTTTTATATATAATTTAATCATTTGAACGCTAGCACATACGTTCTCAAATTGGTATCAGAGCCGGTTACGCTAATTTATCGCGTATTCCTTTTTCCGCAAAATTTTTCTAAAATATCAATTTTCTGAAAAGATTGATTTTAAAAAAAAAAGTGTGTGTTCAAATGGAGAAGTCATATTATAAAATTCCTATTTTTGACGGGACAAATTATGCTTATGGAAAGCCCGTATGAGGTCGGCTTTAAAAGCCATTGATGAACGTGTCTGGATTTTGGTTGAACGAGGGTGGACTCCTCCCACCGTGACTGTTGATAATGTGACCAACTTGAAACCTGACACTTCTTAGACTGATGAAGAATTTAAATGGTCATCTTTTAGTGCTATTTCTGGGTCTGTTACACCTGATGAGTTCAAACGTATAATGACGTGTACAACGTCAAAAGAGGCATGGGATGTTTTACAACTTACCCATGAAGGAACTAATGCTGTGAAAGAGTCTAAGTTGCAAAATTTGACAACTCAATTTGAAACAATCACCATGCATGAATCTGAATGCTTTGATGAATTTTATGCTAGACTTTCTGACATTGTGAATACTAGCTTTAATCTTGGTGAACATATTCCGAATGCTAGAGTTGTTAAAAAGATTCTTCGTTCTTTGCCTAAGCGTTTTATCCCTAAAGTCACTGTGCTAAATTCTATGGGCAATTTAAATACGCTAAAATTTGAAGAACTTGTAGGAGATTTGCAAACTTATGAAATTGATATGTTCCCTAAAAATGCTAAATCTAAAGATAAGGGAAATTCTCTTAAAGCCCAATAGAGAAGGAGTGAGGGGTCAGCTAGAAAGAGGGTAGAGTCATCTAGGAAGAGAGAGACTGACACGTCAGATTCTGAGTGCGATTTTGACTAGATGATTTGGCTCTTTTCGCAAAAAAATTCAAGAGGATTCTCAAATTTAAGAAAAATGGCAATTTTAAAGATAAAAAAAATTTGAGAAAAATAAGTTTGAAAAGAAAAATGAAAAAGATTCCAAAAATCCTCTTCTGAAAGAAAGTGAGAGATGTTTTGAGTGCGATGGTAGGGGTCATAGAGCTTTTGAGTGTGCCAATCGTCTGAATAGAGAGAAAGGGAAAGTTGTCATTAATGCTACCCTTAGTGACGACAGTGAGGTCGAGACGGTGGATTCAGGAGATGAGTCACCGCATGAGTGTAACTTCACCGCATTCATGGCCAGCCAAGTGAGCACTCCTAGTTCTCCTCTCGACGTTGAGGATGATTCTTCACATGGACACCTCGACAGTGAGATCGATGTGAGTGAGGGGGAGGATGACACAAGTGAGAGCGAGAGTGATATTCAACGCGCCTACGCTAAGTTATATTCTGAGTCTTTTAAAACTAAAAAGCGTAACAAAGCGTTAGTTCTTAAGATCACCTACTTAGAGGAAGATTTAAGGAAAGAGAGAGAAAGAGAGTTCTCCACCTGCACCGCCCTGAGAGAGAGAGAATCTACATGTGTCGAGAATGAGTTGCTTCAGTTTAAAAAGAATAATGTCTGGGAATTAGTCCCCCGACCTAGTGAGACTAATGTGATAGGTACCCGGTGGATTTTTAAGAATAAAATGGATGAATATGGTACCATAATCAGAAATAAGGCTAGGTTGGTCGCTCAAGGATACACACAGATAGAGGGTGTAGACTTTGGGGAGACATTTGCTCCTGTTGCGAGGCTTGAGTCCATCCGCCTTCTGCTCGCCATCGCATGTCCTCTGCGCTTCAAGGTGTATCAGATGGATGTCAAGAGTGCCTTTCTGAATGGAATTCTACAGTAGGAGGTTTATGTGGAACAACCAAAAGGGTTTGAAGACCCTCAGCACCCTGAGCATGTCTACTATCTGAGGAAAGCCTTGTATGGTTTGAAGCAAGCACCCCGTGCTTGGTACGAGAGGCTTACTTCCTATCTCTTAGCTCGTGGCTTGAAGAGAGGGGGAGTAGATATGACGTTGTTTGTCAGGAGAGATGACGGTGCTATTTTGGTTGCCCAGGTCTATGTGGACGACATAGTCTTTGGATCCACATGCTCCCAGCATGCTCACCACTTTGAGGAGGAGATGAAAAGTGAGTTTGAAATGAGCATGGTTGGTGAGCTTACATTCTTCCTTGGTGTCCAGGTTCGTCAGCTAGAGGATGGGATGTTCATCTCCCAATCCAAGTATGCTAGAGACCTAGTGAAGAAATTTGGTTTAGACTCCGCTAAGCATGCACGTACACCTATGAGTACCACTACCAAGCTTAGTGAGGACACTTTAGGCAAGGATGTAGAGCAAACCTTATATCGGAGTATGATAGGTAGTCTTCTCTACTTGACTGCCAGTCGTCCCGACATCGCCTTTAGTGTTGGAGTCTGTGCGCGATATCAGGCATCCCCAAAAGAGTCACATTTACTTGCTCTAAAACATATTATTAAATACGTAAGTGGGACTCTCTCATACGGGATTTGGTATTCCTTTTATACCGATGACCGTCTGTCCACCTATTCGGATGCCGATTGGGCTGGGGATGTAGATGGATGTCGGAGCACTTCTGGTGGGTAATTCTATTTTGGTTCTGCTCTTGTCTCCTGGCTGAGCAAGAAGAAAAATTCCATCTCTTTGTCCACTGCGGAGGCTGAGTACATAGCCGCCGGGAGTTGTTGCACACAACTCTTGTGGATGAAGCAAATGCTGGAGGATTATGGGATATCACAGGACACCATGACCATTCCTGTGATAACACGAGCGCGATACACATATCCCGCAATCCAGTTCATCATTCGCGCACAAAATACATCAAGATACGTGATCACTTTATAAGTCAGTTAGTTGAAGAGAAAGTCGTATCCTTGAGTTTTGTTCCTACCGACCGTCGGTTAGCCGATATTTTCACGAAACCTTTAGATGCCCTTAGATTTGAGAGTCTTAGGAAGTCTTTGGGGATTTGCACAGTTGACTGAGGGGTTGGTCTATGTCTAGAATAGGATGCTTCTGCATGTTCATATCATATGCTTCCTATTGCTAGTCTGTTTTATATGTACCATTGCTTAGTTGTACAGCTTTGTTTTATTCTTTTTGCTTTTTATATTTCTTTTGAAAAATACAAAAAGATTTTCTTTATTTTGTTTAAGAAAAGCACAAAAAGATTTTATTTTGATAAAAAATTTCAAAGACCAAAAAGATTTTTGTATTTTTTTTTTTGGATGAGCATTTAAGATAGCCAAGTCACAACTTCATTCCATATATCCATGTGACTGTTTGATAGATATTTGAGAGGCTACATCATTTCATCCATGTGCTTTACATTGAATGGAGTCTTTGAGATGTAATTCGTGATATCTTCCTACATGTTTGACTCCTATATCCTTTATTGCACACATGCACGGCTATATTTGATTGTTGCACTTGTCAATCTCATGTTGGCTTGAGTGTTTCCATCTCAATCCTGTCTATACAATGTATAAAATGCGATAAAACTTGACAAGATTGGAATGCATGTAAAAACCGTTTTGGTGAGACTGCGTGTTTTTGAATAATGGGGAGGGGTTGCGAAAGGTCATTATCTATCCTTTGCGCAAAGCCACCGTTAAAAAGGACCTAAAAAATGGAGGAATTTTAATATCCGAGGTCCAAAGAGGTTAAAAGAGCCCGAATAATTTAAAAGGCAATAAAAAGCAATTCATGCCAAATATGGGCCACTTAGGTTTCACCATTAATTCTCTAAAGTTTGAGAATTTAGAATGCCTCTATTCAATTATATCTGAGGGAGTTTGGTTGGAGGATTTTTAAACGGGTTTGCACTTCCTTGAAAGTCCTAAAAAAGCATAAAATCATTTTGGACGTTATCGGTGTGAAAATCACTTTGAGCTTTGATTTGTTGATTTGATTGAGTCAATACCTTATATTGTCACTATTTTACACCAAAGGAAGCATTTGAGCTCATTCGCTAGGAATATCCAATATTGATCGTGCACATATGTCATGTTTGTATGCATTGATTTTCCTATCAAATTTGATCACACCACTTCATTTACGCTATCATCGACTTGGTTGCTTTGTGTTCATTCATGGTGTGGTTTCATCCTAGTGACACCCCACTCTTGCTTATTTGATTTGTTTCTCTCATTTTGTCTATTTGGGGACATCATAAAAAGGGGGAGAATGAGTTATGGGGGAGATTTGAAATTTGAGTTTGCTCTTAAATTGATATATATTTTTATCTCATCATTTCAAACTCGATATGTCACTTGGTATTTTGCTTTGTCTCATGTGTGTAGGTACTACATTGATAATCTTTAAATTGCACACCCTGATGAGAAAAGATCTGTGATTCCTGAAGATTTGAAGAACAAACGATGAAGACTATTCATTTGTACCTTTTCCAGTTTTGGGTTCATGGGAGGGTAGATTTGTATAGGCAATTTCATATTTGATAATTCGGATTTTTTATGTATGTACCGACATAGACATAGGGGGAGATTTGTAAGGACATTTTTCTCATGTCCGAAATGTTTCATTTATTTATGTCGTACGCCGCTACATTTGGCACGTCACCTCACGATCTCACATGACGGCCTCTATCCGAATTCCGGGAATCACGCATGCATTATCTCCATGAATGTGTCCCTCATCTGCATCAACGACTTCACGTTCCTTGATTCTAGGCTCGTAATGCAAGTGGTACGCAAGAGAAGTCAAATTAGTGAAACAAGGCATGATAGGGATGTTCAAGGGAAAATTAGTAATTTTACAGCCACCGTCCGGAGGACTGGTCAACTGGAAAGTTGAAGAGCTTGCCGCAACAAAGATACTGGAAGAAACGGCACCTCAATCCGAGCTACGGTGAACAAGTTATGGCCCGTTGAAAATGGAGATATTGTCATTAAAAATTATTGGAATTTTTTCTAGGTGTTTAAGCCATGTTCCCAGCACACTTTCCCGAACCCAGCCATAACCGGTTCGGGGGGGCGAACCGGTTTGCAGGGGTACCCGAACCGGTTCGGGGTACCTGTACGTTGGATAGAATTTCAGCATTTTAAAATCGTGGGTCTCTTCATGGTTTTCCCTATAAATACAAACTGCGGGGGAGTTGTTTTGCAAGACTTTAGAAGACGAATTTGAGAGTCCAAATACCTCTAGTCTTCATATTTTTTGAGTCCCAAGACTCATGTTTTGATTCACACATCCTTGCCAAATATTTGTGAATCCTTTTGCAACATAAGAACACAACTTTGGTTTGTTCAACCCTTGTGGAGGAGACCGTTCTTCTTCTTCATTGCAGCCCTACTGGAAAGGGATAATTCCAGCCGCGACTACAGAATCCAATACCCGAGGGTAATTCTTAGTCAACTTGTATTTTCATTGTAATCCGATTGTAAGCCGTTTTCTTACAAATTATAGTGAAAATAAATGGTTTTACCCCTGTGGGGGATTTTTACTTAATTGCATGTGTTTGAATGTTCTTGCGTAGATTATCAATTTATTCAATCACATACTGCTGCATGTTTAGGGTTTGTTTGGATTAAAAGGGTTTTATATATAATTTAATCATTTGAACGCTAGCACATACGTTCTCATCTTGCTTGATAGGTACAATGAAGAATTGGAAAAGGGGTATGTCGCGAAGAATGTGACCAAGGATATATGCCACGGGAGGCGAGTTGGAGTCGGAGAAAGGAAAATATATGTGGAGGAAGTTATGGAGCCCGATGCTAGGTTGGATTCTCCTCAAGGTGGCAATGACACTTTCGCCGATTTAGTCTTGGGAGGATATTTGATTTGGATGGATTGTTGGCTTAAATATGTTTAGTTTATGAGTTAAGACCATGATTTTATTTTTGTATTTGATTTAATTTGTCATGCTTTTGATTTGGACTTGATTTGTAGTATGATTTTGTTATGGTATTTAGACTGAATTTGTACTATAATTTGGACTGAATTTGGACTGAATTTATACTATGCTTTTGTTATGGACTCTGCTTAAGTTATCTATACTTGGATTATGTATTGTAAAAACTTTTTTAACTCCACCAATGCCAATATTTTATATGAGCATTGCCGGTCCCAATCCCGGATAAAGGAGGAGGGAAAAGGTGATTTTCTAGAATCAGAGAATTGGATCCCCTTGAAAAGTGTCTCATGTTCTAATTAATAATTCTAACGATATTTTTTATTTATGAATGCTTACAGAAAGAGAGAGTGTATTTCTGTCATCCTTGGCATCAGAATCTGCATCTTCTTACTATACAACACCAGCTTTTGGTAGCCAACGTTGAGGAAGTTGAGTAGCATCTTCTTGCTATACAACACCAGCTTTTACACCACCATACATGTTTGACAAAGCCTTGTTCTAAATTCTCATATGGAACGTTTCAATACTCTTAGTGGAGGTGAGTTTAACACAGACTTAGCACCATGATTTGTTTAAGATGTTGTTGATTCCATAGTTTGAACTAAATAGTTTATATAATTTGAGCTAAATAAAGAAGGTCTCACCGAGATGGAGAAAAAGGCTTATCCAATGTTGAATTAGATTTCATCTATTGGGAAGAGTGATGCCCTTAGTGTGAGGACAGTATCTTCATCTGCTCATTCATCTGCTCGCCCTCCTCATTCCCATTTTCAAAGAGAGAGGGACTCTGTGTTTGTGTCCTCATCAGTCTTAGCATGATATGTGAGTTTACAAATTTAATTTCTTTTGTAGAAAAGGGTTAGTATGAGTCCTTACAAATAACCTAATGATTATTTCTCTTTTTCAAGCTTTCAATAATATTCCTTGTGACTTTAGGGAGTTCTTCAATGACTGCTCACACCACCAATCGTGTGACGAGCACTTTATCTCATGAATATATACAAAGAAATCTCATTCTTTGTGTTGTTGATGTTTTTTCAGGCATTTGTAATTAATTGTCTTGGTTAGCTTATATCCACTCAACTTTCTCATTATTCTCATTCCCACATCATTATTTCAAAGGCGAGTAGTTCATCAAGCCATCCATTACCAGTGTAGCCACCAGTTTGGCTATGTTATGTTATTTTCCTTTAAGAACTTACTTTAATTTTAACAAAATGAAATAACTCATGATTTTTATTATCTTTGTAGGGATCTATGACGAGCAACCCCCTTTCATATGGGGGAATTATCCTTTCCAGCGGGGTAACGATTCTCGAATTGCCATTTTATGGTAGTATATATGTACCAGGAGTGTATCTTCCTAACAAGCCTCAAATCCAAGACCTATCCACTCAGCCTATTTTTAGCATGGCTTCGAGTGGACCTACACTTCCTGTTACTCTTTTAGAGCAGGTAACTTAGTATGTATAGTATATTATGGGATAAGTATTCAAAATAATCTCCATAGTAATCATTTACTTGAATTGTTATTTAACACATTTTTAATTTCTATCTTTTGTTGTCAGGTTTGCATCTCCTCATGCCACTCATCTTATTTAGTCCCAGGTAACTGCTATTATTCACTCAATCACTTCCCCCTGTGGAAACTTAGGTACACATTATTGGTTATCTGATCATTCTCTTTAAACTTGTCCATTATTGCTCAGTCTCTAATTTTTATTTTCAGATTGAGGCTTCACTTATTTCGAGCACTCTTCTTTCTGAGGGACTTCTGGTACTTGGTGTTATTTTCTTACACATTCACTCATTCTTAATAAATTTTTCCTTATGTTATTAACCCATTTCTTTACTTTTAGGTAAGCATATGCCACATTCGAGTGCTCCTATGCTAGTGGAGCCTCATGTATTTATACCATCATACCTTTGTGTTTGTTTGCTCATATTGGTAAATTCTTGAGCACTTACTCATCATCTATGTTTTTAGGTGAGTACTACGAGTACTTCCATGCTTGTGGATCCTCAAGTATTAAACTGAAACACCCTTTATTTATTTTCTTATTCTTTACAAATACTTTGCTCGATTGGTCAATTATGTTTCCTTATTTTCAGATGAAGATTACGAGTGCTACTATATAAGTGGATCTCAGGTACTTAACCGTGGCACCTTTCATGTTTTATCTGCTTATACTTTGCAAATATTTGCTCAATTTTCTCATCACATTTCCTTACTTCCAGCTGAACATTTTGAGCACTCCTATGCATACAAAGCCCCAGGTACTAAACTGTTGTACCCTTTTTTTATTTACGTATACTGTGAAAACATTTGAATACTCTTCTCAATTTGTTCTCTATTTTTAGATTGAGGTTGCGAGCCCTCCATTGTCTATGCAGCCCTAAGTACCTTCTTTTGTACCTTTTATTTATTTTCTCCTACATGTTCAAGTAATTTCCTACTCTTCTCAATTTGTCTCATTGTTTTCAGATTGAAACTGCGAGTGGCCCTATATCCATGGAGCCTCAAAACAAGCAGAAGCGTGATCTTTTGCCCATTTCCACTATAGATTTTTCTCCTGAGTAGAGGGTCAAGCTTATTTAATTCTTGATCATATTCCTCCTTTGATATGTTTTTTTAGGTTCAAGTCTTGGTGAGGGGGAGGGGACGGGGGTGAGACTTGAACCCCCAACCTCTTGCAAAGCAAGGGTTGGTGGTAACCATTGGGCCAAGTCCCTTTGGTTATTCCTCCTTTGATATTGTTAAGTATTTCTCTAACTATATACTTCAACATCATATAGGAGAGAGACCAATACAGGCTCTCTGGTAGTATGCTCACTCCCATTGGCATGCATAAAAGTATTTTCTCTTGAAACTTTTGATTACTCTACCTTTTGATTGGTGTAATTATCATTCGTATATTTTTCTTCTAGGACGAAGAAAGAGAGGGAGGAGAAGAAACTGATGAGGATGAGAAAGACTCTGAAGCTACTCATTTTGCATAGCTGATAACGAGCATGCTGGAGAGGAGTCTGCCGCTGAATCTAATGCGAGTTCAATGGATGCTGATTTTGACCTGATAGATATGGATGCTCTAGACATTTATATGAAGGATTTATGTCCTGTGAGTGATGTACACAAATTTGCGAACAAGATCGGGTATTAATAGATTTGGTCTTCAATCACCATCCCGAGGAATTCACTAGCCTCTCTATTCAAAATATTAAGGGCTTCTCTGTTACTAACTTGAAGGCCCTCGCCAACCATCTTCATCAGTTTACAACTACTCTATAAGAAGATGCATTAAAGTGTTGGATGAGATGCAAAATGTTTTTAAATAGGTTTGATTTGATATGGTTTTTAAACTCATGAGATATGTTTGTTCTTTTTACCCAAAATGTTGTTTTTTTCCTTCTATAAGTAATTGCACAATAGGCTCTGATTGGTTTAATTTCACATTGACAGGTATCTCTCAGAGTTACTGGAAGAGTGTAAAAAACTCAGTCCATTTATGCATGTGCTTCCTCATTGCCATCGTTTGCTGAATCAGGGTGAGTTTGGTAACCTTATTAATGTAGCTACTTCGAACTCTGGAGACCTCAAGGTCATTCATTTGTGATTGGACTGCCTCTAGAAAGCATTATTTTTTCCTTTTCTAAACATTTACATACATATATATAGTTGTGTCACCGCTTAATTGTCTTCTCCTTGCCAAATATATTTGATTTCAAGGGAAATCGAATAGATGACCCCTTCACTTTCAAATCCCTGAGCTGCCTGATTTTGCTTATTTTTTCTTGCTCAACAGAAGGACCACTGCTACTTCCTGCTGTTAACATACTACCAATTTGCTTCTTCACCTTTTCATGATACACAGTCGATGGTGCAAGCCATAGGAATTCTCAAATGCATCGCTTTCGTGCGGGTATAGAGCAATAGTCCGTTGTGATATCTGGTGTTGTTTTAACAAAGGCTTGGTCACTAATCCATCATTCTCCGCAAAGGAATGCTTAATTTTAGACCTATGCGCCTTTTCTTGGGCATACAAACGGGGCAACCAGTTCTATGAGATACCTCGTTTTCCTGACAAGAGAGATGGGCCATGAGAACCCCCCCTTTTGAGTATGCTCATGGTATAAAATGTATCATCCTCGATTAAAGATTTTGCAGTATCCAAAATTCTTCTTTCAAAGTCGTATGTTACAAGCATTCCCAATATGGTAAGTTTAAAATCACCAAATTCCTGGCTACCATTATCAGAGAGGAGTTTCAACATGATAGTTAGAAGGCGAAGATATCCGATCATTCTCTTCATCCTCTTGCTTCACCAGTGATCCAGCTAGGCTTCCCATGTCCTTTCCTACTTCAGAATCCGTTTTACCATTATATGAATCAATTAATGGCTCGCAAAAGAATCAAGCAACTGAAACCAGAGGGATTCAGCTTCGTCAGGATCCAGTCGAGGACTGTTCTGCTGGCACTGATCTCCCATCTTAGTTATTTGATAGTATGTGACTTTTTTGTTTGCTAGTATAGGGCCAGATTGGTGATAAAAACACTAAATATTTAATGTATTTGGATAGCCAACAGGATATGGAGGTCTATTGCAACTTTTAGCATCTTTCACCTGATAACATACATGGAGAAAATTGATTTGTGGTGGTCTATACCAAGTGAATGAAAAATAATGACAGTTAGACATATATTATTAATTATTATTGAGATTACCGATACTCGTTAATTTTTTCTTATCTCAGATTTCTATTTCAAGTCCTAGAATGGGTAAAAAAAAATTTCACATCAACATCGTGGTCGTTGGCCATATCGAATTTAGAAAATCAACCACCACTGATCACTTGATCTACAAGCTTGGAGGTATCGACAAGCGTCTCATCGAGAGGTTCGAGAAGGAGGTATTATTGCATTGTGGAAATTCGAAACCACCAAGTACTATGGCATAGTCATTGATGCCGTGACTTTATCAAGAACATGATTAATGGTACCTCACAGGCCAACTGTGCTGTCCTCGTTATTGACTCCATCATAGGAGGTTTTGAAGTTGATATTTATAAGGATGCTCAGACTCGTGCACACACTCTGCCTGCTTTCACGCTTGGTGTCAATCAAATGATTTGATGATGTATCATAGTATTGTAGTTTCATGTTTTTTAGACACAAATTGTTGTAGATTGTGTTATTTGTAAACCCACATTGACATATCTTTGTATATGTTTGTGTAGATGGACGTCACTACCGACATTAATACATGATTTTATTTATGGAAAAAACTTTTACCTTACACTTCTAGTGTAAAACTGAAGCTTTTGTAGAGGGACTTACGAGTAATTTAAATAGTAATATCTCAATTAAAAGTATGATTTTTTTTAAAATTAGTAAATGGACCTATAGTGTTACTAAATATTACACATTTTTTTGTTGGAAACGTGTTATGAATGTTGGTAATGGTAAAAGTGTGTTAGGATTTGAATAAATTTGTAACACTTTAGTAATACTAGGGATGTGTTAGTAATACATAATTTAGTAACAGTAAAAAAGTGTTAGTAATTTGCTTCCCCACACCTTTTTCTAACATTAAAAAAGTGTTACTATGTTTTTTTATAACAATACAGTAGCGTTACTAATTTACTGTTTTGGTGTAGCGTTGGTTAGGGTTTGTAGATTTTGGGTTAGGGTTTGTATTTTCTTGAATTATTGAGGGTTAGAGTTTCAATTTTGGGGTGGTGGGTTTTCTTGGGTTAGGGTTTGGAAAAAATTTGAAGACGGAGATTCATGTAGACATGGTGGTGGTTGTGTGGCTGTAGGAGGTGGATATGGAGGTGGAGGAGATAAAAGAGGTAGTATCCCCTCTTTTAGTGGTGATGTAATTTAGGATTTCCATTCATCCGATTCTCTTTTCAACATTTATCAATCTTTCAATTTAAGGGTTGCCGGAGTTGGAATCTCCACTCGTGACCCGCTTCACGAACCCCGACAAACACCAGAACAAACTGAGTTCTGATACCAATTTGATGTAAATCTTCAAATGTGGAAGTGTTATTGTTACACTACATAACTATTAACTACAACACAACTACACTAGACAACAACAACAACAACAACAACTAAACTAAAGAAATGAAATGGGTTTCTTTCTCTCTCTATTCTCAATTCTCAATATTCAAGGTTGATTACAAATGAGGGCCAATGGTCTATTTATAGGAGAGATTAGCTTGCTAATCATGCTATTAGACAAAAATGACTAAAAAAAGGCAACTAATAACGAAAAATGACATATTAGTCCCAAACATACTTGGAAACTAATTAGACACTAAAAATAAAGGAAAATTATAATTAAACCGTAAACTGAAAATAGAAAATAAAAGATAGTCTTCTCCCGGAGGCACAACCACGCGCCACGTGTCGCTAGATATCCCATACACATCAATTAGAGTCATTCCTCATCATATAGAGTTGATAAAAATAGATGTAAGGTCATCAAGATTTTCCATATTAGAGAGTTTTGTTAGGGTGATTTTGTTAATGATGCAGCTGGACGCACATTTTGCAACTTCCATAGAGCTGAGAATGGCACTTGGACAACTATTTTAGCTTATTATGTCCTCCTTCAATAATTGCTTTTCTATTTCTCCCTTCAACTAGGTATGCTATATAGATTCGTTTGGTAGGTCGATAAGTTGGGGCTGCAACCTTGGCGAATTCTTTTAAGCAGCTTTACGACTTCCTTCGGTAGTTTTATAGGATGAACTTTGCATGATTAAATTTCCCTCTGACTGTATCAACACCTGTCTTCACATGTGCCTTGACTTCTTTGAATGATTATAAATAATGATTGTTAACATGGTCAATTTTCGAATTTCGTCATTTGGTTGAACCATTAGGGTTAGCCTAATGACATGCCCTCTCCTTCATGAAGACGGTTGATGGTTCGACTCCCCCACCCTAAAAAAACCCAGTTATGATGTCTTGATTTTATATGAATTTTTTTAGTTATATATGTGTAGATAGGCGCATTGGAATTTCACTCTTACTGGTTCTCCTGTTCGAATTCAAATATCATGCCATATTGTCTCCCTTCCCCCAGGGAGAATTTAAATGAAAATTCTCAACCTTTTTTTGATGCTCTTTTCTTACCGTTGCAGCGTAGATATATTGGTCCTTTGAATTCAAATGGGCTCAAATAAAATTCTAGACTTTATGGCAACCACAATCCACGTGCCCCCACCACTTAAATGCTATTGAATCTTTAGTAATTTGTGTAACCTGTGTATATGAATCTGAAATTTCTAGTAGTGGATTGAATAAATTAGGTCATCTCTTATGACTAACTTGTATATGATAAAATAAAATGATGAAAATATTAATAATAGTATGTTATGATTAATGCATTGACAATTTACTGTGGGAATTAACACTCGAGTGACCAAGTGACACAATGGTTCTTAAGGGTCAACATATAATTTCAGGGTTTTAAGCATTTTTTGACTTTTCATTCCTTTGTTCGTATTCAGTCATGGTACCAGGTGCATTGGGAATTACAAGAATGTGGGAGACAGTTGTAAGCCAGAATTACAATGCAACACTATTTCTTTCATCATAACTTAAGAGCAAGACAGTGTATTCAAACATTGAGAAGATCTGAACTTCACAGAAACATCCATAATGAAGTTGGAGAAATCCTATAGAAGGTTTCAACTTAGTTAATGATTTCAACTAGGGCTGTGTTTCGGCCGGATCGGATCGGAAAATGCCTATTCGGAAAAAAATCTGATTTTTTCGAAAATAAAATAACTATTCCGATTTCCGATCCGATTTTTTCGGAAAATTAAAAAAAAATCCGAATTCGGAAAAATCGGAAAATCGGCAAAAATCAGAAAAAATCGGAAATTCACAAAATATATTAAAAATCCAGAAATTTCGGAAATTCCAAAATTTCTAAAAAATAAATTATGGATTTTCGATTACTCGAAATTCTCATTTTAAAGAAACAATGAAAATGGCTTAACCCAACATGTAAACACATGAGGATTTTGCTCATTTTTCATTTGTGTAGAAGTTAGAAGGATAATCTCCTTTTATAGAGCATATTTTAGAGCCCTCTCCCTCTCCCAACCGATGTGGGATATGGGAAACTTTCAAAAAATTGGAAAAGAAATCTGAAAAATCGGAAATCGGAAAATAATTCCAAAAAAATCGGAAATAATTCGGAAAAAAATCGGAAAAATCGGATCGGCATAGTTTCGGAAAAATCGGATCGAAAAAATCGGAAAATCGAAAATTCAGAATTATTTCTGATTTCCGATCCGATTTTTTTCGAAAAAATCGGAAATCGGAAAATCGGAAATCGGCAAACTAAAATTTCATTCCAAATTCGGAAAAAATCGGATCGAAAAGTTCGGAAAAAAAACACAGCCCTAATTTCAACATTGGTTTCCAAAGCATCAACTTTTTATGAGAATTAGGGCTTACGATAATTTCCTTTGATTATTATATTTGTGTGTGTTTTCGGTAGTTTTCCTCCACATTTACATTTGTAAGATTCCTTTATCTATTTGTTTTGGGACGATATAAAGTTTTACCATTACCATGAGTGTCTTGCCTAGATTCTTCATTTATACTTCTTAAGACAATTGGTAAGCAATATATGTTTACACTCCTGGAGTGATCTGGAAGGGGAACTTGATAAAACACCTAAAAAGGCTTACTAAGAGTAAAAAACATATTACGAAGAAAATAAATACCAAAAGATAAAATGTTATAAAATGATCTGACAATATTAGGTACAAAAGCAAAAGGTTTTCAATAGTCATATACGATGTAATAATATAAATTGGAGGAGAGTTATACATGGTAATAATAAAGTAAAAATTTATTTTCTACAACTCGATTAAGTAAGATGTATAGTGGTGCCCATGTAGTAAAAAGGATGACCTGATCTGACTGAAGGTTGACATTAATATGACATTTTTGTGTTAGTACTTGTAAGCATCTATGATCTTTGTCATTCTTTATATATTTTTTAGTATTGAATTTCTATATTGCTTCACACCTGCTGAAAATTCGTGATTTCGTAAGTGCAAAAGTTTTAGTACTCCTTTCATGCAATAGTGGTTTATTGGTAAATTGTTTCTTTGATTCGCTTGTATGTAAATATTTTTGATATATATCATATTGTAAGGTCAATGAAAATTGCCACATTTGTCCAAGATATTACCAAAGCCCCTGAACTCATGCTGTATTTTGTGCCAGTGAATGTACATCATCTATAAATATATGGTCTACATGTTGTGTGGGGTTTAGTTTCTTCTTGGACAGTTAATTTCCTTCTCTGAATCTGTTTTACCACTTTTTCTGACGAATTCCACTCATGACCCTATTTTCCTATGTTGTTTGTCTACTCGTATTCTTATACAGACTCTGCTTTCTGGAGACAGTGGAGTTGATCAATTAGTTGACATTATGAAGGTGATTTATCTATTAGTTATCTAATATGTTTGAAAGTCACTTGTTTTACAAAATTATACATTTTTCTAGGCATGGGTTTGAGTTTGATCTTGTTGTCCAAGTAATTAACTGATGTACACCATCAAAGGAAATTGCATAATAGATTTTGGGTTTTAGCATTGAGACCTTGCTTACTTTCGAATTTCAGTAACAAGTGAAACAAAATTGAAGTTGTCCGAAGTGCTCTGGAATCTGTAACTATGTGCTTTAAATTGAATAGAGATTTTGGGAACGCCTACCAGGGAGGAAATGCATTCTATGAATCCAATGTATACTGAATTCAAGTGCTCATAGATAAAGCCTAATCCATAGCATAAAGGTATATCCAACTAATTTCCATTTTTTTTCTCTATATATTGATATGATATGGGTTGTACCCGAACTAGGTGTTTCTGTATGTGTGGTGGTGGTGGTGGTGGTGGTGGGGTGTGTGTGTGTGTGTGTGTGTGATGGGGATAGTTATTAGGAAGGCGACTACCTCCATCCCAAATTAAAAGTCGCTAAAGTAAGGGTTGTTAAGTATTCACTCAATCAATGACCAAGATTAAAACTTGATCACTATCGTGGAATTTGGTTCGTTGATTACATCCATAAAATGAAAGGAACTATTAATTTGGAATGAAACAAAATGGAAAGCAGGACTATTAATTTGGGATAGATGGAGTATTAGTTATCAATTTTTAAGTTGTTTATTAGGGGTATTTGGGATTTGGCCCCCAATTTTTTTCATTGATTGAGTATATCCCCCTTAATTTCCAGTCCTTGGCTTTTGACCCTCATTTTGGCAGAATCTGTCAATAATCTTTACAAATATATCTTCTTTGTCCAAAATGACCTCATATAATGTAGCTAATTGTCGGAATTATTCAAATATAAACTCAGTGTTCATTGATATATACATATATGTTTTAATGTAAATCTATACATATACAGTGTCTCTCTTTCCAATCTCTACCTCTTTATTCAGCAATCTGTATCTCCCCCACCTCTCCACCCCACCCCACCCGCATCTACAAGCCCTCTACTTCTCCTCCGGACCTCCTCATCGACCTCGCTAAAATCTCAACGTCAATTAGGTTCTACGATCTGGAACAACAAATTGGCCCTTGATTGGAATAACAAATTTATTGACATGATTCCAACCATGATTTGGGAATTACATGGACACTGCTGGTATCCTTTATAAAAGGTGAGGACCAGGGGGTTTCGATGATGGGCATTACTGGAATTGGAGTGGACTAATGTGCTTCGTTCTAAAGTGTTGTGTGTGAATGTATATACTCTTTTGAACTTAATTAAATAAAAAATGATTACAAATTTTCATTTGAATATTTACCTGTATTATATATAGTATTTTTTTTAATAATTCTCTCTCTCTCTCTCTCTCTCTCTCTCTCTCTCTATATATATATATATATATATATATATATATATATATATATATATATATATATATATGTGTGTGTGTGTGTGTGTGTGTGTTTTGTGTGTATATTAATAAGAACATTGTAGGCTTCAATAGAAATGCTAGTAAAGAACTACTATCCTACCTCTTTTCTCGTATTATTTATACAGAAAAATTATCCATAAGATAAACAAGAATATGTTGTAACCGTATGCACTAGAGTTTAGATTCAAGAAAATAGCAAGACCCCCCTGGCAGAATGTAGATACTGATAAGAAAGACTGAAAAACCTACTTAAAACACATGGCAAGATCATGTGAAGTGATTTTTATGTTGTTCTATCTTTTCTTGTTCTTAAGCTCCATTTTAGATATTAGAGACATGTTTCAAAAAATTAAAAACTAATTACCATTCTACAAGAACCATAAAAAAATATGAATTACTTATCTGGGAAAACAACTGAATCAAAACTAGGAAATTAATAACAAGAATAAATAATGACAAATAAGGGATATGACTTAAAAGGGAAAAAATGGCATTAAGCTATTGTATATATACTCATAATTTCTAAAGTACATTCAACAGACATGATATGGATTCTATAAAAAATTAATTAGAAAATGAATATTCAGAGCTTCACATTTTATGAATTAGTAAAGTGATGGAGCAACATAGATGTCAATCACATAATATATTAGAAACAAACTATTTAAAAACCGGTCCCTCGAGTGAGTTATCTGGCTACCCATTTTTTTATTCTCTTTCCAAACACTAAGCATTGAAAGATATCAGAAAAAATATTAGGGTTCAAACCATTCTTTGAAACTTAACTGGAACATTCCACAATCATCTGTTCAAATTATGTTCATATAATGCCACAACCTAATTCTGAGATCAACATTCCTCAACACTGACATAGAAAGATCAAGAAAATGAATTAATAACACCATTTCTTTCATCACAACTTGAGAAAAATTCACAGTGACAGTTTTATCAAAGTTCTAAGCAGAGTTAAATTTTCCAAGTTTCCATAATTGATAAATCTCTATTATGAAATGGGAAAGATCATATACGGTGTGTTTGTGAATCTGAATTCCATGCCTTGGAATTGTAAAATTTTCTATTGAAATTTTGAATAGAAAATATTCCAATTCCATTTCCAAGCCATGGAATTGGGGTTCCCAAACAAACCCATAGTGTATTAGAATTAGATAATAAGTTAAAATTACAAAGCATCAACCTTTTTCATTGGAATTAGAAATTAAGTCACCCATTTTTTTCTTTCAGAACATAGGCTTGAATTTCTTCAAACACATTAAACACTGTATCTCAACAGTTAGTCTAGGTCAAAGCCTAAAATTTATTAATATGTGACTTTAGTAAGACACATGAAACATTCAGTAACCAGTGCGAATAAATAGTGAATTTCAAACTCGTGCTATATAAAAAATAAATTTGCCCAAAATGTGGAGAAAATAACCAAAGACATATATTAGCTACTATTTCCTCAAGACTCTGGAAAATTATTATACTCGTACAACTCTTTAGTAGTTAGATGTAACTTAATTATTAACTTTAAAGTGGTTAGTGGCTTTAAAGTTAGTGGTTAGTGGCTTACTCAGGACTGTGTGGTTAGGCGCACGGTCGTGGGTTCAATTCCTCGCAAGGGTATGCCAGTATTTAAAGCGGGACTCGTGGGTGAGGTGGGTCATGTGCAGTGTCCTCCCTGTTTAGCAAGAACGAGGGAGTCCAAATGGCTCGTTCGTGTGGAGGTTCAGGGTCTTAAAAAAAATATTATTAACTTTAAATATTCAACAAAATTTTGAACAAGTCAAACTGTAAAAATACATCATTTGATTAAGGTCTATTGAAGTGTTGGGCAGATGAACTGAAAAACAAGCTTTTGTAACTTCTTTAACAAAAAGATGATCCTCCTCCTCCAGGATTGACGCAAGAGCATGGAGACCTATCCGTCAATTTTGCACTTGTTATTAATTTTTTGTTATTTTTACCCTTTTTGTACCTTTAGTATAAATATATAGAAGGTCCTCATTTGTATCACTTTTGCCTAATTGAGAATGAGAGACTAGGGAGAGAAATAAGAAACCCTTGATCTTTTTTTTGTAGTTATCGTTGTTGTTGTTGTTGTTGTTGTTCTGTAGATAACTTCTTTTTTTTATGCTTCTACACCCTAGATTACATCAAATTAGTATCAGAGCTCGGTTTGTTCTTGGAATCAAATATGTTTATCGATGATTGGGATTTAGGTTGGGTTCATCCGAGTGATATACAACCCACCCTTGAAACCCTAAATCGTAGCCGTGATAAAGAGGGAGGATCGACTGGATTTCTCCTTGGTCGCCCCACCAATTCCTGCTATTGGTAATTAGAAATAGTGTGGAAGGTCCCCAGTCAAAACAACCCCGAGAGAGTACTCCCGGGCCACCCACGACAGTGAACTACATGCTGTTATCCCCAAATAGCCGGAGACCAATACAATCACAGCCGTTACGCCGAAAACATCGGGCCAATCTATAATTTCGACATTACACCAAGAGAAATATGATATTATCGGATCTGCCAGAGAAACAACATGTGTTAATCAGGGTGTCAGCCTTCAAAATGAGGGAGAGTACCTCCGGAATTTGCCCAGACTCTTGGCCGAAGTAGACACCAATCTGACCCATGCGAGTCAGCCTCCTATTGACTCTTCAGCAACCCCGATCTTGTCGAATCTACCCAATTTGCATGTCGACGACCCAATTTTATGGGACCGAGCTACTCTTGGTCTCCGATCAACCCAAGAAATCCATAAGAATTTCAAGAACCAACCCTGATCAAATCAAGAACAACCGAAAATTAAATTAGACCTTAATCACAACCAAGATTCATAGCCTACTACTTCCACCTAATCCAAGATCATTTCTAATGCAAACTCTATCCCAATTCGAAAAAAAAAATTGATTCCAAACCCTATTTACCCCCAAATCCTAACCCTTTGAGACATTCATATTCAACCCCGAAAATCTCCCACCACATCACAAACCCTAATCAAACTTTCCAACCACCCGGACCTCTTCGACACACTAATTCCCTACCAATTCTTGAAAATTACAAATCAGCCCCTAAATTTTCTAACAATTATAAATTTGCCCCAAATCTGTTAAGACCCTACAACTTAATCCCTCTTCCACCCGAAGAATACCTTTCTTCCAAATTATTGTGGGATTGTACTAAATACGGGATCGATATGAATGAATGTGCCAATTTAAACAAGGAAAGTTGCATCATCATGAAGAAACTCCAACGTCTTCTTGATTCTTAGACCGTGACGGATTCATATCTATCTCAAAATCTTCACACATTCGCATACAGTGCTTACTCCATCGACAAGTATGAGATGTACCGTCAACACCTAAATAGGCATCGAGCTGAGTATCTTGAGATGGAGACGACACGTGAACAATTGGTATGTGCATGAGCAAGACATTTGGTCTAATATTTCGAGTACTTATCCACCGGTGTATCTCCTACTACATTCGATGCCATTCCCGCGCACACCGATAATACTATTGCTTCGGTTATAGAGGATATCTCTGAGATTGTTGAGACCCCGATGATGCTCGATTGTGATTACGTGTTCTTTTGTTGTGACTTTATTCCCATATTCAAGGAGGATGGGTGTATCACTAGTACTCGACATAGGGATTTGGAGGCATTTGAGATTGCGGACTTCATTCCTATCTTTGGGATAGATGATGATGGGTACTTTCTATATGATTTTTTTTGATTTATTTGTTGATGACGGTGGGAAACTCGCATTCACTATCCCGAGTTGGAAAGATTTCATTTGACTAATTTCTTTCCAATTTTTGGTCACAAAGATGAGTTTTGTGATGATGGTGCTGTGAATGTTTCCTTTGAGGAGTATATGTTGCGTGTGGTGATCACAATTATGGTGTGGGATTTGTGGACCCTTTTTGGTTTACTTATGAGGAGCGATCCATGACTCATTTACATGATTTGATGCTACGGAGGCTCATCATGAATAATTTGGATGAAATTTGGCATCAATGGCCCTCTTCGCATCGATCTTGTGTTAGCTCTTCATTTGGACGGATTAGAGGCCATATCCCTACTCATCGGCCACAGAGTAAATTTGTGGTTTCTCTTTGAGGATATTTTGTGAGTCGTTATGCAGGACGCTTTAAAGGACGACTTCCCTCTCAAGTAGGGGAGACCACGGATGATGCCCTAGCACACACTTTCTTCCCTCGGGACGAGCTCTCTCAGGTAGGGGAGATTGATGCAGGAACATAGGGACCTATCCGTCATTTTTGCATTTGTTATTAATATTTTGTTATTTTTACCCTTTTGTACCTTTAGTATAAATAGTTAGAAGGTCCTCATTTGTAACACTTTTGCCTAATTGAGAATGGGAGACTAGAGAGAGAAATAAGAAAACCTTGATCTTTTTTTTTTTTTGTTGTTGAGTAGATCACTTCTTTTTTTTACGCTTCTGCACCCTAGATTACATTAAGGTTGATATTCAATACGATAGGTACTTCTAACATGAATACTAAGACAACAATATTATCAGTGGTAATATAGCAGTAGCAAGCAGGGGGCACATTTTCAGTCACTAGTTTAGGGCATGAGTGTTACATGATTTTTAAGTCACTGTGAGGGGAACTCATTAGTCGTGAGTATATGTGAAAATGCTCAAATGTTAAAAATCCATTCCTAAGCCCATGCCTAGGCTCTAGTCACTGCTTTGCTCGCCTAGACCTTGCCTAGGTGTTAGGCAATGCCATCTCGCTTGGACCTAGATATTTAGATTTGACTACTATTTTGGTGTATGTAATTTTATTGATACATTACTTTGTTTTGATAGTTTATCCTATTATAATAATTATTATTTATGAAAATTTCTTTAAAAATAAAAATAAAGATCGCCTACACATCCGTCTCCGCATAGGCGCTAGGAGAACTCCCACCTCGCGCATTCCAGCTAGTGCCTTTTAGAACACTAACACTGAGTGGAGGAGTAATTTTAGTAGAAAAACTGTATTTGTAAACTTTGATTGTCATAGTAATGTGTTTTTAATGTATAATGTAAGATATCCATAATCAATTGTCTGCCTAAAGTTATGGTTTTGGAGACTATTGTTGATCTTATTAACCAATTTAATACACTCTTTATGTTTTCCCCCGCTTCATGATAGAGATATATGGAAAGTATAAATCTGTATACTTCTTTGATTACTATTTTCCCTTCAGCATATAACCAATTCGACTACCTACCCATGATTTTGTTTCTAATCATGTGTAGCATACCAGAGAAATATGAGGCTTTCTTCATTACTATCTGCCACGCTTCGTTTGTTGTAAGACCAGTAGCAAATAAATTACTCAAATTTTCCTAACTCTGTTACAATTTTGACATTCTACTTGTCTCTCATTAACTTAGGAATCATCTCAAACTAGTTTTCACCTATGTTCAAATTCCATTCATTATGAGCTTGTTTTCAAAAAACTGAATCATTAGCCTTTTGAGATCCTTTTCACTTACCACCAAGAACCATCTTCATCTTTTAACTTAAGAGATCCCCAAGAATTTCGTTTTAGTATAATAGTGAACATAAAAGAAGCTTGTATTGCTACCCACCTAGAATTTGTTTTAGTAGAGAAACTGAACATGGAAGAAGCTTGCGTTTATTGTTTGTATGATTTTATGATTCTTATGACAAAAATGTCTATGTTTTTGGTTTACTTCAATTTATTTATTTTTAATTTTTTGTAATTCTTCGATTCTCATTGCTAGTACGAGTAAATCTAAATATTCTTAATCTCTGCCCCCACCCCACACAAATTGAACTGGCTAGTGAGGTGAACCATTTGTAATGTGTGGTGTGGTGCTTAGTGAATGCCGGTTTGCTGAAATAGGAATTGAAGCAGGTGATTGATGTGGTTATGTATGGTGTATGAGAAATGCTTCAGTGATGGGAATGTGTTGGGTGGTGCAAGTGTATTAGCAACATGGTTTGTGGTATGTGGGAGAGGTGTGTGAAACTTTTGAGTTGTTTGCTCTGAATTTCAAATTGCTACAATTATATGTTCACTGTTATACGTGCTTCATTTTTTAAATTTGCAGTTTGCTTCATAATTACATTTTAACTTTTAACTGGCTGCTGTAGTTTATTCATTATGGGTCATTGGTTTTGGTGACTGATTTGCAGGGGACCACATATAATATGGATATTTAAATTATTGGTAAATCATCCGAAAATGATTCATATATTTATTTATGTTGTCACGGTAGACTCTAAAGAATAATTTGTTAGCTTTTGAGTTGTCATTACTATTCGTAGAAAATTGAATGTTTTAGCTGATAATTTTGAACTTGAATTTGTAGTTTTATCTTTTATTTTTAAATTAATATTTTTCTCTTTAGTTGCTGATATTGTGTGAAAATTGATGGAAGAGTCATGATTTGGGTAATGATAATATAATAGTGGTATCTTCTGAGTTTGTCCAATTTGACATACTCTCTTGGAGTTAAAGAATTAGAGAGGCCCATAACCATGGGATTCTAATACCTTATTGATCTAATAAAAACTTTATTGTCTTCACCAATCTGATAACTCTTACTCAATTTTGAGAACCTTAAATGATGCCAGAAAATAAGAATCATAATTACCCAAAAAACATTCCTTATCTTTGCTTCCCCATTTCTTTATTATCTTGTTACTTACTATTACATGACAACTGTTGTTTCATGACTAGATAATATCTATCCCGAATTTCTCAGTTTTCAGCATAGAATGACCCTATTTTGGCTAACCAAGTACTAGCACAACAAATTATGAAATCTGCGAAGTTTTTTTTTAAGTTGTGATATGCTTTGGTAATTTATCTTACAGCTACAGTTATATTGATGATGTTGCAAGTTCAAAGGCTAGGTTTGCAACTACATTTCACTCGGTCTTTGGGTGTGCTCTGAAGCAAAAGTTATAGCTTTAAATTAAGGTATAGTTTGGGCAAGAGCATGGTACTTCATGGGTTTATGGCTTTAGCTTGCATTGCAAAAACATTTATGTGATTATGAAGGTGATATGAGAATGGTTGTGAAACCGTGTGGGTGAGCATGTTAAGTGAGGTAAATTGTGTTGTGCACAGGTGGCTGATGATAAAATGGTGAGCGTATAGTTTGGGGAAGAGCTTGGTACTTCATGGGTTTATGACTTTGACCTGCATTGCAAAAACATTTGTGTGATTATGAAGGTGATATGAGAGTGGTTGTGAAACCATGTGGGTGAGCATGTTAAGTGAGGTAAATTGAGTTGTGCACAGGTGGATGATGATAACATGGTTATGTGAATGTGAGATATGTGAATGTGAGACATGTGAAGCCTTGAATGTGTTGGCTATGTAGTAGTGTGTGAAGTGAAGTACCGTGCGTGGGTTGTGAGACATATCAAAATTTGGAGTGAACCATTTGGTAACACTCTAAACTTAAGAGTTAACTTGTGTCTTACGAATAGATTTTGATGCTCTCAGATTTAGTTTTTATAATCAACAAACCCCATCTCATGAAAGTGGCTTTTCACTTAAAAACACCCCAAATCATTGTACCTAAATCTAGAAATTCTATGAGAACCATTTTTCTTTGAAACTATATTTTCTTTACACCTTAAAAACACTAAAATGCCCCAACACTTTTCTTTGATATCATTAGTGCTGCTAACAAAACAAAGCCTCACCCTCTTATTTTCGGTTCCGCCAACTTCCTCTCGAAGATTTCAATCCCTTCCTCCTGCCCCAAGGTGCCACACGATTTATTTCTAACCTTGTTGACTTTAGTATTTTCGTTGACAACTCGACCACGGTTAGGCAATTTCTTTTGGTGCAAATTATTGTTTTTATTTAGGGCATCGATAATAGACCTACTTCTGATCTAAGACTTCTCGCCCACTCAGAAACATTACTACTGGGACCCACCATTCATTACAAATTGTCTATTTTTCGAGTGGCCTTGGATTGAGATCTCTCTAATCATTTGATTTCAATTTTTGTTCCTCCTTCAAATTAGATATCTACGTTCACCACAGAAAGTTTGTTTCGAATATATGATTGATATCTCGTGTTGGCTTGCGAAATATCATGTCTATTGACCTCATCCTTCTGGGAATGATAAACCTGGTGCAGCCTAAGAGCAATATTACTTCATGGGTTTTGTTCCTCCAAATCTCTCTACATCAACCTCAAGTTCCCCACGAATCTTCAACTCCTCAACAGAAATAATTATGATCATTTTCTATTCTTTGTATTAATAATATTCAAATAAATCTAGGTGTAATGAACATGTCACATAAACCTTTTATTAGTTATATGGCATGTTTAGATGTGTTATGTCTTATTTCTATATAAAAACAATTGTAAAGACTTGTTGAAATAGAGTTTTATGAGAAAATAAATTGTAGGGCTTGCTGACATTATAACTTTGGATTGGAAAACTCTTTACACTTGTCAAAAGAAGAAAAAAGAAACAGAGCACATGCTCATTACAAACTAATAATCTTCAAAACAATAATATACAACTATTTAAATGGATTATAAATACAACGTCACCGAAAACTTAACAATATGATGAAACACTATTTCCCTATTTTTTTAAAATTCAGTTAAAGTCATTATCTTAGTCCCCTGCCTCTTCAGCTACTGGATCTGCTGGGATCTAACGGGAACATTTATAAAACTGAAGAAAAAAATCATTGAATGTGACTCAATTATGTTCATCATAGACCAAAAAGTAAAAGTGACATTAGTTTAGTTAATGGCAGTAGAAAGACAAGAATCAGGTGACACATATCATGGGTCAAGAAGGTGATGTAGTATGGTTGTCAGCAATGCCAAGAATTAAATGAATTGTCAAGCAACGTGATGTGGTGGAGATGGACGAAAATACGATCCATCAAAGAAAAAATGAATTTGATTAATAAATATGATATGTTTTACCCTTTCTTCAAGCACTGTTAACCATTTGGATAATTAAGATCCAAATCATTCACAGTTACTAATTATATTTTTTTAGAATTTGGTGTGTGTAAGTAAATTTACTTAAAGTGAAAAAAGCACAGGTTACACGAGATATATTTTTGAAGTGATTTCGTGTCTTTAATGATAAGTCATCGAGACTAGCTGCTAGGTTCACTTTTCCTTACTTGCTACTTGTCTTTAGGTTTTGAGCAGTAGTTTGTCATTATTACTTGTACGAGTCTATTATCAATCTAATAGTTGTAACTCCATATTTAGTTTTGCCTTATTTGGCATAACTAGTTTGTCGTATTACTAAATCTATGAGTAATACAGTTTCAGTTTTTATATGTCTTCTTAAGAAAATAAGTTAGTAATACATGCAATGTCTTTTTGGCAATAAAGCTTCCACACACAACAAAAACATCACCAAGTGCTTAACCTACCTCATGTTCTTCCATATGTGACATGACCTTTAGAGATTTGTAGACTGAACTAAAAACCTTCCTCTGCAATATTAAGGAAATTAACTCTAAAATAGGATGCTTTTAGTTCTAACTGAGAACCAATTCTTGATTCTAAATGCTGACACTTGGTCCCCAATTGTTTCAACTCTTAAGATCCTCTTATCTATTGGTGTAGAAACTTCATTCTAACCTTACCAAATGATGCTTGAGACTTACACAAATCTATATTGGTGCTCTGAAATAATACTAATGGATAAGTGGATAAGATATTGGTGATGATCTTGTTTGTAAAATTACACACACATATTGGTCTTAATTCAGTACAAGAGTTGAGATTTTGGACTTGTGGGATAAGAGAAATTATAATACTGGGCAAAGGTTTTGGAATACAGTGGCTATTAATGAATCTACCAATGGCATTAAAAAGGTCCTCTTTCATAATTTCCTAACTTAAAAGTACGAAAGGACCCATTAAAATCATTTGGACATGAAACATTATCACCCTTCAACCTAAAAACTAGTTGTTTCTTTTTTCCATCCTATGGGTGGCAGTTAGAAAGTCATTTTTCCTCTGTCATTAACTAAGGAATTAGATTAACAAGGATTCATATATATTTTAAGTAAGAGCCTATGTGTACTAAATGTTTTTATCAAGTGCATTAAAATGTTATACCCCAAGCGTATGTACAATCACTAAATGCACTTAGGATACAAACTTGGTAAAAAAACTTGGTACATATAGCATTGCTTATGATTAAATCCCATTAATAAGGTTTAAAGTTCACACTCAATTGAATAGGTTTCCTTAAGAAGAACCAAGCAACACGAATCTATTTATAATGTTGTACACTTAGTTACATGATGTACAAGATAAGCATGAAGTTTGAATTGGTCAAGATAATAAACCCATAGCCAAAATATTGAGGAAATCCCTCCTAATCCTATCTAATAGTGTCTATACATATTTGGAGATAAACAATGCTAACTATTAATATATAGATGTAATTACAATCTAAACAGGTGTAACTTGTTTATGAGTTGGTATGTGTAGCAGCTTTATGACTCCCCCTCAAGTTGGAGTGGATGTTGAAATATCAGTGACACCCATCTTGCTAGATAGGCATCGAAAAGGATCGGCTCCAAGAGGCTCGGTAAAAATGTCGGCAACTTGATCAGGAGACCGAATGAAGCTGTTGTTCCATGGGAAAAGTAGTCACCTGTGCACCAGTAATTTTCCAAGATCTTTAATAGAGAATGATTGGGCTAGAAATAATTTGAGATGGGAAATTTCATCACTGTTATTTGCAGTAATTATTATGTCATCGATATAAAATAGAACAAAAAAGAGAGATATGACCTTTCATATAAGTGAGGAGAATATAATCAACAATGGATTGAGTGAAACCCCGGGTAAGTAAGGTTGTGGAAAGTTTTGAATACAATTGTCGAGAGGCTTGTTTAAGGCCATAAAGGGATTTATTGAGTTTGCAAATGCGGGTCTCCCCTTTTCTAGAGAACCCAGGAGGTAATTTCATGCATACTTCTTCGTCAAGGTCTCCTTGAAGAAATGCATTATTTACGTCGAGATGGTGAAGAGAGCAACCCTTGACAACCGCAATGGAAAGGAGAAGACGAACGGCCACTAACTTTGCAACAGCTGCAAAAGTGTCATGATAATCAACACCCTCAACTTGGGTGTACCCCTTGGCAACGAGGCGTGCTTTGTGTCTTTCAATGGAACCATTCGGGTGATATTTAATTTTATAAATCCATTTAGAAACAATTGGTTATTTTGCCAACCGGTAATGGGGATAAGGACCAAGTGTTATTAACTTCCAAAGCTTTGATTTCTTGAGCCATGGCATTGCACCATTCTAAAAATCGCATTGCTTGAGTGAAAGAAGTTGGCTCATCTGTGGAGATTATATTTGTTAAAAACACACGATGGTGGTGTTTAAAGTGGGATCAAGAGAAATAATTTGCATTGCGAAAATTAGTTGCAGGAGATACAGATGCATAAACATAATCCTTCAAATGTGAAGGAGGACGCCATTATCGTAAAGGAAGATGGGTGGTGGAATCTGTTGGATTAATGTGAACATTATTGTGGAAGAGGGGGCTGGGTCATTTTGGGTAGGTGGAGAGTGTGATGGAGACAACTCAAGTGTAGGAGAACCGATTGGAGAATCTAATGGAGATGACTCGGGTGTGGGATAACCAATTAAAGGGATGGTATTGTGAATTGAAGAGTCCGTAAATGATAGTCTGGATGAGGGTAAATTAAAAGAATCATCATCAGATATTGGGTGGACATGAACCGGAGAATTAACTGATGTGGTGGAGATGTCCAGATAAGGAAATTGGTCCTCATGGAAAATGACGTCCCTGGAACTATACAATGTTCGAGTAGTAATATCATATATGCGGTAGTCTTTCTGTCCATATACATAGCCTACAAAAATGCAGGATTTGGCACAGGCATCGAATTTTTGTGTGCATATTTTTTGTGAAACAAAGACACCACAAAACAGGTAAAGACGAGTACAATGGGGGAGCACCAAATAGCATTTGATGTGGAGATTTATGGCCTAGGATGGGAGTTGGCATTTTATTTATTAAATATGCTTCTGTTAATATGCATTCGCCCTAAAATTCTAGCGGTAAATGTGCCTAAAAATGGAGAGCACGGGAAACATCAAGAAAATGGCGATGCTTTCACTCAACAACACCATTTTGTTGAGGAGTCACAATGCAACTGTGCTCATGAATTATTCCACTTTCATGAAACCACAATTGTAGATGCTGAAATACAAATTCAGTGCCATTGTCGGACCAAAATCTTTGGAGTTGGGGGAGAAAAATATCACCACCTCCGGAATGGATTTGATGTATTCTTCGATTAAACTATTGATGTAACTGATTAAAAAAATAAAGCAGTAATTTCATAGTTTCTGATTTTTCTTTCATTAAATATATCCAAGTGCAACGTGTATAATCATCAACTATAGTGAGAATAAAACGAGCACCACTATGGGAGGGCATAGAGAATGGCCCCCAAATGTCACAATGAATTAATTCAAATGCATGAGTACTGGAAGTAAAGGCATTCTTGTTGGCTTTGCATGAGGATAAACATCACAAGAACATTCAAAGTTAGATTCAATTGAACTAAATGTTTATACTATAAATTTAAAACGAGACATAGATGGGTTACCTAGACGCCAGTGCCAAAGGTCAAATTTATTTCTTCTTAAAATTGAAAATACTGAAGCAGCACTTAAATAATATAAACCATCTCGAAATTCACCTCGATCAATACGTTTCTTCGTCTGTTGGTCCTGAAATATGCATTGAGAGGGTTAGAGTATAACATCACAACTAAGAATGTGTTATATGGGATATTGATAAAAGATTAAATTTGAAAGAAGGTATCTGAAATACATTCTCAAATTTAAGAGTTGGAGAAAATAAAATAGTACCAATATGATGTACTAATGAGTGAGTTCCATCCGGTAATTGAACAAATTTTTTTTTCAGAGGAACAGTATATGATTTAAATAAAGATAGACTAAATGAAATATGGTTGGATGCACTTGAATCAATAATCCATGATGAGGAGTAACAAGAAAGAATTGAACCTGCTAGGTTTGCTGTAGGAATCACACACGTATGAGTTGACAACATTGTGAGTAAGTGATTATATTGCTCAATTGTCAATGATGAACGAGAGGTCCCGGTAGTAGGGGCTGTTGTAGGTGGCACAACAGTAGCAATGGCATCTTTTGGTTTAGGAGGATACCGATTAAGTTTGTAGAATGTTGCTTTGGTATGCCCATGTTTATTGTAATGATCACAAAAAAGGTGTGGCCTCTTTGAAGAGTGCGATGGAGGACTCATAGCATGTTGTCGTACATGAAGAGCAGCAGAATCTATGGAAAGAGACAGAAATATTAATTTCCTAATGTTTCTCTTCTTGTCAAACAAGAAAATATATGCGTTGAATAGATGTGCATGGTTCCATCAGAAGAATGTGGCGACGAATCGTAGAGAAGCAATCATGAAGTCCCTGTAAGAATCCCATTGCACAATCCTGATTGAGTTGTTCAAGTATTGTCTTACTGTGTCCACAAATACAAGGTGAAACATAAATCATAGAGTTAAGTTCATCCCACAAAGATTTCAAACGGGTAAAGTAAATCGATACGGTAGAGTCATCCTATTTGAGAGAAGAGTTTTATTCCTTGAGTTGGTAGATTTTTGGTGCATTTGATTGCGAGAGGCATTCCTTGAGATCATTCCATATTTCAGAAGCAGTTTCAGCATATAAAATGCTACTGCGAATGTCGAGCGATGCAGAATTCGAGATCCAACTACTGACAAGGTCATTGCATCGCGCCCAATTAGGATAATCTTTCTTTGTAGGTGGTTTGGTAAATGTTCCATCAACAAAGGCAATCTTATTTTTTGCTCGCAAGGCCATGGAGAAAGCAAGAGACCAGGTGCCATAACTGTCACCGTAGAGGAAAGGGGAGACCAAACTACTGTTGGGTTATCAGAACGGGGGATGGAAAAAGGATATAGAATTGAGGTTTCACTGGAGGCAAGGATGGAGTCTTGGGTGGGAGTTGAGGAGGATTCAACCATTTTTGTTTGTGTGTGTCAAGGCTCTGATACCATGAAAAGTTCACACTCAATTGAATAGGCTTCCTTAAGAAGACCCAAGCAACACAAATCTATTAATAATTCAGTACAGTTAGTTAAATGATGTACAAGATAATCATGAAGTTTGAATTGGTCAAGATAACAAACCCATAACCAAATATTGAGTAAATCATACCTAATCCTATCTAATAGTATCTATACATATTGGGAGATAAATAATGCTAACTAAAATATCTACATGTAATTACAATCTGAACCGGTGTAACTTGGTTATGACTTGGTATGTGTAGCAGCTTTATGAAGTGAATTTCCTTGCTCTTTCAGATCCTCTTCATTTCTACACAAGTACCAATCTCATCCTTTTAATTTAAAAATCCTCAAGATTTTTTTTAGAGATAAATGAACATGGAAGAAGCTTGTATTGATATCCCCAGAAATTATTTTCATTAGATCAATGAACATGGAAGAAGCTCATGTATTTTCTTTGTAATATTTCATTTCTTGTGAGATCAATGCCAAGTTTCTGTCCACTCATTTAGCTTATTTTTTGGATTTATTTGTAATTCTTTGAATCCACACTGATGGTACTAGTGCGTTTAATAATTTTAAACTATGCCCCCTCCCACCCACATAAAAATAAATAGAAAAGAAGAGAGAAAGTTCACATTGATGATCAATCGAAATTAAGAAAATGTTATGTCCTGATACGGTCAAAACCCAAAAGTAACATGCCATACTTTGGTCCTGTACATGAGATATATCACCTATAGAGTGCAATACAGATACCGTGATATTTTCTTTAAGAGGATACAAATAGCTTACTCATTGTTATTGTATGAAGTATAGTTTGAGACTCTCAATTCCCTACTCTAAGGTTAAAATTCCCTTCAGTAGAACTCAATACTCTGAATCAATAGAATAATTAACAGCCAGATCATTCAGTTACTAATTGCAGTATTTCAAAATTTCATGAATGTCTAAAAATTTTAGACTTTTGATTCTTTAAAATTTCTTCACAAGCTTAATGAAAATCAAATTAGCTCCGGCTTCATTTAACTCCTCTAAAGCTATGTTGCATTATTCACGTCTTGAGCTAGCTAAAAATTCATAAAAAGTAAATTTGTAGTGCTTTTAGAACAAAAAATTGAGGGAATTAAAAAAAATCAGCTCTCTAGAAGGCTGAATTTTGTAACTGTTGTGGCTGGCACTTGTAGTTCAATTTGGGTACTTTGGAGTAATAATTGGGCTAATGAAGTCCTTCAAAATGAGGATGTATTCATATTAAAATATCACACCCGAGTGTGAAAGAAAAGGCCTTTGTTATAACTATCTACGGGAAATGTTACAAAGGAGATCATTAAGGTTTTGTGGGAAGCTTTAGGTGATATTCCCACAAATAATCTTGGATTTTGGATGTTAAGTTCTTACATTAATATCGTTCTTGAGGTTGATGAGAAACATGACGGTAATGAAATTGATGTTGGAGCCATTGAGGACTTTCACAATGCCATGATTCATGCAGGTCTAATTCAAATTCCTTTTCCGGGATCTAGGTTCACTTGGTGCAATAACCATGATGGCCAAGCTCGCATTTGGGACAAAATAGACATAATTTAATGCAATGATCACTGATTTTCTAAGTTTGATAAACACACGGTGGCACATTGTAATCGACTGAATTCTGATAATTCTCCTTTGGTGCGATCCATATCAAACGGATTTCAGAATATGTGGACTCCTCATCGCGGGTTTACTCAAGGGTAAAATGGGTTGGGAGTAGCCTATTTTGGGTAACTGTTAACATAACTCCATTTTAAAATTGAAACGACATACAAGTTGGTGCAATATTTGAATATAATACAATTTAAAGACATGTGGTAGAGGATCAAGGAGGCAAAAGACTCAGTTCTCTTAAAGAATTTTTGTGGAGAGGCATGACTCTACTTATGGCTAGGGAAGAATATAGTCGAGCTAAATAGCTTTTTAAACAAAGACTTGCGAGTGAAGAGGCGGCTTATTGACATCAAAAGTCTCAGTTTAAGGTGATTCTAATAAATCTTTTTTCAATCGATGGAAAATTATAGTCATAACAAGATCAAGATTCATCGCATCAAGAATGAGGATGGGGCAATGGATTTCATATGAGGTTCATATCAGGGAGGTCTTAACGAGCATTTCTAAATTTCGATTAGTGAAGAATATGTCTAGTATGTGGGAGAGGAGATTTGAAGTTCTATTCCGCGACTAATCATTGAAAAGTGGAATGTGCAACTAAAAAAGAACCCGATGTCGGAAGAATTGAAATCTATGTTGCTTTAAATGTATGGTGATTGCGCTAGAGGCTCCAATGGTTTTCAGGTTGTTTTTTCCAATCTTTCTACTTAGTGATCAATAAGTATTTGTTTAACATTGTTGTGAGTTTTTTGTCAGGGCATTCATTATCGAGAAGCTGGACTAGTACTTTGTTCATTTTCATTCCCAAAATGGCAAATCCCCGGACTTGCGATGAATATTGTTCCATTAACTTGTGTAACTTTGCAAATAAGATAATGTAAAAAAAATGGCTTCTTGATTGACCTCGATTCTTCCATAAATTATTTACCCACGCAATGCAACATTGTTAAAGAGACATCTAGTTAAGATAATATTATGTTAGTGCAAAAGACGATACATATCATTAAATAAATTGTCGGTGATCTAACTTTTGTCCTCAAATTTAACATGGTTAAGGCAAGGCATATGACTTGTTTTCGTGATTATATTTATTGAAGGTCATGAGGGCAATTCAGTTTTAATTAAATTTGTATCTCGAATTTTGTAGTCTATTATTATTAATGGCAATAGCTCGAGTTTTTTCAAGTCAAATTGTGGAGGCAAAGTGAATCTATTTCTCTAGGTCTGTTTATTATTGCTTCTAATGTTTTTACCCAGGGAATCAATGATTTGATGCTAAACAAAAGGTTTTGGCATTTTCTCTTTCCCGCTTATTATCTCGTTATCATTTGCAGATGATATCCTAAATGATGGTAAAAAAATTCGCTTTGGAACTTCTTAAAGTTTTTAGTATTTATGAAACTAACTCAAGACCCCTTATAAATAAGCACAAGGGATGTTATGTAATCTCCGACAAAGCCAATTCTTCTAGATGATCTCTTGTTGAGGATACTACAGGGTTCATTCGTAAAAGGCTTCGTCTAAAGTACCTCAAATTGTTATCGTATGGAGGTCAAAAAAATGTTTGTTATTTGATGAGTTGATTAGTAAAATCAAATATAGAAATAATGGATGGCACAATATGATTCTCTTACCTGGGGTAACTTAATTCTTATAAACCGTATTACATAATCTATGACTTTTCACATATTTTCATTCCAACGATCCTCATGTCGCAATTATTAATGAGCTAAATGAACCTTTACATTTTTCTTTTGGAGCTTAGAGGGTGACAATCAACGATATATGATCAATTGGGAGTATATTTGTTTTCCCACGAGCTATGAAGCACGGACACGTAATACTTGTTTTGACACGCGACACGTGATTGATAAAAAAACTAGGATACGACACGCATAAAATATAATATATATTTAAATATATATTAATGAAATAAAACATATTTTCTCCACAAAATACATTATTAGAGCATTCTTAACATGAAATTAAGAAAATGGACCATAAAAAACAAAATTCAAACACACATTGACATTAAGAATCATAAATAATGCATAATCACCATCACTTGAGGCAAAGCTGACTCGTTGCTTCTGGGAGAGTGTTCGTGTTGCATAGGTATTCGAAACGCTGGGTCTCTGTGCTTCATAGCCCACGGGAGAGTGGTATAGAGGTAAGACACTTTTGCCATGTTATCCAAGCTTATACTCCGAAATTATGGTGGTGCATCTCCCCAATAGCTCAATTTGGAATGAATATTTGGGAGCTAAATATGTTGAATCTGTGAATATCTTTGACGCAACATGTATGCCCTTGTCCCCCCATATATGGAAACGTCTTCAATATTATAAAGTTGTTATACAATATATTAATTTAGATGATCAGAAGCCTTAGTGGTTAAAATACCTTAACTCATTTTTATTAACCTCGACATTGGGAATTTGTGAGAAACAGAGTGCTTCATGTTTTTTTTAAATCTATGTAGAAAAGAATAATCATGTTAAAGGTATCATTTTTCGTTCGGAAGGTGTTGAACCGAAAATTCCGATGCACTCTTTTTTTGTTTGTAGCATTGGTTTTCCAATGCCCTCAAAATGTCGGCGTTGTGTTGATTATCCCCAAATTGAACAAATGGGTCATCTTTTTCTCTACAATACTATTGGAAAGAAGGTCTAAACGCATTTTGAAGGAGAATAGGGGATTAAAGTTCTAATCTTCTATATTAGATCCAATGTTGTCTCTTGCTGGTTATATGTGGGATCTAGTAGTATCCTTTATCTTGTGTGGCATTATCCCTGACCTTGTCATTCGAACAATTTGGAAAGAACGAACTAAAGCCCTATTTGAAAATATTTGCGTGTATAAATATCATATTATTCATTGAATTTGTAACATTCATGGGACAACTTGCAAGATTTTACATTTAAGGGTAGGGTGAATTGTTCAAATTATGATTTGATTACTAAGTTAAACGCAGATTAATTGATTTAGATAACCTAGATATATTAGGTACTTTTCTTTGTATTACAATTTTTTTTGGGGGGGTGATGTTGGGGTATGTCTTGCTCTGGATAGCTCTTGTAAGAGACTCAAGAGAGGGTTTATCTCCTCCCATCCCTTTTATTAAAAAAAAAATTGGGGTGCCATCCCATTTATCTAAAAGAAAAAAAAAGTTAGCTCCTTTTCTGGAACCAAATACCCTGCGTGACATATAGAGTGAAATACAACTTTGAAAGGTTTTGCATTCCATTTTCTTATATGACCTCTTAACCTTTTCATCTTGAAATTTCTTTGAAAAAAACTGCATTGGATTCCTTTGCATATGTTGGAATTTTTTTCATAACAGTTAATGCTATTAATGACTGAATAGAGTTTTACACTAGTGAGTGCTGAAACAAATATGTTTATAAAAACCACTCTGTAATAGTAAATATATATATATATATATATATAGGCTTGTTGAATTATTTTCAGTATCGCCTTTTCAATGTTCACCTGGTTTCATCAAGTTATGACGATGAATTATGCTAATCTTATTCACAGTATAAACAAATAAAAATATGATCTTAATCTAAATCCTTTAAAAACAATAACCAAATATAGGCCGAATATTGTCAAAACTTTAGCAACCGAGACTTGTAAAATTTTTAATGGTAACATTTTTGCAAGTAATCCATCGACCTATTGGCAGTACTCAGATTGCTCTTTTGATATGGATCAATCTTATGGGGTTGACCTTAATTCCATTGATGATGATTCTAAAGTGATTTGCACAGTTCAATTTAAAGATGATGAATGGATTGATTCGGTAAATAAATTCTATAGATTGAAATCAAATTGACGGGAAGGATTGAGGTTTCCCAAGAGGTGAAAACTTGTGTTTTGGGACCGTGTTTTAGCTTCACACAACAGCACACAACATTGAGTTTTTTTAACCTGCCATAGTTATAATTTTTTTACTTATTTGTAGGAAACGGTACAATTAACAAAGTTCCTAATTTTAATACTACTTAAACCTAACATAACTAATAATACGAAATAATGCCATGACAGAACATAAGGTATGTCACCAGTGATGGGAGGTTCACTTTAAACGCACTTTGCATGAATTTGTTTGGATATATGAGGTTTCCTTCTGTACAAAGTTTGTTACTTCAGATGTTGGTTTGAGGTTTAATTTTTCACTAGTGGTCTTGTCTGATTAAATATTAGGTATATTTGGGGGAGGCCTTATTTATATGTTGATTACACGGAGGGGGTAGTAAGGTATGGGTTATTAATGTTAACGGAGTGACAATATAGGATTAAGTTGCTATAATTTGTTTTACTGATTCCTCATCCTAAGATTAGTGGTTACCCAAGAGCTTATTTAATTCCATAAGACCACTGCAATTGAGTTTTATGTTGGTTTTCTTCGATTCGATGGTGACAATCGAATCAAACGAAAATTAAGCCTATCCTGCTAAATTTACGTGTTTGAGGTTGCATACAAACATGTATGCGAAAAATTTGTTAACAGAAAAAAGATTGAAATTTCTTTTGCTTTTCAAGTGGAGTGTAATATTTTGTGTGTTTCTGATAGGAATTATAGAGAATCGCTAAAAAATATCTTCTCATGAAAATGCAATTGTGAATGGGAGCTTCGGTAATTTTCTACATTTTAATTGGTGCTTTCAATTTATAGTATATATATCTTTTGTATATATGTATCTAGATAAATACTTGGTTTTTTAGTATTTATTTAAACTGGGAGGATGAATGAATAATAAGCTTAAACAATGGAAGCATTGGTTTTCTTAATGAAAGAAGAATGGTTTTACAATAGGTTAGTTTATGACTGGGCTTCCTTTCAATCTACAAATTCTAAGAAAAATTAAATAAAGAGATGAGCTTTGTGAGGCTTGCTAAAGATTGGCCCAAAAGGTATACCGATGCACTGTTCTTGATGATGAAGGGAAGTTGTACTATTTGATGCAGGGTGTTATTAAAGTTACAAATCACTCAAATAATTCATATAGCTACATAATTGTAAGGTAAAGAATGGCTTGATTAGTCCTAATTTGTGGGTTGATTTAATTTTGTAAAAACTATTTGGCGTTAACGCATTATGTGATTAAAGTTCTAGCATTTAATTATGACATAACCTAATGTTGACCCACCATCTCCCCTTTCATAGGCACTCATTACAAACAAGGCGACGACCAAAAGGGTAAACATAATACACTTTCTCAATGCAAGAAACTGTTTATGCTTATAATGAAACAAACACTTGAGGCAACATAAAAAATTGGGATATATCACCAATAAAAATGTGGAGGCAAATATCTTGTGCAGCCAAATTGTACCAGTCAAAGGTCACATCTAGATGGTTTTGCCTATAGCAGATGAAAAAATAAATAAAAATAAAGCATTCCCCCTTTGGTCCTCTTTCAATCACTGCAACAGTTTCTTGCGTGGAGAATCCAAGTCTGCAAACTCCTCCCTTCATCTTGGTCATAGCCTGGCTATTACATCAACACTTGTATTGAGAGAGTCATATTCATTGCTTCTCCTTTCTTTAAAAACACATTGTTTTACTCCCAGCTTGGCCATTACAAGTTTCTCAATTAGGCAACTTTATTTGTTTTACCCTGCGTTTGAAATGTAAGAATTAGTGACCACATAATAGCTCATTGATCTGCCCATTTTCTTCATTCTATCTCATGAAAAGGTCTGGAACTCAAAGATGCATTATATCATTTTAAAGGAAAACTTCAATTCTATCTCAGTATCACAGAAAATTCAATAATATCATGATCAAGTGGAAAGAAAATCATATCATGTACATAGACCTCACAAAATAGATTGTACACGGAATGACGGACCAAACAATAATGTCAGAAAATCAACGAAAATCATTTATCTTGCATAATCCAAGATGAACCATTCTTTGCAAAACAAAAAGTACAACATGAATCTTATAATCTGATTTTAAGATGGTTCGTGCAACATGACTCCCAACCATAGTAAATCCCAAAGTCACATTAGGGAGCTTCTAGTGAAGGTATGGTGTTAAACAATAAATAATGAAGTTAGAGCATTCAACTTGAAAAGGAAAGCAGATAAATAATTATTAAGATAATGGATTTTGAATGACAATAGCACATATCACGCTCAACCCAATACCGTATTTTCAAATAGAAAATCACCAATGAATCAAGTAGGATGTAAAGGAAAACAATGTTATTTTATATAGGTTCACAATGAAACAAAATTTGCAATCAAATGCATGGCATCTACCTTAAAATTGTTTACGCAATATTCACAAACCTTTAAAATGAATTGCATCTGACTATATTTCACCTTCCATTATAACTGCACAACAACTGAGAAAAATAAGACAAATAAAACTTATGTATCAGTTCTATGAAGCTAAAATCAAAGAATTCACCAATAAGATTATTTTTTAAGCTGACTTGTAAGATTTAACTCCTAAGAAGCAAGTGTAAAGCCAATCAATCAATAATATAACAAAAAAGAAGGAAGAAATAAAACCCAAATATAAAAGTTTGGGTATAACCTGTTTGTGTAACTCCCAAACAAACCCATAAAACAATACAAAGTCGCAAAGAAGAGTGTGGAATGAGTAATATATACCATTAAGTTTCAATATTGGTCGTGACATATAACTGAAAGGATAATGTGCACCTTGCTAAATTTGTGATAGCAAATTGTTTGACCGCTAAGAAAAATATAGTAAAGTTGTATTATATATATTATTCATATAAATACTATGAAAATAGAATAATAACAATTCACCTTTGAACGTTGGGTGAGTGGAAAACAAAAGCACTATGGACATATAACCAATTTCTATAAGATAAAGCTCCAAATGCTTGAGCCTCCCATCAAAGACCTTAACAATTCTCTAATTACTCCATATATGCGACAATCTTGCCATAAGGAACAATGTCCCCGGAAAATAACCTTCCTCTCCAATTAAGCTATCATATCAATATAGTGACCCCTTTGTTCTATATCTCAACAAAATAATATAACCAATCCAATCTGAGAATGCTTTTTCTCCCTTGCAATAAAATATGACCAACAACTGAAAAAAATGCACAAATTTGTCATTGAAGAACCCCGAGAATAATCAATGTAACAATACAAACAAAAAGTGAGGATGATTTAAAAATGTCATCATTACAGTACTCGTTGAACAAACACTATTTTTGAAAGATCATCAGTAATTGATAAAAGGAAATACTTAAGTCTAATATGTTTTCATAGATTAAAAAGATAAGAACACATCACAACCAAAAATATGGATACATGGACTTTTTATATTGTGGAAGATGTCCAATATCAGTTTGAAAAGTAACCTCCTTTTTAAATCTGATTTTTGAACTCAGCGAGCATACACCAACATCAGTAGGGAAAAAAAATATGAAAATACAACCACATAAAGCCAATCAAGTCCAACACCATAGCCCCCTCATCTTTCGCCACACAACCAATTCAAACTATTTGACAACTAAATTTTACTCGCAATGTACTGAATACGTACATATATACATATTTACTGATAAAAGGATTAATATAGTAATTTATATATTCTACCTTAAGCTTGGAGACGTACTCAAGCTATATCTATGTCGCCTATTAGAGAGGGTGATGCTCCTGCAGGTTCTGGAGAAAGAGAAAGAGGTTATATTTGTTGGAAATTAATGTTAAGTGACGAAATTAATTATTTAATTTCAATTGTATTAAATTTTGAATTTTCCATTTAGGTGGTTTTAATAAATGTCAGATAATTAATTAGGAATGTGATAAATAAAAAGTATTAAAAGATTTGGGTAAACCTTATCCATTAGTCACATGATGGTTAGTGGCATTAGTGGGAGACTTGGAAAGAGTCCCACCACCACTAGGATTTTGGCCATCTTCCCCTTATAAATAGAGACCTCTACACCATCTAGAGTCATCTCAATACACACTGTTTCTAAGGAGGGAGAGAAAATACGAAATTCATTTTTCTCATATTCCGGGTTGTTCAAGAAAGGAGCATTCAAGTCATTTTAATCCGTTCAACAACGATGGACAAAGGTCAGTTTTTAAATCGTAGTTATAAGTAATTTTCGGGTCTGTGATTACATGAAGATAAACATCCTGGATTCATGTCAAAAATGTTTTATTCATGATGCAACCTTATGATTCGTATTCGAATTTATGATTAACAAAACAATATTAATTAACATGTGGTATCAGAGCTTGCGGTTTATAATCTCATGTTTTCTGTTAATGAAAACTCCTTTATAACAATTCTAATTTATGATCTTTTAAAAATCTAGAAATCTAGAATTTTCAAAAAATCTGGAAATCTGGAATTTTTGGTAAATCTGGAAATCTGGAATTTTTAGTAAATCTGAAAATCTGGAATTTTTTTTTTCTGGAAATCTGGGAATTTTATTTTTTCTAGTAATCTGGAATTTTTAAGCAATATGATAATCGTACATATGGTAATTCGAATTTGTGTTATGATATTAAGAACAAAATTGCTGCTACAGTCCTTATCTTGTGAAAACTGTCCCATTATTGTTCAACCCCTTTTCGTGTTATAAGAACCCTAATATGCCGTTAACATGATTTTATTGTTTCAAGTTGTGTAAACATTCTGAAAAACACGTTTATTAATCATGATAAGAAAATGAATCTGTTTTTAAGATTAATTAAGAGAAAACTGCGATTTGGCGCAAAACAGATTCCGGGAGATTTTTTTTTGGCGCAGTGAATAGTGTTTTTTTTCCGAAATTTTTGGTGTCCGATTGACTTGAAACTTGGTAGGTTGACTGGAAACGAGCCAACGATCGAATTTCACCACCTTTGGTCGTGATGTAATGTGTTTTTCGGCAATCCGAGTCCGTTAAGGCCCTCAAAACCCCGTTTTTGCCATTTTATGAAATAATCTCGGGGCTTATAAATCTTTGCAAAAAATTGATATTAACGTTCCGCAAAAAGTTTTGGTTTTCTGGCATGTTTTACTTCGATTCTATGGTGAAAACTCATTTTTGCCATTTTTGACAAAATTCATGTATTTTGTGTTTTTACTATACCTGGGCAATTCTATTTTTGAGGCATTTAAGCTACTATTGGTATCCTTGTAATTACTGATAGATTACGTATTATAGTTAATATTAAGGCATGATTAACTATATTTAAGTTGAGACATGTAAATAATTATTCATTTGAGTTAAGTCAAAGGCCAAACACAGGCTGAGACTACATGTACGAATAATATACTTACATTCATTAAAGGCTTATTCTAATGTCAGTTATAAAATTGGATTGAGGCGCAACACATGCTAATATCTGAATTCAACAACATTAGAACTAGTTTTTATAAAAATAGAATAGTTGACATTAAGTCCATTAATCATGGTATTAAATGTTTAGGCAACAAACACAGATGCCAAAATTACGGGACCATAATGAATGAATTATAGGGTAATATATCTTTACAAATCTGAACATTATGCGATGATCAACACAGATTCCGTGATATTCAGATTGTAAATGAAATATGCCAAAATCTTTAGTCAACAATTCAATATTCGACCCTTGCAATTTTTGTTGTGTGTAAAAATTTAATTTGTGAACATTGTTATTAATTGCAGTTCCCCTTAACCTGTATTCGCAAGCTCAGTCCTATTCCAAATTTGATGGAACTAATTTTTCTGAATGGAATGAGCAAATTGAGTTCAGCCTAGGGGTTCTTGACCTGGACATGGCAATTATGTGTGATGAACCCGCTGCTATTACTGATACCAGTAGCGAGGATGAAATTGCTGTCCATGAAGCATGGTCTCGATCCAATAGGTTGGTGTAACACCCCGTGTTTTTATTTATTTATGAATTAATTGGAATTTTCGGGGAAAATAAATTTTTGAAATTTATAATTTTTATTGGCTAAATATGTTGGTTATGATTTTATAAGAATAAAACTTCAAGCGGAATTGAAATCGGAGTTAAAACGGATTTTATATGATTTTTTTAATAGTTTGACTCATGGCATTTTTTGGGCAAACTGTCAGTTTTTCGGGGTGATCGATCGATCGACCCTCCCAGAAAACGTGCACTGTGAGCTATTTTTTTTAGAATTTGTGTAGGATTAGGACTCCTAATCACTATATAACCTTGTTAATCCGTAGGGGGACTTCTCATAATCACTTTTTCTCCAGTTTTCCACCAGAGAACACTTCCAAATATTTTTCCTCTCACTCATAATCATCAACCTTTAACAAAAATCAAGTTTTTGTCACAAGTTTTGGCACATGTTTTTGAAGGCTTAATTGGGGTTTAATCAAGATCGTTCAAGAACACTCTTTTGCTAATTTTTCGAGAGGAATCCAGATTTCTAATCAGATTTTCAAACACGATCTTCACAGGCATGAATACTCTATTCTTTTCCTTTAGTATTATGTGTTTTAAGTGTCGCCTAAACACTTAATTACATGTTTTCTTAAAAATAATTAGTAACTTAATTAGAAAAAAGTGGATATTAATTGTGGGACTATTTTTATAAAATCTCTTAATCTGAATAAGATTCATAACCCTTGGGTACGTAGGATTCATGAGTGATTTTGGGTTTTATTGGTGTAGGTTGCATGTAGAAAAACCCTAGCTTTAACATAAATGATTTTTCGGTGCGTACAACTCATGTAATACATGTAGAGATAATAAAATTTGGTTTTTGATATATATATTATGAAAACTTGGTATATTTAATTTAAAATAATTAAATGAGATTATTTGGATATTGTTGACGTTGTGATAATTAAATTAAAAATTTAATTGAATTCGACTATCATGCGTAGTTTTATATATTGATTAATTATGCTTGTTTTGTGTGACTTGTTGGTATTATGATGTTTTCTTTGTGACGACGGGTTGTTGGGTATTATTGCTCTCCCTCTACTTTAGGATGCCTTCTAGGTATGGGACTAGCGGGTAGACCTTTTATGATTTACGCCTTCTAGGTATGGGACTAGTGAGGGTAGATTATTGCGTTTTTATCATCTTGAGGGTGGGCTAATTTTTATTACTTTATCGTCGTTACGGTATTCTAAGTACGAGATTAAGTTAAGATTTATGTTAGAAAATCCTCCTATACATAGGTTAGGACGTATTGATAACTTGGGGTCCCTTAGTTATGGTACTTAGGGGTATTTTGAGGATCTCACATCGATTAAAAGGGTGGGGTGATTATAAATTGAGAAATTGAGAATTAATGCCTAAGATAAAAACGGGTATTAAAATTTGTGGCGACATAATGTGTCGGGGCCGACAGTTTAAATGGGCCAGAGGGCGATTTATGTCGTGTCGTGTGTGGAACCTTGTCATGTGTCGGGGCCGACAGTTAAACGGGTCAGAGGGCGATTGACAAGGGTAACCTTGTCATGTGTCGAGGCCGACAGTTTAAACGGGTCAGAGAGCGATTGACAAGGGGAAGTGTGACACTTTAATAAAAAGTGAGAACAATAATAAAAGTTGGTTAATATAATTAAATTCACATCGTGGGACTTGGGAATTTAAAATCATATTGGTGTGCCTTTATAAATGGGGATTTATGCGGGTAGTTAGTGATTTATATATATCGCGTTTAATTATCCCGTTTAATTAAAAATATTCTATTGTGATATTTATTGCATATAATACTACTGTCTGTATTCAAGGATCCTATTTGAGAAGAGTAGTGTGTATTCTTGCTTAGGGCTTTGGCTTTGACCCATGTGTTGATTAATCTTTTTCAGGATTTAATTTGGAGAAGCTGCATAAGTTAATCGGAGTTATCATTGGAGGTGCAACTGGAGTTTTTTACTTTATGGCATAGTTTAGTTAGATTTTCTTTTCCAGTCGTATTTCATTATGAGACTTCATTGGAGTTTTATTGGGCCACTAGGTTCCAAAGTTGTTTAAAGATTTATATTGAATTATTCAGATCTTTATTATTCAGTTTTTAATTAATCATTATTGGAGATTGGATTTTTGGAGTTAGCATGTGATGGATCTTTTATCGCCTAGTTATTTGTGATTATTTGAGATTGATTCAATTATTTATCTTATGGACTGATTATTTATGTCTCATATATGTCTCATGCTAAGAATGGTATTTTATTTAGTTCACGCCCGACATAGTTTTGGTGGCGGCCGACGCCAGAATTAGGCGGGGTGTGACAGTTGGCCCTAATGTTTATGCGAATGTGTGTTGCTGCTAACATTAAGACCTCCCTACCTGAAACTACGAAAGCGAAAGAGTATTTGAACAACATTAAGGAACTCTTTCGCACTGCTGATAAATCCCTTGCTGGGAAACGATTTGCAAAGCATGTTGGTACAGGAGGAAGGAAGGCTCAAGCAACAGAATGGCCATGTGACTAAGTGACAGGTGACAAACCTTACAGTCAAAGGAGTTAGTTTTAAGAAGAAGTTCGGCAAGGGCATTAAGAAAGGTTCTGGGCCGTCTCATCAAGCTAAACCATCAACTGCTGCTGTGAAGAAGGAATAGAACGACAAGTGTCACTTATGTAAAAAGAAGGGCCATTTCCAGAGGGGTTGTCATAAACAAAAGGCCTGGTTTCGAGAAAAAGGGTAAGCCCTTTATTTATGTTTGTTTCGAATCAAACTTTATTGACGCTCCTTCTAACACATGGTGGATTGATTCTGGTTCTATGTGTCATGTTTCTAATTCGATGCATGGCTTCATTTCGATCCACAAAACAAATCCAAATGAGCATTTTCGCTACATGGGCAATAAGGCAAAGGCTAAAATAGAAGCTGTTGGAGTCTTTCGCCTAATTTTAAACACTAGATTTATTTTAGATTTGCAAGAAACTTTTTATGTTCCCACAATTTCTAGGAATTTAATTTATGTTTCTAAACTCGCTTTAGATGGTTTTGCAATTGAATTTAAGAACAATGGTTTTGGTTTGATTATAAAATTCTAATAATGTTGGTTCTGGATTTTTATTAGATGGTTTATATCGATTGAATCTTGAAAAGAATTTTTCTGAAACCCTTGTGACCCTGCATCCTAATGTTGGTACGAAACGTACACTTAATGATGAAAAATATGCTCATTTGTGGCATAAAAGATTAGGGCACATATCCAGGCCGAGAATTGAAAGGCTCATTAAAGATGGAATACTCCATAACCTGTATTGGGCCAATTATGATGTATGTGTGGACTGTATTAAAGGAAAACATACCAAACATACAAAGAAAGGAGCCACAAGAAGCACCTAGCTACTTGAAATAATACATACAGACATATGTGGACCTTTCGATATTCCATCCATTGGTGGAGAAAAATACTTCATCACCTTTATAGATGATTTTTCACGTTATTGCATTTTGTACATGTTGCATGATAAATCTCAGTCTGTGAACGTCGTTGAAATATACATTAATGAGGTTGAGAGACAACTAGGCAAAAAGGTGAAAATTATTAGATCTGATAGAGGTGGTGAATATTATGGTAGATATGACGAGTCAGGGCAACGTCCTGGCCCATTTGCTAAACTCATTGAAAAATTAGGTATTTGCGCTCAATACACAATGCCAGGATCACCTTGGCAGAATGGTGTAGCTGAAAGGCGTAATCGTACCCTTATAGAAATGGTAAGAAGTATGATAAGTAGGACCCAATTGCATACATTTTTGTTGACACATGCATTAAAACCGTTGTACACATCTTAAATAGGGTTCCTAGTAAGTCAGTTTCAAAAACCCCTTTTGAACTTTGGAAAGGATGGAAAGCCGATTTAAGGTATTTACGTGTGTGGGGTTGTCCAGCGGAAGCTAGAATCTATATCCCTCATGAAAAGAAATTGGATCCTAGGACATTATCTTCTCATTTCATCGGGTATCCAGAAAAGTCGAAGGGATATAGATTCTATTGTCTAAATCATACAACTAGAATCATAGAAACTGGAAATGCTAAATTCATTGAAGAAGGTGAAGTAAGTGGGAGTATAAAAGAAAGCGAGGTAATCATTCAAGAAGTCAGGGTACAAATCCCTATACCCAGAGTTCATAACATACCTGTTGTTCCTAATGTAGTTGTTTAACCGGTCATTGACCCAATCAATAACAATGAACAACCATATAATGAGACTATAACCGATGAAACTTTTGAAGCACCACAAGAAGTGACATTAAGAAGATCTCAAAGATAAAGGAGATCGGTAATTCCAGATGATTATGTGGTATACTTTCAAGAGATCGAATTTAACATAGGGAATATTAATGATCCAGTTTCTTATGAAAAAGCTGTAAAAGTGATGATTCCAATAAATGGATTGATGCCATGAATGAAGAAATAAATTCTACGAATGACAATAAATTTTAGGAGTTGGTCGAATTCCCAGAAGGACAAAAACGAGTTGGGTGCGAGTGGATCTTTAAGACCAAACTTGACTCAAAAGGCAATATCGAACGACATAAAGCTAGACTTGTTTCCAAAGGTTTTAATCAACAAGAAGGCATTGATTATAATGAGACCTTTTCTCCAGTTTCAAAGAAGGACTCATTAAGAATCATATTAGCATTGGTGGCTCATTATGATTTGGAGTTTCACCAAATGGACGTAAAAATAACTTTTCTAAATGGGAGTTTAGAAGAAGAAGTCTACATGGCACAACCACAAGGCTTCATAAAGGAAGGAAAGGAAAACATGTTCTGTATGTTAAAGAAGTTAATATATGGTCTAAATCAAGCTTCTCATCAATGGTATATTAAGTTTCATGATACCATTACATCCTTTGGGTTTAAGGAAAATACTTGTTGATCGGTGTATAAACCTGAAGATAAGTGGGAGTAAGTTTGTGTTTTTAGTACTATATGTTGATGACTTACTTATCGCCAGCAGTGATCTTGGTTTATTAAGTGAAATCAAGAAGTACCTTTCTAAAAACTTTGAAATGAAAGATTTAGGCGAGGCATCCTTCGTGATCGGGATAGAAATATCTCGGGATAGATCACGAGGAATGTTGGGATTGTCTCAGAAAGCTTACATTAACGAAGTTTTAGAAAGATTTAGCATGAAAAGTTGAAATCCCATTAATGTTCCACTTCAAAAAGGGGATAAGTTCAGCTTAAGTCAATGCCCCAGAAGTGATTTAGAAAGGGAGCACATGAAAGGCATGCCTTATGCTTCGCTCGTAGGGAGATTGTTGTATGCACAAGTCTGCACTAGACCGGCTATCAGTTTTGCCATTAGGATGATAGGAAGATATCAAAGCAATCCGGGGATTCACCATTGGGAGGCTGCAAAGAAAGTGCTGAGGTACCTGCAAGGGACCAAGGATTACATGCTCACATATCGAAAGACTGATCACCTTGAGATGACTGGTTATTCAGACTCAGATTTTGGGGGATGCCTTGACAGTAGGAAGAGCACTTAGGGTTATGTCTTCCTTATGGCTGGAGGAGCCGTTTCATGGAAAAGTGTTAAGCAAAGCGTCATTGCATCATCTAATATGGAGGCTGAATACGTAGCTTGCTTCGAAGCTACAAATCATGGATTATGGATGCAAAACTTTATTTCACGACTTATAATTATGGGGTCAATATCTAAGCCGCTGAAAATTTATTGTGATAATGTCGCAATAGTCTTATTCTCGAAGAACGATAGGTATACTAAGGCTGCTAAGCATATTGAGATGAAATACCTATCAGTTAAAGTAGAAGTTCAGAAACAAAGAGTGTCAATTGATCACATTAGTACGCGTGATAACATAGCAGATCCTCTTACGAAAGGACTATCTCCGAAGACCTTTATGGAACATGTCAAAGAGATGGGTCTAGATTAGTTAGATTATGATTGCTATTTTGGCTTAGTTGTTTGACACCATTACTTGAATTCAATGAAAGTGCTTCTGATTTCTATTATTTCTGTCTTCTGTGAATGCATGCTTATAATTATGAATTATTGTTAACAGAAATAGTCCTTATTGAAAAGGACATTATGAGGTCATTATGATACCCAATATTAAAGGCTAGTTGAATGAAACATTGGTGTTGTGGTATATGGAAGGAACCATGCTCTAGAATAGCATGGAACCGCCATGACTCGCATCCGTGAATCATTTGATTTAGTAAAATTTATCAATGATTGTGCACCTTATGATACCTAATTTAATTATACGAATTATTAAGACCAAGTGGGAGACTATTGGAAATTAATGTTAAGTGACGAAATTAATTATTTAATTTCAATTGTATTAAATTCTGAATTTCCCATTTATGTGGTTTTAATAAATGTCAGATAATTAATTAGGAATGTGATAAATAAAGATATTAAAAGATTTGGGTAAACCTTATCTGTTAGTCACATGATGGTTAGTGGTATTAGTGGGAGACTTAGAAACAGTCCCACCACCACTAGGATTTCGGCCCTCTTCCCCTTATAAATAGAGACCTCTACACCATCTAGAGTCATCTCAATACACACTGTTTCTAAGGAGGGAGAGAGAATCTGAAATTCATTTTTTTCATATTCTGGGCTGTTCAAGAAAGGATCATTCAAGTCATTTTAATCCGTTCAACAACGATGGACAAAGGTCAGTTTTTAAATCGTAGTTATAAGGAATTTTTGGGTCTGTGATTACATGAAGATAAACATCCTGGATTCATGTCAAAACTGTTTTAGTTATCATGCAACCTTATGATTCTTATTCGATTTTATGATTAACAAAATAGTATTAATTAACAATATTGTGCTGACATATTCTAGATAGAGAGACAAGTTGTCACACCCCGCCTAATTCTGGCGTAGGCTGCCACCAAAACTAAGTCGGGCGTGAACTAAATAAATACCATTCTTATCATGAGATAGATTTTAAACATAAATAAACCAGTCCATAAGATACATAATTGAATCAATCTCAAATGATCACAAATAACTAAGCGATAAAAGATCCATCACATGCTAACTCCAAAAATCCAATATTCAATAATGATTAAATAAAATCTGAATAATCCCAACAGAAATCCTCTAAACAACTTTGGAACCTAATGTCCCAATAAAACTCCAATGAAGTCTCATAGTACGACTGGAAAAGAAAGTCTAACTAAACTATGCCATAAAGTAAATAACTCCAGCTGCACCTCCAATGATAACTCCGATAAACTTATGCAGCTTCTCCAAATTAAATCCGAAAAAAGATTAGTCAACGCATGGGTCAGAGCCAAAGCCCTGAGCAAGAATACACACTACTCCCCTCAAATAGGATCCTTGAATCCAGACAGTAGCATTATACGCGATAAATATCACAATAGAATATTTTAAATTAAACAGGATAATTAAATGTGATAATTATAAATCACTAACTACCCACTGAAATCCCATTTATAAAGGCACACCAATATAATTTTAAATTCCCAAGTCCCACGATGTTAATTTAATTAAATTAACCAGCTTTTATTATAGTTCTCACTTTTTATTAAAGTGTCACACTTCCCCTTGTCAATCGCCCTCTGACCCGTTTAAACTGTCGGCCCCGACACATGACAAGGTTACCCTTGTCAATCGCCCTCTGACCCGTTTAACTGTCGGCCCCAACACATGACAAGGTTCCACACACGACACGACATAAATCGCCCTCTGGCCCATTTAAACTGTCGGCCCCGACACATTATGTCGCCACAAAATTTAATACCATTTTTTATCTTAGGCATTAATTCTCAATTTCTCAATTTATAATCACCCCACCCTTTTAATCGATGTGAGATCCTCAAAATACCCCTTAGTCCCATAACTAAGGGACCCCAAGTTATCAATACGTCCTAACCTATGTATAGGAGGATTTTGTAACATAAATCTTAACTTAATCTCGTACTTAGAATACCGTAACGACGATAAAGTAATAAAAATCAGCCCACCCTCAAGATGATAAAAACGCAATAATATACCCTCACTAGTCCCATACCTAGAAGGCGTAAATCATAAAAGGTCTACCCGCTAGTCCCATACCTAGAAGGCATCCTAAAGTAGAGGGACAGAAAAAATTACCCAACAACCCGTCATCACAAAGGTAATATAATAATAATAAAAAAAGTCACACAAATATGCATAATAAATCAAAGTTCCAAACTACGCATGATAGTCCAATTTAATTAAATCTTTAATTAAATTAACTCAACGTTAAAAATACCCAAATAATATCATTTAATTATTTTAAATTAAATATACCAAATTTTCATCATATATACAACAAAACCAAATTTTTATTATCTCTACGTGTATTACATGAGTTATACGCACCCAAAAATCATTTATTTTAAAACTAGGGCTTTTCTACATGCAACCTACACAAATAAAACCCAAAATCCACTCATCAATCCTACGTACCCAAGGGTTATGAATATTAATCAGATTAAAAGATTTAATAAAAACAACCCCATAATTAGTGTCCACTTTTCTTAATTAAGTCACTATTTTATTTTAAGAAAACATGTAATTAAGTTTTTGCGCGACACTTAAAACGCATAATACAAAAGGAAAAGAATAGAGTATTCATGCCTGTGAAGATCGTGTTGAAAATCTGATTAGAAATCTAGATTCCTCTCGAAAAATTAGCAAAAGAGTGTTCTTGAATGATCTTGATTAAACCCCAATTAAGCCTTCAAAAACTTGTGCCAAAACTTGTGACAAAAACTTGATTTGTTGAAGGTTGATGATTATGAGTGAGAGGAAAAATATTTGGAAGTGTTCTCTGGTGAAAAACTGGAGAAAAAGTGATCATGAGAAGTCCCCCTATGGATTAACAAGGTTATATAGTGATTAGGAGTCCTAATCCTATACAAACTCTAAAAACAGCTTACAACGCACGTTTTCTGGGAGGGTCGATCGATCTACCCCCAGGGGTCGATCGATCGATCACCCCAAAAAACTGACAGTTTACCTAAAAAATGCCTATAAGGAAAAATATTATAAAATCAATATAAAATCCATTTTAACTCCAATTTTAATTCCTCTTGAAGTTTTATTCTTCTAAAATCATAACCAATATATTTAGCCAATAAAAATTATTAAATTCAAAAATTTATTTTTCTCGAAAATTCCAATTAATTAATTAAAATAATAAATAAAAACACAGGGTGTTACACAAGTTAGGAGTAGCTCCCATTAACAATAAATTAAGAGAAATTAGACTTAGGTGGTACGGTCATGTGTTGCGTAAACCAATAGATGCCCCTATAGCAAGAGAAAGATTGTTGGAAATAGAGGGTCAAAGATAAAGTGGTCGCTCTAAGCTATCGTGGGAGGAAATTATTAGGAGAGACCTTAAGGAATTAAACTTGAGTGATAATAATGCATATAATAGACTAGAATGGAAAAGAAGAATCCATATGGCCGATCCCATATGATGGGATTAAGGCAAGGATGATGATGATGATGATGATATTCTAGATAGAGAAGGGGTTAGAGGGAGTGAGAGAGACAACACCAAGTGCTCAATTGATCTTGAAGGTCGCCACGTAAAGTTTTGAGTAATAAAGGCAGGAAGATGAACAAACCTGACGCTTGAGAGAATCAGATAGAATTAAATATTCGATTCTACAAATAAATCCATTATCGGACTCTACCTCCCAAAGCAAAAGTTTCTTATTGTACTTTAAAAAACCATTGAAACATAATTTAATGATAATAACTCATAAAAAGATGTTTACAGCACAAACATTGCAAACGTATTCTTGCACATATATATAGAGACGATTGAAACATGAACCTTGCAGAAGCTAATTTAAATGTTTCAGAGAGATATTTGGGTCATAAAGATAGAATAGCATTAATACCAAATTCGAAATTCATAAATAACATTTTTTGTCTCAGAAGGATTGATCAGGGAGATCACTGAGTAATGAAACTTAGTACTTCCCGTGCAACTAAATATTGTTCGACGTGGGAGAATTAAAATCCGAAAACTTAGGGTGAGTGTGAAAAAAGTTAGAGCGCCTCCAATTTGGAATAAAATGTCATTTTGAATAAAAAAAATGATTTTTAGTTAATTTATACAAAAAAATAAAATATTAATCAACAATTAGAAGGTGTATATAGAACATTACTACAAAGCAACACACTACTCTTCACTCTGTAAAACAAGATTAAAAAAAACAATGGTAAATTTTACTTGTTTACTTATCCATTGAAATGCCTCACCACCCGAATTCTAATTAAATAAATATCAAGTACTTACAATAACAAAGTTTTTAAGACGAAACACATTTGTAAAGTAAAAAAGAAGAAGAGAGTAAAAATTGTATAAGACTAACAAAAGGAGAGATATATGAGAAGCTCAACTCAACTCAACAATGCCAGAATTTTTGCGTGCATACCAATGGAAAGCTCCATTAAATAGTCTCTCAAAATAGGGGTGATACATAACATAGGGCTCCGCATCGTCAACCTCTCTCCAACAATTCTTAATTAATATATTACAGCTTTCGCGGAATGGTAAATATAATACGGATCCATATAGAAAATCTCAATTCATAATTCATCAAACTTGGTGCGTATGTGAAGTGAGGACCAAGAACTACCTTAAACTCTCTAAGAGAAGGGTTACATAAAACAATGTCAATACGATTAGTAAGACAGACAATGCCATTGCAAGGACCCAAAAGTTTTACAAATTTGTCCTTTAAAATGGCACATCTATATCCATAGGTACAATGTACTAAGAGTTTCATCTGAAAAAAAAGATGATACACTTTTGTTATCTTGTTGGAGGAATTGCCTGACGAGGATGCATTCTTTCTTGTTATCTATGGCACCATTGAGGTGCTTGGCAATGAAAGCATGGTTATTTATCATCACACACCAAGTTTTGGAAACAGACCTGAATCTCAGCAACGATTTCACGGGCATCATGGATAAAACATCTGATACCACATCTTGAGGAAGCTTTCCACGTGCCTTTTTTCTCAGAATTTGAAGGAAGAGAAGGAGATTCTATGATGGAAAAGGGACAAAAGCATTCAATATCAAAAAGAATATATATGGAAAAAAAAGTAAGCGTCTCTATTTAAATGGAAAGACTAATCATATACAGAATTATATGCACTATTTTTTTTTATTCTTTTCAAGAGATTTAATTGGAATACCATCATAAAATAAGTGTTTAGCGTCCATTCCAACTTTATAACATCTTTTTGTGAGAGATCAAGCAGATATGTGCAATAGGTATAATTTATCTAGTTTTTATTTTATTTTTCAACGACAAAATATTTTAAAATTCAATACACAATTTTATTTTACATAATATATTTGAAAAGCTTTATTAAATATCTACAAAACAAGATTCACGGTGGATATTGGACTGGTACATTAATAGTGGCTACTGATGTGAACAGTGGCGGAGCCAGGATTTGTCATGGGGTGGGGCAGACAAATGAAAATGACGGGGGTTCGGGGGCGATAGCCCCCGATTTTTTTTTTCAACTGTTATTCAAATATCTAAACAAATATAAATATTCACATAATATTGCAAGATTGTTAGAGTTCTAGCCTGATAAGATTTCAAAGGTCACACGTAATGAGTTTTAGTCTCGTCTTTTTTTATGTACATTCCACCTGAACATCAATATTTTCAGTGGGTGGAGGCATCACTCCATCAGAATCTTTTTCATGTGTCATTTTAAAATATTTTTCCATATCTGAAAATAATCATAGAAATTGAAATATAAAACATGGCACAAATTGAAAAAATTATAAAACAGCATACCAAAAAACATATAACCCATTTGGGCACAAATTGAAAAAAAATATAAAACAACATACCAAAAAATCATATAACCCATTTGGGCACTAATTGAAAAAAATATAAAACACCATACCAAAAAACCATATAACCCATTTGGGCACAAATTTAAAAAAAATATATAAAACAGCATACCATTTGGGCATTAAAAGGAATGTTTGGGTTCAACAACATTTGGGCATTAAGGTAAATACATGTTAAAGACATAGAAGCAAATGATTTGGGCATTTATTTGTAGTGGTTTGTTTCCAAAATAAACAAAAAGTCTACATAGCACTGATAAAACATAAGTTAACCAGACATAAAATAAACACGAAGTGTACATAGGCTAGGATAGGAGCAAAGTTAACATAGCAGGGGCAAAGTCTACAGAAAATAAACACAAATTTAACATAGGGAACAACAATAAAAGAGAGTTTTGAGTGTTACCTTGAAATGCGGATTGAAGGCTCGGAGCTGCTTCGGGCAGAAAGGGTTTCGGAGAAGTAAGTGGGTTTCTTTTCTTCGGAGAAATGGTTCTGGAAGAAATGGGTTTGTTTGAGTAGGTTTTAAGTTAGATGTATTTTTTTATTTTCTACCCTAAATTTTTTGAATCTACAAATTTACCCCAATTTTTTTTCCTGGCTGGGGCAGTTTCCCCACCTAACCAAGGCATAGCTCCGTCCCTGGATGTGAACATGAGAAAACAACGAGACAAATAAATTTATTCAGGTCATTATTCTTATTGTACGATTAATTTTTTTTATAAAAGTTGTACAATTTCAAAGACAATAACAAGTTCTTTACAAAAAACGAATTTCACACATAAAAGGGGTTCACCGTATCTCAAAAACTGTTTTTTGTTTTTCACTAAAGGTATACCAGCGAGGGGAGAAAATAGGATTCAACAAATTAGTGTCTCACTTTATATTTGTACTACGACGACTTCCTATTAAGCTTAATTAAACATATAAGGTTTCAAACATCGAATTGATGTGCTTTACTTTTAGTTATAGACATATAAAAAAAATCAAAAGGAACAAACAAAATCCAAATTTTGGACCAGTCAAACAAATAAAGAACATGCTAAATCCAAATGATCAATGCCTAACAATTCCAATTGCATGCAAGGCTATTCAACAAGCACAATCTGTTCATGTACCAATTACAAATCCATGCATAAAATAAAACTACTTGTGATATACAATATTATTTCACATTATATTCCTGAAACAAATATACACATCATACACTATTTAGCTTTACATATCAGTAAAGGAACACAAATTTTACATTAAGGGTCCATTTGATCGTCGTATTTGCCATGAAAAATGGCAAATAAGTTGGTAAATGGGGTACTTGCCTATAATTTAGTGTGTTTCATACAAAACTTTGTCTAGAAGATATTTGCCAATGTACGACACCTCCTATGCATAAAATTGCCAAAAATGTTGGCAACTTTGCTTTGTTATTTGTGTGAGATATATTTGCCCAACAAATTTGCCACTTCTTACAAGTGCTTTGAATTCAAACTTTACGAACTCTCTTCTGATACAAATTTGCCAAACTCTCTTCTGATACATTGATATCAAAGAACCCAAAAAATTCATATATCTATAAAAAAGTGTTTGACATTATTAATCTATACAACTCATTACCTTGCAATTATAAATTTAACACCGAAATTATAAATTAATATTTATCTAAGAAACTCAATTAGATCACCAAAATACGAGTAAAATCTAATCCATAACCGTGCCATTAACAGCATTTCGACATTTTTATTTGTGACATATATAAGAAATCAACTGTCATGGAAGGCATCATAGGTTCATCATGAAAATTACAAACACGTTGCAATGAAATTGCAAAATAAAAATATATGATGCAGCTTGTATAACGTAGAGTCAGGTTTATGCATGTATAATGTAGCATCGGTTGGGTATATGCATATGTATGTACATTGACGGAATATTGTATGCTATGTTTGCAAAGATAGATTTTGTAATTAGAGTAATAATCTTATCATCAGTAATGCTATAGAGACCTACTAAAAAACCCAATTCATGGACCCTCCTACATGTCACTATACACGTAAAACAGAACCCCCCCACAAAGTCCTCTCTCTGTCACAAAAACAAATGGTAACATTAGTTGAGTTTTTCGTTCTTCAGATTAGCAAGCTTTGGCGACCTCTATTTCCTGTGATAAATTTTGCGATGTTCACTCTTCGAATTTTTCATCGATTTGTCTTACATTCTCAAATTTCTCACCTAATATATATCTAGTTATTTATTTCCCCAGTCAAATTCATTCTAATCTCAATTAAATTATCAAACGCAAAAATCCAATATGAATGTATTTTCCTCAAATTGTATTTTCCTCTTCCAATCGCCATGACACTAAAAAAGAATGAGAGGCAAAACACGTCTCGATTATTTCACAAACCGCTAATTTCTTTTCTTTTTCCTAAAGAAACTATAGTTTTTATCAATTCAAGTACTTTACAGATCTATATAAGAATATATGCAAACAATTAAAACCTGTATGGAAGCCCCAAACAACTAGAGATACAAGAATTTTGGTCTATAAAAACCCTAACTTCTACATCTGTTTTGAATCCCCACAACCCTTGATTTTGAAAGCCAACAAATATGCAAAGAGTAATAATAATTAGGGCTTCAACATGGAAAGAGAACAACAAATATCACCAAAACAAACACATTTAATTTTTTGGTCATAAATAATTATCCATCTCCTAAAAACGTTTTGTGCTATAGGGTTTAATAAAATATGCATTATACAAACAAGTCAATAAGGAAAATAAAATTATTATCTTCTTTAATCACCTCACCATAACAGTATGTAAAAGAATTGTAGCATTGTGTATCTAATCAAGTCCTTTTATGGGCATCCATCAAATACCCAATTCCACAAATAAAATTGAGGGGTATATTAGACTGATTGTGGCAAAAGGGATTTTCAGTTTTGAGAAACTAATGAAACCGTTATCTTGTAAGATATAGAAAATGAAACATAGAGAAATAAAGAATGATATAAATCTGACCTTTGGTTATATATACAGTATTTGATTCCACGAGTGGTGTAGACGAGGCCGACCGAAACAAAAATGGGAAGGTTTTCAAAACAATATAAATGCTTGCCCAAATGATTGATTACCTAGAGTAACAGTTAGATCCTATTAACTCCAAGAGCCTTGCTAGGCCGACTCCGTCTTGCGACTCTTTCTTAGGTCTGTCAATTGAGTCGAGCAGGCCCGAAGCCCGCTTGCTCGGTCGGCTAAATTTGGGCCGAGCTTTTATTGAGTTTGAGTCGAGCCGAGTTTGAGTCGAGTTATTAAACCCAGAATCAATTTGAGCCGAGCGCGAGCGAAGCACTTTCAAGCCTGAACTAGGCTCAGCCAGAAATAATATATATATATATATATATATATATATATATATATATATACTAGGGTATGCCCGTGCCTGAAGGCACGACGAAAATTTTCACAATATGTAATCGCAAAACAACAAAAATTTCCAAAGTTATTAGTTGCAAAACGGTAAAAATTTTGTTCCCGAACAAAATAAAGTATAATTTTAAAAAAATCTGCCATAATCACCTTTGTTTACTGGATTATCCACCCTGTATAAGAAATAAAAAATACTCCAACAACAACAATTCTAACAGTACATATGAAAATGTTATTTATCATTAACGAATTAACAAATTGATGGGGAACATAGTTCCATATGAGATTTTTTGGACAATAATTCGCATGTTCAGCATTTATGTTCCATTTCAAGCAATTTAAATATAATAAAAGGGGTAAATGTAATATGCAAAGAAGAAACTGCGTCAGCCAATTCGATGGGGTAAATGTAATATGCCAAGACACGACAATCCAAATGGTTGCTTCTAAGAATATGAGTTTCAGTCTCATCTGATCAGCTCTCTCGTTGAATGCGTTTCAACTCATCATATGCCCAAAAGTGGATTGCCCAACCCGCAACTCTTCCTACATCAATCCTATGATCATATAAACAAACATATTAATTAAAAAGCACATGAATTATTCTGAACAAAATCAAGTAATCTCATCTAAATCACCTCAGAATCCTTTGATGCAACGAAAGAATTCAACATGTCTTATCACAAAACCAAAAAAAAAGGCAAAAATAGGACAAAGACAACACATGTTGCTGAATTGTGTGTTGTACTTGTATTTACTTCATTTATTAAAGAGGAAACAAAATAAAGTCAAATTATCATATTTTTAAGATACATTAAAAATTGTTAAAACAAAGTTACGATGAAAACACCAAACATGCCATTTAATGTAAAAAGTAATCAATAAAAAGATATGTTATTAATCTTTTGAGTCAAACAAAAAAAAATATCGTCTAAACTCCATAAAGGAAATGAATGATAGATATGTACCAAGATAATATTAACATACCTCATCAAAGTTACACTTGCGATTTGTGGATCATGGAAATTTTAATCTCCCACTTGGTCTGAGAAATCACCTTATAAGGAGTCATGTCCTATAGATGTCGTTGGTTGAGCAAATAATCGTTTGACCACCTATATACATGATGTTATAACATACATTTTAACCTTCCATTAATCTCACGATTTTCAATCTTCTACAATGTTAAACACAATAACATATTACAAATCAAGGACAATGGATACGAAACCCAAACTTCTCCAAAATATGTTTGGTACCTATTGTGCGTGAGAGTGGTAGTGCGTACGTGTGTGCATTCATAACTTATCAAAGTTATGTATTTACATATGGTAAATACATAATCAAAATCTGAAAATCATTCCAACTTTAATATGGTGAAATCTATTCGCAGTTGGCTGTACATACATATGGTCAATACAAAATTTAATGCTCACAACTGCTGCAGCTGCCATGCCATTGTCTTCATAACTGTTGCAGTTGCGGTGCACAACTACCATGCTATTGTCTTCGAGTCCATAGTCACTGCTACAATTAAATTACAATAACTTTTCACAACTGCCGCAACTAAATTCACAACTGCTATAACTGAATTACAGTAACTACTTCAGTGCATTACTACTTCACGGCACATAAAAGATACAAATGTGTGATATAGGGATTAGTCCCACACATTAAAGATCTACGTTTTATGAGAACCGTCTCTAAATCTTGAATTGTAATTTTATCCTCTTCGGCTTTTTGTATCAGTTCTTTCACTTCATCATCTAATTTCACTATCTCTCCTTTCACAGTTGTGAATGAATCCCAATTTTGCAGATCTAATGGCTTAAAAACAGAGCCATGTTCTATTTTACCGACAATTGTTGCATTGTCAACTTCATAAAAGGTTAAAACATTTTCTTATAATAACCCAAACATCTCCAAATTACATTTGTACGTTGAAGTGGGATACTTACATGGTAATCAATAGGAGGCTTCCAGGCATAGTGAATGTAAAATTTGATTAGTTAGTAAAAAAATTAGCTTCATAGTCATTACTTCAGCATTTAATCAATACTCATTGTTCTATAGAATATTGGTGCAAGAATTAAAAAAAAGTCCAAAATTTTCTCATCTCACACCAAATTTTTGCACAAAAATTGGCCCAAAGGTATTAAAAAAAAAAAGTGTGGCAAAGTACGGAAATTGTGAGATTATGTATAACCTGAACATTGGGCACTGAGCTTGTAAAAATAGAAGCATTAGTCTTACAAAAATGAGAAGGGTTGAATGAATAAATAACATAAATAACTTACACAATCTGATGATTGTTCCACTGGATAGAGTAAGTGTGAAAATCCTCAGTGGGATCAAACCAGAGCATGTGCCTCATCTTGCATCCGCCAGTCCCGTTTTATATCTACTGCTAGGTGAGGTCTGCTGATATGCGAGGTCTGTAGCACCTGCTAGTCATTACTTCAGCATTTAAACAATTTTGTTCGCTTGCTACTCTAGAGATAGCCGAACTGAGGGAAAAAAATACGATTCAGAATTAAGAGAAAAAGATCCATCTAATTTAGTACAAAAACAAAAGCATTTTTTCTTAATATATGTGCACAATAATACACTTGATAACAGATCCATATGGAAACAAAAATAAGTTTGATTTAATTAAAAAGGAAATCACCTTCAGTGACACAAATTTAGAAGAAACCTGCACACTTTCTCCATCTAATTTAGTACTATAATCCTGTTTTTCTTTCTATAACGGAACCTGCGTAAATAAATAGAACAGTCTTAGGTAAGTATGAATCTTGGTGTTAAGTCTTAGTGGTAAAATGTAGCTTGGCTATCAGCTAGAGGAAGAATCTAGATCCCATAAGCTTGATAGAACTTAATCAATCCAAAGTCGCAATTTCTAACTCTACACTACACCATAAATATTAACTGGAATATTCAAAACAGAACTACCTTAGCTTACTTCTATGCATAGAACAAAACTACTTGAATTACAATGTTGAGAGCAACATTATTTTCCCACACAAACTCTGCCCACATAGTTCTAAATGTCGCATCAACACTGCATGTTTGACATCATGTAAGGAGTGATGAATAATAGAAGAATAAAAACACATCATATAAGGAGTGATGAATAATAGATAAACATTAACAAAAAATGTGGCAATGATGAATAATAGAAAAAAAGAACAATAGTACTGTCGGCTACCTCTGGGCATTTTTTTTACCTCATCTTTCACGGCTTACTACATTTCGAATATGAATCAAGGAATAACTCATCCACCACCCTTTATGACAAAAAAAGAAGCTAAATATCAGGGTATATAGAATAATGTTGTAAAAGAACAATAGTGATTCAAAATATAAAACAACAATAGTGATTCAACATGGTATAGCTGCAACACCGAAGAATTAGTAAAAAAATAATTTTGTTGAAAAAGAAAGTAGACACATTAGATTAGTATCCAGATTTGTCATTCTATAATGTACCTATAGTGGCAAAGAACTCAAGTGTTCGTCTTTAATGAAAAGGTCAAAAAATGAAGTAGCAAACATAACAAAAGTTCACCAATTAACTGTTTGGGCGTATTTGGAGTGGCTCTTCTTGTCCTTTTTGGATTGTCGGTTCGTAGTCAGATAACACATCTTTCCAAGAAAACCAAGCAGCCACCTAAGGGGAAGTTGGAATTGGGACCACTGATGCCTCAATGGATTAGTGGCTGGAGGAAATTGCTTATAGTCAGTCACTTTCCACCAAATTAAAGAAGTAGATTAGCATTACAATGAGAAATAGATTCTTGTAACTGAATTTAGGCATTTTGAGATTTTGAGGAAAGCCCAAAATGTGTCATTTATGGACAAACCAAAAGATCTTGCTAGCATTATATTAATGAAAGCATGGAAGATACAATTCAAGGCTAATACATTGGATGAAAGAGCAGTAGTTTCATCTCTAGAGCTGAGCAGTCCTTGATATAAAACATAATGAAAGATGGGCAAAAACTAAAAATTATACCTATGTAACTATGAAAATTACTTTGAAAACTATACTACGTGTTATACCTGTTATGCATGCGTAACTATGAAAATTATACCCGCTTAAACTATGAAAAATAACTTTATCATTACTATGAAAATTATGTTTATCATTAACTATGAAAATTACTATGAAAACTATACATGTTATACCTATTACACGCGTTATTAACACAAATTACATGGACCAAACGATATGTATCAATAAACTCAAACTCTACGAAGAAATTATAGGGTTGAAATGAAAATGAAAATGCCAATATTACAAACAACTGAACTGTGATAATGTAAAAAATTATACTGTAAAAAATTAAAATCTCGTTCAAGTATGAGCATAGTAAAAAAAAACCAAGAGCACTATGAGCATAGTAAAATAGTGATGTGTGATTTCTGCATTAAAATAGTGATAGTTCTATTAATCAATATTCTTTGCGCTACCTACTATATTATCTGGGCGAAAATAAGTGAGGAAATAGTAGGGGTAAGGGATCTTCATTTTTATAGAAGTTAGTTTGCTCACTTTCACCTTCAGAAGATCGCCGAAAACTTCTAAAAAAACTTCATCGACTCCCCTTTGCATCCTCCTCCAAGGCTTTGCAGAGTTTCCTGACGCAGATCCATACCTCGGCAGGGAACCTCGACTCCCCTTTGCACTTTTTATCTTCCCAAGCCGTTGGATCGATGTTAGAAGCCCCAAAAGTCATTGCCTTAAAGATGACATGCAGCTGATGAGTAGCGTAGTCGCAAAGAAACAGAGGTAAGCCTGGTGTTATTGCCCACAGAGTCTCTGTATCGCGGTGGTAAACCAAATATCTTCCGCTTTAAATCCTCTTGCATCATATCATTGTTGCATACAAAGATTTATCCACCTAGAACCTCATTTATCGGGAGCGTCTCTGCTGCAGGAAAGGTCTTAAACCTTTAATCAACACCCAAATTAGCATTTTCATTATTTTTTTCACAATTATTTTGATAAACAACATTCATATTATTCATGTTGTAAATATATAAATTGAAAATGAACTATAATAATAAGAATCTGGGCAATAGTTTGGTTATTGAACAATAAGAATAAATAAGAAGAAAATTTAAAAATCAGAAGAAACATAGTTTGAAAGCTCCAAAATAGGGAAAGATAATGTAACAAAGTCTCAAATCTCCAACATCTAACAACTTTGATTGTTGTTAAACCTACAAATCGCTGTAGAAATCACTTTGATAAAGATATAAAATACATTAAGAAGACCCAATGAAAAAAATATAGAAAGTTTGTTCCAGATGAAAAGAAAAGAATTACTAAACCTATTTGAACATATATAGAAACTAAGTAGCCACAACTGACTTTAACACTTTGGCGAAGGCTTCAAAAGAACCAAAATCTCTGTCAATAAGGTTCTAGATCTCTAGATGGCTGTCCTCCACCACCTGGTTTCATAGACTCCCAAAATAAATCATGGTTCTAGATCTGTAAGTGGATAAAAGATAATTTTGCAAGTGTCAACACAACTAATAACGCACTAAACCTATTGGGCCTATATATTAAGCAAAGAAAAGATTAATTCTTAGACATTAATAAATTCATAGATATGAACTCACCGGATGAGATTACATCAACATTACAAAATGGGCTAAAAAATAAAGAACTTATGCCACATCCCCTAAGACAAAGCATAATAGAAGACTGTAAGTAACCGGATTATATCTATATATATACCAGAAAGAATGTGAATAAAAGAATGTGTTTATAACACACAAATTATCAGATTTTTGATTCCATGATATAAATTCACGCATGATATATCTATAATCTTAAATGTGCAACTTTAATCTGTATATAAAAAACAAACCAAACTATTAATCAAAATAAAGAAAAGTAACAGGGCCAAAGCAACCCATATGGAGTTATTCTCAAACACATTATAGGCATACAAAATAAGAGATTTCACCCAAGCATGGCTTCAAAACAATATATTTTTGAAAAAAAGTCAGATTTATTTTAAACAAAATACGCACATACCCACCTGCAAAAAGAGTGCCAATAGAGAAAGAACCAATAAGAAAGAAAATACACCACACCTGCAAAATTCACCCAAACCCAAACCGTGACCAATGCCGACTCTTGATAACATGGGACCATATATACATCACACCTGCAAAATCCACAGTAAGAATCAGTATCCCTCGACAGATATATAAAATTATAAGACCATAAGAAACACTAATTTCCTTTCAACATACAGTGACTCGCAAAAAGATAAATATAAACAATTAGTATTCTCTTATTTTTCATATCTTTAAGGGCTAAAATAAAAATATGAATTTATGATTCAAGAAACTACATATTCTAAATGCTATCTAAGGGATATAACAACAATCACAGTAATGCCAAAACTCAACATAAAGTTTAAATAACTTGGGAATTATTTACATTGGGTCATAATAACTTCCTGAATATAATCAAGTTGGGTTCCATGATAGATGACATCATGTCTACCATCACTATATAGAGATAGCAAACCAATATTACAATTTCTCTTAGGCTTGAAGAGATGAGATGCAAGTTTCTCTTCTGTGCGTCCTGAACCATAAATTATTTATGATGTGAAGGAAAACCCCGACAACAAAAAACCAAAAAATTACCCCCACAAAACTCATTTGAATCATAAATAATTTATAAAAATTTGGGTTATATATAACGAATGAGTGAGAATTGAGTAACATAAAATTATCGGAGCTCATTGGGACCTTCTTCTGTCTCTTTTGTGCATTTTAAATATAAGGAATGAGTGAATTGAGTCACATATGAATACGACCTTCTATAACCTAAAATGTCATAAAATTTATGGAAAATCAATCCATTAATAACACATGAACCTAATTATGTATAAATTTATGAAGGCACCATATGTTTTTGCTAAAAATTCCCCCTGAACTATACATTAGGTGAGTGAATATATCTTCGATATACTCAAGCAAACCAATAACATCCACCAAATGAAATTAGGAAACTGTCATATATTTTTATCAAAGAAGTGTACCTTCTCAAAATCCAAATCAACGCAACACGACTGTCATGTTTTTAGTCAACGCAACTGTCATGTTTTCACTCAACGCAACGGGGCTCACTATAAAAAACATCAATTAGAAAAATCCCATAAAAACATGATTTGCTAATTTGAAGAGGGTAAAAACTCATAAATATCTCCATGCGTCCTGAACCATAACACCCCCCCCCCCCCCCCCCCAAAAAAAAAAGTCATCGATTTAAAAGAGAAAAAAAGGGTTATACCTGATTTGAGATGTGATGTGGTGAATCAAAGGTGAGATTTCTGTAAACAAGAATAAAAACAGATTATTTGAACCATAAAAACCCAAATTTGAACAATCAAACCCTGAATAAACCCAAATTCGTTGCAAACTTAAGTTTTTCTTACAATATCCACCAAAGGTAACTATATCTGAACAATCAAATGAAATGGCCAACATGAAACTTTAGTTTTCCTTGTAATATCTTTAGACAATTTTATTTCATAGCTGAATAAAAAGAGGGTATTGTCTCACCAAATCTGAAAATAGAGAAAACCCAACAGAAAAAGTGATCGAATCGTCCAGCTATGACCTCAGACGAAGCTCAGTTGAGGAGTTGCGAAGTTGTGGCCGACATCGGGGTGAAGAAAGAAGGGAGTCGGCGGTTGAAGGAGGGTTTTTGGTTTGTTGCCGAAGTGTAAGAATGAGGGACGGGAGTAAATGAGAGGAAAGTAGGTCTTTTCCAAACTTTTGAGACATTCAGATGGGTCAAATACTATTTTAGCCTTGGTTTTGAATTTTGAGTAAGAGTGAAAATTAAATTTGTGTGTGAAAAAAGAGAGGGAATTCAAATGTTTTGAGGGCAAAATAGATAGTACATGAAAGACTCATATAGATGACATCATCTCTTCATCTTATGACATACATAACTTTCTTACTTTATTATATAGATATATATACAAAATTATTTTATTTTCTATGATATGTAAAAAATATTTTAAAACAAAATTATTTTTATAATTTTATCATTGTGCAAATAAATTATTGAAAATAAACTATTGGACTTAATATTAAATAAACAAAAATAAGGTGGGTCATTTATTAATTTACTTTACTTAATCTTACGGGACTTGTCAATATTAGTGCTGAAATTTGTTTTTTTAGTGCTGAAATCTGTTGTTTTATTACCGAAATGTGTTTTTTTAATGCTGAAATGTATTTTTTTAGTGCTGAAATGTGTTTGTTTTAGTGTTGAAATTTGTTTTTAGTGCTGAAATGTGGTTTACTAATACTGAAATGTCAATATTAGTGCTGAATTCTATTTTTTTAGTTGCTGAAATATGTTTTTTATTGCTAAAATATGTTTTTTTAGTGTTGAAATATTAATATTTATTATTAAAATAAATAAATATGTATTGGAATATTCAATTCGGGCCGGCTCAAATCGGGTCCGACGCCCGATTTAATTTGTGAGCCGAGCTTGAGCCTACCACTCTCAAGCTCGTTCGGGCCGAGCTTGAGCTTGCGCCAAGTAAATAAAAATCGAGCCGAGCTTGATCAACCATAGGCTCGGCTCATAGAGCCCGATTGACATGCCTACTCTCTCTCATTTGCCCCCATTAAAGGAAAAAAAAAAGTGTAAAACTTGTTTTTTTTTTAAATAATACTTTGTTAAAAAAAATTATACTATATACATAAAAAAAAATTATATAATTTTTATAAATAAAAACTAAAAAAATTGGTAAAAACAGTTAAAAAATTGTTCAAACCTTACTTTTTTTTTCAAAAAAACAATTTTTTTATTTTCTGAAAACAAACAATATTTTTTTATTAAAAATAGGAAAACTATTTTTTAAAAGCTAGCGTGGACCCACATTATCGTCGGGATTGGTTAGTACCATTGGCGCGAACCCACATCGTCGCGATTAGTTAGTGCCGCTGATGCGGACTCACATCATCGTCGCGATTGGTTAGTGTCGCTGGCGCGAACCCACATCATCATAGCGATTGGTTAGTGCCGTTGGCGCGGACTCACATCATCGTCGCGATTGGTTAGAGTCGTTGGCCCGCATCATCATCGCGATTGGTTAGTGTCGCGGATGTGGACCCACGTCATTTAAACTATTTTTTGAAAAAAATGATTTTTTATTGAAAATAGAAATTTTCAATAAAAGTTATTTAAAAAAAATAGTGAAATGTTTTTTTTTAAACAGTTATAAAAAATACTTTTGAAAAAAAAAACAGTTTAAAAAAAATAAATTTTACTAAAAATACAAATTTTATGTTTTTATTAAAAAAAAACAATTTCAACCAATGGTTGTGTGACTCACATTGTGAAACCTTATTTTTTTTTTGAAAAAAACATTTTTTTTTTATTTTCTAAAAATAGTTTCTTATTTAAAAAAATAATATTTTTTTATTAAAAATAGAAAATACTATTTTTTAAAAGCTAGCGCGGACCCACATTATCGTCGGGATTGGTTAGTGCCGCCGGCGCGGACCCACATCATCGTCGGGATTGGTTAGTGCCGCTGGCGCATACTCACATCATCGTCGCGATTGGTTAGTGTCGTTGGCGTAGACCCACATCATCATCGTGATTGGTCAGTGCCGCTGATGTGGACCCACGTCATTAAACTATTTTTGAAAAAAAATGATTTCTATTTAAAAAACAAATTTTCAATAAAAGTTATTTTAAAAAAATAGTGAAATATTTTTTTTATTTTTTTAAACAGTTATAAAAAATTAAAAATCTTTTGAAAAAAAAATCAGTTTAAAAAAAAATAGTTTTTATTAAAAATACAAATTTTTAATTTTTATTCAAAAAACAACAACTTCAACCAATGGTTGTGTGACAACTCATTGTGACTCACATTGTGAGTCACAATATGAGAGTCGCTGTAGAATTTTCGTAACTCCAAACCTGAAATTCGTGATTTCCCTCCAAAACCAAAATGGAAATGGAAAATTGAGGCGAGTTTGATTTATGTTTCTCAAAACTAATTTTAAAAAGGGTTTATTATATATACGGCCATTAGAACAAAGTTTCATCATTTAAGTCCTATTGACTTTTCAACCATTAAATAAGCCATATTCCTAATTTTTTGGGACTTTTTTCCCCACAATTTTACCCTTATAAAACCAACCATCCCTAACTTCCTCAGGAAAGTTACATAAGTGGTTAGATGTTTTTTTCATCATATTTTTAATCTTCAAATGATCATAACTTTTAATTGACAAATCCGTTTTTTCATAAAATTACTATTTTTGAAATCTCCTCACCAAGATCTATCAAACAAGATCCATGAAGCCTGTAAAATTTTAAAGAAAAAAAAATTATACAGACAGTAAACTTTACTGTATGCACCAGAAAATGAAGTAGTTTTATATCTGTGACATTTTCACAAACAGTAACATTTATTGTGTTAATATTACACAAATAGTAAAATTTACTGTGATCACAAGAAAATGAAATCCATACACACTGAAATAACTTAAGGGGAAACTAGGACCCTTCGGGCAGTGAGTGATACTCAGGAATATACGATAAGATGTTATAATTGTAAAACGATAGTATTTTGAGTATTCGAGAACTATATACTACGTACGAGGTTGTATGATGGGTTATGTGTATATATACATACATATATATATATATATACATACTGAATATGTATACATACGTTTATACTGAATATGTATAAACGTATGTATATATATAGTATGTATATATACATAGAGAGTGGATCTAGTGCGGATCTTGTTTGCGGACTAAGTATGCGGACTAGCTATAGTCCAAAACTTACTTAGGGACCACTTTTGTTTTTATATGTTTTCGTCTTATTCTAAAATTTTATGGAATATGATTTTCTACCCCAATGATTTTTAAAGTCTTTTAAGCTTATTTAAAAACTTAACTAATCTGGAAGTCTAATTGTAGAAGTTTCAGGGCTACTGGTACTTCTTAAGCTTCTTCCGTCACTATCGTACTGGAGTTCTGAATAGAGAGGATTATCTATATAAATTGTTTCTTCAGGGAGTCTAGAAATTAAAAGAGGTTTTGATGGAAAATATTATAGTCTTAAATATCTTATACGGTATCATGGGTTTATCTGTCTAGTTTCTTTATATATTTGATTAATAATATCAATTATATCGTTGTCTATGAATTCGTCTAAATTATTATCACCATAAGATGACAAAAATCTATGGCATGTTCTAGGGGTAGCTGTCTCTATGTTTTTAATAAGAGGGCGGATTCCTCCGGCTCTAATTAAAGTAGCCTTTGTTTCAGCTAGTCTTTTTCGTCTAATAAATTTTAATACGTCTATACTATCTTCAAGTATTCTAGTGTATTCTTGGTATTTTTCAGTTCTAGATAGTTCTTCTGCAAAATCTTCAGTTCTTATTTTTCGTCTAAAGAGATCACAGATCCCTGTTCTAATTATTTCTATTCTAGGTACTTCTCTTCCTAACGACTCAATAATTTTGTCTATGTATTTAAATGTACCACCTGCGTATATTAAAGAGGATTCTATCAGTTCTTTATCTTTAGGGTCTGTAAGAGTCCAGTCTTGAATTTCTCTAGTTAAGCCTAAATTCGATTGATTAACAAATTCTAAAAAGTCTTTAGTGATTTGTAAGCTCATATAAGTTTCTTTTTAAAACAATAATATGTAAAATAGTTAAGGGTTTGGTTCGAGTTATACCTTCCTTCTTGTCTGCAATTTCTTTACCTTCCTCCCTTCTTCTCTTCAAACTTGGTACTATTCTACTCCGGTCTTGGCCTCCTGCAACTCTCTCTTTATGTGTCTCACCTCAATCCACTACTTTGGTGGTTGACCCATTTCCTGCCTATACGCCTTCACGCCTAACGCCTACCTGGCTAACGGCTCATGGATAATTGGCACCTGACGACGGTTCACCAGTATAACACCTTATGTGCTACACCAGAGGTTCCATACAATAGACCTCTATGAACAGAAAGTTGGAGCCAATTTGGAAAATAATAACAACTTAGCATAAGAGATTTCTGGAAAAGAAAATACTTTTATTGCATTGCATAAGTAAATAAAACTCTCCCCTCTCCCCTAACTATGAGAGGTTTACTCACTCATATACATATTACTCTCTACAAGCATACTCTCTCTAAAAGTCTAACAGTTGATCCCTCTGTAACTCCTGATCCCCCTAACACAAATGGATGCTCCCTTTTATAGCACAAGGGCACTTACAATGACTGGTAACCGGCTATCAAAAGCGATCCGGTTGAAAGCATAATTATTAAAGGTCTTTAGTCTTGGAATCTTTTCAGTCTTTACTTTTCTGCTTTATCAAAAGCAATCTTTGCATTTTGCAAAAATCTTGCACCTAATGTCTTTCACCGTCTTCCTCTATCTTTATGAAAAGAGGATGCCTGGGCCTGTATGGGGCAGGTCTGAGCTGTATCATTAGTCTAAATAATGGAGTCTTCTTGTCTTCTTGCAATAATGCAGGGGTCTAGTGCAGAGAATCTTCTGTCTTTAATAATTCCTCTGATAATGAGGGCTCGTCTTTGTCTCATCCGCGTCTTCTTCTTCCTTTTCTTAGTTAGGTAGGGCATTGTTGAAAAATTCATCAATGAGGCCCACAGTTCTAATGCTATTTGGCAAAGCTATCTCTACCATTTCTTTGGATTCTTTCTTGAGCCTTCCATTGAATGGCTCATCAGCTTGGATTATCAGGTCTTCTTTGTGGTAGGCAGTGTACCACCTGTCTTCTGCTATTAATAACTCCATGATTTCTATGGTCTCCATGGATTGAGAAATCTGGAGCTTGGACTTATCAACAATTAATTCTTTGGTCTCGTCTTCTGATAAAATCTCAACATCTTCGAATATATAACTAGAAAATCTAATAAGTGTAAATCCTTCAATTCTCTTTCCTCTACAGGAACTTGGAGCAATTTGGTAGATTTTAGCAAATAGAGGAAGTCTTCTACCTTCTTAATATATTCATGGACTATTTTTCCAAGAACAACAGAGTCTTCAATGTCTTTTATCTGAACGAGTCCAATGAACCTGTGGTCTGCAAGAGTTATATGAGCCATTTCTGATTTTCCAAAAAGATATATTTTTGGAACGTCTTTGAAGAAACCTTTAATCATCAAGGCATATCCATTTATTTCTGATAATAACATATTAAAATGATCAATAATTTTATTAGATTCTTTTTTAAAGTCTTCTGTTAATGGGATATTATTATGACCAAATGGTATAACAATCTTAATCTTAAACATCTTTTTCTGATAACAGAAATCAGTAGGTCTAGTTTTGGAGGATTCTCCAAGAGTCTGAGCATAAGTCTGAATCTGAGGTCTAGGCACAGCAGTACCACTGAGCTGGGTAACTGCAAGTCTTTGAGTTCTCATGAATCTGGCAATAGCTACCAAATTTTGTTTGAACTCAATCAATAGTCTATTCTTCAGATTCAACCATGTGGTGTCTATAAGAGTATTTTCGTCTTCTGAAAATTGTTGTCTAAATTTGATCAAGTCTGGTTATCTTTGATCGGGTCTATATTAGGGAAAGTACATCTTCCCAATGAGTCTATTTTGGGCAATAATTTCTAGTCTAGATTTTCCTGGAGGAACTAAGATATCATCAAAGTTCTCTAGGATTGGTCTTTCTTGAGAGTCTTGAATATGATTCTGTCTTTGCGTTGCACCAGCATTTGGTCTTACGCGTCTAAGATAGTCTGCAATGTCTTCCCTGTTTAGTCTATTCGTTCCATAGGAACTCATGTCTTCTAGGTCTTCTGTTTGCAACATAAAACATGAAATCATATTAGTGTTAGCAAACATTGGCTCTCTTGATATAATATCTAGAATGGTATTTTTACTTCCTTAATATGTATAACAGAGAAGTCATAACCATTAAGCAATTCTTGCCATCTAATTACTCTATTAGTCCTTGATTTGGACAAGTCTAAATCTCTAAATTTTACTGCATAAGAAGAGTCAGTATAAACAGTAAAATGTTTAGGTCTTAGAAACAACATATATTTTTCTATTGCCCTTACTATGGCTAAAACCTCTTTTTCATGGGCAGTGTATCTTGTTTCTGGGTCTGTAAAGGTTCCAGAACTATGTCTACAGAGTTTCTTCTTTTTTGTCTGATGATCAATGGCAAAGTATACTGCTCCCCATTGCTTATCAGAGGCATCTGTTTCTACTATGAATTGGTCTTCTGGATTAGGCAGTTTAAGTAAAGAAATGTTCTTGACTGCATCTTTAATTTGTCTTATTATTTCAAAATCATCTTTAGTCCAATAAAAGGGATTGGTTTTGTCTCTTCCTTTTAATTTGGAGGTTCAAATGTCTTTTTGAACCAAGGTCTTTAATAAAGTCTGCAGCACAATTAAGCAATCCTAAAAATGATTGTAATTATTTTCTATCTTTGAGTTGGTCTAAAAACTCAAGAATCTTCTTAGTTATGTGTTCTGCCAAGGATAATTTTCCTTTATTAATATGCATTCCCACAAAGTCTATCTTAGTCTGAAATAATTTCATTTTCCTTTCGGAAATAACAATACCATGCTTGTGTAATTATAAAATAATCTTTTTAATATGGTCTATATGCTCTGTCTCAGTCTTACTGGCTACAAGAATATCATCTATGTAAACAAGACAAAATTTTGAATAAGGTCTAAATATATTATCCATTCTTCTTTGGAAAACTTGAGGACCATTCAAGTATCCAAATGGCATTACTAGCCATTCGTATTTTCCTTGGGGCACACTAAAGGCTGTCCAAGTAATACTGTTTGGATGCATCTTAATTTTCCAGAAGCCTGATTTGCAATCAAACTTACTGAATATAATTCTATCTTCAATTAAATTAATCAAATTATTCTTGTCTGGTATCTTGTAAGAATCAAATTCACAATTCTTATTTAATTGTCTATAATCTATAACCATGCGTCTTTTTCTCTTTTACGTTCAGATTCATTTTGAACATAGAAGGCTAATCTATTATGTCTACGTTTACTTTCTCTAATAATGCCTAACTTAAGCATTTCATCTATGTCTTTCTTGAATTCTTCCCTATTTTCTTATGAGTATTCTTTCTTATAGGTTCCACCATTAATAGTGGCGTCTGGGTTAATAGGGATGATTTCACAATAGCTTTGATCTTTATCCCACTTAGCGATGGGATTTTCTCCTAAAGTAGGCTCAGCTAGTTGCCTAATCTTTTCTTTCTCTACTTATATATCCATTTTCTTTTGTTTGGATATAGCTTGAACCTATAATAAGGTTTGCTGGGCTTGATCTAAAATGTTTTGTTGCATAAGCGTTATTTGCTTATAACACTTTTGGTCTGGACACTTACACTCTTTTTATAAGGGTTTAGTAATTTCTAAGGCTTCTTGTTGGGTTGTAGGTCTAGGTCCACCATGCTCAGCTTAAGATCTCTGATGTTTTATGGGTCTATAATTGGGTTTGACCTGCATAAGGTCAAAGGCAATCTTATGATCGATTAGAGGGGCTTTAATATTAAATTCCTCTTGATCACTAATTATTATCTTATCATCATACTGAGTATAAGGATGATATTTACTAATAAAGTCTTTTCCTAAAATAATGTTTCCTGTGAAACTAGGACGAGGATCCATTATCCAAAACCGATGATTAACGGTTTTGTTGGTCTGATTTCCTAATTTAAAATAAATAGGAATAGTTTGGAAATATAAGGTAAATGGATCTCCATTAGCCACTTTACCATAGATTTCTTGAGTACTTTCTAGAAAATAGTCTTCAGGGAAGGCATTAGTCTTGCAAATACTATGAGAGCACCCTGTATCTATAAAAGCCGAAAGTCTTTTAGGATAGTCTTTATGTTGAACAAATAATTCTACAAAACAAGCATGTGGTTTAGTAGAAATTCCTAAATTATTCTTTTCTAAAATAGATATTCCTTTCTGAGGCTTATCTATAACATCTAAGGGTATTTGGTCTTCTGAACTATTATTAGAATGGTATTCTTCTAAATCATAGGAAATTCCTTTTCCTTTGAAATCTTCATTTTCTTGCAATCTTTTGGCTATATTTCTATCAATGTCTTGATAATATATTTTAATATCTAAGTCTATTTGAGCGTCATATTGGCTAGTATAAATTCCTCTAAATCTAGTTCTCCAACAGTCTTCATGGTAGTGTAATTGACAAACAATACAAACCATAAATAATTTTGTTTGTATGGTCTCAAAGCATTCTACGCATGTAAAGTCTTTTTTGCAACATTTTATTTCAAATGTGGAATAATGTCTTTCATCAAAGTAGCATCTAGGTATATAGGTTAGTAACTCAGGATTACTAAATGTCCATCCTTTCTTTAAGAATGGGCTTAATATACATTTATACCAAGCTTCTTCAAAGTCTATATATTCATTATCTAAGTCGTCTTGATTAGTCTGCATCATATATAAGTCTAGAGTGTCCTGAGAGTCCTCGTACTCATCAGTATCACTATAATATTCTGAATCACTATCTGTATATACGCTATAAATAATCGTATTATCATCCTCTTATATGTCTGATATTTCTATAGCATATAGGATATCTAATTCTTCTTGATCTGCATAGTCTAATATTGTATTAATGATCTTAATACTTTCTTATTAGGGCAGTCTTTAGCAAACTGTCCTTCTTTGCCGCAAGTCCAACATTCTTTGGTGGCAGTCTTAGATTGAGCTACATCTTTTTCTTTCCTATAATTAGGAACCTTCTTATACTTACTAGTATTCTTCTTAAAGTATCTTCTTTGGTTAAATCTATTTTTCTTAGTCTTAGGATTCTTTTCCCTAAAGGTAGTAGATTGTCTAAATTTATACTTCTTTGGAAATCCTAAAGGTCTAGTCTTAAACTTCCTATGTTTCCATTCTAATTTCTTTTTGAATTTCTTAGATTCACTTCCACATCCTCATTGGATTGGAGCGATGACTCTTTCGTCTTTGATTGGAGGGATCTGCTTGAAAATTTCTTCTATCAACTTTCCTTAGGTTATATCACGTCTCTTAGCTATGATATAGTCTTTGGTGAAATTGATTCTTTCACCAAGGGAGTTATTCTTAACTCCAGCTATTCCTGTCCAATTCCTATATTCATTAATTAGGATTTTTCCTATGGAAGGTATCTTTTTAAAGTATTCATCTTTTAAGGTCTCTCTGAATTATTTAATTTGGTAATATAGCTGCTCATAATTATTGCTATATTCATTTATCTTATTTAATTTGCAAATGCTAAGGAGGGCTAACTTAGTTTTTGATAGGTCTTGTTCATTGATTTGAGCTAGATCTCCAGCTCCAATGAATTATGATGTGAACAATTGAATATATTCTTCAATGGATCTTTCTTCTAGGTTTTCCTTCATCTTCTCAATTTTAGCTAAGGAGTCTTCATCTGTAGCCTTTCTTAAACTATCTAAGTAATCTTTTGTAATACCTCTAATGGATTGCTCAGAGTACTGCTTACATGAACTTGTATCCCATTGTTCATTAGATGCAAAACACATGTTCATCTGATTATGCCATTCGTCTAAGGCCTTCTTCCTATCTTGAACATTGTCTAGGTTAAGGTATATACCAACTGGATTTATGGCTTGGCTTGCCATAGTCTTAACAGGAGTGAAACTCTTGTCACTTGTTGGGAAGTCTTTTATATAATCAGGTTTAGTCTTAACCACGGTGCTTGAGTATATAGGAATATTTATTCCTATTGGTTTACTAAAAAGTCTAGCAGCATCTTCTAGCCTACTACTACTTCCTATCTCTTGTTTACTAGGTTCCACTTGTGTAGCTGGCATTAGTCTTTGTTCTCCTTCTTCTATTAGTCTTAAGTTTCTAAGATGTTCTTTAGTATTCTTAGATTCTTTTAATTTTAATATGCGGTCTTGGGATATCATATTAAATCTTTCTCTTTCTTAAAATCTAACATAATTACTTTTATTAAGGTTATCTTTAAATGTCTTCATATCCAATTCTGAGGGTTCATGTCCAAAGTTTTGGATCCTAGCTTTTTCTTTAACTAAGTCTTTTTGTTCAAATGATCTTCTAGGTCTAATTACAGGGGATTGTCTTAATAAACTAGTACTAGTCTTATTACTACATTCTCCTTCTAAAGGATCATTGATTATGGCTTCTCCCATATTCCTAAATATGATTTCTTCTTACTTATTGACAATCTTAGGAGGACCAAACTGGATGGTAACATTTCCAGTGACGTCGTCTTGATTAATAAACAAAGGTTTATTTTGTATAGTCTTAGTTTCTTAAAATTCTGGCAATTGCCAGAGAGTCTTAACTTTTTCTCTCATAGGTCCAGTATTCCTAATACTGTAAGTATGATTATAGTCATACACATTGGTTCTAACTAAGATTTCTTCATTAAGTCTACAACTAGGAATTCCCGACTGCAATCCTTCATAAGGAAATTGGGAGAACTTCACATAGCTTTGGAATTCTATATGTATGTTAGCGTCTGGGATAATATAGCCTTCATAGCCACTAGCATATAAGATTAACTTAAAATGTTTGGTTGTGTCTACAGTTACTGTAAATGCCGAAATGACATTAAAGTATCATATGTTGTCTGATATTTCCAATTGGGCTATCCCAATAAGGCATTTCTCAAAATCTTTCCATCTTTTGTCTACTAAACAACATAATATGTTGATATTATTTTGAAGTTTATGTAATCCTTGGATTCTTTCTTGAAAGAGTCCAAAGGTTAGGAATTGGAACTTCCTATCAGTTCCTCTAGATCTAAGCCATTCTAAGTCAAATACTTGAAGCTCAGTATAGTATTTGTCTAACACATGATTTCTACAATGGTAGGTCATGTTATAATTAGGAGTCTTAGGAATGACACCTTCTTTAAACAAATCTATATATCTAACGGATAGAAGTTGTCCATTATGGATGGAATCTTCAACAATCTTCCAGTCAACTTCACCCCACTCTTTCCATTGGAGAGGTTTGGTGAAATTTCTTTCTTTCCACCATGTCCTAACATTGAAGGATGAATCCTTAAGTCTTTGGAGCATATGATTACTCTGTCCAATATTTGGGATATAGCTAACTATCTTGCTAGTCTTATCTAATCCGTCATTTATGACTCGTCTACCTATGGTATTATTTTTTCTAGTTTTTATGGGAGGGGTTTCTCTAAATTTATAGGTGGTTACCTATTTTTGTTCAAGTCTTTTTTCAATTCTTTCTAAGAAGTCTGAATAATCTTTTTGTCTTTTTATTTGGTTAAGGATTGATTCTTTAAAATTCTTATTTTCTTTTCTAGTCTTCTCAGAGGTTTCTTCACTATGTCTAGCTAGAGAATTACAATGGTTTTACCAATATTAGTAATATATTCTTTTACTTCATTATATTTTTCTTGTTGTTGCATAGATCTAATTTCTATGGCTTCTATAGTCTTTTCAATTTTATCTAACCGAGTTAGAATAAAAGGCGAGTCTATTTCTGCTTGGGATGGTTTATTATATATGGCCTTAATTCCGTTTATAATTTCTTTGTATTTTTCTTCTACTTGGGCCATGTCTAGTCTAAGTTCATTAATAATACTATCCATTTTGGATAGGTTATGGTTTTCCCTATTATTAAGGTAATTTACTAAATTTTGTTGAAATTTAACAAATTCTATGTAGAAGGTGGTTAATCCTTATGTCTTAGCCTCTAAGTCTAAATGCAAGTCTTTAACAAAGGTACTGTTATAGTCTTGGGTGGATGCTATAGATGTAGAAATTAAATTTAATCTTTCTAATATAAGTCTAGTTGCCTTAGCCGCGTTGGCAATCTCATTTTCCTTTATCTTATAATAAAATATATCATCATTTATCTTTTCTAAAATTCTTTGATAAAATTCTGATAAAGTCTGAATGGGGAGGTCTCTTGGTACCTCATTCTAGTTCGATCTAACTATCTCCATTAGGAAGATAACTATCTAATCTAGGAATAACCTTAGGTTGTTCTTTAGTAAGTTTAATTAACTCATTGTCTTGATTTTTAATTAAAGTCTTAATTTCTAAAATGTCTTTGTTAAGGACTTCTATATGATTAGTGTTAATATTTATTTCTTGTAAAATGTGTACTAAGTCTATTGGGATTTGATTATCTATGTCTAATAATCTTTTAGAGATATTTTTGATCTCTATTTCTAGGGTTTGAGTGTCTTTTATTAATTGTCTTAATATAAGGAGTATACACTTATTTTGGTCTATTATGCTATTAATAGCACTAGCAGTGACTTGTCTACTATCTGCGTGTTTAGCTGGGATGTGTTTAATGTGTGAACAACCGTCTATGTGAGAGGTTAAACAACTTACTGAGTCTAAATCTGTTATGGGTATAGGTTGGTAGTCTTGGTTGGTTCCAAAAATATCTTGGTAAATGCGAGGGATAAATCCCAACGGCATTAAACTCTTTTTACTTTTAGTCTAAAAGGAGCGTCTTATGGCTCTGATACCAGATTAGGGGGGATTGGTCAGAATTTGGTGAGTTTTTATTTCTAAGGTCTTAAAGCTTAAAATGCAAAAATTGTTATCTAAAAGTATTGGGGTCTAAAATAGAATATTACTAGAGGTATTACTTTTGTCTTATTATGGACCTCACATAAGGACCTCATTTAAGGACCTCACTTGAGCCTATGCCTATATATATATATATATATATATATATATATATATATATATATATATACATACTATATATATAAATACTATATATATATTCAGTATAAACGTATGTATATATATTTAGTATATATATATATATATATCACTGTTCTAAAAAACCCGCCTAGGCATGCCTAGGCTTGAGGCTTGAGAGAAACGCCCCGCCTTAAGCTTTCGATGCCTTATGCCTGGTAAAACCCTTAAGGCACACTTCTCCTCTAAAAACAACAATGCTTTAGTGTGACGATATCGCCTTTTAAAGATTTTTTTACAAATCGGACCATTATCTCATCCAAAATAATCAAATAGTATTTTAATTTGCAAATATTCAGACATATTAATATGATATGTACAATTTTAGTATTTCAATAGCCTTGTTATGGTTAAAAAATATTAAATATATTAAAAAGGCCTAAACGCCTTTTCACGCCGTTTTACGCCTAAGGCCCGCCTAGGCTTCTAAGGCCTAAGGCTTGGCCTCCACGCCCCGCGTTTTTTAGAACCTTGATATATATATATATATATATATATATATATATATATATGGGACAATGGTGTTATAAATAGTGACATCTTATCTTATCTTATCTTATCTTATCTTATCTTATCTTATTAAAGTAATCAAAGGGTCTACATTTTGCCACATCACTCATAAATGAAGGGTTGTGATCATTTTACCCATAATCTCCCTTACACTCATTTGGAGTAGCCCTAGTCGTCTTCTCATTTGTCACACATTCTCTCTCTCTCTCTCTCTCTCTCTCCCCCTCTTCTTCTCTCACGATGCCTCCCCCTCACGTTTCTTTTTCATTTTTATTGTGTGTATATTCGTACCCTAGCTCATTCCTTCAACTCTCAAATCCCACTCTACCTCCCCTCCCACATAGGCTGCCACCCCCTTCCCACACTGCCGCCCCCTCCATCATTGTCGGGACTCCATCGATGCCGCTCTTAGGTCTGTGATTCGAGTTTTGGTATTTTATTTTTTTGGGGCGAAATATCCCCCCCTCTCTCATATTGTCTCTTTAGTTTTTTATTTAAGGTTTTATTTTGTGGTTCTTTGATTTTGGTTTTACTATGTTTATCTAGGGTTTGGATATATGATCATCTTATGTACATCAAAAAATATGTGTACAATATAATTTCTTCATTATGATTTAGGACTTTGTAATTTGATCTTTGTGTACAAATTTGGTTTTGTTTAAGATCTGTTTATATTTATGTTTATGTTTTGGGATCTATTTTTTTTTTTGTTCTATTTTTTATTTTTCCTTTTGCAGTTCAGTCTATACTTCAAAATCCTAAATATGTATAACATCTTTATCTTATATTTAAATGGTTTTGATTATTTGTTCAGGGTCAGGTCTTGAAGATTTAAAATGGGGTAAACAAATTAATTTCAGGTGCCTCCTGACTTCAATGTAAGCTTTTATATGACAAATTTCAATCTATATTGAATCCCTTACTATATTTGTTAGTGTCATTTATTATATATGCATTGGTATAATATTTGGACTCCAATTTGTTTTTAGTAATTACATGCATAAGAAGTTTTTATTAGTCATTTTAATATGACAAGTGGGCATGATTTACAACTGAAACTTGCTTGCTTTCAGAAGTAATGATGTTTGAACCAGCCTTTGAATTTTTATTTGCTGCTTCTTTGGAAAATCCCATTGGGAATATGCATCCATCAAGCTTACGCATAATAGTAAAATGGCTAAGCTTGCCAGGTTTTTTCCATTCTGAGGCTAACATGGGAGTATCAATTTGAAACAACCACCCATGCATTTTTTTTTTTTTTTTTTCATTGATGGTAGTTTTCAGATTTACAGCTGTAACAACCACACGAGGAATCGTTTAGATTTTTATTTCAACCTTATCATTCAAAGTCATTCGTACCAATGCTCTAATTAATTATACATTTCTTATACTGTTAAAGACCTCTAACTAATCTACTACTACTAGGGATTTCATTGTACCAAATATATGTTCTTTACATGTTTAACTTATTTCTGTGAACATTTATGTCTTTGGTCGATCCGGTAATTTCACTGTCTTTGTTATTTAGGGGAATACGATATTCAAATAGTTATGTGCCACGAATTACTAATATGCTCATAATTGTAGGTGGAATTAAAATCAAGTCTGACCCTCATCCTCATCAAGTTTAGTTGTAATAGGTTGTGTATGTCCTGCTGTGAACACTCAAAAAAGTTGTCACCGTATCGGGAGAAGTTAAGGTCTGCAGATTCAATACACTTAGAGATAAGTTCCAGATTAGTTAGAGACTGTCAATAACATTTGATGCTGAGAAACTCATTAATCCTATATATTATTTATCAAATCTTACAGTAAGTAGGGGTGAAAAGGGTTCAATTTATTTATCAAATCGCCGAATGTTTCAACTGTCTATTTTACACCTTGGGTTAAATCTTTGGGAGTTAAAACTTTGTAACCGATATTTTGCAATGACTACTATATACATTATTGAATTGATGTTTTGGTTATTTTGTTTTTTTGTATGTCATAATTATTGATGTGTTTGCCTAAATTGATGGTTAATACTGTCGATTATAAGTACAGTTTTTGGAAACAACCATCAAAGCATGATGGGGACTTAAAATTCCACTCGTCAAACTACAGGTCCCCTTGGCCCATTAACTGGATATGCCACCATTCTAAAAAATTTGAAATATATAAAGCCATCCCAACAGCTATTCAATATCTTGCAACTTCATATCATATCATATCTGAAGACTTATAAATTGTTTACACATTTATGTTGTAAATTTTTTACATGATTCAATATCTTTTTTTGTACAGTCTATAATCTTGCAACTTCATATCATATTTTTTTTGTTTGTTACCTAACTTCATATCATATTGTTTTTTGCTTCCGTTTCAGGTTTCTATACGACCTATTACACCAATTAGGCAAATAATCGTCACATAGAACTGAACTCTGATCAGGTGAATAACTGTAATTTGATCAGTTTGGATTCTTTTACACACCGAAGATTCATTCTCATCATCACTCTGTATATACGGAGTTGTTTTACATAATATAACACAATTTCTTTGACGGTTAGGTTGAAAGCACTCGAGGTGAAGTGAGATCAATTGCGATTTTTTCCACGGTGAGTATTATCTTCAATTATTTAACGATCTTATTTATACATAGTTTTATGACCCTTCCTGATGAATTATGTGGGAAACAGTTGTTTATTTTCTCAGATTTGTTTATATTCGAGAACATAGGCTTAACTTGGTATTAATTTGGAGGGAGTATGATGTTTTTTTTTATTATGAATACCATGTGTTTGATTATTTGTGTTACATACAAAACCCCTGTATTATTTGTGTTTCATTGAAAACCCCTGTTTATAAACCCTTGTTTCAATACTAGAGCATGCCCCAAATCATTTACAAATAGTTTTGAAGGGGGTTTTGTATGAACACCTTCCACCTTTGAGTATTTAGGATATGCCCCCTTTTATAAACTATTTATAAACGGGGGTTCATATAAAATGTTATATACACACGTGAATAGCCCCGGATTTTAGTTTTACACAATTAAAAATATTTAATTTCCTTTTAAATAAACTCAATAGATGCGGAAGCGTTATAAAGGAGATGGTTCAACTTCCAAAACAACAACAAGTTTTAATTTACTTGAAACAAATTAAAATCTTAAACCAAATAATTAATCCAACTCAAGTCCTAGAATTTGCCTAAGTCATATTTATCAATATACCATAGTTAGGCGAAACCAATTTTAGCAAATGACTTGAATAAACCAAATTTACCCAATATTTAATTTAGTCCCAAATTAAATGAGTGTGATAATTTAAACCAAATTTTATCTTGAATTTATTCTAAGCATGCGTTCTAAATTATGAAGCAAGATAAAATAAACAATATCACACTACGCCGCGATGTACGAGGAAAAACCCAAGACGGGAAACAACCTCGGACGGCACTAGCCACAAGTCCACTAGATATGGAATTACAATTACAAGACAGATAGACTTACAACGACTGACTCGATCCCTCTCAAGCCTCGACGCTTCTTCTCGTAGAAACCTCTTCCTAGCGGATAACCTAGGAACACCACCGCGGTCTCGGAATCCACCGATAGGACTTTATATGGTCACCGTCACCCAAGCATGGAGCCTTTTTCCAAGTGAGTAGAATCTCAACAAAAAGTCTTCTTCTTTGATGGATGTAGAAGCAAACCAAAACTTCTCTTCTTTGAATTCGGTAGAGATAAACCGGTACCAAAACTCCAAGCGATTTGATATGTAAATAAGAACTTGGACTAAACACAATTGGGTGTAAACTAGAGTGTGAAGGATTTTCTCTTTGAAAAATAACACTCAAAACATGAACATTTTCCTAAACCATTTTTGCTCTCAAACACTCTCTAAGAGATGGAAATATTTTGGAAAAGTTATGGAAATGTTGGTTTGGAAAATGTGATTCCCGCACTTCATAAAGTCTGAAAAAGTTGGTTAAAAACCAAGTGGGGAAGTGGGTGAAAAACTGCCAAAAATTGTCAAAAACTGTTCCCGCCTGACAGCTCGTTCGAACGACATTGCGTTCGAATGAACTCACATTCGAACGAGACTTCTAACGACGCACCAGTATGGACTTCGTTAGAATCTCGTTAGATACCTCGTTCGAACAGAAAGTTCGTTCGAACGACATATCGAATGACGGACCAGTTTAGACTCGTTGGCAAACTCGTTCGAACGAAACCTGGTTCGAACGAAAAACTCGTTCGAACGACATTTCTAACGAACGACCAGAAAGTTTGTAAAATTCGATTTTGGCCCAGAAACTTTTATATACTTATTTTAAAGTTCTAATTAATTCTTTCTGAAAATAAAACGCAGTTTTTATGAAACCTAACACCCAATTACTTTGTTCCAAACTCCTATATATACATAATTGCATTCATACCTTGGGAGCATGGAACCATAGTTGATGACGTAGAAACGAGGCACGCAAAATGGCACATTTGATGAGGCTTTATACTCTTTGCCGCTACGTCTTCAACAAACACTTCATAGGCTTGAGAATATTACAATTAAATACTTTCCTATGAATAAATGTTTTTGTCCGGAATTGAGCCAAAACTATATATGGACTCAATTGGAAATTTATGTCCTTACAAATCTCCCCCTTTGGCTATTCCGGGACAAAAACCAAACAAAAATCCTAAAGGGCCGTCAAGCTCTACTAGACTCAAAACATAACCCACCCAAACTTAACTCAATCCCAAGGATCACATGCTTTGCCATTGAAAGATGCCGCTATAGAATGATTCCTGCACACTTAAGCAAACTCATCAAATGCATAGGGAATATCAAAATATTACATACAATTAAGTAATTACTCCCCCTAAATTAATTCTCCCTTTAAACACCCAAACTAAGATACGATAATAATAGGATTAGATACCATTTCTCCCCTATCATCATTCTCCCCCTTTTTGTTCAGGAATAGGCAAAGGATAAAGAACTAATAAACAGCATGTTGATGCTTAAAGAAAAGACATGACAGCATATGGGCAATAAAAGCAAGGCAAATACAAACAAATATCATATATATATATATATATATATATATATATACTATAAATATACCAATAAGTACTTGCATATATAGATAGATATAAACACACACATGACACAAAATACAATAAGGTTGCACACTCGTATGGAAAAAATGTGTCATATGGAAATGGAAGTGTAGGGGTGTGAACTAGCAAGAAGAAAATTTAGACCCAAACACTTAAGAAACGTTCACGGAGTTCTCATTTGATTGCAAACTTCATCACAGTTAAATATAACCTCATGTGACAATATAAAGATTGAACTCAATGAAAAAACATACACAATGCATACAAGCCTAGCATGATGATGATTCTACAAACCAAATAGAGTCATGACATTAAAGACAACTAGGATAAACGGACATTGTGCAAACCGTTGATATACCATCCAATTCTTTCTCAATAAGCATATATATTATTTTATTTTTGAATGAATATATCAAACAAACATAGGCCTTGGCAATTGCTTTCTTTTTAATGCCAAATATTCGGTTTTTAGGCCTTTGGATCACGTATTGCTTTTAGATCCAATCAACGGTGGCTTACTATCGCAAAGGATTTAATTCATCCTTTCGGAGCCCTTCCCCGTGCACATATTTATTTATCATGTTTTCATTTTTCACACAAATCTCACGTGCAACGGATTTTGACATGCACTAGTCCTCCTAGGTCATAGATATGTAGATGACTAGATTGATAGGAGAACACCTCAAAAAGCTCAAATATAACATGTGACATTAAGATTTCAAAAGAGCTCGTGCATGTGTGAAAAGAGGCATATCAAAATAGAATCCATTTAAACAATACAAAATCCAACTACTCCATATAAAACATGGTAAAGAACATTTTAAGGATTGAAAATCTAAACCAAAAGTTCTAGCCACGTGGGAGCGTAAAAGATGGAATTCAAACACAACTATATGCCACATAAAGTGTGTCAAACAAAAATACACACAAAACAAAATCTTTTTGAGTTTTTTGACATTTTTAACCAAAAATAAAGATATATACTCAAAAGAATAAACAAAAATCATTTGTATTTTTCATTAAGCGTAAATGAAATAAATAAAACACAAATGATAAACAAAAATCTTTTTATATTTTTCAATTAATTCAAACACAACATATAATACAAAAAGATAAACAAGTCATAATTTCTAGCATGTGATATGAAATAAGGCAATGACTAGAAAATGACTAAACAAGCATACATTTAGCATATGAATATAGCATGAAGTACAAACTCTAAAGTATGCAAACACTAACACATTCATCCATTAGATTTAGCAAGGGAGGAAGCATGTGAAAGTAAATGAGAATCAAAATCCCTATTTTGTAAGGCAACCAAGTCGGATTTCCTAACCCAAATTAATGAAGAATGACTATCTTGGGGTGTTGGAACGTTAATTACCGTGGTTACTTTACTATGAGATTCTCTAGGAATTCGTTTAAGATCTAAACAAAATTTCCTAAGATGACCTTTTCGACCACAATGCGTACAAGTAAGAACATGTCGAAAAGATTTTCTTAAGGAGTGATCTCCTAAAACATTGGTTTTGGCATTATGAGTAAATTCATTACAAGTATTGAAGCCTAAACCACAAGTTTCATTTTTAATTTGGACCGTTCCTAACATTTTATCTAGTTTTTCCGAACGACACTCCAAATCAAATTTGACATTACTAGAGTCTTTTAATTATCTTGTAATTCTAAAATGTTAGATTCTAATAAAGCATTTCGCTCTTCAAAAGCAAGAAGCTCCTTTTTCAAGGATTCCATTAAACCCCTAAGGCTATCTCTCTCGCCTTCTACATATTCAAGCTTCTCTTGAAGAGTCCTCTCATGTGTTCTAAGGTCTTCTATTAAAGCATTTTCATCAACAACCTTGACACTCTCTCTTAAACTAGCTTCTAACTTCAAATTAGCTCTTTTCAATTTAATAGATTCTGTATAAAGTTCTTGAAAAGCATTTTGAAGTTCACTCATCTCAACCTCATCTTCATTTTCACTCTCTCTTTCTTCTTCACTCTCACTATCATTAAAAATAAGAGAATCATGTAGAATGACCTTGGAAGTGGCATGTGCTATCGTTTCATCAATCGATGAGTTCTCACTATCACTCACATGACTAGCCATAAAAGCCACAAAATTTTTCTTAGTGAGGGAATCGGGCTTCTCTTCCTTATCACTATCACTAAGGGTCGCATTATATGCAGTGGATCGTTTACCCTCTTTCCTTAGTTTAGTTGGGCACTCATAAGCCCTATGGCCATAACCTTCACAACCAAAACACTTATTAGACTCGTCCCTATCTAAATTTTCATTACTAGGTTTAGGGATCTTTTCGGCTTGAGGAATCTTCTCCGCTTTAGAAATCTTCTCGTACTTGTCATGCTTAGAAGAGCCAAATTTCTTAAAATCATTTTTAAATTTATCTTTGTTAAATTTAAGAAATTTTCTAAATTTACGAGCAAACAAAGCCATATCTTCCGAGTCACTATCACTATCGCTCTCTACTACTTGTTTGACCTCTTTTCGGGCTTTTAAAGCAACGCCCTTTTCGATCTTCTTTTCAGTTTTAGAGGGAAACATATCAAGTTCATAGGTTTGTAAATCACCTACAAGCTCTTCTAATTTCGTAGAGGCTAAAGTGGGTAAAGAATTTAAAACGGTCACCTTTGGAATAAATCTATCGGGTAGGGACCTTAAAATTTTCTTTACAACACGGTCGTCAGGTATTTTCTCTCCCAAGTTAAAAGATGAATTAACAATATCAGAAAGTCCAGCATAAAATTTATCAAAAGTTTCTTTTTCATCCATTTTGATAGTTTCAAATTGAGTGGTGAGGTTTTGGAGTTTTGAAGCTTTAACGACACTAGTTCCTTCATGAGTTAATTGTAAAATATCCCAAGCTTCTTTAGCGGTTTCACTAGTCATAATACATTGGAATTCATCCGGTGCGACAACGCTAAATAAGGCATTTAAACCTCGGGAATTAAAGTTAGCAAGTTTAAACTCATGTTCAGTCCATCTATCGGCGGGTTTGATAACACGTTCATTTTCAACTAAGTAAGTTGGTGGGGAGTACCCGGTAACAACAGACATCCAAACTCTCTCGTCGATAGATTTTAGTGCCGATCACATACGCGCTTTCCAATACGCGTAGTTTGAACCATCGAAAATAGGAAATTTTGAAAATGGGGAAAAATCCATTTTAGCCAAAAACTTAAAGGATCTTAACAAAATAATTTATCGTTTTTGGCTCTGATACCAATTTGAATAGCCCCGGATTTTAATTTTACACAATTAAAAATATTTAATTTCCTTTTAAATAAACTCAATAGATGCGGAAGCGTTATAAAGGAGATGGTTCAACTTCTAAAACAACAACAAGTTTTAATTTACTTGAAACAAATTAAAATCTTAAACCAAATAATTAATCGAACTCAAGTCCTAGAATTTGCCTAAGTCATATTTATCAATATACCATAGTTAGGCGAATCCAATTTTAGCAAATGACTTGAATAAACCAAATTTACCCAATATTTAATTTTGTCCCAAATTAAATGAGTGTGATAATTTAAACCAAATTTTATCTTGAATTTATTCTAAGCATGCGTTCTAAATTATGAAGCAAGATAAAATAAACAATATCACACTATGCCGCGATGTACGAGGAAAAACCCAAGATGGGAAACAACCTCGGACGGCACTAGCCACAAGTCCACTAGATATGGAATTACAATTACAGGACAGATAGACTTACAACGACTGACTCGATCCCTCTCAAGCCTCGACGCTTCTTCTCGTAGAAACCTCTTCCTAGCGGACAACCTCGTAACACCACCGCGGTCTCGGAATCCACCGATAGGACTTTATATGGTCACCGTCACCCAAGCATGGAGCCTTTCTCCAAGTGAGTAGAATCTCAACAAAAAGTCTTCTTCTTTGATGGATGTAGAAGCAAACCAAAACTTCTCTTCTTTGAATTCGGTAGAGATAAACCGGTGCCAAAACTCCAAGCGAATTGATATGTAAATAAGAACTTGGACTAAACACAATTGGGTGTAAACTAGAGTGTGAAGGATTTTCTCTTTGAAAAATAACACTCAAAACATGAACATTTTTCTAAACCATTTTTGCTCTCAAACACTCTCTAAGAGATGGAAATATTTTGGAAAAGTTATGGAAATCTTGGTTTGGAAAATGTGATTCCCGCACTTCATAAAGTCTGAAAAAGTTGGTTAAAAACCAAGTGGGTAAGTGGGTGAAAAACTGCCAAAAACTGTTCCCGCCTGACAGCTCGTTCGAACGACATTTCGTTCGAACGAACTCTCGTTCGAACGAGACTTATAACGATGCACCAGTATGGACTTAGTTAGAATCTCGTTAGATACCTCGTTCGAACAGAAAGTTCGTTCGAACGACATATCGAACGACGGACCAGTTTAGACTCGTTGGCAAACTCGTTCGAACGAAACCTGGTTCGAACGAAACCTGGTTCGAACGAAAAACTCGTTCGAACGACATTTCTAACGAACGTCCAGAAAGTTTGTAAAATTCGATTTTGGCCCAAAAACTTTTATATACTTATTTTAAAGTTCTAATTAATTCTTTCTGAAAATAAAACGCAGTTTTTATAAAACCTAACACCCAATTACTTTGTTCCAAACTCCTATATATACATAATTGCATTCATACCTTGGGAGCATGGAACCATAGTTGATGACGTAGAAACGAGGCACGCAAACCGGAACATTTGATGAGGCTTTATACTCTTTGCCGCTACGTCTTAAACAAACACTTCATAGGCTTGAGAATATTACAATTAAATACTTTCCTATGAATAAATGTTTTTGTCCGGAATTGAGCCAAAACTATATATGGACTCAATTGGAAATTTGTGTCCTTACAACACGATATATAATTATTATATAAACTGTTTATAACCCCCTGTTTATGCAACTGTTTATCATTCCATAGTTTGTTTTATATATTATGCGTAGTGGTTTATATAAACTGTTTATAAACATGGGTTATAATTTGTGTTTAACCCAGTGTCATATTAATTTGGGGTTGGCATTAGTCTAAATTTAGCACTACCATTTTTTTAAACGTAGGACTAAGAAACGGTTATGCTAATGAGTGCACGTTATATATTTCGAATGATATACATTGTAATGTTTTCAGAGTATAAATTCTTCGTTTTATTTAACTGATCATAGATATGTTTAAAATTAGTTAAATCGTGTTCCACTTTCAAAAAAATTTGTGAAAAAATTGAGATACACCTCTACAAGAGTCTCTAAAGCTCACAATGCACTACACCAAATCTGTCGAATTGTCACGGTCATTAACCTTGACAAGTTGGACTTGTCAAGATCAATTACCGTGACAATTCTGGGGGTGATAACTTTTGTTGTCACGGACTTGTCACGGTCATTTTTTGTGACAAGTTCGTTAGACTTGTCACGGTCATGTCACGGTCCTTGACCTTGACAAGTTTTGTCATGGTTAAGGATCGTGACAAACCCGTGACATTTAATAAAACATTTTCACAGTCATTGACCGTGACAAGTATTATTTGTCACGGACTTGTCACGGTTAATGACCGTGACAATTATGGGTTGAATTGAAAAAAATCTGCTGGGCAGTATGGCCACTGCCACTGCCCAGCAGTATATTTGTACCTGCTATAGCAATGTTGTACCTGTTCAAACATCTTATATCTAAATAAAATAGAGATAATAAAAATATACATTCAAAACAATATGCATCACAATATAATCCAAATATAATTCAAATGTAACAACTGAAAACAATTCAATTCAAACAATGTCACTACATGTCTGGGGTAAGGTTAGATCTGAGGAGGTGAGTAAGTCACACGATATATAAATTGACACACCCAACAATATACATCGTTCCACATTGTTCGCACAACCACAAGGGGGAGTTCCCCTTCCCGGGTATCATATGCGTAATGAGCACCTTAGACTCGATGTCTTGAAGCAAACGTCCATGAACTGGCATACCCTGGACGGTATTCGGGTCCCTCAACCCTCGCCCTATCCGCTGGCCATCAAATATGTCCAGTAAAAACACACTCGGCCAACAAAGTGTTGACATCGGTCGGTTGAAGGGAGCCAAATAGGTGAGTGGATCATCAAAGTCCGCACGTGTCGGCGATGAAGCAGCGAGGTCCACATCCTCGTCATCCTGCACCTCATCCTCCTGCACCTCCTCCTCCACCACCTTCTCCTTCCCTTTCCCCTTACGATTTTCGCCCAACGAATGCTTCATGAATGATAATATATCTTGTACCGTAGCCTCCAAATGGGATAGCTTCGCGTCATGCGAGTCCACCGTTCGAGCCAACCCGGTGTCGCTCGTCTCCAATATGATGATCCTAGATTTGTCCGCCCGCGAGATCACCCCCTTGTCCTCCCCTTACGATCAGCGCCAAGCACTTGGCTGAGTGCGTCCGTGGATAAAGATGCATTGTCGGCATCAGACTGCGACTCATGCACTTTCTTAAACTTTTCTTGAAACGACAAAAAACACATGATTAGTAAAATAAGTAAATAAAAAAATTATAATGTAATTAATAAAAAATAAACTGTCGGATTACTTACAATCATGACCACGACGCTCGGGGACACATCCTTATCCTTTCCCTTCTTCGTCCGAATAGCCACATAAGTATCGAGCCTATGTGGCCTGCCCCCAGGGCCACTCCCTGTCCCCTGAAATAAAATAAAGTAAAATTAGTATCAGCCCCGCAAAGTAAAATAATGAAGAATAATATATTTTTGTAGTTATAGAAAAATGAAATCATATCATCATCCTATGGTCCACCTCGGCGTAAGACGTCCGGTCGGAGTAGTGCACGTCCGACTTTTTTTCTCGATTTTCCCTCCCCGATTTGCGAGATGCCAATTGTCGCTCCGCGATCTCATTGTCAATGAACTTTTGCCATTGTGCCAGTGAGATCGGCTCCTTCGGCGGGACGGATTCACTCATTCGGATAACGGACTCTCGGGTCTTCCCAAAGTACCGGGTCCACATATTTTTCTTCCACGTCTTGTGTTACTCCCTCAACTGCTCCAAGACGGAATCATGTAGTTTTGGATCCAGGCTGAATTGTTGCTGTCCAACAAATACAATGTTAGTTGCGAATAAATATAAATATAAATATAAATATAAATATAAATATAAATATAAAATGAAATCGAAATCGAAATCGAAATTGAAATTGAAATTGAAATATTCATATAAATATAAATATAAATATAAATATAAATTCATTACCTCTAGTGCCACCCAAATAGCAAACTTGAGCTCATTTGGCACCTCCCTCCAACTAGTGTACCCTGGGCCGATGATCGTCTTTACCAGCTCGATGGATCTTGCTAATAGCCCCATCTTGTTCTCGATGTCCATCCCCAATTTTCCATATTTGGGGAGCCTATGGGCCAAGGAGCCCTCCTCGCCTACGCTACCACCGAGCCCAGATGACATCATCATAATCAACATCATCATCCTCGCCTTAATACCCGAAGGGGACATTTGCTGTAAAAAAATGTTGTCATTAGTACAAATCAAAATGAATTAGAAGAAGACATGCAAATATGTACAATTACTGCAAATCCAAATAAATTGTTACTGTTTAACACCTCAATTCTGAATTTCAAAATAACAGCATCTAGCTCATAATATGTACAATTACTAAAAATTCGAAACATCCCCACCCCCACCCCTACTGCCCACACATACACACACTGCACAAGAGTGAAAATGATAAAGTGAAAATCAATTAAAAGCATTGAAAATGGATTGATAAAGTACAAATTGGAGTATTTATGTCGCGCTCCAACTTAATTAACTTAAAATCATCCTTTTATTTAGAGATAAATTCCCTTAAACAATACTTTACTTAATTCCCTCTGAAAATAGAACCATATTTTTTTCGTTTTCAAAAGCATGTTTGGATGAAAACATGACTACCTTAACACGTAATTTACAAGTACTAAACAACTTGACATACAAAAGTTATTTACTTTAACATGTACCCAAAAATATTTTTGATATTGAACCCATATTAGATATTCGACACTCCCCCGTTTAAGGTCCTAACTTGGCAGTGAACTCCAAATGATAGGCATACCTGAAACATAACATTATAGGAGTGTAAGCAACACAAGCTTAGTGAATGACCATATTCCACAAACACACCACATATATATAACAATTTTGAATAACAATTTTTATTTTCTAATGTCAAAACCCAACAGCAATTGTGTAACTCTCGCAAGCCTGGACCCTCCACAGTCTAATTAACCCCCCACAGTTAATGGGGACCACCACATCCCATAATTAGGCTCGAGTACAACAAAACTTTAAGTTGGATTAATGGGACTGCCACATCTCGTAGGACCCACCATAGTCCTTAACATTAGATAAAAGACCCGCCACAATTCATAACATTATATAGCATCACATAACATTCTTAATCATATGGAAATGTTTCATAAATTCAACATCACTCCCACAAGCATCTTAACACATGACTTTAACTACACATTTCCATATGAACATATAAGCATCTATATTTCGTAGGACAGGTCACTCACCTTGAATTGGGTACTAATATTAATACCAAAACTCTTTCCTTGGTATGGTAGTGTTATCCGTTTCCCCGCCTAACAATTCAACATCATTAGTATTTGAATACACAAAATCACATTAAACTCAGTAACACATCACATCAGTTGGTCAATCTGACATAACTGAAAATTAATTGGAGATGATACTTCACATTTATATAACACCTTCTTCATTTTGGTTCTAACACAATCTATGGAATTAAATTACGAATTCTCTAGACAAAGTTATGCCCGTTTTATTACAACCTTTTCCAAATCATTTCTGGAGAAAAATAACAACAAAACTTCAACTTTAACATAACTCCCAAGCCAAACCATCAAGTATTATATTCTACCCTTCAAGTATATCATACTAATATATGTTCTCTAACATATCCAATTTTAATTTCTTGATTTCAACAAGTATTCAATGATTTATGCCACTTTTAACACATCTAGGTCTAAGTAGACCATCAAAGCATAACTTAACATTTTTCATGCATATATAACCTCCACATTGGTTATAAATAAGGAAAATATATATTAAACATATTGAATAATATAAAATTAAATTTGCATAAATTTAAGAGTTCATTTTCTAAGTCAAGCAAAACGTCGAACACCTGGTGAGCGCAATTACACTTTTGGGACAAATTTCATACCTACACTTCAAACTATCACCCAAGATTCATTTCTTGGTATTTTTACATAATTTTAGGATATAGTATACATATATGAGTATATTTTAATCTTCAACTAGAATCATTTGATTTCAATGAGTATTCCATGATTTATGCCATTTTTAACACAACTAGGTAAGAACACAACATTAAAGCATAACTTAACCTTTTTAAGCATATATCACCTCTACCTTGGGCATCCATCATGGAAACATATACTAAACATGTTTTAGTATATACACACATCATATATATGAATTTACTACATTAAAAATCTTCACGAGAAGGAAATTTAAAATCGAAACTTTAAAGTTAACATTTACGATCCTAGCACAAGTTCCATCATATGATCTTAAGCCATCCTTAGTTTAACTAAATTTGGCAAAATGGGTATCATTTAAATATTCATACAAATCATAAACAAAAATATACCAAGGGTATAACTCATCCATGTGACTAACTTTAATAAAGAGATAATTACCTAACGAGAATTCCTCGATTTATGGTAATTTTTCGAAGGATTTCTTCCCTAACTTCCCCATTTTCTCTCTCCTTAGGCAAAATATTATTCATGGCTAATTTGGATGAAGAAGGGGGTCATTTTAAGGGGTTTAAGTCGGCCTAATAAGACTACCATGTAACAACCCGTCTTTTTGGAAACAATTAAATTCCATAATTAAATAAAAATTGGATATTTGAGGAATTTCCCGAAATAGTGATTTTTTGGATTTTCGAGGATTTAGTGATTTTTGATGGAAGTTGTGATCACTTTTGGACTATATAGGTCGCAATAATTTAATTTATGTCATCGTGGAGAAAATTGACAAAAAGGTCAGATTTTAAATTGGAAAACCCGCATTTACTTTTATGGGTTAGAATAGTGATTTTCGGTCAAGTACCTCGGATGGAAATTTCAACTGCGCCATGAGTCTCGGAATGTCCGAGATAGTCGGAAAAGAATGTCCGATTGTCGAAATTGAGTTTCGAATTATTTTAGAGGTAAAAGTAACTCGTAATTGGGTAAACGAGTCATTTTTGGGTTTTAAGGGTTAAAACCCTTTTCTTCCTATTTAAGGAGGGAGAGGGGAAGATAATAGAAAGAAAAGAAAGAAAAGAGAGAGAAGAGAGAGAGGAGGAGAGAAAAAGAGGAGAACGGGGAGATTCCGGCCAAACTCTGCGGGATTCGGCTCGAGGTCGTCGGATTATATCCACGAGGAAAGTGTTTACTTACTTTATTTCCCTTTTTGCATAAATATCTCATACCGTAGTTTGGTATAAACAAACCCTAAAGATTTTGGGTTGGGGTTTCGTGGATAAAACGGGTTTTTGGGAGTTAAAACAACTAAACCCCAATAATATTTCAATTTGTGGAACATAGGTTATAATCGAAATTAATGGGTGGTTTAGGGTTCTAGGATGTTTAGAACCCTTTATATATGTGTGTTTGTAGTTGGTTGAGGTTGTAGGACGTTGGGTGAGGCGGCATAAGCTTGGGAGAAGCTTTAATGGCCAAAACCGTCTCGGAGAAGACGATGAACAATAGCCAACGTGCTTCCCGAATCGATTCGGCCTAGAGGCGAATCGATTCGGCTCTTGGTCAAAAAATAAAAATTGTAGATCTTTTCGACTCGGTCGTGTGGGCGCCAACCGCGTATTTTTATGATTTTGTTTGAATTTATAGTGATTTTTCTATGGAAAGCTGTCCGAGATTGAAATCATTAGTTAAAACTTATTGGAGATAGATATTAGGGGTTCTCAAAAGAATTGTTAGGACCTCTAAAGAATTTGAGGAGATATAAAAACTTTGAGTTTGTAGTAATAAAACCAAGTTAGGATTTAAATGGATATTGGATTGAATTTTGGGTATTTTGGAGATTGAAAAATCGCCCAAACTGTAGCCCTCGAACTGGCCGAATCGATTCGGGTACAAGCCGAATCGATTCGCCTAAAGGAAATTGGGTTTCTGCAATGGGCCGAATAGATTCGGGTACAGACCGATTCGCCATTTACAGACCTGTTTGCAGAATACTTTCCGAATCGATTCGGATTGGGAACCGAATCGATTCGCCCACCCGAATCGATTCGCTAAAGGGACGAATCGATTCGCTTAGGTCAGAATTTCTAGTTTTCTCCCTTTAAGAGTATGGGGAGTTGAATTACCATTTGGGATTTTTATGGGGATTCCTAAATAAGGGTTTTGAGGATAAATAAACCTTTAAGAGATGATTGAGGTAATTAGTATTGAACAAAGTAAGGAAATACTTTGGGTTTAGTATCATGCTTATATGAAAGCATGGTTATGATTCCTCGAGGGAATCTTTGGGATTAATGGTCATCGCTATATATAGTTGGTAAATATGGCCATTTATGTACATTCGAGGATGAATATACGGTATATGTATATACTATGTGATTAAAGTATATATGATATGATGTAAATGATTTTGAAAATAAAATATGAATGTTTTCAAAATGGAAAGACAAATGATTTTCATAAATAATAAAAATGAGGATACACACCTCTCTAAATCGCTATCATAAGGGAAGTTGCGTGCGTATGGTGAAGCCCCCTGACAAATTAACGCAGGGTGGATATAGTCCTATAGGCCATGTGAGCGCTTGTTGATATATATTTTTCTGCGATGGGTAGGAGATTCCGGGTGTGGTCTTGACTACCCCGTAGGCACATGGCCTCTTCCCGACGTCTTGGGTTGTAGGATCCCAGGTTGTCTTTATGATAGGCCCTGGAAGATGATAGCCATTTAGGGGCGCGCACAGTGGGGAAACCCGGACGGGCGGTCTTAGAACGCGTTATATATTAAAGCAATTCATGATAATGGATTGGCTTTAATTACATTTCCTGGATATAGGAAGGGAAATGGGTTATATGGATTGGCTTCGGTAACACTTCCCGGATGGAAGAAGGGATGTGGAAGCATATGATATGATCAAAGCATTTTTATGATAATGAAAATGGCTTTGAATACATTTCCTGAATATAAAAAGGGAAATGGGATATTTTGAAAAGGAAAAGCATTTTTATGATAATAAAATTGGCTTTTAAAAGTATATGATTTGTGAAAGAAATTCATGATAATGAATTGGCTTTTATATTTACATTTCCTGAGTATAAAAAGGGAAATGGGAAGTTTTGAGAAAATGATAAGTATTGATAAATACTTGGTAAATGTATTCTCATTCCGGGAGATAGATCCAGATGTATATAGTAAAATGTATGTATATGTATAAATCGAGTGTCGAGGGTCTAATGGATCCCGACGATCGACCGTGCCGCATAGTAGTGTATCGGGGGGGGGTCCTTGTTTGGATTTCGCTTTGCGAGACACCCCAAGCACGAATATGGCACTGTGTTGAGACTGGGGAGAAGTTTAATCCTTAGTGCTCTAATATTAGTATTACTTGTGGTATACATATTTATTTATATATATATTCTGTACTGAGGAACTGGCGGATCTCGACGATCGACCTTGCCGCATAGTAGTGTATCGGGGGGGAGGGGGTTCCTTATTTGGATTTCGCTTTGCGAGACACTCCACGCACGAACATGGCATAGCATTGAGACTAGGGTGAAGTTTATTCCTTAGTACATTTCTTGGACTATCTAGGGTAGATAGTGGTTGGGTGATAGACTAGTTTAGCCGGGTAGCTTGACTAGGATGTTTAGAGGGATGAGTTATGAGTGCACTGTTAGTGGAGAGGTGAGGGGTATCTCATGGGAGTGCGATACCAAACTTAAATATGAGGTAAACCTTTTTCAAAATAATAAGGCATTTATGCACTTGCAAAATATTTTCAAAACTTGGGCTCTGACCCGTTTATCTACTTTTCCTCTCTTGTTATATTATATATATACATAGGTGTTCAGACACAGGGACGCCTGGATGACACTTCTTTCGAGTCAGACGTCAGCTGCAGTAGCTGTGGATGCGTGCAGGATTTTCAGTAGACGCTTCCATTCTTGTACTCTAGATAGGAGGTACTGTATAAATATTCAGGCCAATGGTCCAATTGCATTTATTTATTCTTTTAGTACATCATTAGATATGGTTGTATATTTTGACCGAGTGTTCGGTTACTTTATTTCATTTCAGTTTGATTTCCGCAAAATTGTGTGGATGTTTTATTTATTGTTGTTAAAAAGAGTAGTAAAGTTAAAATTTTAATACCGGCCTAATAGGTTATTAGTAATTAAATGGATTTTCGACAGTGATGCTAAGAATGATCCATATGAGACTCCTGTTTTTATTTAATATTGGAGTAATCGCCCGGTATCTTATTAGGCGGGGTGTTACATACCATTCCAACCAATCAAAATATAACACGTGGCACCATATGAGATAAAATATCATTTAAAGCTAAATGACCAGTTTACCCCAGGTTTGTAAAAATACAATATCTTCTCACTCGAATGTCCGTTTGATGCACCATTTGTTATGTTATAAACTTAACTCATATATATAAAACTTTAAAATTTTGTGTTTTCGCCAAATCATAAAACTAGTACGCCTAATTTGGGCCCGAACAGAAGAGTATCAATTTACCGAAAATCTCAAAACTTTCACATTTGGTGACCTAACATCGCCAATTTCGGACCAACACCTTGATTTAATTTTATAATAATAATGATGTTTGAAAATCATATTTTCATGATGTATTTAATCACGTAACTAATTATATGATCTAAACAAGTTATCCCCGATCAGAAGCTCGATTAACATCTAATGCAACCAACATATATATCACATGAGTATGCATCCACCAAATATGATAATTAACATGTTTAACATCCCTCACCAACTTATAACTTATATTTAATCATATAATTAACATTCCTAATCAAGTTTTAGGGCCTTACAATTCTACCCCTCTTATAAAAATTTCATCCTCAAAATTTAACGCATAAGAACTTACCAAGTAGATGGGGATATTACACCTTCATGTTATTATCTCTTTCCCAGGTGGCATACTCTACATTTTGACTTTTCCACATTACCTTTACTAACATAATAGTTTTTATTACATAACACCTACTTTTTCAATTTAAATTTAGCGATTGGTTCCGCCACATAGGTCAAGTCATCTTTAAGCTCTGTCGGTTGTGAAATAAACACAGGTGAAGGATAGGGCACATACTTACGTAACATTAATACATGAAAACATCGTGTATCCTAAACAATTATTATAGCAAAGCCAAATTATAAGCTACGATTCCAACTCGTTTCACTATTTCATAAGGGCCAACATACCTAGGACTTAATTTTCCCTTGTTCTTAATATCATAACCATTCTCCAAAGATAAACACGTAGGAATACTTTATCACCTTCCTCAAATTTCAATTCCTTTCTTTTGTTGCTTGCATAATCTTTTTGTCTACATTGCACCGCCTCCAATTGATTTTGAATAAGATTTCTCTTCTCAGTAGTTAGTTGCACAATTTCTGGCCCAAGTAGTTTTTCGTTCTCCTACTTTCGTCCAACACACTGGGGTCTTGCACTTCCTACCATATAATGCTTTATAAGGATCCATTTCAATACTCAACTGATAATTATTATTATAAGCAACTCTATTAGTGACAAGTGTTCATCCCAGCTTCCCTTAAACTCTAATACATAAATTTTTAACATGTCTTCGAGTGTTTGGATCATTCTCTCTGACTGTCCATCAGTCCGAGCATGAAAAGTTGTACTAAATTATAATTTAGTCCCCAAAACTTGTTGTAAACTAGGCTAAAAGTGTGAAGTAAATTTAGGATTTCGATCAGAGATAATAAAAACAGGTGTACCGTGTAATCTAATTATCTCATCCACATATATTTTGGCATATCTATTCATGGAAAAAATATCTTTAACAGGAAGAAAATGTGCAGACTTAGTTAAACTAGCAACGATAATCCAAATAGAATCAAACGCTTAGGATAATTTTGGTAAATCTATAACGAAATCGGTAGTAACATGCTCCTATTTCCACTCAGGAATAGGTAAGGATTGTAGTGAACCACTAGGCTTCTGATGCACCACCTACACTTGTTGGCAAACTAGACATATAGCAACAAAATCTACAATGTCGTGTTTCATTCCCGACCACCAATAACATTGTCTCAAATTTCTATAAATTTTTGTGTTTCCTAGATGCATAGCATATAAAGAACAATGGGCCTCCTTTAAAATCATTTTCCTTAAATTAGGCACATTAGGTACCCGCAACGGTTATCGTACATAACAATGTCATCATTACGAATAGAAAATTAATTTGCTTTACCCTTTTTCATATTATCTTTAATTTTCTCCCATTTCTATATGTTCTACTTGTGAGGGTCATATCCAGTCTATTAGCATAGGTATAACATTTAAATGCACTAGTATTCCACAAGAATCACTTAACGTTAACTTCTTCCTTATTAAAGTTAACTCTCTCAACAAGTTAACCTGAGCATAGTAAATAAAAAATACTCTGCCTGGAGATTTTAGCATCATCAACAACATTAGCCTTACCCGAATGGATATGTATTGTGTAGTCATAATCTTTTATAAATTTGTAAGGACACAAATTTCTAATTGAGCCCATATATAGTTTTGGTTCAATTCTGGACAAAAACATTTATTCATAGGATTGTATTTAATTGTAATATTCTCAAGCCTATAAAGTGTTTGTTGAAGACGTAGCGGCAAAGAGTATAAAGCTTCATCAATATGCCGATTTGCGTGCCTCGTTTCTACGTCATCAACTAGGGTTCCATGCTCCCACGGTATGAATGCAATATTATATATATAGGAGCTTGGAACAAGTTTTAATTAGGTGTTAGGTTTATCTAAAACCGCGGATTATTTTCAGAAAGATTTCTAATTAAAACTTTAATTTAGTTTATAAAGTTTTCTGGGCTAAAATTGAATTTTCCTACTTTCTGGTTTTTCGTTCGATAGAGTCGTTCGAACGAGTTTGTCATTCGAACGAAAATGTCATTCGAACGAACTTGCCAACGACTTCCCATTATGGCATACTGGAACTTCGTTCGAAATGTCGTTCGAACGAGAGTGTCGTTCTAACGCAATTTCTAACGATCTTCTAACGAGTTCATACTGGAACTTCGTTAGAAGACTCGTTCGAACGAAATGTCGTTCGAACGAGTTTCCAGCGGGAACAGTTTTCTGGCAGTTTTGAGTAGTTTTCACCCACTTCCCCACTTGATTCTTAACCAACTATTTTCAGACTATAATATGTGCGGGAATCACTTTTGTAAAGTAATCTTTTTATATCCTTCTAACTCTTAGAGAGTGTTTAGAGAGAAAAATCAAAAAGAGAAAAAACTCAAGTTTTGAGTGTTACTTTTCAAAGAGAAAATCACTTATCACTCTAGTTTTCACCCATAGTTTTATGTATCCAAGTTCATATATATATACATCTTGCTTGGAGTTTGGCACCGGGTTTATCTCTACACCAAATTGAAGAGAGTGTTTGGGTTTGCTTCTAAATTCCACAAAGAAGAAGTTGTTTTATGTTGATTTACCCACTTGGAGAAAGGCTCCTAGTTTGGGTGACGGTGACCATATAAAGTCCGATCGGTGGATTCCGAGACCGCAGTGGAGCTCCAAGGTTATCCGCTAGGAAGAGGTATCTACAAGAAGAAGCGTCGAGGCTTGAGAGGGATCGAGTCGTGTGTTGTAAGCCTTTCTGTCTTGTATTTGTAAATCCGTATCTAGTGGATTTATGGCTAGGGCCGTCCGAGGTTGTTTCCCGTCTTGGGTTTTTCCTCGTACATCACAGCGTAGTGATTTATTGTTTTTATTTTATCTTTTGAACTCACCTAGAATGCATGCGTAGGTTAAAAAGATAAAATTGGTTTAATGACTATTTATTTATTTTGGTGCTAAAATAAATATTGGGTAATTGTTTATTTAATTCAAGTGATGTGTTAAAATTAGTTTTGCCTATTTTGTTTAAATGAAAAATATGACTTAGGCAAATTAGAAGACTTGAATTAATTGGTTTAAGTGAAATTTAATATTTGTGTGTGTTTATTTAATTTTCACTTAAGTTTAATTTGAAATTGAAATTAATTTTTTTTAATTCATTTGTTATCGAACCATCACACTTCTTTACGCTTCTGCATCTTGAATATATATAAAAGGAAATAATATTTATTTTTAATTAAAAGAAAATTAAAAATCAGGGTCCTATCCTTCTTAAATTGGTATCAGAGCCAACGCGATAAATTATTTCGTTAAGATCCTTTAAATAATTTTTGGCTAAAATGGAATTTTCCCCATTTTCTAAATTTCCTATTTTCGATGGGTCTAACTACGCGTATGGGAAAGCGCGAATGCAATCGGCACTAAAATCTATCGACGAGAGAGTTTGGATGTCTATAGTTAACGGGTGGTCTCCACCAACTCACTTAGTTGAAAATGAACGTGTTCCCAAATCGACCGATAGATGGACTGAAAATGAGTTTAAACTTTCTAATTTTAATTCCCGTGGTTTGAATGCCTTGTTTAGCGCTGTCACACCGGAAGAATTCCGACGTATTATGACGTGTGAAACTGCTAAAGAAGCTTGGGATATTTTACAGCTAACTCATGAAGGAACTAGTGTCGTTAAAGCTTCGAAACTCCAAAACCTCACCACTCAATTTGAAACTATCAAAATGAACGATAATGAAACTTTTGATGAATTTTATGCTAGACTTTCCGATATTGTCAATTCATCTTTTAATTTGGGAGAGAAAATACCCGACAACCGAGTTGTAAATTTTTTTTAAGGTACCTACCCGATAGATTTATTCCAAAAGTGACCGTTTTAAATTCTTTACCATCTTTAGCCTCTACGAAATTAGAAGAGCTTGTTGGTGATTTACAAACTTATGAACTAGATATGTTTCCCTCTAAAACTAAAAAGAAAATTGAAAAGGGCGTTGCTTTAAAAGCCCGAAAAGAGGTCAAACAAGTAATAGAGAGCGAGAGTGATAGTGACTCGGAAGATATGGCTTTGTTTGCTCGTAAATTTAGAAAATTTCTTAAATTTAACAGAGATAAATTTAAAAATGATTTTAAGAAATTTGAAACTTCTAAACATGACAAAGCTGAGAAGATCCCTAAAGCCGAGAAGATCCCTAAACATATTAATGAAAATTTAAATAGGGACGAGTCTAATAGGTGTTTTGGTTGTGAGGGTTATGGCCATAGGTCTTCTGAGTTCCCGACTAAACTAAGGAAAGAGGGTAAACGACCCATTTCATATAATGCGACCCTTAGTGATAATGATAAGGAAGAGGGACCAAATTCCCCCACTAAGCCTAATTTTGTGGCTTTTATGGCTAGTCATGTGAGTGATAGTGAGAACTCATCGATTGATGAAGCGTTAACACATGACACTTCCAAGGTCATTGTTTATGATTCTCTTGTTTTTTATGATAGTGAGAGTGGAGAAGAAAGAGAGAGTGAAAATGAAGAAGAGATTAATGTGAGTGAGCATCAAAATGCTTTTCAATAACTTTATAAAGAATCTATTAAATTGAAAAGAGCTAATTTGAAGTTAGAAGCTAGTTTAAAAGAGCGTGTCAAGGTCATTGATGATAACATGTTGGTAGAAGACCTTAAGACACGTGAGAGGACTCTTCAACAGAAGCTTGAGTATGTAGAAGGCGAGAGAGATAGCCTTAGGGGTTTAATGGAGTCCTTGAAAAAGGAGCTTCTTGCTTTTGAAGAGCAAAATGTTTTATTAGAGTCTAACATTTTAGAATTACAAAATAAATTAAAAGACTCTAGTAATGTCAAATTTGATTTGGAATGTCGTTCGGAAAAATTAGATAAAATATTAGGAATGGTTCAAATTAAAAATGACACTTGTGGTTTAGGCTTCAATACTTGTAATGAATCTACTCATAAAGCCAAAACCAATGTTTTAGGAGAATCTACTAGGAAAGATTTTAGAAATCACTCCATAGGTAAATCTTTTCAACATGTTTTTACTTGTACACATTGTGGTCGAAAATGTCATCTTAGGAAATTTTGTTTTGATCTTAAACGCATTCCTAGAAAATCCCAACGCAATGCAACGAATGTATTTAAAATTCCTGCACCCCAAGATTGTCATTCTTCATTAATTTGGGTTAGGAAATTTGACTTGGTTGCTTTGCATAATAGGGTTTTTGATTCTCATTTACTATTACATGCTTCCTCCCTTGCTAAATCTAAAGGATGAATGTGTTAGTCATTTGCATACATTAGCTTTTGTACCTCATGTTATATCATTATGCTAATTGTATGCTTGTTTAATCATTTTCTAGTCTATGCTCCATGCTTATCACATGCTAGAATTATGATTTTTGTTTATCTTTTGTATTATATTTCCTTCATTTTGTTTGCATTAAATGAAAAATACAAAAAGATTTTTGTTTATCATTTGGATTTTATCTCTTGGTAATTTAAGCTTAATGAAAAATTCAAATGATTTTTGTTTGTCTTTTGAGTATATATTTTTTATGTTTGGCTAAAAATTTCAAAAAGTCAAAAAGATTTTATTTTGTGTGTAATTTTTGTTTGACACACTTTTAGTGGCATATCCTTGTGTTTGAATCCCTCCTTTAACGCTCCCATGTGGCTAGAACTTTTGGTTTAGATTGTCAATCCTTAAAATGTTCTTCACCATATTTTTATGGAGTAGTTGGATTTTGTATTGGTTAAATGGATTCTATTTTTATATGCCTCTATTCACACTTCCACGAGCTCCTTTGAATTTTTAACTGCATATGTATATTTGAGCTATGCGAGGTGTTCTCCTTCCAATCTTGTCATCTACATATTTGTGACTTAGGAGGACTAGTGCATGTCAAAATCCGTTGCACATGAGATTTGTGTGAAAAAATGAAAACATGATAAATAAAAAATGTGCACGGGGAAGGGCTCCGAAAGGACTAAGTGATCCTTTGCGATTGTAAGCCACCGTTTTGAATGGACCTAAAAGAAATACGTGGTCCAAAGGCCATAAAACAGAAAATATGGCTTTAAAAGAAAAATAATTGCCAAGGCCTATGTTTGATTGATATATTCATTCAAAATTATCATAAATGCTAATTGAGGGAGATTGGATGGTATATCAACGGTTTTCACAATGTCCATTTATCCTAGTTGCGTATCTCATGTCATGACTCTACTGGTTTGTAGAATCATCAATATTCTAGGCTTGTATGCATTGTGTATGTTTGTTCATTGAGTTCAATTTATATTGTCACATGAGGTTATATTCAAATGTGATGAAGTTTTCAATCAATTGAGAACTCCGTGAACATGTTTTTAAGTGATTGGGTCTAAATTTAATCGTTACTAGTTCACACCCCAACACTTCCGTTTCCATATGACACATTTTTTCCATACGAGTGTGCAAACTTATTGTATTTTGTGTCATGTGTATGTTTTTATCTCTCTCTCTCTCTCTCTCTCTCTCTCTCTCTCTCTCTCTATATATATATATATATATATATATATATATATATATATATATATATATATATATATCTGTGTGTGCATTATTGATATATTTCTAGTACATATATATATATGGTATTTTGTTTTGCCTTTGCCTTGCTTTCTTGGATTAGTTTTGGTATCTATCTTGGATTAGTTATGCTTTTGTTGCCCATATGCTTTCATGTCCTATCACTTTAAGCTTCAACATGCTTTTATATTTGTTCTTTATCCTTTGCCTATTCCTGAACAAAAAGGGGGAGAATGATAGGGGGAGAAATTGTATCCTATCCTATTATAATCTTATATCTTATCTAAGTTTGGGAGATTTAACTTAGGGGGAGTAGCTAACTTCTTGGGTTAATCATTGTTGATAAAGGGGACTTCTTGGGTTAATCATTATTGATAAAGGGGAGAATTAATTTTGGGGGAATATTTTTTTATTGCTTTCATTACTTTGATATTCCCTATGCATTTGATGAGTTTGCTTAAGTGTCCAGGAATTCTTCTAAAGCGACATTTTCAATGGCAAAGCATTTGATCCTTGGGTTGAGTCAAGTTTGGGTGGGTTATGTTTTTGAGTCTAGTGAGCTTGACGTCCCTTTAGGATTTTTGTTTGGTTTTTGTCCCGGAATAGCCAAAGGGGGAGATTTGTAAGGACACAAATTCCCAATTGACTCCATATATAGTTTTGGCTCAATTCCGGACAAAAATATTTATTCATAGGATTGTATTTAATTGTAATATTCTCAAGCCTATGAAGTGTTTGTTGAAGATGTAGCGGCAAAGAGTATAAAGCTTCATCAATATGCCGATTTGCGTGCCTCGTTTCTATGTCATCAACTAGGGTTCCATGCTCCCACAGTATGAATGCAATATTATATATATAGGATCTTTGAACAAGTTTTAATTGGGTGAGAGGTTTATCTAAAACTGCGGTTTTATTTTCAGAAATATTTCTAATTAAAACTTTAATTTAGTTTATAAAGTTTTCTGGGCTAAAATTGAATTTTCCTACTTTGTGGTTTTTCGTTCGATAGAGTTTGTCGTTCGAACGAAAATGTCGTTCGAACGAACTTGGCAACGACTTCCCATTATGGCATACTGAAACTTCGTTCGAAATGTCGTTCGAACGAGAGTGTCGTTCTAACGCGATTTCTAACGATATTCTAATGAGTTCATACTGGAACTTCGTTAGAAGACTCGTTCGAACGAAATGTCGTTCGAACGAGTTTCCAGCGGGAACAATTTTCTGGCAGTTTTCACCCGCTTCCCCACTTGATTCTTAACCAACTATTTTCAGACTTTAATATGTGCGAGAATCACTTTTGTAAAGTAATCTTTTTATATCCTTCTAACTCTTAGAGAGTGTTTAGAGAGCAAAATCAAAAAGAGAAAAAGATTAAGTTTTGGGTGTTACTTTTCAAAGAGAAAATCACTTATCACTCTAGTTTTCACCCATAGTTTTATGTATCCAAGTTCGTATATATATACATCTTTCTTGGAGTTTGGCACCGAGTTCATCTTTACACCGAATTGAAGAGAGTGTTTGGGTTTGCTTCATATTTCCACAAAGAAGAAGTTGTTTTATGTTGATTTACCCACTTGGAGAAAGGCTCCTAGTTCGGGTGACGGTGTCCATATAAAGTCCGATCGGTGGATTCCGAGACCGCGATGGAGCTCCAAGGTTATCCGCTAGGAAGAGGTATCTACAAGAAGAAGTGTCGAGTCTTGAGAGGGATTGAGTTGTGTGTTGTAAGCCTTTCTGTCTTGTATTTGTAAATTCGTATCTAGTGGATTTGTGGCTAGGGCCGTCCGAGGTTGTTTCCCGTCTTGGGTTTTTCCTCGTACATAGCGGTATAGTGATTTATTGTTTTTATTTTATCTTTTGCACTCACCTAGAATGTACGCGTAGGTTAAAAAGATAAAATTGGTTTAATCACTATTTATTTATTTTGGTGCTAAAATAAATATTGGGTAATTGTTTATTTAATTCAAGTGATGTGTTAAAATTAGTTTTGCCTATTTTGTTTAAATGAAAAATATGACTTAGGCAAATTAGAAGACGTGAATTAATTGGTTTAAGTGAAATTTAATATTTGTGTGTGTTTATTTAATTTTCACTTAAGTTTAATTTGAAATTGAAATTAATTTTTTTTAATTCGTTTGTTATTGAACCATCACACTTCTTTACGCTTCTGCATCTTGAATATATATAAAAGGAAATAATATTTATTTTTAATTAAAAGAAAATTAAAAATCGGGGTCCTGTCCTTCTCAAAATTCCATCCATCTTCTTTTCTAGCAACATAATTACCATCAACATAAATAACATGCCCCAAAATATTACTTTGGTCTAGCCAAAATTCACATTTAGAAAATTTAGCATATAACTTCTTCTCTCACAGGGTCTATAAAATAATACGCAGGTGACATTCCGTTCCCTAGTAAATTTAAATTTAGGTTCACCCGGTAATCGAAAAAATACCTCCCTTCTAAATCAATCTAAACATACATGATATGAGGACAACCAATCCATACCCAATATCACATCAAAGTCATGTATACTGAAAGGTAGTAAGTCAACCAACAACTCCTCTTCACTTATTCGCACCATACACTCCCTACGCACCCTATCAATAAAAACCAATCCTCCCCACTGAAGTAATAATAACTAAACCAGAATCTAATGATGATAGTGGTTTATTAATATGCAATAGATAAAGAAAGACACAAAGAATGTGTAGAACCAGGATCTATCAACACATAAGCGTCTTTATCATTCATACGTAAGGATAATCGTCTGTGATTTCTTACCAATGAAAGTCAATTCCCAACTCATATATTATGTCATACCTTTATATACGTATGTCAAAAATTCACACATAATAGATTATTGGTTGTATCCTCTTATATTAATAATGAGTGAACATTCTTAATAAAACAAACATCATTCTTTACATTTCTCACTTCATTTCCATAGTTCATTCGTATCATCATTTAGCATTTCAAATAATAAATATTCTAATACAAGACTAACTTCTTTTAGTTCATCCCTCCAACTTCCATTCAATACTTCAATTGATAAACTTCATATTACAATACTAACTTTTTATATGAGATCTTCTCATCTTCCACTCAATACCAAATTCATGTGTTCGACTTGCACTATTATCCGTATCATCTCTGAAGTTTTAGAGTATGTTAAATATTGTTCTTACGCTCCTTAATTTAAACACAGCCTCACTACTTTCTATATATCGGTAATGAACAATCATTCACCAAATGTTTACTTTTAACCAGTATTCCATATTCATTTTTGTGTATATTGTGCAGTCATGCACTATAAATCCAATATAACTTCTCACTATATTCTTTTTTTTCTAGTATAGTTTGATTGTTCTTTAACTAAACATACAATAACCTTAACAAGTCATTTATCAAACACAATAACTTGGCAATCATAATCTTACCCTATTCCTTATTAATATGATAGTCTTACACAACATCATTAACACACTCATTTTACCCGTTTGATAACATGGATGTTAGACAGAACATCACCACTTGAAACTTTAACCATACTTACCAACCCCATATTACTTATCTAACTATTATATGTTTTATCTCTTTCAAATAACCAGCACAAATACCTTAATGTACCACATTATGGTATCTCATATAGCACACTCTCCTCACACATACTTCTTAGTGAATGTTAATCAAATTAACTATATAACATACTCTTAGTGGCAACACATACGCGCACTGACAAATACAACTCAATATTCATCCAACCCAATTGTAATTATTTAAACCTGACTAACATCTTTCCCATACTCGTCCACAACACATATTATTAAAAGGACTCCTCAATATTTTTAAACTTCCAACTCTTTAACACCTTATCTCAAATTTACTATTCATATAATCTTTTCAAAACATCACAAGAGTAATATCCACTACATGTACTCATACTATTAAAGACGTACATCTCAACTCTCATTACTCTTTTATTCTACTTATCATAATTCACTATGAACCCATATTCTGATCATTTGTGATATATCGACTAGTTATTGAATTTCATACCTTTTCACATGTTAAATATAAACATACTACTACTAACCTTCTCATTTAACCTTTACTATGTGAATCTTCATTTTTTTTCACACTCCAACAATTTAAGTCTCATCATAATCATGTAACCACAATTCTTTTCACTTCCCATCCTTTAATGGAATATGTGTTCTCGTACATCACTCTCCTATACAGATGAGGAGCGCACCCATTCATAATGATATACATAACATGACTTATATCCACATATACCAACATAGGAATAGATCAACTCCAAAACTTCATATTTTTGTATACCATATTGTGTCTTTAAATTTTTTTCCTTTAATGACACATTTGTTCATACAACATATAAAACGATGTAATGCTTTACATTAAAAGACATGTATTCGCTGTCATCCTCGAATAAACCTTAACATCTTATTTCCTTTCCTGCAAGATCATTGCATTTCATATAAAAAATATATGTGTATAACTCACAGATGTTAGTCAACAAACCCAATTTAAAACTAATAACAAACCCTTTGTCTCCATGCCTCAGGAATCCAACATACTTATGTGCATCCCTTGAAACTGAATACTTATGACTCCAAACATTTTCTACGTCCACTGCCAATATAGACACTCACACCCTGTCCAAAACCTAATAACCATGCTCTGATACCAAGTTGTCGCGCTCTGACTTAATTAACTTAAAATCATCCTTTTATTTAGAGATAAATTCCCTTAAACAATACTTTACTTAATTCCCTCTGAAAATAGAACCATATTTTTTTTGTTTTCAAAAGCATGTTTGGATGAAAATATGACTACCTAAACACGTAATTTACAAGTACTAAACAACTTTACATACAAAATTTATTTAGTTTAACATGTACCCCAAAAGATTTTTGATATTCAATCTATATTAGATATCCGACACTCCCCCGTTTAAGGTCTTAACTTGGCAGTGAACTCCAAATGATAGGCATACCTGAAACATAACATTATAGGAGTGTAAGAAACACGAGCTTAGTGAATGGCCATATTCCACAAATACACCACATATATATAACCAATTTTAATAACAATTTTTATTTTCTAATGTCATAACCCAACAGGAATTGTGTAACTCTCGCAAGCCTGGACCCGCCACAGTCCAATTAGCCCACCACAGTTAATGGGGACCACCACATCCCATAATTAGGCCCGAATACAACAAGCCTTTAAGTTGGATTAATGGGACTGCCACATCCCTTAGGACCCACCACAGTCCTTAACATTAGATAAAAGACCCGCCACAGTTCATAACATTATATAACATCACATAACATTCCTAATCATATGCATATGTTTCATAAATTCAACATCACTCCCATAAGCATCTTAACATGTGAGTTTAACTACACATTTCCATATGAACATATAAACATCTATATTTCATAGGACAGGTCACTCACCTTAAATTTGGTACTAAGATTAATACGAAAATTAAACATCATTATTTCCTTGGTATGGTAGTGTTATCCGCTTCCCCGCCTAACAATTCAACATCATTAGTATTTGAATACACCAAATCACATTAAACTCAGTAACACATCACATCAGTTGGTCAATCTGACATAACTGAAAATTAATTGGAGATGATACTTCACATTTATATAACACCTTCTTCATTTTGGTTCTAACACAATCTATGGAATTAAATTACGAATTCTCTAGACAAAGTTATGCCCGTTTTATTACAACCTTTTCCAAATCATTTCTGGAGAAAAATAACAACAAAACTTCAACTTTAACATAGCTCCCAAGACAAACCATCAAGTATTGTATTCTACCCTTCAAGTATATCATACTAATATATGATCTCTAACATATCCAATTTTAATTTCTTGATTTCAACAAGTATTCAATGATTTATGCCACTTTTAACACATCTAGGTCTAAGTAGACCATCAAAGCATAACTTAACATTTTTCAGGCATATATAACCTCCACATTGGTTATAAATCAGGGAAACATATATTAAACATATTGAATAATATAAAATTAAATTTGCATAAATTTAAGAGTTCATTTTCTAAGTCAAGCTAAACGTCGAACACCTGGTGAACACAATTACACTTTTGGGACATATTTCATACCTGAACTTCAAACTATCACCCAAGATTCATTTCTTGGTATTTTTACATAATTTTAGGATATAGTATACATATATGAGTATATTTTAATCTTCAACTATAATTATTTGATTTAAATAAGTATTCCATGATTTATGCCATTTTTAGCACAACAAGGTAAGAACACAACATTAAAGCATAACTTAACCTTTTTAAGCATATATCACCTCTACCTTGGGTATCCATCATGGAAACATATACTAAAAATGCTTTAGTATATACACACATCATATATATGAAATTACTACATTAAAAAGCTTCACGAGAAGGAAATTCAAAACCAGGACTTTAAAGTTAACATTTACGATCCTAGCACAAGTTCCATCGTATGATCTTAAGCCATCCTTAGTTTAACTAAATTTGGCAAAACGGTTATCATTTAAATATTCATTCAAATCATAAACACAAATATACCAAGGGTATAACTCATCCATGTGACCAAATTTAATAAAGAGATAATTACCTTACGAGAATTCCTCGATTTATGGTAATTATTCTAAGGATTTCTTCCTTAACTTCCTCATTTTCTCTCTCCTTAAGCAAAATATTATTCATGGCTGAATTGGATGAAGAAGGGGGTCATTTTAAGGGGTTTAAGTCGGCCTAATAATCCTACCATTCCAACCAATCACAATATAACACGTGGCACCATATGAGATAAAATATCATTTAAAGCTAAATGACCACTTTACCCCAGGTTTGTAAAAAGACAATATCTTCTCACTCGAATGTCTGTTTGATGCACCATTTATTACGTTATAAACTTAACTCATATATATATAACTTTGAAATTTTGTGTTTTCCCCAAATCATAAAACTAGTACGCCTAATTTGGGCCCAAACAGAAGAGTAGCAATTTACCGAAAATCTCAAAACTTTCACATTTGGCGACCTAAGATCGCCAATTTCGGACCAACACCTTGATTTAATTTTATAATAATAATGATGTTTGAAAAACGTATTTTCATGATGTATTTAATCACATAACTAATTATATGATCTAAACCAGTTATCCCAGATCATAAGCTCGATTAACATCTAATGCAACCAACACATATATCACATGAGTATGCATCCACCAAATATGATAATTAACATGTTTAACACCCCTCACCAACTTATAACTTATAACTTATATTTAATCATATAATTAACATTCCTAATCAAGTTTTAGGTCCTTACTATTCTACCCCTCTTATAAAAATTTCGTCCTCAAAATTTAACGCATAAGAACTTACCAAGCAGATGATGATATTACACCTTCATGTTATTATCTCTTTCCCAAGTGGCATACTCTACATTTTGACTTTTCCACATTACCTTTACTAAGAGAATAGTTTTTATTACATAACACCTACTTTTTCAATTTAAATTTAGTGATTGGTTCCTCCACATAGGTCAAGTCATCTTTAAGCTCTGTCGATTGTGAAATAAACACAGGTAAAGGATCGGGCACATATGTACGTAACATTGATACATGAAAACATTGTGTATCCTAAACAATTCTTGTAGTAAAGCATATTTATAAGCTACGATTCCAACTCGTTTCACTATTTCATAAGGGCCAATATACCTAGGACTTAATTTTCCCTTGTTCTTAATCTCATAACCATTCTCCAAGGATAAACACGTAGGAATACTTGATCACCTTCCTCAAATTTCAATTCCTTTCTTTAGTTTCCTGCATAACCTTTTTGTCTACTTTGCACCGCTTCAAGTGATTTTGAATAAGAATTCTCTTCTCAGTAGTTAGTTGCACAATTTCTGGCCCAAGTAGTTTTTCGTTCTCCTACTTTCGTCCAACACACTGGGGTCTTGCACTTCCTCCCATACAAGGCTTCATAAGGATCCATTTCAATACTCAACTGATAACTATTATTATAAGCAACTCTATTTGTGACAAGTGTTCATCCCAGCTGTAATACCCCGCACTTTTATCGATATTTATTTATGGGATTAATTAAATTAAATGTGAATTAATGGAGAATTAATCCGGATATAATACTAACGAGATGTGAGTTGGTATTTGATTATAATGTGTATATTTGGCAATATATGAATATTGAAAATATTGAAATTGTCACGAGTCTGAAATACGGCATATTTGGGAAATTTAGTTGGGACGCACATGTAAGTCACGTCAGGAACGTAATTATTTGAATTAAAAAGTGAATTTTATTTTTATCAACCGAATGGTCATTTTGAGTGCGCCAACGTGTCTGGAGGGTCGAAATAGTCAGAAAACACTAGCCGGGGGTTTAGTTTGGGTCCCGGGGCATTTTTAGGCTAAACCGGCAACTTATAAGGGCATTTTGGTAATTTAGAAATTTAGGGAATTAAAACCCACGAAAATTAGAATTAATATTTATCATTTTAATAGGGCCACTAAGGCCATTACCAGCATAAGTTAAAAGAGAGGGTTACGGGAGTTTTGAGGAAGTTGGAGAGAAGTTACAAAAGCCAAAAAGATCAAGCCATCACCATTCTTGGGAGAAATTCTGTAGAAAGGAGAAGAAAGCCAACCTTCAATCCTTCAACATCAAGTCAAATCATAAGGCAAGTGGTTTAGTTACGTTAATTTCAAGCGAATGCTTCTTCCATGCTTAGAATTGATATAATTTCATCATATTGGCTGTTTGATGAAAACCCTTGAAATTTGAAATAGAAATTCATGATATGTTATAGGGATTGCATGTAGAATGTTAGTTGATGATTGTCCTACACGGGATACAACTATTATGATGTGAAAACAGATTTATAAGGGTAAAATTGATGACATGAAATTCTGGGTTCATACCCATAGGGTTTGGGGTAAAATTTGGGAATTGATGATAATTATATGTTATTTAGGGAGATTGGAATGCCAATAATATGTTAAGATCCGACCTAAGAAAGTTTAGTGACGTTTAAGAACCTTAAAATACTATTTGGGATGATTTTAGGATGAGTTTAGAGAAGAGGAACATTGAGAAAAACGAATTAGAGATTTCTGGGCTCGAAACTGCCATCTCGTTAGAAGCTCTGGCCAGGTCATTCGAACGACCTCGTTCGAACGAGCTTCTAACGAGGTGACGGTCTTCCTTCTAACAAGTTGGTAGTTCGTTCGATACTCCTCGTTCGAACGAACTCTCATTCGAACGACCTCGTTCGAACGAGACTTCTAACGAGTTGACAGAATGGCCTTTTTGGCCTGATTTGATTTCTAGTATCCCGTAGCCTTGTGTAAATGATGAGATAACTTTCCCTTATTAACTAATAGGTATAGTTGGAAGATTTGAGATATATTGAGGAGGAAAATATAGAATAGTGGCTTGAACCAGATGACATTTGTGGATTAGGACGCGAGTGACTAATCACTAAGTAAGGATAATTGATGACTTAAATACATATAAATCGGGGACATATGATTTCTGTAACACTAAAAGTTGGTATGAGAATGAGTAGTATACCACTAATAAAAATATGGTAATAACTAAGATGTGTGCATGCTTAGTATATATGATTTTATGTGTATGACATACCTACCATACTTGCTATCACGGGAGGTTTGCGTTCGTTTAGGGCCATCTAATCTTTGTGTGCCTACGGGGGGGATATAGATTGGTACCTCGAGGACATAGGTCAGAGAAGGACTTATTGAGAAGTTAATAAGTCTGCTGATCATGGGAGCGTAGGTATGTGTGTGACCCATGTGATGTGAACTATGTTCGCCTCCATTGTTTGTGATTTGCTATTATCTGAGAACGATTCTTGAGAGATTCGGAATGCGTGATCCTTATGTACGTGATGTACCGGGATGGGATAGCAGAGTATGTGTGCACCGCAGCTTAGTCTCGGGGTTCTAGTACTGTATATTTATGATGAGAATAATACATGGTTAATTGGAAAGATTTGTCATGTTTAATGGTGAGTATAATTATAGTAACGCTTTGAAAAGATAAAAACGGGATAACCTCTAGTAAATGGTTTTGCGAATAATTGGTAATCCTAGAATTAAAGTAAGACACTCTATTTAATTGATAACGTTGGAATTTAAAGCGCGAACCGAGTAGAAATGTTAGAAATTTATTTTTGGACTAGATAGATATGAGAATCACTCGAATGGGTACGGGTACGTTAGGAGTGCACAATTAGTCGAGAGGTGAGTATTTCATGTGAGAGCACGTCCTACCATGTATTTTGCATTCATTTTTTTAATGTCATTAAATCACTTACTGTTTTTAAACTATTCTCCACAATCGGGCTCTGACCCGTTTGCTTTCAAATCTATTTTTGTAAAAACCTTTTAGGTGCCCAACCACAAGGACACCATGCATAGAAACTCCATTCAGGTGACGAGCTGTAGCTACTGTGGAAGTTACAGGACCTTGACAGTATACGCCTCCTTTTCTAGTCTTGACTCCATTATCAGTTTGATCACTTGTTGGGCATGTCGCCCCCTTTCCTTAGAGACATTTTAAATTTCAGTTATCCAGACTTTGGTTTGTAATTAATTTAGGATGCAGACTTGTTTTATTTATTTCATTATTGGGGATTGTTGTGAGGAGTATTTCCTCCAGACTCATTATTATTTGTTGGTTACTCTATTGAGACTTTATTGTGAATGGTTATGTTAACTTTTTATTTATTTATTGCATGTTAATCAGATTAAATTTAAAATTTGACAACTCACTTTTTAAATACTAGGTGGTTAGTAATTTTTAAAATATTTTCGACAGTGATGCTATGAACTGAACCAACTTGGCATTTTTTATTAATTCAATAAAGGAGTAGCTACCCGATATTTAATTAGTCGTGGTGTCACAAGTGGTATCAGAGCATCAGGTTCTAGTGTGCTTAGGATCTGTATGGCTTATTATGTTTCCGCTGAGTTTTCTTTGATATAGAGCCCTATATTTTAGGACTGTTGTATTCTTTGTGTATGCTACGCTCTTCTGCTATTTTGAGTTAATAACTGCGAACTTATAAGACTTTACTCTTATTTCAAATGCCTCCACGATGTGCGTAGCGAGTTCCAAGGGATGAATAGCCAGAACCACAGCCTGCACCAGTACAGGGCACTATAAATGTCGCCGAGGTTGCAGCTATTGTAGCCCAAGAGGTAAATGCCGCCCTAGCCGTTGTACAGCAGGCACAACCTCAGGCTCCGGTAGCCACACCAGTTCAGGCACATGCATTCCCGTCTGCTTGGGAACGCATTCGTGATGCTTTTCAGAAAGCACACCCTCCGGAGTTCGCAGGTAGCTCCGATGTTGTGGTATCCAGTTAGTGGAGGAAGGATATTTAGAGGAACTTAAGGATGTACGAGTGCACCAATGTTCAAAAGCAGATACTAGCTACTTTCAAGCTAGTGGGATCTGCGTTGCAGTGTTGGGAGTCCATTACCACGGCAGAGGAGAGGGACACTCTCACTATACAGGAGTTCTGGGTGCGGTTCGACCGCAAGTATTTTCCGTCAGCTGTTCACACAGATTTGAGAAGGAAATTGATGAACCTTAAATAGGAGGGAAAGACCGTGGCCGAGTATGAGGACGAATTCACTAATCTACTGAAAATTGTTCTGGATGAAATACCGATTGAGGAGAAGAAGATTCAGAAGTTCATAGATGGATTGACTTGGAGGATCTGTCAGCATTTGTTGGGGAATCTCTCATTGGCCACTTATTTTGACGTGGTTAACGCTGCACTACTACACTGCCAGGATCACCGCTTTCGCATGTCTGAGAGCAAGAGGTCAGGAGAGTCCAGCCATCAGGGCAGGATTGGGGGAAATGGTGCCAGCGGGGCACAATCTGCTCAGGGACATCATAGGCAGGGTGACCAGAATTCCCAACAGGGGGATTCTAAGAGATTCAGATCTGGGGGTTTCAGAAGTGGACAGGGAGGTTTCAGGCAGGGCCATCAGGGTTCGAATGGCCATCCGGGCCAGCAGGGTCAGAATAGTGAGCAGGGCCAGCATGGCTAGGGGAGGAATGGTAACGGCCATCAGGGCCGAGGGCAGCAGGGACAGCGAGGGGGAAACTTCCCGGGGAAGTGTTATGTTTGTGGCAAGACTGGCCACAAACGCCAGGATTTTCCTGATAGGGGCAGGGCCCCACAGCAGCAGCAGCAGGGTGCCCGACACGAGCCACAGAGGCCTATGTTTCCCGCCGACCTCCCAGTACCACCACAGATGGCAGCACTACCACCCATTCCAGCGGTCCCAGTTCAGCAGGGACAGCTTCAGTATGGGAGAGTGTATCAGCTCCAGCATGCTGCAGTCCCACAGGATCCACTGGCCATTGAGGGTATGTTCTCTATTCAGGGGACTATGGGGCGTATTTTATTTGACATGGGGGCCACACATTATTTCATTGCCATGAGATTTGCACGCACCATTGGGTTGTTAGGCACCGCCGAGCACACGATTACTTGTGTAGATTCACCGTTTAGTAGGGGTTCCGTGATTTCTCTTATATGTAGAGATGTGGGTATAGAAATCGGGAGGTTTACCTTACCCACGGATATGTTAGTGTTAGAGATGACTGAGTATGATGCCATTATTGGTATGGATTGGCTAGTTGCATACCGAGCCATGATTGGCTGTTTTAGTAGGAGTATTATCTTTGCCATTCCCGGGCAGGAGATGTTTTTAGTGGCGATGCCTCGCCCTGAGGGAGGATCGTCCACTCACTTGTACTATATAGAGGAGGAGACCTCTAAGGAAGTGGTGATACCACTTGATGCGATTCCGGTTGTTCGAGAGTTTTTCGATGTATTTCAGGATATACCTGGGTTACCTCCGAGTAGGGAGATAGACTTTGTGATCGATTTGATGTCGAACACTCGGCTTATTGCCCGCACACCTTACCGTATGGCTCTAGCTGAGATGAGAGAGTTACGGGATCAGATTGAGCAGTTGTTGGGTCAGGGGTTTATCCGGCGGAGTACTTCGCCGTGGGGTGCCCCTGTGTTGTTCGTAAAGAAGAGGGATGGATCGTTGAGGTTGTGTGTAGATTACCGGGAATTGAATAAGGTCACGATACGGAATAAGTATCCGTTGCCCTGAATCGATGACTTATTCGACCAACTGAGAGGAGCTTCTTTCTTCTCCAAGATTGATTTGCGATCTGGATACCATCAGTTGCGTATCAAGGAAGAGGACGTCTCGAAACTGCTTTCTTAACGAGATATGATTCCTACGAGTTTTGGGTTATGCCTTTTGGCTTGACCAATACTCCAGCCGTGTTTATTGATTTGATGAATAGGGTGTTCAGAGAGTTCCTAGACCAGTTCGTCATTGTCTTCATTGATGACATTCTGGTCTACTCCCAGATAGAAGAGGAGCACGCCGAGCATTTGAGGCAGGTTTTGCAGACACTACGTCAGAACAAGCTGTATGCAAAGTATGAGAAGTGCGGGTTTTAGCTGAAGGAGGTTCAATTTTTGGGGCATATCATCTCAGACCGGGGGATATCTGTTGATCCGGGGAAGGTATCCGCGGTGAGGGAGTGGGGACATCCCACGACACCGACTGAGATCCGTAGTTTCTTGGGCCTAGAAGGATATTACAGGAGATTTATTCGGGGTTTCTCAAAGATAGCGGGTCCTTTGACACATCTGACTCGTAAGGGTGTGCCATTCATTTGGAGCGATGCCTGTCAGTTGGCATTCGATGAGTTGAAGGACAAGTTGACCTCAGCACCTGTGTTAGGATTTCCGAGACCGGGAGTTGAGTATCTAGTCTACACCGATGCGTCCTTACAAGGACGCAGAGGTGTATTGCAGCAGGAGAGTCAGGCCATAGCTTATGCTTCCCGTAAGCTTAAGCCTCACGAGAAGAATTACCCCACCCATGACTTGGAGTTAGCGGCAGTTGTATTTGCACTTCGGATTTGGAGACACTATCTCCTGGGGGAGAAATTCCAATTATTCACGGACCACAAATCTCTACAGTACCTATTCACGTAGAAGGAGTTGAATATGCGGAAACGAAGGTGGCTTGAGTTTGTGAAGGATTATCAGTTCGATATCCAATATCACCCAGGGAAGGCTAACGTGGTAGCAGATGCATTGAGCCGTAGGCTAGTAGATGAGATGGTCGAGGTGTGGAAAGCTAAGTGGAAGGAGTTGGGACACCAGGATGCAGTGGCCCGATCGTTCATGTCTGTGATGACAGTTACACCTCCAATTGTCACGAAGGTGGTAAAGGCACAGGCAAATGACTCGTTCTGTCAGGAGCAGATAGTTCGATTGCTAGCAGAGGGAGTAGAGTCCTATATCGTTAGCTCAGATGGGGGATTATGCTTCAATGGGAAACTGGTCATTCCGGAAGGGGAAGACTTGCGACACGAGGTAATGGCAAAGTCGCACAGCTCACGGTTCGCGGTACACCCTGGTGGGGATAAAATGTACCAAGACATGAGACGTCAGTATTGGTGGAGCGGGATGAAGAGAGATATTGTCGTGTTTGTTTCTAAATGCGCCACTTGTCAGCTGGTAAAAGTGGATCATCAGAGATCGGCAGGGCTTCTACAGCCATTAGAGGTCTCGATGTGGATATGGGAGAGCATCTCCATGGACTTTATCACAGGGTTACCTACGTCACAGAGGGGTCACGACTCCATTTGGGTAATTGTGGACAGGCTGACCAAAGTCGCTCATTTTCTAGTCGTAAGGATAGACTATACTATGGGATAGTATGCCCAGATTTTTATTGCAAAAATAGTGAGACTTCACGGTGTGCCCCCAAACATCGTGTCGGACCAAGACAAGATATTTGTTTCACGGTTTTGGGAGATTTTTCAGGAGGCCATGGGCACAGAATTGCGGTTGAGCACGGCTTATCACCCGCAGACAGATGGGCAAACCGAGCGTACAAATCAGATGTTGGAGGACATGTTGCGTATGTGCATCATAGACTTTGGGGGTGGATGGGAGCAGTACCTTCCACTGGTGGAGTTTGCTTATAATAACTCCTACCAGTTCACCATTGGCATGTATCCATTTGAGGCGTTGTATGGTAGACCTTGTTGTTCCCCAGCATGTTGGTTAGAGGTGGGGGACAACAAACTACTTGGGACGGAAGTGATTCAGGATACTTCGACAAGGATAGAATTGATACGGAGTCGCATTCGGGTAGCTCAGGATCGGCAGAAGAGCTATGCTAATGCGAAGAAGTTCTTCAGGGAGTTCAAAGTGGGGGACCAGGTTTTACTCAGAGTATCTCCTATGAAGGGGATTACGCATTTTGGGAAGAAGGGGAAACTGGCACCGAGATATGTGGGGCCATTTCCTATCATCGAGCGGATTGGGTCCGTTGCATATAGACTTGGGTTACCGGAGCATTTGCACAGGATTCATGATGTGTTTCATATCTCCTCGCTAAGGAAATATCTTAGGGACAATTTGGCCCATTCTCACATTGCTTTGGAGGACATCGATCTCTAGCCCGATAGTTCCTACGAGGAGGGACTAATTGCTATATTGTACCGAACCGAGCGGAAACTGTGGTCAAAGATAGTACCGTTAGTACGTGTTCAGTGGCGGCATCATAATGCTGAGGAATCCACATGGGAGCGCGAGGATGAGATGCGCGAACGTTATCCAGAGTTGTTTTTACCAGGTACCTGTTAGTTCCGAATTTCGGGATGAAATTATGTTATTAGGGGGGAAGTATGTAATACCCGTACTTTTATCGATATTTATGGGATTAATTAAATTAAATGTGAATTAATGGAGAATTAATCCGGATATAATACTAACGAGATGTGAGTTGTTATTTGATTATAATGTGTATATTTGGCAATATATGAATATTGAAAATATTGAAATTATCACGAGTCTGAAATACGGCAAATTTGGGAAATTTAGTTGGGACACACATGTCAGTCGCGTCAGGAACGTAATTATTTGAATTAAAAAGTGAATTTTATTTTTATCAACTGAATGGTCGTTTTGAGTGCGCCAACGTGTCTGGAAGGGTCGAAATAGTCAGAAAACACTAGCCGGGGGATTAGTTTGGGTCCCGCTGCATTTTTAGGCTAAACCGACAACTTATAAGGGCATTTTGGTAATTTAGAAATTTAGGGAATTAAAACCCACGAAAATTAGAATTAATATTTATCATTTTAATAGGGCCACTAAGGCCATTACCAGCATAAGTTAAAAGAGAGGGTTACGGGAGTTTTGAGGAAGTTGGAGAGAAGTTACAAAAGCCAAAAAGATCAAGGCATCACCATTCTTGGGAGAAATTCTGTAGAAAGGAGAAGAAAGCCAACCTTCAATCCTTCAACATCGAGTAAAATCATAAGGCAAGTGGTTTAGTTACGTTAATTTCAAACGAATGTTTCTTCCATGCTTAAAATTGATATAATTGCATCATATTGGGTGTTTGATGAAAACCCCTGAAATTTGAAATAGAAATTCATGATATGTTATAGGGATTGCATGTAGAATGTTAGTTGATGATTGTCCTATACGAGATACAACTTTTTATGATGTGAAAAAAAGATTTATAAGGGTAAAATTGATGACATGAAATTCTGGGTTCATACCCATAGGGTTTGGGGTAAAATTTGGGAATTTATGATAATTATAAGTTATTTAGGGAGATTGGAACCCCAATAATATGTTAAGATCCGACCTAAGAAAGTTTAGTGACGTTTAAGAACCTTAAAATACTATTTGGGATGATTTTAGGATGAGTTTAGAGAAGAGGAACATTGAGAAAAACGAATTAGAGATTTCTGGGCTCGAAACTGCCATCTCGTTAGAAGCTCTGCCCAGGTCGTTCGAACGACCTCGTTCGAACGAGCTTCTAACAAGGTGACGGTCTTCCTTCTAACGAGTTGGTAGTTCGTTCGATACTCCTCGTTCGAACGAACTCTCGTTCAAACGAGACTTCTAACGAGTTGACAGAATGGCCTTTTTGGCCTGATTTTATTTCTAGTATCCCGTAGCCTTGTGTAAATAATGAGATAACTTTCCCTTATTAACTAATAGGTATAGTTCGAAGATTTGGGATATATTGAGGAGGAAAATATAGAATAGTGGCTTGAACCAGATGACATTTGTGGATTAGGACGCGAGTGACTAATCACTAAGTGAGGATAATTGATGACTTAAATACATATAAATCGGGGACATATGATTTGTGTAACACTAAAAGTTGGTATGAGAATGAGTAGTACACCACTAATAAAAATATGGTAATAACTAAGATGTGTGCATGCTTAGTATATATGATTTTATGTGTATGACATACCTACCATACTTGCTATCACGGGAGGTTTGCGTTCGTTTAGGGCCATCTAATCTTTGTGTGCCTACGGGGGGGATATAGATTGGTACCTCGAGGACATAGGTCAAAGAAGGACTTATTGAGAAGTTAATAAGTCTGCTGATCATGGGAGCGTAGGTATGTGCGTGACCCATGTGATGTGAACTATGTTCGCCTCCATTGTTTGTGATTTGCTATTATCTGAGAACGATTCCTGAGAGATTCAGAATGCGTGATCCTTATGTACGTGATGTACCGGGATGGGATAGCAGAGTATGTGTGCACCGCAGCTTAGTCTCGGGGTGCTAGTACTGTATATTTATGATGAGAATAATATATGTTTAATTGGAAAGATTTGTCATGTTTAATGGTGAGTATAATTATAGTAACGCTTTGAAAAGATAAAAAGGGGATAACCTCTAGTAAATGGTTTTGCGAATAATTGGGAATCCTAGAATTAAAGTAAGACTCTCTATTTAATTGATAACGTTGGAATTTAAAGCGCGAACCAAGTAGAAATGTTAGAAATTTATTTTTGGACTCAAATGGGTATGGGTACGTTAGGAGTGCACAATTAGTCGAGAGGTGAGTATTTCATGTGAGAGCACGTCCTAACATGTATTTTGCATTCATTGTTTTAATGTCATTAAATCACTTGTTGTTTTTAAACTATTCTCCACAATCAGGCTCTGACCCGTTTGCTTTCAAATCTATTTTTGTAAAAACCTTTTAGGTGCCCAACCACAAGGACACCATGCATAGAAACTCCATTCAGGTGACGAGCTGTAGCTGCTGTGGAAGTTACAGGACCTTGACAGTAGACGCCTCCTTTTCTAGTCTTGACTCCATTATCAGTTTGATCACTTGTTGGGCATGTCCCCCCCTTTCCTTAGAGACATTTTATATTTTAGTTATCCAGACTTTCGTTTGTAATTAATTTAGGATGCAGACTTGTTTTATTTATTTCAGTATTGGGGATTGTTGTGAGGAGTATTTCCTCCAGACTCATTATTATTTGTTGGTTACTCTATTGAGACTTTATTGTGAATGGTTATGTTAACTTTTTATTTATTTATTGCATATCAATCAGATTAAATTTAAAATTTTACAACTCGCTTTTTAAATACTGGGTGGTTAGTAATTATTAAAATATTTTCGACAGTGATGCTATGAACTAAATCAACTTGGCATTTTGTATTAATTCAATAAAGGAGTAGCTACCCGGTATTTAATTAGTCGGGGTGTCACACCAGCTTCCCTTAAACTCTAATACATATATTTTTAACATGTCTTCGAGTGTTTGGATCATTCTCTCTGACTGCCCATCAGTCCGAGGATGAAAAGTTGTACTAAATTTCAATTTAGTTCCCAAAACTTGTTGTAAACTAGGCTAAAAGTGTGAAGTAAATTTAGGATTTCGATCAGAGATAATACAAACAGGTGTACCGTGTAATCTATTTATCTTATCCTCATATATTTTGGCATGTCTATCCGTGGAATAAATAGCTTTAACAGGAAGAAAATCTGCAGACTTAGTTAAACTAGCAACGATAATCCAAATAGAATCAAACCCTTAGGATAATTTTGGTAAATCTATAACAAAATTGGTAGTAACATGCTCCTATTTCCACTCAGGAATAGGTAAGGATTGTAGTGAACCACTAGGCTTCTGATGCACCGCCTACACTTGTTGGCAAACTAGACATCTAGCAACAAAATCTATAATGTCGTGTTTCATTCTTGGCCACCAATAACATTGTCTCAAATTTTTATAAATTTATGTGTTTCCTGGATGCATAGCATATAAAGAACAATGGGCCTCCTTTAAAATCATTCTCCTTAAATTAGGCACATTAGGTACCCACAACGGTTATCATACATAACAATGTCATCATTACGAGTAGAAAATTCATTTGCTTGACCCTTTTTCATATTGTCTTTAATTTTCTCCCATTTCTATATGTTATGCTTGAGAGGGTCATATCCAGTCTATTAGCGTAGGTCTAACATTTAAATGCACTAGTATTCCACAAGAATCATTTAACGTTAACTTCTTCCTTATTAAAGTTATCTCTCTCAGCAAGTTAACCTGAGCATAGTAAATATAAAATACTCTGCCTGGAGATTTTCTACTCAAAGCATCATCAACAACATTAGCCTTACCCGAATGGTGATGTATTGTGTAGTCATAATCCTTTAAAAGTTCCATCCATATTCTTTTCAAGCAACATAATTACTATCAATAGAAATATCATGCCATAAAATACTACTTTGGTCTAGCCCCAATTGCATGATCACATGCTAATCGTGGGACTTACACTTATGTAAATCATTAGCAGCATAATTCACAATCCTTTGCAAGTTGGACGAAAAACTAGATGGGACCTTCAAATTATATATTGTGTCTAAAAGCACCTTCCTTTCCCCACTCGTCAAAGTAAATGCACCAGGGGGAATTATTGTCCTTCCCTTACTATCTTCTTTCAGCCATAGTTGTGGCTTAAGTTTCAACGATTTAAGGTCTTTTCGTGCATTTTCTCCATCCTTCGAATGACTCCCCCAAGGCAAGTGCCCACGATATGTTCAACATAGTTCTTCTCTGCATGCATCACATCCAATACATAGCGCATCGGGTTATTCTTCCAATAAGGCAAGTAAAATAAAATTGACCTCCTAGACCATGCCTTTCTTGTCACAGTTTCATTCCCAGTTGGGGTCTTCTTATGCTTGACATTCTTAGATTTGGGACTCTTACCTGGCATATTAGGGCCACATTCGGAACATTTACTTTCAATTTCTGAACCTGAAAGTTGTCCCGGCGGTAGCCTATGTTCAACCCTGCCCAATAAAAAATTAGAACCTTTCTCAAATCTAAAACTATGAGCCGGGGTTAAAAACCTCCTATGGCAATGGTATATATTTTTTTAGATAAAGGATAGACGAATAGATTTAGTCTCCTCTCCACAAATAGGACACCCCAAATAACCATGTACTACATAACCGGATAATGTCCCATAAGCTGGAAAATCATGAATTGCCCACATCAACATAGTTTTCAGTGTAAACTCTTCTTTTCTAAAAGAGTCAAATGATTGCACACTCTCTTCCCACAACTCATTTAATTCTTCCACCAAAGGAGCCAGGTAGACGTCGATGTCATCACTTGGTGCCTTTGGCCCAGGTATCAACAAAGACATCATCGAAAATTCAGGTCTCATACACTATGAAGTAGGGATGTTGAGTGGGGCTAGGATCACTGGCCATACACTCTGATTGGTGCTTAAATTTCCAAATGGATTGAAACCATCTGTTGATATAGCCAAACTAATGTTGCGCGTTCTGGATTAAAATCGGGATACTCATAATTCATCCTCCTCCAAGTTATAGAATCAATAGGATGACACATAAGATTACCCCTACTTCTGCCCTAGCATGCCAAGTCATTGCCTCCGCTATCCATAGTACTGTGAAAAGTTGCTTTAATCTAGGGCAAAAGGGAAAATATTTCAACACTTTTTGCGGCACTTCTGAGCTTGTGCCTTCCTTACCAGTAGATTGGACATATCTAGGTTCATCGCAAATCGGACAATGATCGAGATTTTCATACTCCTTTTGGTATAGTATGCAGTCATACACACAAGCATGAATCGATTTATACTTCATTCCTAAACATTTCAAACTGTTCTTCATACTAGGATAGCTATTTGGATGCATATTCTCCTTGGGTAGTAACCCCTTCACCTATTTTAGAATTCATGTCATGCTATTACCAGACAAACCGTACTGCGTCTTCAAACTGTGCAAACCAATCATGGCATGTAAAGTTGTTTGATCTTTCTCATAGCTAGAGTATAAAGATTGGGTCGCCTAAATTTTAAACTTTGGTAGTCATCGTCAAGGTTTATCGTGATATCTTCACGAGCACTTGAACCTTGTACATCATTAGTAACCTCATTCTCCTCTCCTTCATAAACTCTGCACGCATCATCAACTAAATACTCTAATATATTATGATCTACGTCATCCCTTTCTACATCTCTCCTACTTTTTGAAAGTTGTTCGGGGACAAAAGGAACTTTTAACTCACTGTGAAAACTACAAAATCAATAACTATCTTGCATACCCGATCTTAACAAATGTAGTTCAACTGTTTTGAACTCAAACACCTTACCATTCTTACACCTAGCACACGGACACGGAAACTCTTCATTATTATGACATCTCTTTGCGTATTTCACAAATTCATTAGCACCTCTGCGAAATACATCCCCCATTCTATTTGTCTCACCCATCCACTCTTTCTCTTTGTATTTCGGATATCCCATCACAACTACCACAACTAATCATCTATTAAAGGTAAGAAGTGTATATTCATGGATTAGTATAGTATGTTTATATTCGATTTATAAACGTAGATTTATGAAGATAAGAAGCGTAGATTTATAGTCGATTTATAAATGCATATTCATGGATTAGTATAGTATTCTTCATTTAATTTTGTCTTATTTATATTCGATTTTTAAATTTCAAATTCAATTTCAATTTATAATAGAAATTTCCATTTCCTCCATCTCCTCTAAAGGGTGAGTGGTCCTATCCCATTCAAGACCGCATTTTTCTGTAATATACTTAACAACTCATGCACATTGTTACGATTTGAGAAAAATTCGGCAGCATATACCTAGTTCTCCAAGTACACGACGAAGATTGGCAAGTGTGAGCGTTATTTCAATTGATCAATTGAAATAACAGTCACACTTGTCAATCTAGTATGTACCCAGAGAACATTAGGATACGACTACAGAACTTCCTCCAAAAGTAACAACTTTAAGCCACTAAGAATATTATTATTCATAAATTATGCAGTCCCAAACTGTCCAAATGGGACAATTCGAGAGATCTCATTACAGGGGTAATGACTCTCGAACGGGTCTAAGGGCTATTGAATGCGTACGCATAAGAACTAGAAGGCTAGTATCTATGCGCACTATATGTAATTTCAAGTATGTTTCATTTAATTATCATACTATATAACACTATATGTAATTTCAAGTATGTTTCATTTAATTATCATACTATATATATATATATATGCTCCTGTGCGGACTAGTCCGCATTTTAAGAATGCGGACCGGACATGTGTAACCTAACGGTGCGCCTAGAAATTATCGCCTAAATTATAGGCACACTCTCTCTCTTTTCTGGGCTCACCGCCAGGTGACACATGTCTGGTTCACATTCCTAAAATGCGGACTAGTCCGCACAAGAGCAGGACTGTATATATATATATATATATATATATATATATATATATATATAGTTCGTTATACAAAGTAATTTTCAAAAAAATTTGAAAAATCCCACCCCTATATGGACAATAATCCGGTGGTCATGCCCCTTTTAAATTAACCAACCCAACATCGATCCACTATGATCCAACCGTAATGGTAACAACAAATGTGTATCCCGTACTCCTTCTAATTCATCTACTCAATTAATTCTTATTCATCAATTAAACTAATAATTAAAGTATAGAATTATTAATTTACTAATTTACAATTAGGGGCAATCCTACTTGCATATGAAAGGGGCACCAATTATTAATTTACAAAAAAAATTAACAACCGATCAATATTAAATCAATCAATTCTTTTACAAGGGGAACTACAATATGAGGGGTAATATCTAATAAACTAATAAAAAATTAATTAAAAAAACACACACACGCACATATACACCCCCTGCCCCCCCCCCCCCCCCCCCCGTGCTGCCCCTGCTCACTCCCCCCTCGCTACCCCTGCCCACCACACGCACACACACACACACATGAACATATATACACACACGCATATATACACACATATACACACATAAACACACACACACATGCACATACATCCCCTCCCCCCAGCCCTGCTGCCTCCCCCCTACCCCACACACGCATATATACACCCCACACACACACGAACATTCACATGCACATATATACACACACGCACATATGCATACACATATACATCAATGGAGGAGAAACCGAGAGAGAAAACATACCAAAGTTGTAGAGAGAGAGAGAGCAACCGCTAGAGTGAGAGGGAGAGAGAAATGAAGGGAACAAAATCGGTCGAAAAAAAAGAAGAGGGAGGGTTTTTTAGCGACAAAATTGTCACGGACATTCCACGATCATTGATCATGACAACTTTATAGGCTTATCACGGTCATTGAGCGTGACAAGTTCGTGACAACTATACTTGTCACAGACATGTTATGGTCATTGACCGTGACAAGACTTTGTCACGGCCTTGTCACGGTCAATAACCGTGATAAAAAAATGCGTGTTTTTTTTTTCATAGTCAATGACCGTGACAAGGATAAGCTCTTAAAGGGTGCCAATTTGACCATTTTGGTGCAGTGATGTGTTACTTCATCCCGTCGTTTTGTGCAGATTTAGTTTATTTTCTGTCATTTTGTGCAAATTTCCTTGGCTGATTTTTCATTGAAGAATTACGGTGGTATTTATCATTCAATGACACCAGTTCCCCTCCACTTTTGGTCATATGATGAGCTGAACCGCATCAACAAGAGAGATCATCATCAGACGAGCCTCATACAGCTCTGAGAGCTGATCTGATGAGACATCTGCGTGTTTGGATCGAACTGGTAGCAACCATTTGGATTATTGTGTCTTGTCATATTACATTTACACCTCTATTGTGTTTGAATGTTTAAATTTGTTTGATCACTTATGTTTGAATGTTCTGTTTGAATTATGAGTTCTTCATGGAACTAATCTAGTCTTTTTACGACTGAGATTGCAGGATTTGATTTTCGAATGGCTTCGATTACAACGTGAGATGAATGGTGAAATTTATAAGGTTGAGAAGGTGCTATCATGAATGGATGCGGTTTATAAAGTTGAAGCTGAAGAAATGCAAAGTGGAGCGCCTAAAAAAAGTTGTGATTGCTGACAATTTTTTTTCCAGGTACTAATCCGATGTCTCCACCGTTATTGTTTCCATATTTTCTCTAATATGCATTTATATGCTTCATGTTTTCATATTCACAGGAACTAATATATTTTCATTTAAGAGACGATTGTAATTTTGACACATGTCCAAGTATTCTATGACTGAGATCAAATACGTCTAAGATCCATGTTTTCCATCGAGGTGAAGTTTTTCGACATTATTAAAAAATTCCATATGTTTTTATAATATTATCAATGAATGCACTTAATCTCTCGCCTACCCCACCCCACTGAGTATTTGCTTATTTTTGACGAGTTTTCAAAATTTTAATTATTTACATGCTTTAAGTAATTATATATGCCCAACTAAGATTATAGTCTATTATATAAATAGAAGATAACACTTTATACACCAGAGGACTAAATCATATGATTCCTATTGATTCTTGCCTTTTCTTCACTTCTTATCATCTATATTTGATCCTTGTACTGTTTTACATTACCGATATAGGAAGATTGATTTGTATACTGTTTACAAGTAATTTTGTTTCTATTTAATGAAACTCATATTTATTGTTGTTTTAGTTTAAAAATTACTATTACTTTGTTCCTTAAAACATGTTCTGTATTGTTCATGTTGTCGGCTTTGTGTTTGTCGATGGTGACAACAATGCACATTTTTCATATTGAAGCTGTCTGAACTTTAATGAACTAAGTTTTTTAATTGCTATACACTTTTGTTCAATAGTTGTTTTGATTTTAGAAATCATTTGGGGTTATGTTTTTCTACAATAATGTTGGAGTTTCCTTGTTAGGCAACACATGACCATATCAAGCATTGCTTCCATAAAATGGCATTAAGGTATTGGTGCCATATCGGTTACTAATTGCTACCATATCTGTTAGAAGAAATCTATGAGACCATAATAACTTACAAAGCTATTTTGTGTTATATATCATTGCTGAATTATATTTATTTATGATTTTATTCCAAACGTGCGTGTTCGAGGGAAAAGGATATCAGTTGGTGAGGTTTTATACTCTTCGTGGCACGACTGATTTTGAGTACATAGGCAAGGTTGTCCCAATGAGTATATAAACAGGGCTGCCCCAATAAAAGGTAACCTACCCGTCTCTTAATCGATTTAGAGTTATAGGTTTTTAACCAGTGTGTCTACCTGTGGAGAATGAATTTCATTTTTTTTGTTTTGATATATCACTCTTTCACTTGGTGCTTAGGCAGAATCACTTGAATTTCATTTTTTTTTGTTTGATTTGCTTCTTAAGTATAATTAGTTTCTCAAGTACTGAAATTTTATTTTTCCATATAGGTTGTCCTTACTGTATTTGGCCTATTATTTAGCAAGACATTCCTTACTATGTGTTGTACCATTCCTTAGGATATTTTGATATGCACATCTTATATAATATGATTATTGATTCATTTAATTTCATATCCATCCATTTTATTATCCTTTTCACCAGCGGTGAGATATTTTGTACTGATATGATTATTGATTCATTTAGTTCTAACTATATTTTTTTGTATCAAGTCGCATTTTGAAAACTATGGGCAATCTATATGGTTGAACATGTGGGACGACCTCAATTTGATATATATATATATATATATATATATGTAATTTTTTTAACAAGATTGTTTTGTTGTAGTAGTTATTGGATGAATTTGGATTCTTTGAATATTATTGGAATTATCATTATCCCTTAAGCAGGGTGGATAGTCCAATAAACAAAGGAGATTCTGTCCATTTTTTTTATATTGACACTGCTTACTTGAGGCACAGTGTGAATTAAGTTGATGAATATTGTATATTTCATAATATATGTGAAGTTTTTCGAGGAATTTATACTATTTGAATGTTGTTGGGCGATTTTTTATTTGTTAAACTGGGTGGATAGTCCTATAAATAGAGGAAATTATATCCATTTTTTAAAATTTTACTTTTTTGTTTGTCGGGGAATGTCGTTTTGCGATTATGTACTTTGGCAAATTTTCGTTGTGCCTTCAGGCATGGGCATATATATATATATATATATATATATATATATATAGAGAGAGAGAGAGAGAGAGAGAAAGAGAGAGAGAGAGAGCTAGGCTCATGTGCACACTAAGTTTGCACATCATTTTTTTTAAAATAGTAAAAAAAAAAATTGAGTTGATTTTTTTGTGTGATATTTAAAAATTTGAACGGACCCATATAAAACAAATCAGCTCAAAAAAACTTTTTTTACTATTTTTAAAAAATCGGTCAAACTTTTGCTACTTTTAATTACTTTAAAAGCTGTGAAAGTTTGACCGATTTTTTAAAAATGTAAAAAAAGTTTTTTTGAGCTGATTTTTTACATGGTTCCATTGAAATGTTTAAATATCACATAAAAAAATAAACTCAAAAATATTTTTTTTATGCTTTAAAAAAATTGGTGTGTGCCAGCACTGTGCAAACTTAGTGTGCACAGGAGCCTGCCTCTCTCTCTCTCTCTCTCTCTCTCTCTCTCTCTCTCTCTCTTTCTATATATATATATATATATATATATATTCAGTATACTGAATATGCATATTCATATTCAGTATGTATATACTGAACATTAAAAAAAAGTAAGTTTAACTGAGCTGTTTTTTTTTTGAAAAAAAATGTATACATAAAGCATTTGTACGACTCCCTTAAACGAACTCTATAAAACAAACGCACACTGAACTCTATATAAAACTATACATACTACATATATATATACACGCACCCACACAACCACATCATATCCGCACCACACTCCAACTCTCCAACCCAAACCACTAACCTATCAAACTGAAAGCACATCCTAATTTAAACCCACCTACCAACCTGAATGCATACCACTGCCTCAAACCCGAAAAAACTCGTAAACCCAAATGCCTACCCATGGGAAGATAGACCCGCCATAACTACCAGCAGCCCCGACAAAATCTGAGTATAATGAATTCAAACAAAAATTGCACTAAAAATGAAAAGTGATTCAAACTCAAATATGTACGATACGAACTCGTAAAAAAACTCATGTACCACTGTTATTATCAAGTACCCAAAACAACATTTCTTATTGTTGGGTCTGGACTTAATATTAATACTATGATGTGCGTTAACGTTTCAATTGGTTATGATACTTATATATAAAATAACTGAGAATGGAGAAAAAAAAACAGACTTGTTGGAGATTGGAGAGAAACAGGCCGAGAGGGTGTTGATGAGGCTTAAACTTGGGGAAGGAAAGGAGGTGTGAACGGGTAGAAATCTGAGAGTTTTGAGAGAATCGTGTGTGTTTAAAATATGAGTGGATAGTTGGAGGATTTTGTGACAATAGGGTATGACGGTTTCATGAAGGGGGAGGGAAAACTAAAAAGACTTTGGAGTTTAAAAATGAAAAGTGAAGAAAGCTAACACTTGTATTTATGTCATTTTAGCAAATGAAATATTCTGAAAATTTAGGATTGATATATTGGAGCGTTTTGAGAGGACCATACATAGATATATATAATAAGATATATAAAGCGCCAGACTCTCATACACCAAGTTTACATATCAATTTTTTAAAATAGTAAAAAAATTATTTTTGAGTTGAATTTTTTATGTAATATTTAAAGATTTCAAGGGGCTCCTATAAAAAATCAACTCAAAATAACTTTTATTGCTAATTTTAAAAAATCGATCAAACTTTCACATCCTTTAAAGTGCTTTAAAAGCTGTGAAAGTTTGACTGATATTTAAAAAATAGCAAAAAAAAGTTATTTTGAGATGATTGTTATTATATGGGTCTTTTGAAATGTTTAAATGACATATAAAAAATTCAACTCAAAAATAAATTTTTAAATATTTTATTAAAATAGATTTGCACAAGCAAGTATGTAAACTTGGTATGTATGAGAGTCTCTCTCTCTCTCTCTCTCTCTCTCTCTCTATATATATATATATATATATATATATATATATACATATATATGGGTTGGTGCAGGGGGTGATTGGTGATTGTGGGTTAGGCAGGTGGTGATGGGGTGGGGCACATAGTGGTGGTGGTAGGTGGTGATAGTTGGCGGTGGTGGGTTGAGGTGTAGTGGTTGGAGGTGGTGGGTTGGGCAAGTGGTGGTGGGCTGAGGCGGATGGTGTTGGGGGGCACATGGTGGTGGTGGTGGTATATTCTGATGGTTGGTGGTGGTGGGTTGAGGCGTGTGGTGGTTGAGGTGGTTAGTGGTGGGTTGGGGCATATGGTAGTGGGTTAGGGTGGTTTGGGGTGGGTGGTGATGGATTGGGGCACGTGGTGCTGGTGGTAGTAGGTGGTGGTGGGTTGGGACATGTGGTGAGTGGTGTTGGGTTGGGACATGTGTATGAGAGTCTGGCGCATATGGTGGGTGGTGGTGGTTTGTTCTTGATGATGAATGAAAATGAAAATCTGAAAACAGGTTCGAAAACAACTCAAACTTGTTTTCAGAAAAACAACTCAAACCTGTTTTTAGAAAATTTTGTTTTAAATATAGATTTTTAATAATTGGTTTTAAAAACAAGTTTAAAAAATTGGTTAAAAAGGCACGTTCTACCATAGGAAACAATTTTGAGAAACATAAACTAAAGGGGCGCATGTTTTTAAAATAGAGAGTCTGGCGCATATGGTGGGTGGTGGTGGTTTGTTCTTGTTGATGAATGAAAATGAAAATCTGAAAACAGGTTTGAAAACAACTCAAACTTGTTTTCAGAAAAACAACTCAAACCTGTTTTTAGAAAATTTTGTTTTAAATATAGATTTTTAATAATTGGTTTTAAAAACAAGTTTAAAAAATTGGTTAAAAAGGCACGTTCTACCATAGGAAACAATTTTGAGAAACATAAACTAAAGGGGCGCATGTTTTTAAAATAGAGAATTAGGCTTTACTCTAATTTTCATTTTTTTTTAATGTCTAAGGGTTTCATCTTAGGTGAGATTTTGCTCACCTTAGACTAATCCATTTACCCCAATTAGGACTTCCTATAACCACAAGTTTATATTTGGTGGTAGAGTGAAACTCATGACCTTGGGACTGCAAGCCCCTTAGTCATGATTGATCAACCACTTAACCAACTTGTTAAACAAAAATATAGTTAGTCTCTTAATTAATATTTATTTAATTTAATTATAATTAGTGTACATTTTAGTTTAATATAATATATTAATTTTGATGATTCCAACCATACTTTTATTATGTAATTATGTAAATATTTATTAATTTATATTATTTATATAATGTTTTTTTATTTGCATACTATTACTAGTTATGCTACTTTTAGTATAATCATCGTTTTATTTTATTACTCTTCATAATATTTATTTAGTTATTTTTTTCTCTTATCTTCTCTTACTTCGGTAGTGTCTTGGACAGTTATGGCATGGTGATGGGTTTTACATTACAACTGTGTGTCCCCTCATTATCTGCTTTGGGCAGTTTATTTTTTTTATATATATCGTTTATAACATTTGTAATTGTTAAGCAAATTTCATCTATTTTACCATTAAATCTTACATATCATCAGCTATTGAACCATGCTTGTTAATTGCATTGTGTATTGTTGATTGTCCCAAAGTTATTACTTATGTATTAATTACATTTTTTTAACTATTGTTTTATGTATGCATATTACCTTATGTTTTATATATATTTATATATATATAAAAGATGTTATAGATAAAGTATTTTGTCCATATAATGTATTAATACATATTCTTGAAAGCTTACTAAACTATGATAGCAAAACAAAACACCTATTTGTGATCTACAAATATTGTATTACACTAGTGTCTTAGAGCATCTCTACTGGTGGAAGAGGATGAAAGGCAAATTTACAGAATTTTAGCTTTCGTTTGGAGATAACTCCACATTGGTGGAGAGCCATCCTCTGCAAATTTAATACCTACGAACTAATGTTGTTCGTAGGAAATATGTTTTATATTTCCTACGAACAACATTAGGTCGTAAGAAATTATACGGACAACTAAAGTTCGTTAAAATCCAAATATATAATAAAAAATAGTTATTTATAATTGATACGAGTTCCTACGAACTTTATTTGTTCGTAGGACTTATTACGAACAAATGAAGTTCGTAGGAACCCTTTGCAAATTCTCCTCCCAGTTTGTAACTTTGGAGAACCACTACAAATCGAGGGACATAATCTGTTGAATTAAGCCCACCACTGGAGTCATCCCATTTTATAAATTTACAAATTTGTTTGGCATTTTGCATCCTCATTGTGGATGCTCTTACATTTACTAACTCAGATAGAGCCTCTTCATGTAATGCAATTGTTGCCGCTTTCACATCATGAGGGAAACCGCTATTTGTAAAGAAAGTTATAATAGTTCTTTTCATCTACTAACTTAGTTACTTTTTATCATGTACATAGTTTGTATTTCCTGTTTAACCCTCTCCCCACTTACCTTAGTTAACGACGAATTTTCTTAAGACACAAGTTGATTTAGTCAGCCATTTTTTTACTCTCTTTTATACATAAGATTACTTACCTAATATATATAATAACACATGTTTTTTTTTACATACTACTACTTATATCTTATATAATTATTATATCTTTTTATATATTTTTATATATGTAAATATACAGGCCGGCTCTAATGCGGACGCAACTTGCGGATTTAACTTGCCGAAGGATTTTTCCGTAGTTTTTAAAAATAGTAAAAAAAAAATTCAACTTGATTTTTTTGTGGTATTTAAACATTCCAGGGGACCCCTATAAAAAAAATCAGCGCAAAATGAATTGTTTTGCTATTTTTAAAAAATCGATTAAACATATGTCAGTTTTTAAAGCTCTTTAAAACTGACATATGTTTGACCGATTTTTTAAAAATAGTAAAACATTTCATTTTGAGCGGATTTTTTTTACAGGGGTCCCCTGAAACATTTAAATATCACAGAAAAAAAGTTGAAATTTGATGGTTTGCTATTTTTAAAAAATACACAAAAATCCGTCCGCAAGTTAAATTCGCAAGTTGAGTCCGCATTAGAGCCTCACTGCGTAAATATATATATTTTTAAGTATCACTTTAATATATAATTCTTTTATTTGTTATGTAATTTTTTTTTGTGTGTAATTAATATCTTTTATATGTATAGTCTATTCTAGGAAGATCATGTCCAATATATATTTATATATAGGACATTTGTCCTTTTATAATTTTTTTTCATACCTGCTTGTTTTTAGAAGATAGATAAAGGAACCTAAGCCCCGCAATTGTAATTAGTTTTCTTTTATCAGCTTTGGGCAAAGGATATAAATACCATACCTACAATTTTAGGCCTTGGAAGACACACTCTGATTTAATCCACTCACTCAGCCATATCTCCTTCTACACGCTAGTTCAGTTATCACACATGTCACTTGCCTTACCTGACTTGGTCAAGTCATGCAGCAGATTTTTGGGCCCCACTCGATTTAGTATTCTTCCTTATCTGTACTTGTACATTTGATATTTGTCTATTAGAATACTCTGTTTTTCATAAATAAATGTTATTATATCTTTTACATGAAATACAATATATAAATATTTTTTTTAATATATATTTCTTTATATCAGTAGTGATTGAGCAAATATTTATTCGTGGAAAAATAGTGATGTAGTTCTAATTTTTTTTTCTTGGTACAAGTTTCCTTTGAGTTGAAATCTCCTCTTTTTATTCTGTTTGATATTGTGACACATCACTTATATAAGTAACAAGAGCATTTTTTATTTTATTTTTGGTAAAATGTAAATATATTAAACCAAAAGGCGAACCGCCATAGTTATACAATAAGCCCAAGACACAAAAATAAGAGCACAAAGGCTCAAACAACACACATCCAAAACAAATCGGACAAAGACCCTATAACAACTCAACAAGCAATCGAAACAATCGAAATGCAACAGGGCACACAGGCCACAAAACAAACACAACTGCAAGATGAATATTCAATATAAAATCGCAGTACCCGCATCACTCGTCATAGAAAATTTTGCAATAAAATGACGAAATCCCGCCAAACACTGCTAAACGCCGCACCACTTGTTCCAACACCAAGCAAATCCTCCAAAAGAGGTGAAGACAACCTCGGCCACACAAATTCCAAAAAGTCCTCAAAATCGAAAAGCACCGCTCGATCTGACATGAGACACAATGAAAAGATGACGATCGAGAGCTGAGGTGAAATCCAGAATGGGAGAACCATCTGGATCCTGAGATGGCGCAACCACCATGATAAGGAATCTCGCCCAAAACCTCATCTGACATGAAGACCACACACAAAAAATAACGATAAGAGAAGAGAAGAAGTTCAATATCATGGAGGGTGGAGGAAACACTCGAGAGGAGGGAGGAAAAGCGTGACAACAAAGGTAACAAAGAAGCTAAACCTGCCCAGTCAAACCCAATAAAAGTTTAACTATCACCAAATTGGGAAATTTGGGTCCAAGTAATGCCCCCAACAAAGAGCAATGAAACCACTACACACCAACCGGCGAGGACACACATAAGGCCGACCACCAAAAAGCCAAATCAGATCAGGTGCCAACACCGAAAACATCAGAACCAGGAAGTCCAACAAATCTGGCAAACAATCCGACACCACCATCGAGATAACCCGTGATAATCAACCAGTGGGAGTAATTGCACAGATACATAGTAAAACTACGTTCAGATCCTTGGAAAATAAGAACCATACAAACCAAAGCACAGAGAGAAGCCCTATACCCATACAACTCTGCCCCTCAACCATAAATCCAATCGACCAAATCCAAACCAGAAATGACTCCCATCGCCATTACCATCACTGCTGGAGAGTTCCCAAGCAATGACCTGACGTGAAGCACACCGAAAAGGGTATCGATCATAAGTAAGCAATCAACATCAAAGAGATAGGGTACTAGGAGACAACTGGATCTCAAGCTATGAGTCATCACCAGGTTAGAGACAAGTCCAACATAACCCCGACAATGACAAAGACAAGTATAAAAGAGGGCCATCCCACTTGGTCTGACATGAAGCACCCACGAAAAATTTGCGACCAAACAAAAAAGGGATGGAAACCTGTTATAAGCCAAGGCCTTGACAAAAGGGGCAAACCCCATCTTCAAAGATAAACCATACCCCAACACCAATCTGACATGAAGCTCATTAAAACGATAGCAATTGATGGTGGGAAGGATCGTTCGTAAGGATGAGGAGGAGACAACACATAGGAGAGGGAGGAAAAGGGGAAAGGGCGGTTGGAAATGGGTGTACCCACAAACCGTAGAGAGAGAAACTTTCGACCATTAGAAAAAGGGCCCATCCCCAATATCAACAAGAGCATTTTTATATTCAAAGACTTTACCCCTTCTTTTCAACTGGTTATTTCTAATTGTTATTATAAAATTCATATACACACTCTCTATTTTTTACAACTGGTATCTTTTTATACAAAGTCTTGGTAAACACGATATATATTTTTTTCGTCAAATACTTGTCCATTTCTCGAGTCCCATATTTTTTTCAAAGATAATGTCAATTGTCTAAACACATTTGTAAGATTCAACGTATATCTCATTTATTTTTAACATCTCTCTCTCTATCAGTCTAATTTTTTTTAGACAAAAATCATGAACAAGAAGTTACGATTTGCGTTTCAAAATCTCGAGCATTTAATGCTCTCTCACAGTCTACAGATTTTATGGGGAGACCCATACTCTCAGTCAGAAATTCTTTTCATCATTTATGGAGAAGAACTCATCTACACTTTTCTTCCAACTGTCATTATTTTTGGAAGCTACAAAAAACAAGATCAGTTCAATTGAAGCAAAAGAACTCAACACAAAAATGACACACGAAAAATTAGAGAGCAATTAAAAATATATTCAGTTCACATACCTTCAAGAGAGCAACCAGAAATATTTGTATTCTGCTCATAGACTCAGTTTAAGGGAGAAATAAAAATTTATTCAGCTCTACATATTTGAGATAGCAACGATCAATATACTCAGAAATTTGTTGAAGAAGAAATTTGAAGAGCACAAGAATCACTATTCTGCCACATAAAATTTCAAAAAGAAGACTATGTCACAACCCGCCTAAAATAATAACGGGTGGCCAGCCCTATACTATATTAAATCAAGAGTTTCAGATGGTCCAGTCTCAACATCAACTGTCGGTACTATATAATATAGGACTGACTACCAGATATCATATAAGCAGGATGCGAAAAAATTTAATAAAATGCAACAGACTACCAATTAAAAAGAAAGATGCATAAAAGAAACTAAGTAAGGTAAATGAAATGCTAGAAATAAAATGAAATAAATAACTACAACTGAATGTACTATAGAAAGTAGGCCCGAATAAGCTGTCGAGTCACAGCCAATACAATAACTGAAATGGAATAAATATAAACATGTATATAAATATCCCTTGGGTACAAACCCGATATACAACATGAATCCTACCTAGAATTTTAAAGATGTAGGAAACGGCTACATGAAACATCCCGCAACAGTCCGCACCTATCACGGCTCCCAAGACTCTGGATAGAAGGTGATCCGGCATCCATGCGGTAGGATACCTGTGGTAATATATATATACAAGGAGGAGAGAAAAGTAAACGGGTCAGAGCCCCGATTGTGAAAAATATTTAGCAAGTGTGTTAACCGTGCATAATAAATACCGGTGCACTTATTTCATAATTAAAGTGAGACCGCACTCTCGTGAAACCCCAACTCACCTCTCATCTAAAGGCGCGCACCTATTCGCGTCCTCAAGTTTTAGTTAAATTACCCCCATTGTTATTAGGACAACCTAACTTATCATAGGCCTAGCCTATACCCACGAGAGCTCCTTTCCCATCATAATCTAAGGATCCACCCTTTCTAATCCAACTAGATTATGATTACAACAATTATGCCGTAATAGGCTTAATGGATTCCGATTTATAATTTCAAGAATTATAATTCTTAATACGTTACCCCTATATATATATATACATATATATATATACATATATATATATAGGCTAAAATATAAGAATTTATTTCTAAATATCATTCACATGGATTAATGGCAAAACTTCTCTCTAATCTCAAAATTGTACTACGTTTCGTGCGTGGGGAGTCTCGCAAAGAGAAATCCAAACAAGGAACTGCCCCGTTACACTACTCCTGACAATGTCACGACTAGAGATCCATTATGCCATAAAAGTAATTACTTCTCTCAAATCTCGACATGGCACTGCGTTTCGTGCATGAGGTGTCTCGCAAAGCGAAATCCAAACAAGGAACCACCTCGTTACACTACTCCTAGGCAATGTCGATCCTAGAGATCCATAATCCTTAACATACGATTTAATACTACCATTACTACTAAACTTTTAAACTACAATATGAAAACAACTAAAAATCTCCAATAATATCGTTGGGATGATGTAACCGAAGTATTACTTAAATGCGATACATCAACCCCCAAATAATCTGGTACACCATAATCATCCAAGATGTACCCCATAGAAATACCATATCCTTTCATCTAGGATATATAAATATATATATAGGTATTTTATTCTCACCATATATATATACATGCCATCATCCATACCCATGACCAAGTGTACATACTATATATGATGTACAATGGCCATGCACACATAATACCCGACTAAATATATAGCGCCGATAAAACTGCATCAATGCTATCATCTTCCCAGAGTCCGGCTCATGTAACAACTGGGGACCACCTGGTGGGGATAAACTACACCCACCTCGTGATAACTCACACACACGACGTCCCGGGAAGCGGTCATAGTTCCAACCGGCAATGAGACGAAACATACCCACCACATCTCACCCCAAAATATATATATATCGTATAATAACACAAGGGACGACTATGACCTGGGGAATATCCACACCCTGCTCTATATGCCAGGATGCTCACCCTCTGCGCGAAAACTTCCCAATGATAGCATGAGCGGGGTATGCTTAACCAAATAAGTATATATATCGCTCACATGCGCAATATACATACATCCATATGATCCCATCATATGATCCAATATAATAAACCACCATATATGGTTTAAATATCCATACCATGTATGTCCACAACATAAATATATCCATATATTCATATTCATACATAGATATATGTACATATATTCACACATCGCTATATCAATATATATACAAACTAATTCTCGTTCATATGTATAAGATATATATAAACCCGGCTATAAGTATACATAATCCTCAATATACAAGCCGTCACCACAATTTCCATTTAATGTACCTCGATATGTGAATACAATCCCTCACTTGAAACATATTCAATCATTTTTCCTATGATGAATAGTCTCCCAAAACCATATGTATATATCTATACATATATATTCAACTTTAGGGTTATCACCCAAGAGTTTGTGTAGGAATCCATCGCAACACATTTCATCCATATCCAAACGTACATAATTACCTTTAGTACTATTTAACCATAAGCACACGCATGACTTAATAGTCTAAAACCTCAATTTATTCCAACCTCATTTCAAGTATTGGAATCTCAGAGGTCATATCGCCATAATTACGTGTAAACTACCCTAACTAGAATTTATGCTACCGCTTTCTAGTCGATAGTACGATCCCAAGCCATTCCCAAAGTCACCTATGGTTCGAATAAATCTCGGTAACCCTTACTCCTATTGAGTTATCAATTGTTCCTTAGTCTACACATTTCTTAGGATATGAGACCCCTCACTCTTAAAGGGTATGCAACCACTCTCTTCTATTTAGCCCCAAATTACATCTTAACCATATCCTATCCTTTTAAGGATTTGACATACATGTCGGCCTAGAAATTTCACAACATACATGGATATTTCTTATCCAATTATTCCAAGAAGTTCCCACTATCAGATACTAAGTGAGAGACCCCCTTTAAGTCACCAAAAGATATCTCTTACTTTATAAGAGAGAACCCCCAAATCAACAAACCCAGCCAAAAAGGGCTAGAAGTCATCTTAGGAAACCCATAAAACAGCCCATTAAGGAAGCCCCTAAGAATAAACTCCAAAAGAAAAGGGGGAGAAGAAATCCAAGTTTTGGGCTAAAAATAGGGGACCGGTCGACCGGTTCCAGACCCCCGGTCGACCGCGGGTCGATATCTTGCCTACGAAGAAATGCAGTAGGCTTTTTCCTAAAGGCGCGGTCGACCGGTCCCCAGACCGCGATCGACCGGCCATACCAGTTGCCTTGGCCGATTTTCCATTTTCAGCAAACCCACAACCCTCAAACACCCAAATCTCATCACCAAGCCCCCAAATCTTTAACCCAATCATATTATTAACAAGAAAACCCATCCTACATATCATCCCAACCATTTATATGAGATTAAACCATAGAATAACATTGATTTCAAGATTTAAACCTAAAAATCTAGGTTTTGGTATTTATACCCAAAAATCCATTTCTTTACCCCACAAATTATGAAATGAAATACACAAATAGCTATTTAGCAAGATTAAACACTTGCCTCAGATTTGTAGAGGTTGGATCGTCCTCGATGTCACGGTTGGGCCGGAAATACCCAAGCTTCTCTTCCTCTCTCTCTTCCTTTCTTCTTCTTTCCTTTCTTCTTTTCTCTCTAGGGCTTTTTCTCTCTTTCTCTCAAATGAGAAATGGCTTAATCCGTAAGCCTCCAAATCCTTTAAAACAAAATCCCAATTTTAAATGTTAATACACACTTTAAATGACTCGTTTACTCCAATTCAAGTCAAAATAACTTAAAAACATTTCGGAGCCGAAATAAGACCCAATGACAGTCATTTTGACTATCTCGACCCTTTCGGAATCGATGGTACCCTCAAAAATATCATCCGGAATACTTTAAAATATTCTCTATTTTTGGGCCTCAATTCCCAAATTTTGAAATTCTCCAATTTAATTAAATTTTATTTTCCCAAAATTTAATTTCTCAGTCTCCAAAATCGAGGGTTGTTACACACTTCCCCCCTTACGAAAATTTTGTCCGCGAAATTTAAGACATGCCTAGGACCTCAATATCATCTAGTCCTCACATCAATCCTTAGGATCACTATACCGATCCTTCCTGGTTCTCATGTCGAACCATACAGTTTTAAAGCAACTACTACCTAGGGCGCCCATACACCCCGTATCCGAGTTTCCACTCGAAAAATTATGATCAAGCTCCATTAGCCTCGGATCATAATATAACCCTCAGCAATATGATCTATTACAACATACTAAATATATACAAGTTTAAAATTTCCCAATGGTAGAACTCTCCTCAATTCCTGACACTAGCCACCTTCGTGCGGGGGAGGTCTCGCAAGCGAAATCCAAATAAGGAACCCTCCCAATACACTACTGTGTATCTAGGTCGGGGATTGAGATTAGTTGAACCAGGGTTGAGGTTTTATAAAAGATTTTCTTTCATATTTTAGATACTGCCCGAGGGCCAATACAATAATACGATATAAATATTTCCCACGTCTTTCGACACGCCAAACAAACACCTTATGTTTAGAACACAAGGCCTCAACAAATACAATACTCTAGCCAATACCTAGTTCTCAAAACTAGCGCAACTATGAGCTAAACTATCCGCTCCTCAAAAATCTACCAAACTCTGAACCTCTCAGTTATGAAATTCCTATACATCATATCAACACTTATATGTAAAAATAAATTCTTCCCTCATTGGGATATTTCCCTACGATTTCGTTATGAAAAGGGGTATCATCTCCAAAGATGCCATATAAAGGCCACACTTGCTCACTTCCTCCTCTAGGAAAATTCTATACACCCTAGCGGTATAGTGGTTAACTACTCATCACACATCACACGCGACGTTCCTAATATCACACAAAGCGTAACTTAAACCCAAATAAAGGTATTCCACCTTATAGTTCCATAACCCAATGGTTTTCCCTCGTCCTTGAATCTCAACTCAGGGTCCTCAACTTCTTCCAGGAAAATCATTATCCCTAAGCCTATTTCTACATAAGAGAAACATCTTCCTCAGAACCCTTCCTAACCATATTGAAGGGCAAGTCGCGATTGCAACTGCCGAAAACTCCTTCAGTCCTACACAACGAAACTGAGTCTCCAAAGGCATTCTCCCTCATCTTAGAAGGCGATACTCCTGATATTGGGATAACTACACCAACCTCACCTCGGTAAGATTCACCAACATTAGGTTTCCCAACGAAGGTTAATAGATTCTCAATCTAAACCTCTCAATGACTACACTACATGCCTCTCCTCGGGTTTACCTTACTAGGACCAAGATTCGCCATTCGAGTAAATTTCCTTTCTTACTCAACTGCCGATAAATCACCTTGAACCACTGCTAGAAATCTCCTCTATAACTCCTCCGGAATCGGGGAAAACAAATACCCCCGATTGCAGCGTACCCAAAATATACTATGGGTATTGTACTTCTAATCCTATCCTTTCCTAAACGACAAAATCTAGGCGACGTCTGAAATGAAGAAAGACCAACTGTTATCAGAACGTCAATCAAGTGAATATACTTCACAGAAGAAAACAACGCAGTGAACACAACAGTCCTATTTATAGGGCTTTATATCAAGGACGTTAACGGAAGAACGCAGAAACTCGCACAGATTCTAAAGATTCTAGAACCTGATGCTCTGATACCATCTGTCACAACCCGCCTAAAATAATAACGGGTGGCCAGCCCTATACTATATTAAATCAGGAGTTTCAGATGGTCCAGTCTCAACATCAACTGTCGGTACTATATAATATAGGACTAACTACCTGATATCATATAAGCAGGATGCGAAAAAATTTAATAAAATACAACAGACTACTAATTAAAAAGAAAGATGCATAAAAGAAACTAAATAAGGTAAAAGAAATGCTAGAAATAAAATGAAATAAATAACTACAACTGAATGTACTACAGAAAGTAGGCCCGAATAAGCTGTCGGGTCACAGCCAATACAATAACTGAAATGGAATAAATATAAACATGTATATAAATATCCCTTGGGTACAAACCCGATATACAACATGAATCCTACCTAGAATTTTAAAGAAGTAGGAAGCGGCTACATGAAACATCCCACAATAGTCCGCACCTATCACGGCTCCCAAGACTCTAGAAGGTCATCCGGCATCCATGCGGTAGGATACCTGTGGTAATATATATATACAAGGAGGAGAGAAAAGTAAACGGGTCAGAGCCCCGATTGTGAAAAATATTTAGCAAGTGTGTTAACCGTGCATAATAAATACCGGTGCACTTATTTCATAATTAAAGTGAGACCGCACTCTCGTGAAACCCCAACTCACCTCTCATCTAAAGGCGCGCACCTATTCGCGTCCTCAAGTTTTAGTTAAATTACCCCCATTGTTATTAGGACAACCTAACTTATCATAGGCCTAGCCTATACCCATGAGAGCTACTTTCCCGTCATAATCTAAGGATCCACCCTTTCTAATCCTACTAGATTATGATTACAACAATTATGCCATAATAGGCTTAATGGATTCCGATTTATAATTTCAAGAATTATAATTCTTAATACGTTCCCCCTATATATATATATATATATATATATATATATATATATATGTATATATATATATATATATACATATATATATATATATACATATATATATAGGCTAAAATATAAGAATTTATTTCTAAATATCATGCACATGAATTAATGGCAAAACTTTTCTCTAATCTCAATATTGTACTACGTTTCGTGCGTGGGGAGTCTCGCAAAGCGAAATCCAAACAAGGAACCGCCCCGTTACACTACTCCTGACAATGTCACAACTAGAGATCCATTATGCCATAAAAGTAATTACTTCTCTCAAATCTCGACATGGCACTGCATTTCATGCGTGTGGTGTCTCACAAAGCGAAATCCAAACAAGGAACCACCTCGATACACTACTCCTGGGCAATGTCGATCCTAGAGATCCATAATCCTTAACATACGATTTAATACTACCATTACTACTAAAATTTTAAACTACAATATGAAAACAACTAAAAATCTCCAATAATATCCTTGGGATGATGTACCCGAAGTATTCCTTAAATGAGATACATCAACCCCCAAATAATCTGGTACACCATAATCATCCAAGATGTACCCCATAGAATCACCATATCCTTTCATCTAGGATATATAAATATATATATATATATAGTTATTTTATTCTCACCATATATATATACATGCCATCATCCATACCTATGACCAAGTGTACATACTATATATGATGTACAATGGCCATGCACACATAATACCCGGCTAAATATATAGCGCCGATAAAACTGCATCAATGCTATCATCTTCCCAGAGTCCGGCTCACGTAACAACTGGGGACCACCTGGTGGGGATCAACGACACCCACCTCGTGATAACTCACACACACGACGTCCCGGGAAGCGGTCATAGTTCCAACCGGCAATGAGACGAAACATACCCAACACATCTCACCCCAACATATATATATATCGTATAATAACACAAGGGACGACTATGACCTGGGGAATATCCACACCCTGCTCTATATGCCAGGATGCTCACCCTCTGCGCGAAAACTTACCAATGATAGCATGAGCGGGGTATGCTTAATCAAATAAGTATATATATCGCTCCCATGCGCAATATACATATATCCATATGATCCCATCATATGATCCAATATAATAAACCATCATATATGGTTTAAATATCCATACCATGTATGTCCACAACACAAATATATCCATATATTCATATTCATACATTGATATATGTACATATATTCACACATCGCTATATCAATATATATACAAACTAATTCCCGTTCATATGTATAAGATATATATAAACCCGGCTATAAGTATATATAATCCTCAATATACAAGCCGTCACCACAATTTCCATTTAATGTACCTCGATATGTGAATACAATCCCTCACTTGAAACATATTCAATCATTTTTCCTATGATGAATAGTCTCCCAAAACCATATGTATATATCTATACATATATATTCAACTTTAGGGTTATCACCCAAGAGTTTGTGTAGGAATCCATCGCTACACATTGCATCCATATCCAAAAGTACATAATTAACTTTAGTACTATTTACCCATAAGCACACACATGACTTAATAGTCTAAAACCTCAATTTATTCCAACCTCATTTCAAGTATTGGAATCTCAGAGGTGATATCCCCATAATTACGTGTAAACTACCCTAACTAGAATTTATGCTACCTCTTTCTAGTCGATAGTACGATCCCAAGCCATTCCCAAAGTCACCTATGGTTCGAATAAATCTCGGTAACCCTTACTCCTATTGAGTTATCAATTGTTCCTTAGACTACACATTTCTAAGGATATGAGACCCCTCACTCTTAAAGGGTATGAAACCACTCTCTTTCATTTGGCCCCAAATTACATCTTAACCATATCCTATCCTTATAAGGATTTGACATAAATGTCGGCCTAGAAATTTCACAACATACATGGATATTTCTTATCCAATTATTCCAAGAAGTTCCCACTATCAGATACTAAGTAAGAGACCCCCTATAAGTCACCAAAAGATATCTCTTACTTTATAAGAGACAACCCCCAAATCAACAAACCCAACCAAAAAGGGCTAGAAGTCATCTTAGGAAACCCATAAAACAGCCCATTAAGGAAGCCCCTAAGAATAAACTCCAAAAGAAAAGGGGGAGAAGAAATCCAAGTTTTGGGCTAAAAATAGGGGACCGATCGACCGGTCCCAGATCCCCGGTCGACCGCGGGTCCATATCTTGCCTACGTAGAAATGCAGTGTGCTTTTTCCTTAAGGCGCGGTCGACCGGTCCCCAGACCGCGGTCGACCGGCCATACCAGTTGCCTTGGCCGATTTTCCATTTTCAGCAAACCCACAACCCTCAAACACCCAAATCTCATCACCAAGCCCCCAAATCTTTAACCCAATCATATTATTAACAAGAAAACCCATCCTACATATCATCCCAACCATTTATATGAGATTAAACCATAGAATAACATTGATTTCAAGATTTAAACCTAAAAATCTAGGTTTTGGTATTTATACCCAAAACTCCATTTCTTTCCCCACAAATTATGAAATGAAATACACAAATAGCTATTTAGCAAGATTAAACACTTGCCTAAGATTTGTAGAGGTTGGATCGTCCTCGATGTCGCGGATGGGCCGGAAATCCCCAAGCTTCTCTTCCTCTCTCTCTTCCTTTCTTCTTCTTTCCTTTCTTCTTCTCTCTCTAGGGTTTTTTCTCTCTTTCTCTCAAATGAGAAATGTCTTAATCCGTAAGCCTCCAAATCCTTTAAAACAAAATCTCAATTTTAAATGTTAATACACACTTTAAATGACTCGTTTACTCCAATTCAAGTCAAAATAACTTAAAAACATTCCGGAGCCGAAATAAGACCCAATGACAGTCATTTTGACTATCTCGACCCTTTCAAAATCGATGGTACCCTCAAAAATATCATCCGGAATACTTTAAAATATTCTCTATTTTTGGGCCTCAATTCCCAAATTTTGAAATTCTCCAATTTAATTAAATTTTATTTTCCCAAAATTTAATTTCTCAGTCTCCAAAATCGAGGGTTGTTACAGACTACTGCCAAAAATTAAATTTATTATGAAGTCTCACTCAAGAAGAAACTCGAATCAATTTGCATTTTAGAGAGTTTCGACATCTAAACTTTGTACTCAAATCTCTAGCTTTATTTTGAAGCACGGTGATTAACTTTGGTTGTATAAGTAGCTCAGTTTAGCTACTTGATTGTACGTTGGAGGTTTGATCCCGCCTTAGTGGATCATGGTAGTGAAGCGCGGGAGACGAATGTTGCTCTTGGCGCGTGGACGTAAGCCGGGATTTGACCGAACCACGTTAAAAATACGGTGTCATTTATTTTTCGCATTTACTTTCATTTATATTCTTGTGACTGTTTAATTTTATTTTTAAGCACTTATACTTGCAACTTATTTAAATCCGAAAATTTGGTAAATTAATTTTAAGATTAAAATAATTATTTTAGTAATAATTAATTTATTTCAGAATATAAATTTTTATTAATCACGAAAATTATTTATAAATTTATTGGGTCTTATAATCTTGAAACATAACTTGTTTAATTAATTTGTAGTATTTATTTAATATTCTTGTGTGAATCACTTTATATTAAATTAAAAATATAAATTTATATTAAATACGAAAATTGATAATTTATTTAGTGGGTATTGAAATCTGTGATTTTCATTGGTTATATAATTTAATTTTTATTAATCAGAATTTTGGATTAAGTGTTTTAAATTAAATATTTATTGAAATTTTAATTTAACCAGAAAAGTTTGCAAAATATCAATTTACCCCCCCCCCCCCCCCCCGAGTATTTTTTCTGGGCAACACAACTCATTCAGGTTAATTTTCAATTTGTGGGAAAATTATCATTTCATGTATTTTTTAGTAGGGGGACCCTTTATTTGGACCTAGTGATGCGTCAAATAAACATTGGGCGGTGTTTGTGCTCGAAAAAAGAACTTGGGATTGACATTTATAATGGAAAAAAAAATTGAGCCCTAAGGATCTTTAATCAATCGTGCATTAAAAAAATGAGAACTAGGTTTAAACATTAAACCTAGGGTTTCGAGAGTACAATACATTTGGAAATCATATTGTGATTCTGTGACTCCCCCTATTTTAATCATGGGTGATCAGTCATTTATCCAAATAAACAGAAATCGCATTTGGTTTATTTTTAGCATCACTATCGAAGACTTTTTAAATTACTAACCACCTATGTTAAATTAAGTCAGTGTCAAATTTTAGCTTGCATTAATATAACAACATGCGTAATAAATAAATAACCAAACCATCCACACACTATAATATAGTCTGAATCAAACACATGACGAACAACAGAATAAATAATACCGAATAAACCATCGGTCCCAAAATGAAATTCAACTACAAGTCTAAAGTAATAAACTGAATCCAAACATAGTCTGAAAAATAAATGAATAACTCCATTTATTCATCGGAATATTTTGCAAGTATTTAAATCACAGTTTTACAAAAGTTATTAAATACATACGTTAGTGTAATACCCCGTGATTATAATGGCTTTTAAAATGGGTTATATTTTAAATTAATGAATTAATTGGATTTTATTATTAATTAATTCATTTGGGTTTTATACGAATTGTGGATATTAAAATGGATGATTCTGAATATTACTTAAAGATATTTAGGTAATATATGAATGTGATGCTATTGATATTGCTGTGAGTTGTTAAACCAGTAATTTGAATTTTCAGTCGGACGCGGTATGGGACGTGTCGGGACTAATTTGTTAAATTAAAAAGGGAGTTTATTTTCTATCGACCTTATAGCCATTTCGACTGCGTTGTTGCATCCGAAAGGTTTGAAATAGTCAGAAAATTCTATTTGGATGTTGAATTTGGCTCTCGGGTCATTTGGAAATGAATAGACAACCCAAAAGGGCATTTTAGTCATTTTTATAGGGGGATGAATAGTGATTTCGGATTTTGTCCTATTATAAGTATTTGGAGATTAAGTTTACGTGGGCTATTCATCTCTTCTACACAAAATAGAAAAGTCATATTCTTAGAGAGAGTGAAAGGTTGCTTGGGAAGAAGAAAGCTTACTTAGGAAGGAGAAGAATAAAGACCAAAGGTCACCACTACCAACCACCACCAGAAGTTGGCCGGAGAAGGGAGAACCACCTGTGATTCACCACCCCAAAGGATCAGACCTTCATTAGAGGCAAGTGTTTGATAATTGCAATCTTATTTTGTATATTGTCCATATTAGAGTAGTTATAAAAAGAGATGATTTTTTCTTATTTGGAAGAAAAAGATGGAGTTGTAATGGATTTATGGAAATATGAACATATATAGGAATCAAACTCATATTTTAAGTAGTTAGTGATCCACGAAATAATCATAAATCTATTGAAGAAACTCCGAAAACCATTGATGTGTTCTTGAAGATATTAGGTTGATAATTTTCTGGAAAAAGAGGATATAAACATGCTTTTAATTCAATCTCTTGATGATTCTAGGATGTTTATAGCAGTAGAAATCATTTATATATGTTGATATATCATGTAGTAAGGTTTATAAGTCATTTGGGTTGTTAATATGAAGGGTTGAATGATCAAAAATGGTTAAACCCGTAGTAGAAGAAATGCAGAAAAACTAGGTTATTACCAGGGCGATCGATCGATCAACCCCCTGCCTTCGATCGATCGACTTCCCCAGAATTCCTAAAGTTGTTTCTTTTAATGCTTGTTCTTATCCCAAACCTTTTGTATATCTTTGGTGATTCTTATTTGGATATTATGTGACTTAGGGAAGATCAGTAAGCCCTAGTTAAGAATTGTATTTATTTGATTGGGTTTTAATTGATTAGAATTATGTTAATTAAATTTGTAGGAAATTTCGGTTGCTAGATTCATGTGTTGGATTCTAATTGGTATTCATGCGGATTAAGGATAGGTCCAGTAGGGGAGATTTAATATAACACTTGGGTAGACTTAGGGTTACAATTTGAACATCAAAGACTGAGTTTAAGCTCATTATTGATTGCGCAAGGACTGAGTGTAGTACAAGCGCTTAGTGGGATGGCTCTTGGATATAGATGGGAGTTCAGAAAAGATTTGATTGAAAGAAGGGGATGAGGTTATTTCAATTGCGTATTTAAAGTTTACGGACCTCCACGATCAAGAAAGTTAAGTAGTAGTGTATTGGAGGGCTTCCTTGTTTGGATTTCGCTTTGCGAGACGCTCCGCGCATGAACCTTAACGACGTCAGGAGTGGAGAGATGTTATAGGATGAGAGGATGTTGATTTTGTTGATAAGTCATATATCTTGAATGAAACACTATGGACTATGAGCCATGTAATGATGGTATTCAATCCTAGTTGATAGAAGATGTGTTTATAAGAGATTAGAAACTGTCAGTTATAACCCTAATTAAAGGGAGAGTTTAATTCGTAGTAATTCGGGAGATAAGATGATATGGACCAGTAGGATATTAGTGATTTCTTACTGAATATATGTTGAGGAAAAACCTATTTGTACCTTGAGTATTGAGTGAGGCTCGGGGATAATTAAATTAAGAAGTAAAGTTGTGATATTTTAGTACGTGGAATTTGTGAGATATAATGCTACGTATGGGAACTATCTTAGGGTAATGTGAGTACCTTGTTGATATTATGTTATAGGTATGATAATGCCTATTTGATTGATTGATGATTATGTGAATGACATACCTAGCTTACTTACTATCGACGGGAGGTTTGCGCATGAGGGCAGTCATATCTTGATGAATCCATGGGATCTTTGATTTGTCGCTCAAGAACATAGGTCTATGAAAGACTTATCGGGGAGTTGATAAGTCCGCTGACTGTGGGTACGTAGGTATGTGCATGACCAATGGATACGAGAACTATGTTCGCCTCCAATTTGTATGTTGATGTTTGTGGTTCGAGAAATCCTTACCGAACCTTTTGTCTCCTATTCGGCGAGCAGCGATGTTGGGACATGATAGCAGAGTAATGCATTGCACCGCAGCTGTGTCTCGGGGTGCCGTATTATATATGTATATATATATATAATGAATGAATGGATATATTGTGGTTAAATCTATCTACTGTGTGATAATTGTTGATAATGGTGAATAGAGAAAAAGAATTAAAATAAGTTAGTGAATATTTATTGAAAAACTTAATTCATATTAATGAGAATCGAATCATGTTAATGAGAAACGTACAGGAATGATTATATGACGTATGGTATGGGACATACGGGATTATGATATGGGATGGAGTCATATTATGGAATTAGTGAGGAGGAACCATTAACTAGGAGGTTAATAGGAAACGTTAAGTGTGCACTCTAGTTGAGAGGTGAGAATAGCAAGTGAGAGTTGGATACTAGCATGTACATAATAAATGCTTTATTGCACTTGTTAAATACTTGCTGATTTAAAAATCATTTTTACAGTCGGACTCTTACCCGTTTCCTTGCATAGTTTCTTTTCTATTGTAGCTTCTTTATCAGGTGTCCAGCAACAGGGACGCCAACCTTAGCGGATTATGACGAGCTATGGAGCTATGGATAATTTCTTAGACTCCTACCTTCCTTTGATTCATAGTATTCTTTAGTTAAGGCATGTCGCCCAAAGGAACTCAATTGTCTCTTTTCTATCTATGTCATGTACTCTTGTATTTGTGTCATTTTAATACATTTACTATTGTTGGGATTACGGTATTGGATTATTATGTGGGAATGTTTATTCCAATTGCATTTAGATTCTTTTGAGGTATCTGTTCGGTTATCAATGTTGTAGAATATTATGTGTTGTATTATTCATAAACTGAAAATGAATTTTGTTGAATTAAAATTTGAAAAGTTTTTAACACCAGCTTAATTGGGTATTGGGTGAGTTGTACATGTTTTCGACAGTGATGCTAAGAATGAGCCAACTGTATATTCTGTTTTAATTTGGTATGGGACTGGCCACCCGATATTTAATTAGGCGGGGTGTTACAGGTGGTATCAGAGCATCAGGTTCTAGTGTCCTTTAGGGTCTGTACGGCTTACTGTGTTTTCAACTTAGCGTTCTTTGATGTAGAGACCTATGTTTAGGATTGTTGATTTCTTTGGTAAGATTACGTATATATTAGTGAATCTTATTTGCGTTCGGACGGGTTTTTATAAGAAGTATGACAGATGTGGGCCATTGGACGGATAGCGGCGATCGTTCTTAGGAGGTTATGAAGTATGTTCGAGTATGATGACTGTAGTTGAGGTCACCCCTATTATGGAAAATTGAGGAGAGTCATTAGTAGAAGTTCTTGAAATGCGAGAATTGTGTGTGTTACCTAACGAAGGCAGTTTATTCAAAGGCTTGGACATATACTGGAGTGTGGTTAACTAGACCTGAAAATTTGGGGTAAAATTGTTCTTGACTCATCGGAGCAAAGTTATAATAGTGGGAGTTAACAACCACCACCCACGAATGAGGGTATGTTTTCTATCTAAGGAGTTATGAGGCGTATATTAATTTTTGTAGCGATTAATATTGTATGGGGAAAAAGGGTTGCTAAACTTAGCCTATGGCACTTTATTTACGTAGACTCACCGAGGGGTTGTGGGACACCTATATTTTACATGTCATCACATGGGTCTGATTTTTATCACGTAATTACTTACTTTGGGCATGTCCGAACATGATGTGACTATCGGCGTGGATTGATTTGTGGTATATGGGAGCGTATGTACTACTACTAGCCAACATCTAGTCTTTAATAAGAGAGTAGATGAGTAGACTTTTTAATTGCGATCGACAAAACCTGTAGAGAGGTTATATACTATTGACTAAGGACCTGAGGAGTTTCGATGACCGACTACTTTAGGTAGTAGTGTATGGGGGGGTTCCTTGTTTGGATTTCGCTTGCGAGATACCTCACGCATGAAACTAATAACCGTTGGGAGTCGAAATAAGTTAGGTCTTTAGGATATGATTTTATAACCTTTGTGTTAAATATTATAATGAAAGTGGTACGATAGGGTGTATGGGCGCCCTGGATGGTTGGATTATAGTATTTTTCATAATGGTGACATACTAAGTAGTTGTGACTTCATGATTTATTTGTTTAATAAGTGAGGATCATTTTCCCAAACTTTGTCAGGAGGATGGTATAGGGAAGATTGCGTAAAGTTTAAATTCGATTCTGTTGAAACTATATGGTGAGACTTAGTGTAACATCGATGGAGATTTTCGATAATGTGCTGTATGGGCGGTACTACTTAGATTTCTTGAAATGTGATATTTATACTCAGAGTAGACCCTACTAGTATGATTTATCTATCCGAATTTCGGGACGAAATTCAGTTATAAGGGGGGAAGTATGTAATACCCCATGAATTTAATGACTTTTAAAATGGGTTATATTTTAAATTAATGGATTAATTGGATTTTATTATTAATTAATTCATTTGGGTTTTATCCGAATTGTGGATATTAAAATGGATGATTCTGAATATTACTTAAAGATATTTAGGTAATATATGAATGTGATGCTATTGATATTGCTGTGAGTTGTTAAATCAGTAATTTGAATTTTTAGTCGGATGCGGTATGGGACGTGTTGGGACTAATTTGTATAATTAAAAAGGGAGTTTATTTTCTATCGACCTTATAGTCATTTTGACTGCGTTGTTGCGTCCAAAAGGTTTGAAATAGTTAGAAAAGTCTATTTGGATGTTGAATTTGGGTCTCGGATCATTTGGAAAGGAATAGACAACCCAAAAGGGCATTTTAGTCATTTTTATAAGGGGGATGAATAGTGATTTCGGATTTTGTCCTATTATAAGTATTTGGAGATTAAGTGTACGTGGGTTATTCATCTCTTCTACACAAAATAGAGAAGTCATCTTCTTAGAGAGAGTGAAAGGTTGCTTGGGAAAAAGAAAGCTTACTTGGGAAGGAGAAGAACAAAGACCAATGGTCACCACTACCAACAAGCACCGGAAGTTGGCTGGAGAAGGGAGAACCACCTGGGATACACCACCCCAAAGGATCATACCTTCATTAGAGGCGAGTGTTTAATAATTTCAATCTAAGTTTGTATAGTGTCCATGTTAGAATAGTTATAAAAATAGGCGATTTTTCATGTTTGGAAGATAAAGATGGAGTTGTAATGGATCTCTAGAAATATGAACATATATAGGAATCAAACTCATGTTGCAAGTAGTTAGTGATCCACGGAATACTCATAAATCTGTTGAAGAAACTCTGAAGACCATTGATGTGTTCTTGAAGATATTAGGTTGATAATTTTCTGGAAAAAGTGGATATAAACATGCTTTTAATTCAATCTCTTGATGATTCTAGGATATTTAGAGCAGTAGAAATCATTTATATATGTTGATATATCATGTAGTAAGGTTTATAAGTCATTTGGGTTGTTAATATGAAGGGTTGAATGATAAAAAATGGTTAAACCCGTAGTAGAAGAAATGCAGAAAAACTAGGCTGTTACCTAGGCGATCGATCGATCGACCCCCTGCCTTCGATCGATCGACCTCCCCAGAATTCCTAAAGTTGTTTCCTTTTAATTCTTGATCTTATCCCAAACCTTTTGTAGATCTTTGGTGATTCTTATTTGGATATTATGGGACTTAGGGAAGATCAGTAAGCCCTAGTTAAGAATTGAATTGATTTGATTGGGATTCAATTGATTAGAATTGTGTTAATTAAATTTGAAGGAAATTTCGGTTGCTAGATTCATGTGTTGGACTCTAATTGGTATTTATAAGGATTAAGGATAGGTCCAGTAGGGGAGATTTAATATAACACTTGGGTAGCCTTAGGGTTATAATTTGAACATCAAAGACTGAGTTTAAGCTCATTATTGATTGCGCAAGGACTGAGTGTAGTACAAGCGCTTAGTGGGATGGCTCCTGGATATAGATGGGAGTTCAGACAACATTTGATTGAAAGAAGGGGATGAGGTTATTCCGGTTGCGTATTTAAAGTTGATGGACCTCCACGATCAACAAAGTTAAGTAGGTGTGTATTGGAGGGCTTCCTTATTTGGATTTCGCTTTGCGAGACGCTCCGCGCATGAACCTTAACGACGTCGAGAGTGGAGAGATGTTATAGGATGCGAGGATGTTGATTTTGTTGATAAGTCATATATTATGAATGAAACACTATAGACTATGAGCCATGTAATGATGGTATTCAATCCTAGTTGATAGAAGATGTGTTTATAATAGATTAGAAACTGTCGGTTATAACCCTAATTAAAGGGAGAGTTTTAATTCGTAGTAATTCGGGAGATAAGATGATATGGACCAGTAGGATATTAGTGACTTCTTAATGAATATATGTTGAGGAAATACCTATTTTAACCTTGAGTATTGAGTGAGGCTCGGGATAATTAAATTAAGAAGTAAAGTTATGATATTTTAGTACGTGGAATTTGTGAGATATAATGCTACGTATGGGAACTATCTTAGGGTAATGTGAGTACCTTGTTGATATTATATTATAGGTATGATAATGCCTATTTGATTGATTGATGATTATGTGTATGACATACCTAGCTTACTTGCTATCGACGGGAGGTTTGCGAATGAGCGCAGTCATATCTTGATGAATCCATGGGATCTTTGATTTGTCGCTCAAGAACATAGGTCTATGAAAGACTTATCGGGGAGTTGATAAGTCCCCTGACTGTGGGTACATAGGTATGTGAGTGACCCATGGATACGAGAACTATGTTCGCCTCTAATTTGTATGTTGATGTTTGTGGTTCGAGAAATCCGTACTGAACCTTTTGTCTCCTATTCGTCGATCAACAATGTTGGGACATGATAACAGAGTAATGCATTGCACCGCAACAGTGACTCGGGGTGCCGTATTATATATGTACATATATATATAATGAATTAAATGAATGAATGAATGGATATATTGTGGTTAAATCTATCTACTGTGTGATAGTTGTAGATAACGGTGAATAGAGAAAAAGAATTAAAATAAGTTAATGAATATTTATTGAAAAGCTTAATTCATATTAATTAGAATCGAATCATGTTAATGAGAAACCTACAGGAATGATTATATGACGTATGGTATGGGACATACGGGATTATGATATGGGATGGAATCATATTATGGAATTAGTGAGGAGGAACCATTAACTAGGAGGTTAATAGGAAACGTTAAGTGTGCACTCTAGTTGAGAGGTGAGAATAGCAAGTGAGAGTTGTATACTAACATGTAAATAATAAGTTCTTTATTGCACTTGTTAAATACTTGCTGATTTAAAAATTATTTTTACAATCGGGCTCTGACCCGTTTCCTTGCATATTTTCTTTTCTATTGTACCTTCTTTATCAGGTGTCCAGCAACAGGGACGCCAACCTTAGCGGATTATGATGAGCTATGGAGCTATGGATTATTGCTTAGATGCCTATCTTCATTTGATTCACGGTATTCTTTAGTTAGGGCATGTCGCCCAAAGGAACTCAATTGTCTCTTTTCTATCTATGTCATATACTATTGTATTTGGGTCGTTTTAATACATTTACTATTGTTGGGATTACGGTATTGGAATATTATGTGGGAATGTTTATTCCAATTGCATTTAAATTATTTTGAGGTATTTGTTCGGTTATCAATGTTGTAGAATAATATGTGTTGTATTATTTGTAAACTAAAAATGGATTTTGTTGAATTAAAATTTGGAAAGTTTTTAACACCAGCTTAATTGGGTATTGGGTGAGTTGTAAATGTTTTCGACAGTGATGCTAAGAATGAGCCAACTGTATATTCTATTTTAATTTGGTATGGGACTGTCCACCCGGTATTTAATTAGGCGGGGTGTTATAGTTAGTTCCACGTGCACTCCATCGAGGTCCTCACCTCTCATCTAAAGTGCACACCTAACGCAACCTACCTAGCTATGCTACCCAAACTAAGTAGACCACGTATCTAACTAACCACAATAGGTTTAGCTCCTCGATACCACCCATACGATAGGTTACTGTATTGCCAATGATTAATATTAATCGCATCTTATTATTGAATAATTTATTTAAGTTTCTCTACTTAAATTTCATTTAAGTATACACAATCTATTAGTTCTACCATAACAAATAAGTAAATAATTACACTTGTATATATTTATCACACTTAAAATATATACTACTACAGCATCACCCGGAATGGTCACCGTGATGCAGGCATACTCTACTATCATGTACATGTACCTCTCGTATTAATCAAGGACTATCGGTTCAAAATGTCTCCTCGAACCCTAAACTAATCAACACACAATGAACACGAACATTGTTCTAAGCCTTTGGGCTACACATGTACCTAACGTACCCAAATGACCTACAAGTCCCACTAATACATAGCACATACTGGGCCGCCCTAATGCCCTATGTATTGGGGCAAAAATCCAAACCTCATTAGAATCGTCAAATGGGATCGCCCTCGGCGCAGAACCTCCCGTGATAGCAACAACGTAGGTATGTTCACACACATAATCAATTACATAATAGGTATTCACATAACCTATATATATATTCAGTAGGTATACACATAACCCATCATACAACCTCGTACGCAGTATATACCTCCCGATTACTCACTATCGTTTTAGAATTATAACTTCTTATCATATTCCCAAGTATCACTCACTGCCCAAATGGTCCTAGTTACCCCTTAAGTAATTTATATAGTTATAACATCTCTTTACTACTGGTCTGATCTTAGGTTTACTCATACTCTCTGATATGCCAGAATATACCCTCGTCCCAACCGATAATATACTCAGCTTACGACAAGACAATTAAGCTACGCCTTACCTCATTCGTGTGTCGTACATGAGATCACCATCGGCCTAGGCCTGAATGATAAGCCGAGCTCCAACTACCTAGCAATTGACAACTGTGAGCCCTTAGCCTTGTTTAAAGCCTCTGCCTCGTCCTCAAGTAAGTGCAAGACTACGATCGACCCTCACCCAACTTTACAGTTCCCATGATATAGGCAACTCCTTAATCACTGGCCTCAGCCTCTACTCATGATATTGGCTGAGGGTGACATCATCATAACGCGTGGTTTGGAAGACGCGTTGATCGATGCACTTGGGACACAAACTACATGTGGGCAAAGCCATTACTACCAGATCATTCCCTCACATGAGGGAATATTTAATTATCATAGCCTACATGTGACAGGGCCAGATGTCCCCACTGTATTGGCTAAGAGCAATGCATTCATGCATACAACATGCTTGGGGGGGGGGGGGGTACATTATTCCCCCTAAGCACTATATATAACTTTCATATTCTTCATTGTAAATCATCGATTAATTCAAACCTTAGCTAAAACTCTGCTCATTTGTATACATAAGAGAGAGATAGAGAAATCTTGTGTTGTAACCAGGCCATAGAGCCATATTTACTAGTGGATTTCACACACACACACATACACATAGTCGATATAAGCTCCAACCGAAACACTTAAATTCGGGTTGTATCCTCTTCACCTCATTTTTTTTGCTGTTGATTTATTGTGTGATTATTTTCGTTGTTGTATACCTGTTTGAGCTTCACATATCTGTGACCTGGTGACACCATTTTTGGTATCATCAATCTGGCACTGTCTGTGGGAACGAGAAGCATCATCTCTTCCCTTTTCTAGCTTGTCCTCACTGGAGTCTCTGGTGCTGAACCAGTGATACCCTCATGTGGAGTTGTTTCACCATTTAAAGAGTTTCTGTTGAGCTACAAGGCTATGGTCCAATTGTGGCAAAATTGTCATCTTATTCTTTTGTATTAAATATAAATCTCATTAATATTTTATTAAATTATATAGAGGAATCTTCATGGATGAAACTAACATGATAACATTTATAATATTTTAGGGGATTTATTACAAAAAAAAATCAGGGGTATATTTCCCAAAAAATCATAGTTAGGGGATTTATTGCAATTCACTCAAAGTAATATATATATAGTTTTGCTATTTTTTTTCTTTTTAAAATATTTTTTATCAAAATTATGTACAACTTATAATGATTTTCTTGAGAAACTCGTACTTTAACCCAACGTGACTAAAAGCTCCTACTTTAACACAAGGTGACTACAAAATTTAAGGGGAAGCACGGTGGCTTTACTTATCAAATTCCTAGAATTTCAGTTGCAAGTCTCCTAGTTAAACAAGGCACCATACTCTCAAAAGGAAAATACCTAGTTATATAACTAGTAATTATCTATCGGGATATCAAGTGTTCAGTTACAATTTGAATGATTTAATATTTAGTTACTCTCGTATTTTTAGTTTTTTTAGTAGTTGGTCATATTTTAACAATTATGAGACAAGTGTCATTATTTGTAAAAATGAAGATGTCTGGTTAAATGCGTTTACAAAGTCGTTGGTGACGATTATGCGCGGTTATTGAGCTTAATACAATTTAAAAAAATATAGAAGATGTAGTGCAAAAATAAACTTTAGAAATGAAACTAACCCAAAACTACAATAAGGAATCTTAAATATTTAGTGCCATTTTTAAAAATTCATTCATAGTCACTCCGATTTATTTATTTTTTAATTGTTGGTTATATTATAACAACTATATGACATGTGTCATTCTCTACGAAAGGAAAAATAAGCAGTTAGAGGCTGTTAAAAAGAAATAATGAGTAATTATGAGAATTAATATAATTTAAAAAAGGAGGTTTTGGGAAAAAGGTCCGCATAATTCTCAAAGTGTATAAAAATAGGACACTCCACATAATTTTATAAATTTAGTCCCTGTACCGAAAACACCATCACGAAAAATGGTGAAAAATAGTGCCGCTGGCGTAGACCAAAAAAATGAACTCCTAATTCTAAAGGGACAACACAAGTAAATGCTATTGTACCACAGGGACAAGATTTATAAACTTGAAAAGCATTGTCCTAAAAATCCAAATATAGGAAAGAACATGATCTTTACTTTAATTCTCCATTTAAAAAATACATATAATAAAAGCGCAACAACACATTGAAAATGGGAAATAAATTGAAAAAAACAAAGTACTATTTAATATCTCGACAATCAATTTTAACATAAATAATTAAACTGAACAATGTAAGACAACAATTCACTTCAGCAGAACTAACTCTAAGGATGTGTTCGTTAGCAAACATTTTCCATGGAAATGACCAAGACTCCATATTTTCCAACTTTTGTTAGTGTTGTTGCCCACTGTTCAAACTAGCTTATGAGGCAATAGCCTCGAGGCCGACTATAGCAACACAGGGTAATTTTAGAACCTATTACTCAAATCTTCAAGGATACAGTTCTTTGAGATTATAATTATAAGGATATAGGGCCTCGAGGCTATGTCTAAGCTTACACTTGTACATTTGCATAATAGAGTAAATGTATTAACAAGAGGCTTTAAACTCGAGGTTATAATATGTATATCTAATATACTTATAATGATACACTGTCAGACAATATAGTAAAGAAGAAGAAAATAGTAACATACAAGGATAAACATTATTAAGTATTGAACTAACTATTGCTAATACACACCGTTTTTCCCAGAGCTGAAAACAATTTCCTGGAAGGTGTAGGCAACAACCACCTTAATCGGTTCATTGTTAACCTTAGGTATGGGTCCCGACATTTTTTATGATTGCACATTTCCTTGCTGCAATTGAGTACTCTAGTTAGCTTTCTAAGATAAAGTGCATTGCTACAAAGGAATAAATTCTTGAGAGTGAGAATGTAACTCAAAAGGATGAAGGACAAATACTAGACAAGAATCACCTTGTACTCCTTCACCCATGATGCAATATGGTCAGGCTCCACATTCTGCTTGAGATACTTCTTTCCATCGTTGGTCTGTATGATAATGAGAGGCGCTTGGTCTTCTTTAAGTCCAAAATATTGTTCATGAAATGATCACCATGTCTATATGTATTTTTTGCAAAATAACCAACAAGGGATCAAAAGATACATACCTCGAATGCACTTTGACTAGCTTCGAGGTCTCCAATCAAGAAACTTATTCCCTTTTCTTTGTATTGCTTCGCAACTTCCTCATATTTTGACATAAAAGAATCAATAAGATACTGTTGAAGATAAAAAAAACAACAAGGCCTACACATACCGATATTTGGCGTTAGATGAAAAATTGAAAAAATATTCTAACTTACAAGATAGAAACAATGTATTAACAAGAAGCTTTAAACTGATATATATATATATATGGGTGTGAACAAAAAATTAACAAGAATTTGAAAAGAAAGAAAAAAATATCTTGTAACAAAAGTGTTCCCCATATTTTATCTGCTCGCGTTAGGTGAAATATACTTTCAAACTTAAAGATTAAAAATGATGGAATAACAATGAAGAATATTTAAACTAATATAAATATAAAGATAAACTGAACATTAAAAAGAATTTTAAAACTTAAAAAAGAACAAAAAATCTCTTTTAACAGAGTTTCCCATATATAAAGAAATTGAAAAAATTAAGCTAAAATTGTATCCCAACAACTTGGATTAACAATATATATGAAGTTTTTATCAACAAAAACAGAATCAAAGCATGTAATTTGTCCAAGCAATTAATCATTTTATTTTTTCTTTCAGCTAGATATGTTGTAGAAACGAAATTGAAAACAAAGTGTGTGTGTGTGTGTGAGAGAGAGAGAGAGAGAGAGAGAGAGAGAGAGAGAGAGAGTGATAATTACCTTAAGAAGTTGGGAAGACGAGCGGCGACGGAGGTGGCATGGCAGTGGTGGCGGAGTTGGTGCGGAGGTAGAGGAAAGGCAAGGGGAAGAGGAGATCGGGGAGGGAAGAAGACACCGGTTGGGGGGGGGGGAGGAGAGGAGATCGGGGAAGGAATAGGTGGTAAGCGAGAGAGGGAAAGGAGGGGGAATGGGTGGGAACGTGGTGTGATTTAAGGTTTAGGAAATTTTTTTCTTGTTTTGCCCCCAAAATTTAACTTTTGGCTACAAAAATATTGTGTAACAAAATAGTAAATCAATTACCCACGAAATATTTCGTGGTTGACTTTAATTATTTCGTTGGCAAAAAAATCCTGTTTTATATTTTGTGTGGGAAAAAAATGGCGCCTAATTTTTATTGACAATTTGGTAACGAAATTTTGCTAATTCGTGTTCAATGTTTACTTACTGACGACAATTTAAATTTCGTTGCTAAAAGTGATCATTTAGTGTAGAGCTAGGAAGAAGTAAAAGAGCTCGTGTTGAAAAAGATTTTGGTCTTGACTTTAACCCTTACACATTAGAGGGGGACCCAAATACCCTTCAAAAAGCCTTATCTTCTTTAGATGTCGATTTATGGAAACAAGCTTTATCTCTCTCTCTCTCTCTCTCTCTCTCTCTCTCCCTCTCCCATCCTGAAAAAGTTTTCTTTGCAGAATTTTTTTTCCTTACAAACCTGTTTTGCTCTGCCGAATCGAAATATTGTGATATTGAGCAATTAATATTGAACCAATGATAGTATACCAGATTACTACTGTGCATATTTTTATGAGATATAAGTTTTTTTTTTTAAATTTCGGGTTGTTTTATCCCGGTTGTAATGGAGCATTATAAGAACTGCATCACAATTTTAGGTAAATCCACGAAACATTTTAAAGAGAACGACCTAGTTCAGGACTCATCCACATTATTTTTGAATTTTTGGATTTTCGCATTCAGTAATTTCGATCCACTTTATAATCGTGTTCCTCGTCACTTTGTTTTCAAACGAAGAGAGATATTTTCTCTAATGATTCTATCTAATATAACATAATATAATATCTAATATAATATATGTAATATGAAAGCCTCTCAACAAGATACTGATATATGTCTCGTATAAATGTTATACTTTATTTTTTAGATGTCTTTTATTCATTTCTCGCGGTAATATAATCTTTCAAAATGCCAAACCTATTAATTATGAAAGTTTATATATATTTCTTAAAATCAATTTGTCTTTTCATGCATTAATCTAACTTTTTTGCAGTTTTATTACATCCGTCCAACAGAAAATGCTATATGTAACTCCTTATTAAATGTATTTCATGCCTTTTCCCGATATAAGCGAGCCTTTTATTATTCCACCAACTATTTAATAAAATATTTATAGAAGAAGAAGTATTAATTGTTTAATTCGTGGTCAATGTTTACTTAATGACCAAAATTTAAATTTCGTTGCTACAAGTGATCATTTAGCCACGAAATTGTCTTTGTAGCCAAATAAATGGTTGTTAAATGTAATATTTGTTGTAGTGATTTGAATGTGTGCGCTTAACCTAAAAGGAAATTGATAAATAGTGGGCGCTCGATCGACAATAGATTTTTTATTCCTATAAATTCAAAAACTAATGAATCTAGTGTAGAGCTAGGAAGAAGTAAAAGAGCTCGTGTTGAAAAAGATTTTGGTCTTGATTTTAACCCTTACACATTAGAGGGGGGGGACCCAAATACCCTATAAAAAGTCTTATCTTCTTTAAATGTCGATTTATGGAAACAAGCTTTCTCTCTCTCTCTCTCTCTCTCTCTCTCTCTCTCCCATCCTGAAAACATTTTCTCTGCAGGATTTTTTTGCCTTACAAACTTGTTTTGCTCTGCCGAATCGAAATATTGTGATATTGAGCAATTAGTATTGAACCGATGATAGTATACCAGATTACTACCGTGCATAGTTTAATGAGATAGAAGTTTTTTTTTAAAGTTCGGGTTGTTCTATCCCGGTGGCGACGGAGCATTATAAGAACTGCATCATAATTTTAGGTAAATCCACGAAACATCTTAAAGAGAACGACCTAGCCCAGGACTCATCCATGTTATTTTTGAATTTTTGGATTTTCGCATTCAGTAATTTTGTTCCACTTTCTTATTTTAGATACAACAATAATCGTGTTCCTTGTCACTTTGTTTTCATACGAAGAGAGATATTTTCTCTATCCATTCTATCTAATATAACATAATATAATATCAAATATAATATATGTAATATGAAATCCTCTCAACAAGATACTCATATATATCTCGTATAAACGTATGCTTTTTTTAGATGTCTTTTATTCATTTCCCGCGATAATATAATCTTTTAAAATGCCAAGCCTTTTAATTCTGAAAGTTTATATATATTTCTTAAAGAAGTATCAATTGTTTTATATATATATTATGTATACTATAAAAAAAGATTGTAAAGCACTCGCATATCGTGCGAGTTACAAACTTGTAACATTGAAAATGAGACTTCTAATTTGGGATAAAAGCGCAACAACAACAAATGGGACATAAATTAAAAAAAACTATTAATTAATATGCTTTTGAAAATTAATGGAACGCTGACCGACGGCAGGCCACATATACTTTGTGGGATGGTTGTGAAAATAAGGGGAACAAAATTAGCTTAGATGTTTGACAACTAAAAAAATTGCCTCTCTATGTAGATTTTTGTGTCGTTGTTGCAACTTCTTTCTATCAAAATTCCCTTGAACCTACAAAATTATAACAAAACTAGTGTAGAGGGTAAGCAAGGGAGTCAATCCAAATTTAAGGGTGAAACACAAAATTGGTGAGGACATATATATAGATTCATTTGTATTTTATTATTATTTATTTATTTTTGCTTTTTATATTTTCTATGGCTTTTTCAAGGGAATATTAGTTAACTAACTATATACTAATTTTTAAAGTATTACTAAGATGTAAAAGCTAATAAAAACTTGAGGTAAATAAAATTGTACTAATAAGTAAACTAACAAAATTGGACTCATGAGGGCTTCAAAATTTCATCCCATGAATGGGAGATTAGCCCTAAATAATCATCATCCAAAAATATAAGATAAACAATTGAAAGCATGAGAAGATTAAACTAAAAGTAAAAGAGAGGAATAGATCAAACCCATTTAAGCCTTGAATTGAAATGGGATCTTCAATTACATAAACTCTCTCTCAATTATACATCAAAATTCTCTCAATCTCAATCACTCATGTATTTATTGAATCTAAAATAAAAATTACACACTAAAAATAAAAAGGATGGTGGATGAATTCATAATGGACAATTAAATAATAAAAGAGATTTGCTAAAAATGCAAATCCTAACATTATAAAATTGTACATTAGAACTCACCCAAAGAAATAAATTCTAGATCATTACTTTATATTGAGATAATTGCTAAAAATGCAAAATCTCAACAAAAAGGAATGGGTTAGAATTTACCTCCCATAAGGGATAAATTCAACTACATCAATCTATAATGAATTAATGGCTAAAAATGCCAAGATTCATTATAGATGAGTGGGGTGGAATTCATCCTAGAGATAAATTTCACTACACACCTCTTCATTGAGATATTTGCTAAAAATGCAAATACTCTCTAAAGAGGGGTGTAGAGAATTTTATCACACAAGGTGTAAAAACTAATTTTGAGATCCCTTGAAAATGGCCCAAGTCTTCAATTTATATGGTGCACATGGAGGCTAGGGGTAAATTGGGTATTGGGTGGTATAAATGGTGGAGGAACATGGGGGTGAGTGAGGTGATAAAATTTGATTTGGTCATGGGTTTTGAAATGTGCAAGTAAAGTGGTCTGTTTGGGGTATTTTTGGAATTTTGGGTTAAAAGAGTTAGTTGGGGGTTTTAAGGATACTAGTTGTGCCCACGTGCGTTGCACGTGTGGCTGATTCCAGATATTTGATTTGAGGTTTTGAATAAATGAATATGAATCTGGCAATTTCCAAATTTTTTATGTAGAGCATAAATCCTACAACAATCTATGCATAGGTAACAAAGTTAAGTAAACAATTTGTGTGAAACAATCAAGCGATAATGATGTACTTTAAATTTATCACAAATGCTAACACATCTATATGTGTGATAATTAGAAATAAGATAAAATAATGAGTTTTATAAATGTTCGAGCAAAACATATGTATTACAAATGTTCTCTGTAATGGCAGTTATGGAGAATCACAGGATTTTATGGGGTACTCAAGGTTCAGCAACGCAAGGAGGAATACAAAATTGTTGAGTAATTTAAGTCACGATAATCCGAGGTCGTTTCTTAGTCGTGGTATGTGTGTATGTGTGTAGGTGGGGGGAGTGTCAATGAAATTCTGTCAAACGCAGAAAAAACAAAAACAACCATTCTACCAAATTGACAGGTTCGCAATTTTAGATAGGTGATTGACATATGTAAACTAATTGAACTCAATTTTACGGCTATGAATTTACATGGTACAGAGGGATGAAAAATGGGGATTGGGTGGAGGAAAGACTTGATAAAATGTTTGCAAATCAAGAATGGATTTTGATGTTCTCGAATGTTGTTGTGTATCGTATAAATAAATACGATTCAGACCATATTCCTATTGCAATTCAGTTCTGAGAGTAGAATGAAGAGCCAAATATAATGAATAGGAGACACAAGCCTATTAGATATGAAACATGGTACGCCAAAGAGAAAAAATGTCAAAATATAGTAGAAACAATATGTTTTTTTGTGTGTGTGGGGGGGGGGGGGAGGGGTAAATTCCAGGGTAATCGAGGATAAATTAAAGCAGTGTTGAAATAAGTTGAGTTAGTGGAGTCAACGAAAGGGAAAATTCATGTATATGGAATTCAAAGAGAAATGACAAACCGTTGACACCTTAAAAGCTCTTCCATTCAACGAGGATAATACGACCAGCATAAAGGGTCTAGAGAAAGTCAGAAAAAGTGAATCTCATGTATTGGTTGGATGATCAGGTTTTGTGGGAAAAACTTGGTGCCTCACCGGAGAATTTCAAAAAAAAAATATTCGTGTGACAAAAGGTTGGGAGTTGAGTTCCTTTAATTTTGTATCTTGTGTGCGTGTGCCTGTTATATTGTGATTATGTTTGCTATTTTACTTGATATAATCGTGTTAAAAGCAGGTTATTATAGTGAACCTCATCTATTGGTTGGCTGATCAGGTTTTGTGGAAAAAACTGCCTCATCAGAGAATTTTAAAAAAAAAATATCCGTGTGACAATTGGTGTATTGCAAGAAAGATCATAAATAAAATTATGATTATGTTGTATGTACATATGTTGTCATTAACAAAAATATATGGAACTGAAATTACAATTTAATATTCATTATATATATTAAATTAAATAAATGTTGTTACTCTATAAATAAAAGACTTGAAATCTTTATTGTAGGCAGATTAATTAGACAGATCGCTACCAAGAATCTCATTATACTTAGCAGTATGTATATTTATCAGATGTGTTTGGGAGTTCCCCCCAAACACTTCAGTAGATACTATTTCACCAAATCTTAATAATGAAATTGAGTCCCAAATGAAGTGGTCAAGGGAACTCTAGAGGACAACTTATATTTCTTCAATATTCTTAATTGTTCTGTTTTCTTGTATACTACTATTAGCATACCCTACTGTTCAAAGTATGTTGATTTATTTGTTTAAAGTTCTAAATATTAGATTCAGAGAGGATAAAATTGTAAAAGAATAAAGGCATGGGTAGTGAACGTAGTCCCAAATGTCCGTTATATGATAGGTGGAGAATATTTGTTACTATAATTGTTACTAAATGTAGCAGTGACATCCATGAACCAAGCAGTAACATCTACAGCTACTGATTGACATAATAGAGCCACTACAGATCCAAATTCAGTGGATGTTATCTCCATTTTAATAGAAGAAGGAGAAATTTCGCTTATATTGAGCACTTTCATCCTCAAACAGTTGGAGGCTAATGTTATAGAACCGAAATCTGATCGAATACAGCAAAAAAAAAAAAAAAACCAATGGGAATAAAGCATTTCACATTGACCCTATAAACCCAACTTTCAACACTCATAAACCAGTTGAGTATTCCAACACAATAAGTACAGATATGACCAATGGGAAACTACAGGTTATATTGATTTATATAAAACTATAATAGCATAGTTCTTAAGTTAATTTATCAAAGTTATTATCAATTGCAGCCAGAAATTATAGACTGAATTCATACTAATCAAGCTAGACTTCATGGAATGTTGGTTGGGATTTATTTCTTCATTTAAGGATTTTTTAAAACTAAGGTTAAGAAGATCAATCTTTCATTTCTTTCTTCATTTGTCCATACAATAAATAAAAGGTGGAGTATATAAGATTATAGAGTGATCTCAAACCAGGGGAAAACTGATGCACTATTGAATTTGTCCAAGGTATGCCCAGACCCAGGTCTAACAAAGCTTCATATGTTACGATTCGCCTCAAATCAGGCGAGGCTCCTTCATTAAGGCCTATGCCTTGTGGGCGTAGGCGGTAGGCTGAAGCATGGCTTAGGGTCACCTCATTAAACATTTCGGATAAAGTACAAAATTTTAATGAACGTGATTCGTCACATTTACGTTACAATAGTTGTTTATGACTTGTGATGGATTTTGTCTACTATCATCTAGTCAATGACACATAGTTTTACCGAATCCTGTATAAGAAAGACTCTCTCAATTATTTGGCTTAGGACAAGGAGGTGAATGCCTATTCTAGTCCATAAAACAACACTGGTAGACCTTTCTTTTTCGTTTGTGGGAACATAAGACAATCTTATATAAATCAGTTTTTCGTCAACTGGCTTCCAATTGGTCCTAAATACTATTGGATAGGGAATTGAAGAAATTTGTACTTCGTTTCAGTCCCCTAATACCAGTAACATATCCTTGGAGTCAACTACTATATTGATAGTAAACCTATAGGTCGAAGATCCATTTTAAATTAGGACTCAAAGAAGAATGAATTTAATTTAGGGAAGGTCTATAATTTTATTCTGAAATTTTCAAGTAGATTAGTAGCTTTATTCTTTTTCCTATCACCATATACACATTTCAAAATCAATACGACAACAATAATAAAACCTAGTTATAGATTGATGACATGTCAAATGAATGGCATTAAAGACATGAATACGTATGTTTAGGTTAAAAAAATATAATGAAAATATTTTAAAAATTTTAGGTTAAAAAACATATATTCGGCTAATATAAAAACAAATTATGAATGAATACGTAAGTTCTTGCATCAAAGTTATTTTAAAATTAGTGGTCCCAAAACTCCACTCACTGAGTACCAATTGCTCCAAAAAATCCCACCAAATAATGAATCATCAAAGTCTTTGATTCTTTTGGTTCATAGGTTGTTTCATTCATCATGATATCAAAAAGTTAAATATGTATATTGCAATGACTTAATTTTGTTTATCCAAACAATTATTTTATTCGTTAGTTTATAAATATTTAGGTATCTACTTGGTTCTACTCTATAATTTGTTATGCATATGTAGTTTGTGTTTCATATAATTCAATTGATATGATGTAATTTGTTTCCTAACTCTTTAATTTTTTTTTATTTTCCATGACAAAGAAAAAAAAAAGCTACAAATTAGAAATTGTAAAACGTATGCAAATTTTTTAGCTCATCTACATATTTCTTCAATTGGTTTCATAATGGCCAGTAAATTAAATAAAACATGATAAGTAAATAAATTCAAACGAAATATATTACCATCTCGAATATAAATTATACAAAACAGCTTCAATATTGTATTAAGTACTTCACATACCACGTAAACAAAAGTGAAATTCATTCACTCTTAGATTCACAATTTGAGCGTGTACCACCAATGTTAAAATATCCTACAAGATTTCAATTAATAATTACTTACGAAAGAGTGAAATGATAACAATTTCTTACGAACTATCAAATTACATTCCAACTACTGTTAACATACTTGTAAAGAGTAACAACATCGTATTATATAAGAATGACAATAAACCCAAAAAGCAAATAGTTGTCTTAGTGCCATCAACTAATGTATGCAGTAGTGAACTTTCACCTTATGAAAAAACAAATTGTTATCATGAGTGAAATTTCCGTAATTAGAAATTATATAAGATTGACAATATACCATAAATTTAAGTACTTGTCTCATCTAAAGTACCAAATTATTGAACTTCCACCTTATGAAAATAATAAAAAAATTTATTACCTTGAGTGAAATTTCCGTAATTAGAGATTATATAAGAATGACAATAAATCATATATTAAGTACTTGTCTTAGTGCCATCAACTATTGTAGTACTGAACTTCCACCTTACGAAACTAATAAATTTTTTTATCATGAGTGAAATTTTCGTAATTAGAAGAAAATCACGAAAAATAAGCACAATCTTTAGTACTGAAAAAGTTTATATCAATATGCATAATTCTCAAATTATTAACGTTTAAAACAGTAGGCATGTGTGAATGTATATAATTGTTTTAAAATTAACATTTAATTTAGAGTATGTAATAAGTACACATCTCTAAAAACATGAAAAAATGAAAATGGGAGACAAAATTCTTCATATTCTATGTAATTATAATTATAAAATTTATGTGATTGTCTTCATCTTCAAATGAGAGACAAAATTCTTCAATGAGATATATATAATTATAAAATTTATATAATTGTCTTCATTTTCAAATTAAAAAATGCATACTTTGCTGACATAATAAAAAATTATAGATGGAATTAGGAGTATTGACGTTGATTTTGGCAGAAGAAATGACAACAACGAAGCAAAGAAATGATGGACTTTTAATTAAATAGTTGTTTGAGCTTCCATTTGTAAAGATGAATTTCTAGGGTTGGAAGATGAATGTATTTTGATGGTTGATATGCGTGAATGAATATGAGAGAGATAGGATGAATGAATGTGAGTGAATTGGAGAATGAAATTTGAGGCAACTGAATCTGGATTTCTAGGGTTGGAACATGAATGTATTTGGTTGCTTGGTATGTGTGAATGAATATGAGAAAGATGGGATGCAATGAACCTAGGTATTTCATGGGAGCTAATGAATTGGGGAGAGATATGTTGATTATTATTAAGGATATAATAGGAATTTTAAATTTAATGAGGGTATTTTAGTCTTCTAACCATTGAAGAGGAAGTTCCCTCTTTTTAAGTAGTAGAGATATTGGGAAAAGGGATTTTAGTTTGGAATAAGTGGGTTTAAGTCACATGGGGGTTTATTTCGTCTTACTTTGTTTGTTGGCTTGGGGAGTTTTTATGAAGGTAGAAGTCGTGGCTTGTAGAGAAATGGGGAATGGGTTTTGGAAGATGAATGCGTATAGGATTTGAGAGGGGTTAAACTTGGGTTTGTGCGGATTCAGGTCTGATAGAGGTCGAGTTTCGGATGGGGTAGACCCGATAATGGGTATTGGGTGGCATAAGGGGTCGGAATGGTGAAGTTGGGTAATGGCCGGAGGTTCGCACTGACAGGGGTGAGTAGCGGGGATAGCTGTCGACGGGTCGAGTTGGTGCCGCCGGATTAAAGGGCGCCGGCGAGGGGGGTTGATTGAGGTCGGGACGGAGTGAGGAGATAGAGAGAGGTAGCTGCCGGCGTCGGACGTGCAGGGGGGGGGGACGAAGAGAGAGAGAGGTCGGATCTCGCCGGAGCAGGTCGGCGACCGGGTTTGTTCAGGGAGTTGTCGAAATGTCGCCGGTGGCTGGTAGGGGTTGCCATGACAGGGACAGATCGGGTTGAGATGGGGAGTGAATGGGAATTTAGGTGGGTTTATGGAAATGATGATAGAGGTTGAGGAGAGAGAAATAATGTGTGGTAGTTGGGAGGTTGAAGATGAGGGTGAGGGTGAGGGTGTTAGGGTGTGTGAGAGGTGTATGGGGTTAGTGTGTGGGTTAGGGTGTAGGATAGATTACTTGGGTTTAGGATAAGTGTTGTGGGTATAGGGTGTGTTTTTGTGTGTGTGTTTAATTGGGACACCTAAAAATAACACTAACTAACTAATTAAAAAAATTAAAAAAATAAAACTATTAAAACTAAAATTATAAAAATTAAATTCCTATTCTAAAAATAATAAAGACTTAATTAAAAAAATGAAACTAAAACGGAAATAAAAATAAAATCTAATAAAACTAAAACTAAAAATCTAATAAGAAAATGCAAACTCTAATAAAACTAAAAATACATGAAATCCTAAAAATTAAAATCCTAATAAAATAAAATAAAAACTAATACTAAAAACTTAATAAAATTAAAATAAAATAGAAAAATAGAAAATAAAACCTAAAAATTCTAAATAAATCTAAAATAATTCTAAAATTAAAATGACTCAAACTAAAAAATAATAAAAGGGCATAAACTAACACACAAGGGTTTCGGGGTAGGTTTAGGGACGATTAGGGATCGGGTGAGGTTACGGAATTTGGGTATTTAGCTCCATTTTAACTGCAAATTGCCTAGAAATATAGCTTTTGACACCGCAACTGCAATAAAGCCTGCATATTGAACAATTAAGCGCATAAGACTCGTATTGTCGAGAATTAGCAACTAAAATACATCTATTTGGGGTATAAATTGTACACATTTGGGTGCTTATCACACCACCCCCAAACAGAGCGTTGCTAGTGCTCGTGCAATAAGATAGAGAGAAAGAGAAAGATAAGTAACCAAAAGTGTGCCACTTTCGCGGGCACTTACGATTGCACTTAGCATGTGCAACAAGCCTTTAAACCTATAGGTTGCCCTACAGGACGAGTTGTGTCTCGTGAGGATTTGCAGGGAATATACCCACAAAATTCTTTATTTTGCAAAAATTTATTGAAAGGCAATTGATCTCTTATTAGGCGTAGAATAATCGCACGATCCATCATGAGATAAATGATTTCATAAATACAACCTAGATTGCGTAAAAATTTTAGCTAAGTAAATACTCAAGGCACATCCTTCCTAGGACTCAACGTGTGTAGTGTGAATCAGTCAAAACGGGTCGAGTATCACAAGAGTAATTCCTAGATTGCCTTTTCGAAATCAACGCTTCAACTTCAAATCTCACGGATATCTCTCTCTCAAACGAACTCTCGAGATTAGGGTAAGTGTATCGCTCTTGTGTGTGAGGAGGTGAGTAAATGTAAGCAAATTCAAACGTCTCACACACATATAAGAAAGAACGAAAAATTTGAAAGAAAAGTGATCTCATGAAAGGAATGCTAATCACTATAGTGAGAACGTCAAGTTATTCACCACGTTGATTTTCATTTGCCTGAACACCTAGGGGAAACAATGATGTTTATGGGTGAGGGGGAAATGAAATGGGATATGTGGGATGAGGTGAGGTAGGATAGGATGGGATGATGATATGATGGATGGATGGTGGATATTTGAGAAGAGTGTATCACTCATAGACGAACAAATGTCTTTATTTCTTGACTGCAACTTTCTCTTTTTCTTCTTTTCCAAATACACATCAATGTATGAGATAAATCTGGTAAAAAATACAAATAACCCCAACATAGATTTGTATTTAATTTTTCTCTATCTGAATTGTCTTTGGGAGAGATATCCGCTAAAAATGCAAACACTCTCTATGATAGATCATCTCCCTTTTTTACTTTTTTTTTCTCTTTTCTTTCTATATATTTTTTTCTTTCCAAATACGCATCAATGTATGAGATAAATCTGCTAAAAATACAAATAACCCCAACATAAACTTGAATCAAATTTTTCTCCATCTGAATCGACTTTGGGAGAGATATTCGCTAAAAATGCAAACGCTCTCTATAACGGATCTTCTCCTTTTACTTTCAACACTATTCTCTGTGGATATGGAAATGGGCGGTATGGTAAATGGTGATGATATGGAAAATGGAAGGTGTATGAATGTATGATAAATGGAATTTGGTTGGTGTATGAGTGAAGGTGTGGTGAAAACCTAGTGATCGGGACAAATTTCAAGACACGTGTTTCTTACAACTCGAAAGTGATGTCGTTCTCGGTGATCAAGCCAAAATTTTAATGAAAAATATTGAGATCATATAACAATTAAAGTGCATACCCAAAACAAGTTGAATCAACTTGTGACTCGGAGATTGCGTAAAACTCTCTGAAAGGGTGAAAGGCACGAATCTCACGGACTAAAGTCTCCACTAGCGATCCTTAAGGTTCTCTTTACAATTGTAGTACTCCTCAACTCTAAACGTAATGACGTGATAAGTGCGCAAATTTTGTTGAGTCTAGAAATTCATGGTGCAAAATGCCTTCTTATGTATTATATAAGCTATTTAGAAAAAAAAATATTCTCTAGCTTGATTCCTAGACTTTAAAAGATGGATGATTGAAAATTCACATCAATGAGTGAGATGAAAGAAACTGCACGAAATTTTAAAAATCAGGTTTAAAAACTCAAATTTTTTCAAAAGAGGCACGATTTTGATAAAATTCCCCACCACCAAACAAAAAGGAACATCGTCCTCGATGTTAAGTGAAATGATTTTTAAAATTGAGAGCATAAGGTAGGAAGGCGATTACCAGAATGAACCGCTAATGAAGTAGACATATATAGCCAAAAAGAAACCTGAATAAGAAGTGAGGAAAAAAAGGGTACAAGTCTATAGGCATGGTAAAACATAGGGTGATGTGAAACACCACCCCCAAACAGGATGATACTAGTACAAGAAACGCCGGTTGCCTCCCGGTAGCGCTAAGTTTAATGTCTTCAGCCAGACCGATGAAATCTCACCCTAATGATAAGGAAAGCGCGGGGCGACATAACAAGTAGGTGATGAGAATCACCCCCAAACAAGACTGAAGTGTCAGCCTTGTTGGATAAATTGACAAAGGTGAGGGTGAAGAAACACCGATCATGGCCTTATTTTTTATTTTCAAGATTTTCTCTTTTTTTATTTTTTGTGGTTTTAGAATAATTTGAAAAATAAAGGAAATATTTTTGGGATTTTTAGAGAATGAGAGGAATAAAATATTTTTGGATTTTGTGGAAAAAAATAGTGGGAAAAAAATTTGGATTTTTGGATTTTTTTTTCAAAAGGAATGAAAATATTTTTGGATTTTTCTAAAAAAAAAATAAAGGAAGAAAATGTTTTTGGATTTTTGTAAAAAATAAAGGAAGAAAATATTTTTGGATTTTACGAAAATGAAAGAAAGAAAATATTTTTGGATTTTTTAGAAGAAAAAGGGTGGGGGAAAATATGGACTCTCTGAATTTTGAAGAACTCACTAAAACCGACTACAGAAAAATTAAATTAGACACACACACAAGTCAAGAAAATTTCCTAACTATCACATAGCCAATTTTTATCTTTGAAGTTAGTGAAAGGGTAGTCAAGTTTTAATTAAGTCCGCGGGCGATAAAAAATTCACGAAAATATCTTAGTGATCACCTTTGCAAAATTTTATCCTAGTGGGCTACCTAGTGAATGGATTTTAAATTTAGTGATGGCTAGGGCAGAACACAATTGGTAAGCGAGTGAGTCGGGTGATGAAATCTCTTCTCGTGAGTGATCGGGTGTAGGTATTAGTCAATTAATTCATCACACCATTCAAAAATAAATGCGAGAATAAAATCACACGAGATCACACAAAGCACACACAATAATGGACTCGCTAAGAGGAGAGGCGCGAGTGTTAGAAAAATGTACCTCCCACGATTTTGAGGCCGTGGGGTGCTGGAAAATTTGAGTCGACCGAGGGGAGAATACCCCAATCTCAGTCGTCCCCGGGAGTCCTACCGACCCAAGATAGAGAGGCTTCTAAATCCTCGCCCTTGGACGCCCTCTCTCTACCTTGTCCGGTTTCCCTATCACGCTTGTCTTCGATTATTACAAATTAAAAATTAAAAATAAATGGTGTCTCTATGCACCACAATACAAGCAATGATAAAAATCCTAATACAAGACTTCTAAAGTAAAAACAAATGGTACTAAAAAAATAAAAAGTGCAATACAAATGAATCACAAATAGGTAATCCTCGCAAGTACTTTAAGCTCCAAAGATCGGCAACGGCGCCATTTGTTAACTAAAAAAGTTGCCTCTCTATGTAGATTTTTGTGTCGTTGTTGCAACTTCTTTCTATCAAAATTTCCTTGAACCTAAAAAATTATAACAAAACTAGTGTAGAGGGTAAGTAAGGGAGTCAATCCAAATCTAAGGGTGAAACACAAAATTGGTGAGGACATATATATAGATTCATTTGTATTTTATTATTATTGATTTATTTTGGCTTTTTATATTTTTTGATGGATTTTTCAAGGGAAAATTAATTAACTAACTATATACTAATTTTTAAAGTACTACTAAGATGTAAAAGCTAATAAAAACTTGAGGTAAATAAAATTTTCCTAATAAGTAAAGTAACAAAATTGGACTCATGAGGGCTTCAAAATTTCATCCCATGAATGGGAGATTAGCCCTCAATAATCATCATCCAAAAATCTAAGATAAACAATTGAAAGCATGAGAAGATTAAACTAAAAGTAAAAGAGAGGAATAGATCAAACCCATTTAAGCCTTGAATTGAAATGGAATCTTCAATTACATCAGCACTCTCCCAATATTCTCTCAATCTCAATCACTCATGTATTTATTGAATCTAAAATAAAAATTACAAACTAAAAATAAAAAGGATAGTGGATGAATTCATAATGGACAATTAAATAATAAAAGAGATTTGCTAAAAATGCAAATCCTAACATTATAAAATTGTACATTAGAACTCACCCAAAGAAATAAATTCTAGATCATTACTTTATATTGAGATAATTGCTAAAAATGCAAAATCTCAACATAAAGGAATGGGTTAGAATTTACCTCCCATAAGGGATAAATTCAACTACATCAATCTATAATGAATTAATGGCTAAAAATGCTAAGATTCATTATAGATGGGTGGGGTGGAATTCATCCTAGAAATTAATTTCACTACACACCTCTTTATTGAGATATTTGCTAAAAATGCAAATACTCTCAAAAGAGGGGTGTAGAGAATTTTATCACACAAGGTGTAAAAACTAATTTTGAGATCCCTTGAAAATGGCCCAAGTCTTCAATTTATATGGTGCACATGGACGCTAGGGGTAAATTGGGTATTGGGTGGTATAAATGGTGGAGGAACATGGGGGTGAGTGAGGTGATTAAATCTGATTTGGTCATGGGTTTTGAAAGGTGCAAGTGAAGTGGTTTGTTTGGGGTATTTTTGGAATTTTGGGTTAAAAGAGTTAGTTGGGGGTTTTAAGGGTATATTGGGAAAAGGGGTTTTAGTTTGGAATAAGTGGGTTTAAGTCACATGGGGGTTTATTTGGTCTTGCTTTGTTTGTTGGATTGGGGAGTTTTTATGCAGGTAGAAGTCGTGACTTGTAGAGAAATGGGGAATGGATTTTGGAAGATGAATGGGTATAGGATTTGAGAGGGGTTAAACTTGAGTTTGTGCTGATTCGGGTCTAATAGAGGTCGGGTTTCGGATGGGGCAGACCCGAAAATGGGTCTTGGGTGGCATAAGGGGTCGGAATGGTGAAGTCGGGTAATGGCCGGAGGTTTTCACCGGCAGGGGTGAGTAGTGGGGAGAGCTACCGACGGGTCGAGTTCGTGCCGCCGGATTAAAAGGCGCCGGAGAGGGGGTTGATTGAGGTCGGGACGGAGTGAAGAGATAGAGAGAGGTAGCTGCCGGCGTCGGAGTTGCAGGGGGGTGGACGGAGAGAGAGAGAGGTCGGATCTCGCCGGAGCAGGTCGGCGACCGATTTTGTTTAGGGAGTTGTCGGAATGTCGCCGGTGGCTGGTAGGGGCTGCCATGGCAGGGACAGATCGGGTTGAGATGGGGAGTGAATGGGAATTTAGGTGGGTTTATGGAAATGATGATAGAGGTTGAGGAGAGAGAGATAATGTGTGGTAGTTGGGAGGTTGAAGATGAGGGTGAGGGTGAGGGTGAGGGTGAGAGTGTTAGGGTGTGTGAGAGGTGTATGGGGTTAGTGTGTGGCTTAGGGTGTAGGATATATTAGTTGGGTTTAGGATAAGTGTATGTGGGTATAGGGTGTGTTTTTGTGTGTGTGTTTAATTGGGACACCTAAAATTAACACTAACTAACTAATTAAAAAAATAAAATAAATAAAAATAAAACTAAAAATATAAAAATTAAATTCCTATTCTAAAAATAATAAAGACTCCATTAAAGAAATGAAACTAAAAAGGAAATAAAAATAAAATCTAATAAAACTAAAACTAAAAATCTAATAAGAAAATGCAAACTCTAATAAAACTAAAAATACATGAAATCCTAAAAATTAAAATCCTAATGAAATAAAATAAAAACTAAGACTAAAAACTTAATAAAATTAAAATAGAAAATAAAAATAGAAAATAAAACCTAAAAATTCTAAATAAATCTAAAATAATTCTAAAATTAAAATGACTCAAACTAAAAATCTAAAAAAATAATAAAGGGGCAAAACTAACACACACGGGTTTCGGGATAGGTTTAGGGACGGTTAGGGCTCGGGTGAGGTAACGAAATTTGGGTATTTAGCTCCATTTTAACTGCAAATTACCTGGAAATATAGCTTTTCACACCGCAACTGCAATAAAGCCTGCATATTGAACAATTAAGCGCATAAGACTCATATTGTCGAGAATTAGCAACTAAAATACATCTCTTTGGGGTATAAATTGTACAGTTTTGGGTGCTTATGAATGTTGTACGGCTCACTTGTGTAACGCACATCAAAATGCGCTGTAATAGATAGATAGATATTCCCCACCCATACCCATTGTTAGTTTGTCCCATATTACCAGTGAGGATAGATTAAAATGAGCAATTTGCAGATTGTCCTTGTCCATGGGGCTGGTCACGGAGCATGGTGTTGGTACAAGGTGGCCACGTTACTACGGGCAGTCGGTTTTCGAGTCACCGCCCACTACATGGCGGCCTCGGGTGTGAACCTTAGGCGGGTGGAGGAGGTCTACGCCAATACATCCAACTACGTAGAACCGTTGATGGAGTTAATGGAGGCTCTACCACAGGACGAAAGGGTGGTTCTGGTAGGTCACAGCATGGGTGGAGTTTCCTTGTCACTTGCCATGGAAAGGTTCCCTCGGAAGATTGCTGTTGCTGTTTTTGTGGCTGCTCTTATGCCAAGTCCCGATCTCAAAATGTCCACCATCATGGAACAGGTACTCACTACACCTCTAACTCAAAACCCCATCTTTGTGTTGTGTGTGCGCATATCCGTATATAACTTGCTTATGAGAGACACATGTAATAAGCTGAATTTTTGAACAGCACGACAAAGAAGTAGATTCTCTTCTGGAAACCAATTTCAATACGATCAAGGGCTGGACAAACCTAGTTATATAACTAGTAATTATCTATCGGGATTACAAGTGTTTAGTTCCAATTATAATGATTTATTTTTAGTCACTCTCATATTTTTATTTTTTTTAGTTGTTGGTGATATTTTAACAATTATGGGACAAGTGTCATTATTTGTAGAAATGAAGATGGCCGGTTAAATTCAGTTACAAAGTCACTGGGGATGATTTTGCGTGGTTATTGAACTTAATACAAATTAAAAAATATATGAGATGTAGTGCAAAAAAAACTTTGGAAATGAAACTAACCCAAAACAACAATAAGGAATCTTAAATATTTAGTGCCATTTTTAAAAATTCATTCATAGTCACTCCGATTTATTTATTTTTTAATTGTTGGTTATATTATAACAACTATATGACATGTGTCATTCTCTGCGAAAGGAAAAATAAGCACTTAGCGGCTGTTAAAAAGCAATAATGAGTAATTATGAGAATTAATATAATTTAAAAAAGAAGGTTTTGGAAAAAGGTCCTCATAATTCTCAAAGTGTATAAAAATAGGACACTCCACATAATTTTATAAATTTACTCACTCTACCCAAAACACCATGAAAAATGGTGAAAAATAGTGTCGCTAGCACGTACCTAAATAATATACTCCTAATTCTAAAGGGACAACAAAAGCAAATGCTATTGTACCACAGGGACTAGATTTATAAACTTGAAAAGCATTGTCCTAAAAATCCAAATATAGGAAGGAACATGATTTTTACTTTAATTCGCCATTTAAAAAATACATATAATAAAAGCGCAACAACACATTGAAAATGGGAAATAAATTGAAAAAATAAAAGTACTATTTAATAAGCTTTAAAAAAAATGGACCGCTGATCGGCGGCATACCATATATACTTTGTGGGATAAGGTTGTGAAAATAAGGGAAGAGGTAAGAAAACAAAACAAAATTAGCTTTGATGTTGTAGGGCTCACTTGTGTGACACACATCAAAACGCGTTGTAAATTGTAATAGATAGATATTCCCCTATAATATATCCCTTTCTTTGTTTTGAGGACTTAAATGACTTGCAGTTGATGCTAAGTATTGATTTTAATAATTAGTGTGAAATTTCATTTTTTTTTAAAAATCAGTACTGCACATATGAAGCGTCTCAGTAAAATGTATTTCCTCCATTTAAATTCTGTTTTCCACGCAAAAAATGAAGTTTTTAGTAAAATGTACTTCACAACGTTGTGCTCATAAGAAATATTGGGTATTTATCCAAGTACTCGTGTAGCCACGATATGAAAGCCTACGTAGTTCGGTTATGATAGATGTATGTGTGTTTTTCCATCTTTATGAGTGCACGAGAGAGGTCACGAATTTAAGATAGTTTGCTATCTCGTTTGAGTTAGAAATGGATGGCAAAGATAGGAGATGGTTGCATCTCCGTGGGGAAAATACATCATGAGACATATTGCTATGGCTTGTGCTCACGAGAAGGACTTGATATTTCACCTATTTACTTGTGTATCCACGAGATCAAAGACTACGTACTTCGAGTGTGGTTAGTTTACATGTGTTTACACATTTGAATGTGTGCGTTTAGCCTATGTACGTATTAATGAGTCCAACAGTCTAAATTTACTAGTAGAGCATATCAGTGTTTCTCTAGTGGCTACTCGGTTACTAGAAAAGCATCTAGATTTTATGATTTGAAAAATCAAGTTATTATTGAATTAAATGATGTTGATTTATATGAAGATAAATTTCCTTTTAAGTTGAGAAATAGTGGGAGCTCGATATACACTAGAATAAAAATTGAGAAGATAATGAATCTAGTTTAGAGCCAGGAAAAAGTAAAAGACCTCGTATTGAAAAAGATTTTAGTTATGACTTTTACCCTTGCACATTAGAGAGGGACCCAAATACCCTTCACGAAGATTTATCTTCTTTAGATTTCGATTTATGGAAACAAGTTTTATCACTCTCTCTTTTTCCCATCCTAAAAAAGTTTTCTCTACAGAATGTTTTGCCTTGCAAACCTATTTTATTCCCCCCGAATTGAAATATTGTGATATTGAGCAATTAATATTGAACTTGTGATAATATACCAAATTATTACCATGCATAGTTTTATGAGATATAAGTTATTTTTTTATTCCGGGTTGTTTTATCCTGATGGTGACAGAGCATTATAAGGACTGCCACATAATTTTGGGTAGATTCGCGAAACATCTTAAAGAGACTTGGTCAAGGACTCAGCCACGTTATTTTTTTATTTTTTTATTTTTGCATTCAGAAATTTTGTTCCACTTTCTTATTTCAGATACAACAATAATCGTGTTCTCCATCACTCCATTTTCATACGAAGAGAGAGATTTTTTCTATCCATTCTATCTACTCTAACATAATCTAATTTCTAATATAATATATGTAATATGAAAGCCTATCAACAAGATACTGACATGTGTCCCGTATAAATGTGATACTTTATTTTTTTAGATGTATTTTACTCATTTCTCCCGATAATTGAATCTTTTGAAATGCCACACCTATTCATTATGAACGTTTTTATATATTTCTTACAATCAATTTGTCTTTTCACGAATTAATCTAACTTTTTACATTTTTATTACATGTGTCCCTCTGAAAATGCTATATGTAATTACTTTTTAGATGTATTTCATGCCTTTCTTAATATAAGTGAGTCTGTTATTATTCCACAAGCTATTTAATACAAATGTTTATAGAAGAAGAAGTGTCAATTGTTTCATATATATTTTTTGTATACTATAAAAAAAGATTATAAAACACCCGCACATCGTGTGGGTTACAAACTTGTAACAATGAAACTAGGATTCTTAATTTGGAATGGAGAGTATTTGACAAAGTTAGAGTTAAAGACGAATTTTACTTACGGTAAAGTTACGTGTTGTGGTCCAATTGTGGCAAAATTGTCATCTTATTCTGTTTTTTAAAAATATAAATCCCATTAATATCTTATAAAATTATATAGAGCAATCTTCATGGATGAAACTAACTTGATAAAATTTATAATACTTTAGGGGATTTATTACCAAAAAAAAAAATCAGGGGTGTATTTGCAAAAACAATGACAGTAAGGGGATTTATTGCAATTCACTCAAAGTTCTATATATACATATTGTCTTGCTATTTTTTTCTCTTTAAAATATTTTTATCAAATTTATGTACAACTTATAATGAGTTTCATGAGAAACTCTTATTTTAACATAAAGTGACTGCAAAATTTAAGGGGGAGCCCAGTGGCTTTATTTATAAAATTCCTAGAACTTTGGTTGCAAGTCTCCTAGTTAAACAAGGAAACATACTCTCAAAAGGAAAATACCTAATTATATAACTAGTAATTATCTATCGGGATCACAAGTGTTTAGTTCCAATTTTTGTGATTTAATTTTAGTCACTCCCATGTTCTTATTTTTTATAGTTGTTGGTCATATTTTAACAACTATGGGACAAGTGTTATTATTTATGGAAAGGAAGATGGCCGGTTAAATGCGGTTACAAAGTCGTTGATGACGATTTTGAGTGGTTATAGGACTTAATACAATTTAAAAAATACATGAGATGTAGTGAGAACAAAATTTTGGAAATGAAACTAACCCAAAAGAGCAATAAAGAATATTAAATATTTAGTCCCATTTTTTAAAATTCATTCAGTCTTATTGATATATTTATTTTTTTAATTGTTGGTTATATTATAGCAACCAAATGACATGTGTCATTCTCTGCGAAAAGAAAAATAAGCGGTTAGAGGCGATTAAAGAGACAATACAAATAATTATGAGAATTAATATAATTAAAAAATACATATAATAAAAGCGCAACAACACCTTGAAAATGGGACAAATTGAAAAAAACATAGTATTATCTATGAAGCTTTTAAAAATAAATGGAACGCTCACCGGCGGCATGCCACGTATACTTTGTGGGATAAGGTTTGTGAAAATAAGGGGAGAGTTAAGAAAACAAAACAAAACAAAACAAAATTATCTTTGATGTTGTAGGGCTCACTTGTGTGACACACATGAAAACGCATTGTAAATTGTAATAGATAGATATTCCTCACCCATTGGTTAGTCTGTCCAAGCATTAGCAATAAGTGTAGATTGAAATGAGCAATTTGCTGATTGTCCTTGTCCACGGGGGTGGTCACGGAGCATGGTGTTGGTACAAGGTGGTCACGCTACTACGGGCAGCCGGTTTTCGAGTCACCGCCCACGACATGGCGGCCTCGGGTGTGAACCTTAGGCGGGTGGAGTAGGTCTACTCCAATATCATCGAATACGTCGAACCGTTGATGGAGTTCATGGAGGCTCTACCGCAGGACGAAAGGGTGGTCCTGGTAGGTCACAGCATGGGTGGAGTCTCCTTGTCACTTGCCATGGAAAGGTTCCCTCGGAAGAATGTTGTTGCTGTTTTTGTGACTGCTCTTATGCCAAGTCCCCATCTCAAAATGTCCACCATCATGGAACAGGTACTCACTACACCCCTAACTCAAAACCCCATCTTTGTGTTGTGTGTGCGCATATCCGTATATAACTTGCTTATGAGAGACACATGTAATAAGCTGAAATTTTGGACAGCACGAGAAAGAAGTAGATTCTCTTATGGACACCCAGTTTCAATACGATCAAGGGCTGGACAAACCTCCAACCTCCTTCCTCGCTGGCCCCAAGTTTTTGGCATCCAAGTTGTACCAACTTTCCCCGCCTGAGGTAAGTGTGCTCTCTATGGTTTCTTTGGTTGGAAAATATGAAAATACATAAGGGGAAAAACAAAGAGAGTTTTGTTTTATTTTACCAATTGAAGTAATAAACATCTATTTTATCAATTAAAGTCCCGGTAACAAAACAATGATTTATTTATTATTTTGTACAAAAATAATTACACAAAGTTTTATATTTCCTTCGCGATCCACCAAATTCTCTATTTCTCCAATTTCATTTATTTCTCTAAGAATAATTATAGGGAGACCCTCAAAATTGTATAGAAAGATCAAATCCAGTGACGTGTCAGACGAGTATTAATTGGTGTTCTTGCGTTTGTGGGTCTGTGCCATGGGCAATAACTAATACATGTTTGATACATCACTGGATTTTTATTTTGTGTACAATTTGAGAGTCTCCCTAGAATCACTCTTTCTGTAAATATAACGGACCTAGTTTGGTTGACCATCGAAAGAGTTGTTATAAATAAATAAATTTTATAATTTGAAAAGTTTAAAAAATATGAAAAGTTAGGAATCTAGCTTTTAAGTTGAAATTGAAGGGCTTTGTCTTTGAAGAATTTAAGCTTAATTTGTTTGTCAGGAAAGTGAAGCGAAAAAAAGATTTCCCGAAAAAGTAAAGTGAAGTGAAGGAAAAATGAAATTTATTTTTTTGTGTGAGTTTGTTAGCAGGAGGAAAACTGCAAGAAAATTATAAATAAAAAAAATTATATACATATACACATATGTAGTTATAACTTTACAATAAACAAAAGTATGATATATTTCTTATTCAGTCAGTGGGAAATATGATTTATATAATAAACATCCATTTAATTCAAACATTACTAAATATGAATAAAAATTATGAACATTTATAATTAGTAAAAATATCAATATATATAGCGTAAAAGTAAAAATAATATTAAAAATAATTTATGTGGTAGAGCGTATTGTTTTAAATATTTATTGGTAAATATTTTAAATAACAACAACAACAACAACAACAACAACAACAACAATAACAACAACAATAATAATAATAATAATAATAATAATAATAACAATAACATTAATAATAATAATAATAATAATAATAATAATAATAATAATAATAATAATAATAATAATAATAATAATAATAATAATAATAATAATAAAAGTCAAAATAATAGTAATAACAATTTCATGGTAATATATCAACTTTACTTGAACATTCCTGCAAAATCCTAGTTTTATGGGAGGATGTGTTTTGTGGAAAAAAAAATTCCTATAGGATAATTTTAGAAAAAAAATTCACAATTTTCCTGCTAACCAAATAGAATAAAAAGTACAAGAAAATTATTTTTCTTTCTCCATTCCTTTTATTTCCTAACAAAAAAATGCACCATTAGTGAAAGATTCCTAGAGCTTTTTATTGACGGCTATATAAATTAAGTGAGTTTCTATGTAATTCAATAAAAGTGAAAAGCCAACAAAAAAATATATTCTTTCGCTGTTGATTTTCTAATATTTTCTTTCATTTCTTTTTTGTTCCCTCTTCTGGATAGCAGACCGACTCTTAACCTTACCTTTGCATGTTTATTTGTTTATTTATGTATTTGGGATAGTTACTAATGTTATATAAATTATATTAGAGATCCCCGTCTTTTTAAGAGAAATAGACTTAGCCTTTTATTTTCATACAAATAGCAGCATTATCACATTTGGATGTATCAGATTTCATGCCTAAAAGTAATTAAAGAAAGAGCATATCTAAGTGAATCACAAAAGCATGATCTAAAATGGTTTATTGTTACAATTAAAAAGATAAGATGGTCTATTGTATTCTTTTATGGGATTCATGATATGTTTTGATAGGATTTGACTCTTGCAACCACATTGGTGAGGCCCGACCCGCAATATGATTGGGAAAAAATGTCAATGGAAATTGCACTGACTTGGGAAAAATATGGATCAGTTAATCGAGTTTACATTGTGAGTGACCAAGATAGAATATTAACGAAGGAACTGCAAAGGTGGATGATTAAAAATAATCCACCAAATGCGGTCAAAGTTATCCCTGGTTCAGATCACATGGTAATGTTCTCCAAACCCCAAGAGCTTTCATCTTGTTTGCAGGAGATTGTGGAGGAAAACTACTGATTGTTATGTTGCTATTTGGCTATTATTAATAAGGTATGAGCCACTATGGCTAAAATTGGGAACTTCTAGTTCAAATTGAGTGTTTGTCCAACACGTTTCAAAGGAGTGTATGAGAGATAGTTAATGATTTAATTATTAGTTGGTACACACATCTGAGCACTAATTAAATTTATATTTCAAAATATTATGTAAATAGAACATTAAATATGATATAAAAAAGGGATTTAGTAAATTTAGGACATATTTTGGAAATAGGACAACAAATATTTATTTATAGTTTTATTCCCTATTTTTGAATAAAGTCGTTGGCGCGAACCCGTATTCATAAAACATCAACAAATCAGAACGTATCCCTTTAATTTGAAAATAGGGACTAAAAATGGAAATTAAATGTTTGTTGTCTTATATCCATAATCAATATTATTTTAAGTCCTAAAAATACATAATCTATATAAGAAAACCTAAAAGATATAAAAATATTGAATTAACAAGGGACTGATTCAAAAGTAAAATGTTAAACTGTAACACCTCATATTTTTGACGATTTAAATAATTATGTGATTAATTACTTTTGGTAGAAATAATTATGTGATTAATTATTGTTGTTGGATTAATTAAATTAAAAATGCGAGAAATTAATTTATATTAATCCGGATTGGAATATTTACTAACCAGCGTGAAAAGGGTTAATACTTATTGTGGAGAATTATTGAATATTACTGTGTGATATGTAATACGAAATAATGAAATTTGATAAATTGTCATAAGTGAGAAATACGACAGTTTGGTAATTTAAGTCTGACACGTGTAAAAGTCGTGTCGGGACTGATTGAATATAATAAAAAAAGAATTTATTTTTATTAACTCGTATGATCATTTCGAGTGTGTCGTTGAGTCCGGAAGGGTCGAGATAGTCAAAATAGTATATCCGGGTGTTTAGTTTGGGTCCCGGGGTGATTTTAGGTCTAACCGGCCCCCCGAGAGGGCATTATGGTAAATTATATTTTTGGGATAAATTAATGGACGAAAATTAAGAGTAATTATATCAGCCAAGGAGAGTCCATTAGGGTTAAAAAGTTACCCGAAGTTAAGAACGGCTATAGGATGTGTGAGGGAGAGCTAATCCCAAGAAAAAAAGTGCCAAGATAACACCACCTTGCACAATCACCACCACCACCACCATGTAGATCGGGACGAGGTGAACACACCCATACCAACATCACCAACAGATCAGACCATTATATTTGAGGCAATTGTTTATTACTTGCTTTCTTTTAGCAATAATTATGCTCATGTTAGTGTAGGTGAAATTAATCATGATTTACATATGAATTGGGTGAAAATTGGAGATTTAAATTATGATTAAGGATTTGTTTAATTAGTGGTTGAAATTCCTTCATGTATGTAGAGGATTAATCACGGAATTGGATTATATATTGATGAACGAATCTGGGTTGATTAGGTTCTTTAAATGAAAATTCGGAAACTAGGGCTCATATGAATTAATTTGGGGATTTTAAATAATTATGATGTTTAATGACGAATTAATGATCCTAAGATGTTGGGAATGATTTATAATTTATTAGGTGTTGATGGGTATTGATGATGAGGCATTGGGTGTTGAATCTTAGAGGTTTTTAGGTCCAAAAATGGGAGAAAACGCTGAAATTTGGTTAAGAAGACGAAACAGTGGGTGTCGCGCGAAGTGATTTGAACGACATGTGGAAGTGGTTCAAACAAGATGGAGATCTCGTGCGAAGTGGTTCGAACGACATGTGGAAGTGATTCGAACGACATGTCATTCTGGTTCGAACAACATGACATCTGGTTCGAGCGACAAAAGGAATTTTTGGGAATTTTCTTAGAGTCCAGTTTTGAGTTTATCGATTTATTGGAGTGAGAGAAACTTCCAAATAGTAAATTTAAATAAGACGCAATTTCGGGAAAGTATGTGAGAATAAATACTTTAATTATTTCAGTATAGAGAGAATATACCTTGGAGATTACGAGAGAGATAGTAATCTAAATATTTATACTATACGTAGAGATGAGATTAAAATACGTATGAGGAGTATATATGTAGGTTGGAGAAATACCTATAAATTATAATAGGATGTGTCTATGCCTATTATGGGAACTTATTGTTAGGTGCACTAATGGGTAATAATCCGGGGGTGCAAGAATCTTATAGTTAGGCGCACTAATGAGTGATAACTCGGGGGTACAGAAATTCTATTATTAAGTGTACTAATGGGTGATAACACGATGGTACAAGGATGATTATTGTCAGGTGCACTAATGGGTGATAACCCGAGGGTGCTGGATTATTATTGATACGTGAATTAATGGGTGCTAACCCGGGGATGCAGGATTTTCTTAATAGGTGCATGTAACAACCCTCGATTTTCGGAGACTGAGAAATTAAATTTTAGGAAGATAAAATCTAATTAAATTGGAGAATTTCAAAATTTGGGAATTGAGGGCCCAAAAATAGAGAATATTTTAAAGTATCCCGGATGATGATTTTGAGGGTACCATCGATCCCGAAAGGGTCGAAATAGTCAAAATGACTGTCATTGGTTTTTATTTCGGCTCCGGAATGTTTTTAAGTATGTTTGGCTCGAATTGGAGTAAACGAGTCATTTAAAGTGTGTATTAACATTTAAAATTGGGATTTTGTTTTAAAGGATTTGGAGGCTTACGGATGAAGCCATTTCTCATTTGAGAGAAAGAGGGAAAAAGCCCTAGAGGGAGAAAGAAGAGAGAAAGAAGAAGAAAAGAAGAGAGAGAGGAAGAAAGCTTGGATATTCCGTCCCAAAACCGCGACATCGAGGACGATCCAACCTCTACAAATATGAGGCAAGTGTTTAATCTTGCTAAATAGCTATTTGTGTATTTCATTTCATAATTTGTGGGTTAAAGAAATGGTTTTTGGGTATAAGCATCAAAACCTAAATTTTGGTTTAAATCTTGAAATTTAAGATTATAATTGGGTTTAAGGGATATAAATGGTAAGGATGATATGTAGGATGGATTTTCTTGTTATAAATATTATTGGGTTAAAGATTTGGGGGCTTGAGGATGATATGTGGGTGTTTGAGGGTTGTGGGTTTGCTGAAAATTGAAAATCGGCCAAGGGAACTGGTATGGCCGGTTGACCGCGGTCTGGGGACCGGTCGACCGCGCGTTAAGGGAAAAGGCTACTGCATTTCTTCGTAGGCAAAATTTTGACCCGCGGTCGACCGGGGGTCTGGGACCGGTCGACCGATCCCTTGTTTTTAGCCCTAGAATGGGAAATCCTTTTTCCCCTTTTTCTTTTGGAGTTTATTCTTAGAGGCTTCCTTAATGATTGTTTTATGGGGTTTATCTAGGAGGACTTCTAGCCCTTTTTGGTTGGGCTTATTGATTTGGAGCTTTCTCTTATGTAGTAAGAGATATCCTTTGGTGATCTATAGGGGGTCTCTCACTTAGTATATGATAGTGAGGACTTCTTGGAATAATTGGATAAGAAATATCCATGCATGTTGTGAAATTTCTAGGCCGACCTTTATGTCAAATCCTTATAAAGATAGGATATTGTTAAGATACAATTTGGGGCCAAATGGAAGAGAGTGGTCGCATACTCTTTAAGAGTGAGGGATCTCCTATCCTTAGAAATGTTTAGACTAAGGAACAAATGATAACCCGATAGGAGCAAGGGTTCATAAAATTAATTGAACCGTAGGTAAAATTGGGAACGGCTTGGGATCGTACTATCGACTTGAATAAGCGGTAGCATAAATTCTAGTTAGGATAGTTTACACGTAATTATGGGGATATGACCATTGAGATTCCAATACTTGAAACGAGGTTGGAATAATTTGAGGTTTTAGACTGTTAAGTCATGTGTGTGCCTATGGTTAAATAGTACTAAAGGAAATTATGTACTTTCACATTTAGAGGTGAAATTTGTAGTGATGGATTCCTACACAAACTCTTGGGCGATAACCCTAATGTTGAATATATATGTATAGATATATACATATGGTTTTGGGAGACTATTCTGTAACAACCCAGGTTTTCGAGCGACTATTTTATACTATTTTGCCTAATGGGCTAATTTTATAAAATAGGGAATGTTGGAGTAAATATTATTTCCCGAGAGACTTAGGGATAATATTTACTATGTTTTGACTATTTACCGTTATGAGAAGGTAAATAGTGTTATATTGTGTATTTTGCGTCGTTATATGTAAAACGACGGTTATGACCTATATTTAAATTTGGGTATAATTATTGAATTAAAATGGATTTGGAACACAAAAATAGTTCACACTTTCCCGAATGCCAAAATAGGGGGTGCGGTTGTTTTTAGAATAGTCGAGATAGTCGAAATAAGTGCCCAGTTGTAATTTTTGGGGATTTAGGCATTTTTAAGGGGTTATGACTCAATTACGTGGTTACGAGTCATTTTAGTGGTGTATTAGCAATTAGGAGTGGGGGTTTATATTTTGACACTTATAAATTCCCCACCCCCCTTTCTTTTTCTTCATTTGAGTGAGAGAAGCCAAAGGAGAGAGAGAGAGAGAGAGAAGAGAAAGTAGAGAGAGAGAGAGAAATGGAGAATTTGGGCCGGAATCCGTCGCTACCGGAGGTGTTCAGAGACTACGAACCTCGAGGCAAGTTTCTTACTTGCTAGATATTGATTTAGTGTGATAAATTGCATGTGTAGTTAAGTTTTGGGAGGTTTAAACCATAAATGGGTTTTTGTAGATTTTGGTGTTTAATCCATTAATCTTGTGTTTTAATTTGATTTGAGGATAAATTATTAGTTGTATATGGTGTAGGAATGATTTGGTAGAATTAGATGTTGTTGATGTTGGGCAAAAGCAAAGATTTGGGGTTTTGGGATTTTAGGGTTTATGTAACCCGTCGCCCCAAACTGGGCAAAATCCCAGGACCGAATCGATTCGGCCCTATGGGCGAATCGATTCGGATAAGGAGAGGGTTACAGGTCTTGCAGACCGAATTGATTCGGATTTAAAGCGAATCGATTCGGTAATTGCAGAGGGCCAGTTTTTGCTCACCGAATCGATTCGGCTATTTAGCGAATCGATTCGCAAGGGCGAATCGATTCGGCCCAAGGGGCGAATCGATTCGGTTCCCCTGTTTTTGTGAGATTTACTTATCTTGATTTTTAGCCCCCTTTTTTTTTAGATCCAAGGCTTAGGAACCTTACTTTGGGAAGTAATTAAGAGTCCTAGAGGGTGGTTTTGGGTAGACGAATGCCCTAGGATGATAACGGGATATTTAGGCTTACCGAGGGCTAAGTTGCGTAGGTTGATATCCGAATGATTTAGGAGATTAACCTAGAAATGAAATTTGAAGTTAAAATATTAAAGTTGAGCTTTTGAGAGACACTCCATTATGGAGACTCACTTTGAGGGTTTATGAATTATATAAACCATTTGGGAATATTTTGATGGTTAGTGGCACTTTGGGGTCTTAGGTCCTTAATAAAATATGACTTAATAAGGAAGTAATGCACCTTCTAAAAGCTGGTGCTTAATGGCTAAATGGATGATTTTTGGAAATATAAAATATGAGTTTTCAAAAATGGAAAAAGTAATGTTTTTCATAAATGATAATTTATGGATACACACCTCTCTAAATCGCTATCATAAAGGAAGTCGCGCGCGTTGTGGTGAAGCCCCCTGGCTAATGATGCAGGGTGGATATAGTCCCTAGGCCATGGGAGCGCTTATGGTTGTATATTTTTCTGCGGGGGTAGGGAGATTTCAGGTGTGGTCTTGGCTACCACGCAGGCTCATGGCCGCTTCCCGACGTTTCGATAGGATCCCAGGTTGTCTTGGAGGCCCTGGAAGATGATAGCCATTTAGGGGCGCGCACAGTGGGGAAACCCGGACGGGCGGTCTTAGAATCGTTATATATATATATATATGTATGAATATAACTATTCTAAATCAAGTTGGACTTGATGTATGTAAATGCCATATAGAGCATGATGAAGTGCCATGAAGAGCACGATGTAAGGCCGTAAAGAGCCTATGATGATGATCATATTCCTGATAAGGAAGATATTTTTATAAAGCGAACAATTGAGATAAATGCCTCTAGAGCATAAAAAGTATGATTATATTTCCTGATAAGGAACAAATTCATGAAATGAATTAGTATATGATGAAATTAATTTGGTAAACACTTGATAAAGTGTTGTACCATTCATATGTATATTCCTAAAGATAGAATTAGGAATTGTGCCAATAGATGATGGATGGGTTTTACTTTTATAGTTTCTTTGTGTAGCTGTAGACGTGACCTCCCACACTTATGCACACACTTGTATTTATTTATTATTTCGTGCTTAGGGTCTAATGGATCTCGACGATCAACCTTGCCTAAGTAGTAGTGTATCGAGGGGGTTCCTTGTTTGGATTTCGCTTTGCGAGGCACCCCACGCACGAATAGGGCATAGTGTTGAGACTGGGGAAAAGTTAACCTTTAGTACTTAAATTATTTAGGACAGGGTCTAATGTATCTCGACGATCAACCTTGCCTAAGTAGTAGTGTATCGGGGGGGTTCCTTGTTTGGATTTCGCTTTGCGAGACACCCCACGCACGAATAGGGCATAGTGTTGAGACTGGGGAGAAGTTAGCCTTTTGTTCTTTCTATAACCTGAGCATCATTTATATTGCGCTAGGTTACTGCTAGATTGAGAGGTGAGGAATCTTATTGTTATCTGCGAGAGATTTACGCACTTACCTGCCATGCATTTTAGTCACATGGTAATCATATCGAACCCGGCCCTGACCGGTTTCTATATTTCCTTGTTTCTGCATATTCTTTGCCGTTACAGGTGCCCTTCCGCATGGACACCCGTGTTTACATTTCCATTTCCAGTTGTCATGGAGCTACAGCACATTGTGGATGTTGTAGGATACTTGTTGTAGACGCTTCCCTCTATTGCACTCTAGTTATGTTCAGTACTTTTATTCGGGCGTGTTTGCCCAAGGTATTGCACTCATTTATTATATTGTAAATATTGATTGTGATACTTAATGTATTATTTGTATTGGTCTGTGCACCGACAGCTTATTCGGTGATTATTTATGGTGTTGTCATACTATATTCATCGATTTTTGATACCCACCGTTTTTACAAATGGGATTGTCTAAGTGTTTCTCTTTTACTTTTAAATTTTGTTTATGACAATCCGTTTTCTAAAATGATTGGTGGTTATCCCATACTATTATGTTAATCGACAGTGATGCTAAGAATGGACCATCTATGATTCCTGTGATTATTGGAGTATTGGGCTGGCCACCTATTATTTTAGTAGGCGGGTTGTCACATATTCATCATAGGAAGAATGATTGAATATGTTTCAAGTGAGAGATTGTATTCACATATCGAGGTAAATTTAAAGGAAATTGTGGTGACGGCTTGTATATTGAGGATTATGTATACTTGTAGCCGAGTTTATATATCTTATACATATGAACAGGAATTAGTTTGTATATATAATGATGTAGCGATGTGTGAATATATGTGCATATATCTATGTATGAATATGAATATATGGATATATTTATGTCGTGGACATACATGGTATGGATATTTAAACCGTATATGATGGTTTACTATATTGGATCATATGATGGGATCATATGGATGTATGTATATTGCACATGAGAGCGATATATATACTTATGTGGTTAAGCATACCCCGCTCATGCTATCATTGGGAAGTTTCCGCGCAGAGGGTGAGCATCCTGGCATATAGAGCAGGGTGTGGATATTCCCCAGGTTATAGTCGTCCCGTGTGTTATTATACGATAGATATATATTTTGGGATGAGACGTGGTAATTATGTTTCGTCTCATTTCCGGTTGGAGCTATGACCGCTTCCCGGGACGTCGTGTGTGTGAGTTATCACGAGGTGGGTGTCGTTGATCCCCACCAGGTGGTCCCCAGTTATTACGTGAGCCGGACTCTGGGAAGATGATAGCATTGATGCAGTTTTATCGGCGCTATATATAGTCGGGTATTATATTTGCATGGCCATTGTACATCATATATGGTATGTACACTTGGTCATGGGTATGGATGATGGTATGTATATATATATGGTGAGAATAAAATACCTATATATATATTTATATATCCTAGGTGAAAGGTTATGGTATTTCTATGGGGTGCATCTTGGATGATTATGGTGTACCAGATTAATTGGGGGTTGATGTATCGTATTTGAGGAATATTTCGGTTCATCATCCCAAGGTTATTATTGGAGATATTAGTTGTAGTAGTAGTATAATATTGTATACATGGCATTATGGATCTCTAGGATCGACATTGTCCAGGATTAGTGTAACGGGGTGGTTCCTTGTTTGGATTTCGCTTTGCGAGACACCCCACGCACGAAACGCAATACATTGTTGAAATTAGGGAGAAGTTTTGTCGATATTTATGTGTGGAATAATGGACCTCCAGGATCTACGTTGACAAGGAGTAGTGTAACGGGGTGGTTCCTTGTTTGGATTTCTCTTTGCGAGACACCCCACGCACGAAACGCAGCACAGCGTTGAAATTGGAAGGAAGTCGTGTCAATAATAATATTGCATGATTAATGTAAAATTAAATCGTATGTTTCAACCCAAATGCATATTGGGTAATTTATTCAATTCATAAATGGTTAAATTATAACCGGAATCCACTAAGCCTAATAAGGCATATATGATAGAAAATAAATACTTAACTGTGTTTAGAAAAGGGGTGGATTCTTGGGTTATGATAGGAAAGTAGCTCTCGTGGGTATAGGCTAGGCCTATGATAAGTTAAGTTGTCCTAATAAATATGGGGGTAATTTAACTAAAACTTGTGGACGCGAATAGGTGCGCGCCTTTAGATGAGAGGTGAGTTGGGGTTTCACGAGAGTGCGATCTCACTTTAATTATGAAATAAGTGCACCGATATTTATTATGCACTGTTAACACACTTGCTAAATATTTTTCACAATTCAGGCTCTGACCCGTTTACTTTTCTCTCTTACTTGTATATATATATATTACCACAGGTATCCTACCGCATGGATGCCGGATGACCTTCTATCCAGAGTCTTGGGAGCCGTGACAGGTGCAGACTGTTGCGGGATGTTTCATGTAGCCCCTTCCTACTTCTTTAAAATTCTAGGTAGGATTCATGTTGTAGATCGGGCTTGTACCCAAGGGATATTTATATACATGTTTATATTTATTCCATTTCAGTTAATGTATTGGCTGTGACCCGACAGCTTATTCGGGTCTACTTTTTGTGGTACATTCGGTTGTATTTATTTATTTCATTTTATTTCTAGCATTTCATTTATCATAGTTCTTGTATGCATCTTTCTTTTCTTATTGGTGGTGTTATAGTGTCAGTTGGTTGTTTGTTGCATATTTTATTTAAATTTTAACATCTCTCTTATATGATATCGGGTAGTTAGTCATATATTATATAGTACCGACAGTTGATGTTGAGACTGGACCATCTGAAACTCCTGATTTAATATAGTATAGGGCTTGCCACTCGTTATTATTTTAGGCGGGTTGTTACAGCACTAATGGGTCTTAGCCCGGGGGTGCAGGATTAGTATATATATGTATAGGGATCATGTTTATATATATATGAACTTGTGTATATTTCTACTGCGTGAAATTAGTAGACTTGGTAATAATAATAATAATAATCATTACATTTCACCAAGTTGTCTTAACCTAAGGGTGCAGGATTAGTGTATAAATATAGGGATGATGAGACTATATATATGTATAAGTGTACTAGAGTAACTTTCTACTTTGTGAAACTAGTAGATAAAATGGATATTAGAAATAAGATAATCTTAGTGGATAAAAGATTAACAATTCAAACGGTGAATAATGAAACTTAGTATGTGAGATAAACTATCTGAATAACGAATTGTATGGGCGATACGAGGATACTACTAATGAGCATAGTTAGTATTAGTATGGTTTCTAACTTGTTAGACTGGGAGGTATAACTAGGGGTAGATTAGATGTTCGTTAGGCGTGCACAATAGACGAGAGGTGAGAAACTCATGTGAGAGTTCGATAACTAACATGAGTATAAGACTTGTTTTAAGAACCAGTTTTAAATACTTGCTAAATCATTTTTACACCTCGGTCTCTGACCCGTTTCTTGTATTTCTCCTCTCTTATGTATATATATATATATATATATATATATATATGTATGTATGTATTAGTACAGGTGCCTAGCCACAGGGACACCGGTTCTAGATACTTGGGTGGTTTGCCGAGCTGCAGTTGTTGTGGAAGTTGTAGGTCATTGAGATTAGATGCTTCTCTTATTTTATTCAGTTCCTAGTTTAGATAATTCAGTTCGGGCATGTGTCGCCCATCCTCATTAGAGGGACTGTACTCAGTTCCTTTGTAGTTCTTTTCTATTGGATTGAGTATTTATTTTGGTTTTGTTTGTGACTTTGAACTGGAAGGTTTTATCCATTCTTAATTATTCAGTATTTAATTCAATCATCATTCATTTCTTATGTCTGGTTTATAATTCAATGTTCAGAAATTAATTGAATTAATTGGTTTCAAATTAAATTGGGAAATGTTTTGACACTAGCTTAATTAAATGTTAGGTAATTAATTGGATTTAAGTTTTCGACAGTGATGCTAAGAAGGAACCAACCGAACATTCTGTTATAAATTTTATAAAGAACTGATCACCCGATATTAAATTGGGTGGGGTGTCACAGTTAAACGTGTTCCCCAATACAGTATACTACTACGTGTAAACTCACGCGAGGCGCGGACAAGACAATTGTGATAGTAATTTCGCAAGTTAAGTTGTTTACTTTGTGTCAGAGGGAATTAAAGTAAATTATGAATAAAGAGAATTTATCTCTAAATTAAAGGACAATTTTACGTTAATTAAGTCGGGGTGCGACATGTGCTCATGAGAAGGAATCGATATTGGACCTACGTACTTGTGTAGCCACGAGATCAAAGACTCCACAGTTAGATTGTGGTTAGTGTATATGTGTTGGCACATTTGAATGGGTGCGCTTAGCCTAAGTACATATTCATGAGCCTAAGAGGTCTAAGTTTACTAGTAGAGCATATAAATGTTTCTCTATTGGCTACTCGATGAATAGAAAATCATCAATATTTTTTTATTTGAAAAATCAAGTTATTATTGAATCAAATGCTACTGATTAATATGTGTAAAACCCGGGTTTTTTAGTTTTCTCAATTAAAATTAAATTTATAAATTTATAATTTCCTTTTATATAAATCGAGATGCGAAAGCGTACAACGTGATGGTTCAACTAAAACATACAAATACCGAGTTTTAATATTCTTAAATTAAGACTAAACACAAGTGAAATTAAACGAAGCACAAATATTAATTTCACTTAAACCAATTAATTGATCCAAGCCCTAGAATTTGCCAAATTCATAATTATCAATATTCCGAAGTTAGGCCAAACCAATTTTAGCGAAAGACTTGAATTAACTAAACTTTACCCAATATTTAATTTAAGTCCAAATTAAATTAAGTGTGATAATTTAAACCAAATTTTATCTTGAATTATCCTAAGCATGCGTTCTAAATTATTGTGCAAGATAAGATAAATCAATCACACTACGCCGCGATGTACGAGGAAAAACCCAAGACGAGAAACAACCTCGGAAGGCCCTAGCCACAAATTCACTAGATACGGAATTACAAGTACAAGACAAAAGACTTACAACACATGACTCGATCCCTCTCAAGTCTCGACGCTTCTTGTTGTAGACACCTCTTCCTAGCGAATAGCCTTGGAACACCACCGCGGTCTCGGAATCCACCGATAGGACTTTATATGGTCACCGTCACCCGTACATGAAGCCTTTCTCCTAGAGGGTAAAACAAAGTAAAACTTCTCTTCAATTCGGTGTAGAGAAAAACCGGTGCCAAACTCCAAGCAATTGATATGTATGTAAGAACTTGGAATAAACACTAATTTGGGTGTAAACTAGAGTGGTGAATGATTGTCTCTTTGATAAAAACACACTCAAAACATGAACATTTTCCTAAACCAATTTTGCTCTCAAAACACTCTCTAAGAGATGAAAAATTATGGAAAAGTTAAGTTGGAAAATGTTGTTCCCGCACATGATAAAGTCTAAAAAAGTTGGTTAAAAACTAAGTAGGGAAGTGGGTGAAAAACTTCCAAAAACTGTTCCCGCCTGGCATCTCACTCGAACGACATTCTCGTTTGAACGACATTCTCGTTCGAACGAGTCTTTTAACGAAGCTCCAGTATGGACTCGTTAGAAACTCGTTGGAAATCTCGTTAGAACGAACAATCTCGTTCGAACGACATTTCGAACGAAGGACCAGTATGCCTTAGTGGGAAGTCGTTGGCAAACTCGTTCGAACGACATCTGGTTCGAACGACATATTGAACGAACTTCCAGAATTTTGGAAAATTCAATTTTAGCCCACAAAACTTTATAAACTTATTTTAAAGTTCTAATTAATTCTTTCTGAAAATAAAAGACAGTTTTTATTAAACCTAACACCCAATAAACCTTGTTCCAAGCTCCTATTTATATAATATTGCATTCATACCTTGGGAGCATGGAACCATAGTTGATGACGTAGAAACGAGGCACGCAAACCGGCATGATGATGAAGCTTTATACTCTTTGCCGTTATGTCTTCAACAGACACTTCATAGGCTTGAGAATATTACAATTAAATACTATCCTATGAATAAATGTTTTTATCCGGAATTGAGCCAAAACTATAAATGGACTAAATTGGAAATTTGTGTCCTTACAAATCTCCCCTTTTGGCTATTCCGGGACAAAAACCAAAAAAATATCCTAAAGGGCCGTCAAGCTCTACTAGACTCAAAACATAACCGACCCAAACTTGACTCAACCCAAGGACCAAACGCTTTGCCATTGAAAGATGCCGCTTTAGAATAATTCCTGCACACTCAAGCAAACTCATCAAATGCATAGATAATATCAAAATATTATATGCAATTAATTAATTACTCCCCCTAAATTATATATCCCCTTTATTAGACCAATGACATACTTAGAAAGACGTCTCCCCCTAAGATAAATCTCCCCCAAACTAAGATACGATAATAATAGGATTCGATACCATTTCTCCCCCTATCATTCTCCCCCTTTTTGTTCAGGAATAGACAAAGGCTTAAAGAATCAAAACATAAAAGCATGTTGAAGCTTAAAGTGATAAGACATGAAAGCATATGGGCAACAAAATCAACGCAAAGGCAAAACAAAATATCATATATATATGTACTAGAAATATATCAATAAAGCACACGCACATATGTATAGATATAAACACACAAATGACACACACAACATATAATATAAGTCTTTCACACTCGTATGGAAAAAATGTGTCATATGGAAACGGAAGTGTTGGTGTGTGAACTAGTAACAATTAAATTTTGACCCTATCACTGAATAAACGTTCACGGAGTTCTCATTTGATTGCAAACTTCTTCACATTTAAATATAACCTCATGTGACAATATAGATTGAACTCAATGAACAAACATACACAATGCGTACAAGCCTAACATATTGATGATTCTACAATCAATAGAGTCATGACATGTAATACGCAACTAGGATAAACGGACATTGTGCAAACCGTTGATATATCATCCAATCTCTCTCAATATGTATTTATATTAAATTTGAATGAATATATCAATCAAACATAGGCCTTGGCAATTTATTTTCTTTTAAATGCCATATATTCTGTTTTTAGGCCTTTGGACCACGTATTTCTTTTAGGTCCATTCAAAACGGTGGCTTACTATCCCAAAGGATCACTTAGTCCTTTCGGAGCCCTTCCCCGTGCATATTTATATTGATCATGTTTTCATTTTTCACACAAATCTCACATGCAACGAATTTTGACATGCACTAGTCCTCCTAAGTCACAAATATGTAGATGACGGGATTGGAAGGAGAACACCTCACAAAGCTCAAATATACATATGAAGTTAAAATTACAAAAGAGCTCATGCATGTGTGAATAGAGGCATATAAAAATAGAATTCATTTAAGCAACACAAAATCCAACTACTCCATAAAACAATGGTAAATAACATAATAAGGATTGATAATCTAAACCAAAAGTTCTAGCCACGTGGGAGCGTAAAAGATGGAATTCAAACACAAGTATATGCCACTTAAAGTGTGTCAAACTAAAATACACACAAAATAAAATCTTTTTGAGTTTTTAAAATTTTCAACCAAAAATTGTATACTCAAAAGATAAACAAAAATAATTTGAATTTTTCATTAAACTTAAATTATCGAGAGATAAAACCCAAATGACAAACACAAATCTTTTTGTATTTTTTCATTTAATGCAAACAAAATGAAGGAAATATAATACAAAAGACAAACAAAAATCATAATTCTTGCATGTGATAAGCATGGAGCATAGACTAGAAAATGATTAAACAAGCATACATTTAGCATGTGAATATAGCATGAAGTACATAAGCTAAAGTATGCAAACACTAACACATTCATCCTTTAGATTTAGCAAGGGAGTAAGCATGTGAAAGTAAATGAGAATAAAAAACCCTATTTTGCAAGGCAACCAAGTCGTATTTCCTAACCCAAATTAATGAAGAATGACGATCTTGAGGTGTAGGAATTTTAAATACATTGGTTGCTTTACGTTGGGATTTTCTAGGAATTCGTTTAAGATCAAATTTTTTTTTCCTAAGATGACCTTTTCGACCACAATGGGTACAAGTAAAAACATGTCGAAAAGATTTACCTACGGAGTGATCTCTAAAAGCTTTCCTAGTAGATTCTCTTAAAACATTGGTTTTGGCTTTAGGGGTAAATTCATTACACGTATTGAAGCCTAAACCACAAGTGTCATTTTTAATTTGGACCGTTCCTAATATTTTATCTAGTTTTTCCGAACGACACTCCAAATCAAATTATACATTACTAGAGTCTTTTAATTTATTTTGCAATTCTAAAATGTTAGACTCTAATAAAATATTTCGCTCTTCAAAAGCAAGAAGCTCCTTTTTTAAGGATTCCATTAAACCCCTAAGGCTATCTCTTTCGCCTTCTACATATTCAAGCTTCTCTTAAAGAGTCCTCTCACGTGTCCTAAGGTCTTCTATTAAAGTATTTTCATCAATGACCTTGACACTCTCTCTTAAACTAGCTTCTAACTTCAAATTAGCCCTTTTTAATTTAATAGATTCTTTATAAAGTTCTTGAAAAGCATTTTGAAGTTCACTCACATTAACCTCTTCTTCATTTTCACTCTCTCTTTCTTCTCCACTCTCACTATCATAAAAAACAAGAGAATCATAAACTATGACCTTGGAAGTGTCATGTGTTAAAGTTTCATCAATCCATGAGTCCTCACTATCACTCACATGACTAGCCATAAAAGCCACAAAATTTTTCTTAGGGGGGGAATCGGGTCCCTCTTCTTTATCACTATCACTAAGGGTCGCATTATATGCAGTGGGTCGTTTACCCTCTTTCCTTAGTTTAGTGGGGCACTCATAAGCCCTATGGCCATAACCTTCACAACCAAAACACTTATTAGACTCGTCCCTATCTAAATTTTCATTACTAGGTTTAGGGATCTTCTCGGCTTTAGAAATCTTCTCGCTTTTATCATGTTTAGAAGTATCAAATTTCTTAAAATCATTTTTAAATTTATCTTTGTTAATTTTAAGAAATTTTCTAAATTTACGAGCAAACAAAGCCTTGTCTTCCGAGTCACTATCACTCTCGCTCTCTACTACTTGTTTGACCTCTTTTCGGGCTTTTAAAGCAATGCCCTTTTCGATTTTCTTTTCAGTTTTAGAGGGAAACATGTCTAGTTCATAGGTTTGTAAATCACCTACAAGCTCTTCTAATTTCGTAGAGGCTAAAGTTGGTAAAGAATTAAAAACGGTCACTTTTGGAATAAATCTATCGGGTAAGGACCTTAAAATTTTCTTTACAACACGGTTGTCGGGTATTTTCTCTCCCAAGTTAAAAGATGAATTAACAATATCAGAAAGTCTAGCATAAAATTCATCAAAAGTTTCGTTTTCATTCATTTTGATAGTTTCAAATTGAGTGGTGAGGTTTTGGAGTTTCGAAGCTTTAACGACACTAGTTCCTTTCATGAGTTAATTGTAAAATATCCCAAGCTTCTTTAGCGGTCTCACACGTCATAATGCGTCGGAATTCATCCGTTGTGACAGTGCTAAACAAGGCATTTAAACCACGGGAATTGAAATTAGCAAGTTTAAACTCATTTTCAGTCCATCTATCGGCGGGTCTGGGAACACGTTCATTTTCAACTAAATAAGTTGGTGGGGACCACCCATTAACAACTGACATCCAAACTCTCTCGTCGATAGATTTTAGTGCTGATTTCATTCGCGCTTTCCAATATGCGTAGTTTGAACCATCGAAAATAGGAAATTTTGAAAATGGGGAAAAGTCCATTTTAGCCAAAAATTATTTAAAGGATTGTTAACGAAATAATTTATCACTTTGGCTCTGATACCAATTTGTAAAACCCCAGTTTTTTAATTTTCTCAATTAAAATTAAATTTATAAATTTATAATTTCCTTTTATATAAATCGAGATGTGGAAGCATACAACATGATGGTTTAACTAAAACATACAAATACCCAATTTTAATATTCTTAAATTAAGACTAAACACAAGTGAAATTAAACGAAGCACAAATATTAATTTCACTTAAACCAATTAATTGATCCAAGCCCTAGAATTTGCCTAATTCATAATTATCAATATTCCGAAGTTAGGCCAAACCAATTTTAGCGAAAGACTTGAATTAACTAAACTTTACCCAATATTTAATTTAAGTCCAAATTAAATTAAGTGTGATAATTTAAACCAAATTTTACCTTGAATTATCCTAAGCATGCGTTCTAAATTATTGTGCAAGATAAGATAAATCAATCACACTACGCCGCGATGTACGAGGAAAAACCCAAGACGGGAAACAACCTCGGACGGCCCTAGCCACAAATTCACTAGATACGGAATTACAAGTACAAGACAAAAGACTTACAACACATGACTCGATCCCTCTCAAGTCTCGACGCTTCTTGTTGTAGACACCTCTTCCTAGCGAATAACCTTGGAACACCACCGTGGTCTCGGAATCCACCGATAGGACTTTATATGGTCACCGTCACCCGTACATGAAGCCTTTCTCCTAGCGGGTAAAACAAAGTAAAACTTCTCTTCAATTCGGTGTAGAGAAAAACCGGTGCCAAACTCCAAGCAATTGATATGTATGTAAGAACTTGGAATAAACACTAATTTGGGTGTAAACTAGAGTGGTGAATGATTGTCTCTTTGATAAAAACACACTCAAAACATGAACATTTTCCTAAACCAATTTTTCTCTTAAAACACTCTCTAAGAGATGAAAAGTTATGGAAAAGTTAAGTTGGAAAATGTTGTTCCCGCACATGATAAAGTCTAAAAAAGTTGGTTAAAAACTAAGTGGGGAAGTGGGTGAAAAACTGCCAAAAACTGTTCCCGCCTGGCATCTCGTTCGAACAACATTTCGTTCGAACGACATTCTCGTTCGAATGACATTCTCGTTCGAACGAGTCTTCTAACGAAGCTCCAGTATGGACTCGTTAGAAACTCGTTGGAAATATCGTTAGAACGAACAATCTCGTTCGAATGACATTTCGAACGAAGGACCAGTATGCCTTAGTGGGAAGTCGTTGGCAAACTCGTTCGAACGACATCTGGTTCGAACGACATATCGAACGAACTTCCAGAATTTTGGAAAATTCGATTTTAGCCCAAAACACATTATAAACGTATTTTAAAGTTCTAATTAATTCTTTCTGAAAATAAAAGACAGTTTTTATTAAACCTAACACCCAATAAACCTTGTTCCAAGCTCCTATATATATAATATTGCATTCATACCTTGGGAGCATGGAACCATAGTTGATGATGTAGAAACAAGGCACGCAAACCGGCATGATGATGAAGCTTTATACTCTTTGCCGCTACGTCTTCAACAAATACTTCATAGGCTTGAGAATATTATAATTAAATACTATCCTATGAATAAATGTCTTTGTCCGGAATTGAGCCAAAACTATAAATGGACTCAATTGGAAATTTGTGACCTTACAATATGAAGATAAGTTTCCTTGATAAATAGCATGAGCTCGATATACGCTAGTGTTTCCATTCTTAAAAATTCAGAACCTCATGAATCTAGTTTGGAACCAAGAGGAAGTAAAATAGCTAGTGCTGAAAAAGATTTTGGTTCTGACTTTTACCCTTACACATTAGTCGGGGACCCAAATACCCTTCAAGAAGCTTTATATTCTTTAGTTTTCGATTTATGGAAACAAGCTTTATCGCTCTCTCTCTAAGCTTTATCTTCTTTAAATTTTGATTTATAGAAACAATCTTTATCGCCCTCTCTCTCTCTCTCTCCCACCAGAAGAAGTTTTCTTTACAGAATTTTTTGCCTTACAACCAAGTTTTGTTCCCCCGAATTGAAATATTGTGATATTGAGCAATTAATATTGAACTTATGCTAATATACCAGATTATTACCGTGCAAAGTTTTCTGAGATTGAATTTGTTTTTTATTCTAGGTTATTTTATCCTGATGGTGACAGAGCATGATAGGGATTGTAGCATAATTTTGGGTAGATTTGCGAAAGAGAGAGACTTAGTCAGGGACTCAGGCATGTAATTTTTTTATTTTTGGATTTTTGCATTCAGTAATTTCGTTCCAGTTTCTTATTTCAGATACAACAATAATCGTGTTCCCCATAACTTCATTTTCATATGAAGAGAGAGATTTTCTCTATCCTTTTTGTCTAATCTAACATAATCTAATATCTAATATAATATATGTAATATGAAAGCATCTCAACAAGATACTGACATGTGTCCCGTATGAATGTTATACTTTATTTTTTTTAGATGTCTTTTATTCATTTCTCCCAATAATTGAATCTTTTTAAATGCCACACGTATTCACTATGAAGGTTTTTATATATTTCTTAGAATCAATTTGTCTTTTCATGCATTAATCTAACTTTTTTACAATTTTATTACATGTGTCCCTCTGAAAATGCTATATCTAATGACTTCTTAGATGTATTTCATGCCTTTCTTAATATAAGCAAGTCTTTTATTATTCCTTCTGCTATTTAATACAAATGTTTATAGAAGAAGAAGAAGTATCAATTGTTTTATATATATTTTATGTGTACTATAAAAACAGATTATAAAGCACGCACACATCATGCGGGTTACAAACTTGTAACATTGAAACTAGGATTCTTAATTTGGAATGGAGAGTATTTGACAAAGTTAGAGTTAAAGATAAATTTTACTTACGATAAAGTTACATGTTATGGTCCAATTGTGGCAAAATTGTCATCTTATTCTTTTTTTAAAATATAAATTCCATTAATATTTTATTAAATTATATAAAGGAATCTTCATGGATGAAATTAACATGATAACATTTCTAATATTTTAGGGGATTTATTACAAATTTTTTCAGGGGTGTATTTGCCAAAAAAATCATAGTTAGGGGATTTATTGCAATTCATACAAAGTTATATATATATATTGTTTTGCTAGTTTTTCTCTTTAAAATATTTTTTATTAAAATTATGTACAACTCATAATGAGTTTCATGAGAAACTCTTATTTTAACATAAAGTGACTACTAAATTTAAGGGGAAGCTCGGTGGCTTTATTTATAAAATTCCTAGAACTTTGGTTGCAAGTCTCCTAGTTAAATAAGGCAACATACTCTCAAAATGAAATCACCTAGTTCTATAACTAGTAATTATCTATTGGGATCACAAGTGCTTAGTTCCAATTTTAATTATTTATTTGTAATCACTCTCATGTTTTTATTTTTTTTAGTTGTTGGTGATATTTTAACCATTATGGGACAAGTGTCATTATTTGTAGAAATGAAGATGGTCGGTTCAATGCGGTTACAAAGTTGTTGGGGACGATTTTGCGTGGTTATTGAAATTAATACAATTTAAAAAATATATGAGATGTAGTGCAAAAAAACTTTGGAAATGAAACTAACCCAAAACAACAGTAAGGAATCTTAATTATTTAGTGTCATTTTTAAAAATTAATTCATAAGTCACTCCGACTTATTTATTTTTTAATTATTGGTTATATTATAACAACCATATGATACGTTTCATTCACTGCGAAAAAAAATGAGCGATTAGAAGCGATTAAAGAGAGATAATGAATAATTATGGGAATTAATATAATTTTAAAAAACATATAATAAAAGCGCAACACCACCTAAAAAAAAACATAGTATTATCTAATAAGCTTTTAAAAAGAAATGGAATGCTGACCGGTAGCATGCCACATAAACTTTATGGGATAAGGTTATGAAAATAAGGGCAGAGGTAAGAAAACAAAACAAAATTAACTTTGATGTTGTAGGGCCCACTTGTGTGACACACATCAAAACGCGTTGTAAATTATAATAGATAGATATTCCCCCCCCCCTGCTTAGTTTGCTCAAGCATTAGCAATAAGGGTAGATTGAAATGATCAGTTTGCAGATTGTCCTTGTCCACGGGACAGGTCACGGAGCATGCTGTTGGTACAAGGTGGCCATGTTACTACGGGCAACCGGTTTTTGAGTCACCGCCCACGACATGGCGGCCTCGGGTGTGAACCTTAGTCGGGTGGAGGAGGTCTACTCCAATATCTCCAACTATGTAGAACCGTTGATGGAGTTCATGGAGGATCCACCACAGGACGAAAGGGTGGTTCTGGTAGGTCACAACATGGGTGGAGTCTCCTTGTCACTTGCCATGGAAAGGTTCCCTCATAGGATTGCTGCTGCGGTTTTTGTGGCTGCTCTTATGCCAAGTCCCGATCTCAAAATGTCCACCATCATGGAACAGGTACTCACTACACCCTTAACTCAAAACCCCATCTTTGTGTTGTGTGCGTGCATATCCATATATAAGGTGAATTTGTGGACAGCACCTCAAAGAAGTAGATTCTTTTATGGACACCCAGTTTCAATGCGATCAAGGGCTGGACAAACCTCCAACCTCCTTCCTCCTTGGCCCCAAGTTGTTGGCATCCAAGTTGTATCAACTTTCCCGGCCTGAGGTAAGTGTGTTCTCTATGATCTCTTTTGTTGGAAAATATGAAAACACAGAAGGGGAAAAACAAAGAGAGTTTTATTTTATTTAACCAATTAAGTAATAAACATGTAAAAAATAATGATTTATTTAATATTTTGTACAAAAATAATTAAACAAAGTTTTATATTTGATACATATAAGGTGAAAAATTAGGGTTTCTTAAAACAAATTATGAGTTTGATTTTTATACAAACTTTATAGTTTTGGACTGAAATTTTTGGATCCAATTACATAAACTTTTGATTGACTAAAAATACAAAAAAAGTAAATTCATATAATGTAGAGAAGGGAGCTTGGATTTAAATGTTAAAAATAACATCTAAAGCCAGTCACAGTTAAAAAGACTAAGACAAATTCTTTGAAAACCCAAATTGTAATCTTAGTGTAATAACCCTCGCTTATGAGAACATATTTTATATTAATTACTAAGTATAGTAATTAGATATAAGTGTTGGGTTATGATTTGTATGCTAAATTAATGTAGAGAAGTTTATACTCATTATGCGTTTGCATATATATACCATAACTATGGGTGAATATTGCTATGTCATGCTTATTAATATCATCTGAATTTAAAATGATATTTGGCTTAATAATGAGACCGGAACCTAAACTGAATTATAAAATGTCCAAATGATAATTTGGAGGCTGCAGTTGATTCCGGAATGTGCGAAATAGTCAAATATTGTACCATATTGTATTTTGAGGTTTTGGGCATTTTTGACTGATTGTGCCTTAATTATGCAGTTGCGTATTATTTTATCGCACTATTAGTTAATTAAGTGGGATATTTGTCTTAAGCCACGACTTAGGCTTTCTAAGTCTTCTAATTACCCTAATTTCCTTTCCAAACCTAAAGAGAGAAAGAGAAAGAGTAGAGAGAAAGAAGGAGATTGAGGATTGAAGAAGGATTTTGCTCCTACACCAAGAAATCTGCAAATTTGCTGAATCAAGGCAAGTTTCTACTTGCTATTTGTGGATTAAGATAAATGATTTGTTATGATAATGATGTGTTAGTTATGGTTTAGCTAGTTTAGGGTTTTTCTTATGTATTTGTGGGTTTTGATTCATTCAAAGATGATTGGGATGATTCATGAGGTTTAAGATGGTCATTAGCAGTGTTGATGTTATCTTGGTGATGATAAAGGAGTTTGGTTTTAAGAGATTTGGGTTGGGTATAGATTTGGAGTCCAAGACTCCATAGCCAAAACTTGGCAAAATCGCAGGCCCGAATCGATTCGGCCCCCTGGACGAATCGATTCGGTTAGGTCCAGTACCCAGGTCTAGTGAACCGAATCGATTCGGAATTGGTCCGAATCGATTCGGCAGTTATGCAGAAACCCAAACTTTCTAACCGAATCTATTCGGTTTCCATCCGAATCGATTCGGCAACTTTGCAGAATCTCAGGTTTTCTGACCGAATCGATTCGGCCAAGGGGGCGAATCGATTCGGAAGCCTTGCGCTTTCCAATTTTTTTTTTTTCCAATTTTAACCTTTTTCTTTAGGATTAGTAATTAGGGACCTTCTTAAAGGAAGTAAACATAGGATTTTAGAGTATTAGTTGAGTTGGGTCGACACCCTAGACTCGAAAGGGTTCATCTAGGGTCCTTTTTAAGGGGGAATTTAAAGTAATGTTTAGGCATTACTTTTGTCTTGTAGTTTTATAAGGGTCTGGAACATCTTAGAGTCAAATTTGGAGACTTTAGGAATTAACTTGAGTTAGGTTTGACTTGATGGTCTATATTAAAGCCTAAAGGAGGCTTTGGGAATAACTTTGGAGTCTGAATTCCTTATCGAGGATGTTATGACGGTATGTAACACATATAGTCTCGGTTAAGCTTAAACATTTGTTAAAATGTGAAATTGATAAGGTAAATGATAATTTACTAAATCATGTAATAGAAATTAATAACATGGATGTTACACACCTCTCTAAATACCATCTTAAGGGAAGTCCGTGCGAGAGGTGAAGCCCCCTGGCTAATGAATGCAGGGTGGATATAGTCCTAGGCCATATGAGCGCTTGTTTTATTTTTCTGCGATGGGTAGGAGATTCTGGGTGTGGTCTTGACTACCCCGCAGGCATATGGCCGCTTCCCGACGATTTCGATAGGATCCCAGGTTGTCTTATGTTAGGCCCTGGAAGATGATGGTTATTTAGGGACGCGCACAGTGGGGAAACCCGGACGGGCGGTCTTAGAATCGTTATATATATATATATTTATAACTATTCTAATTATCGAGTTGGACTCGATGGAACATTAATGCTATAAAGAGCAAGATTATGCCACAAAGAGCATACTATTGAGATTAGTGCCATAAAGAGCACATGATAATAATTGTATTCCTGATAAGGAATGGCAAAGAAGATGAAATTGCAAAATGATGAAAGATGAAAAAGGCTCATAAGTACTTTTAATTCTTGTGTTAGTGAATTTCATTTTACATAGTCATTTATCAGTTTAGTTCCTTACATGATATTACCATGCTAGATTATCATCCATGCTTACGTGTACATTATTGTCATACCTGTCATTTATCTAGCGATCATATAAATCCAGCCTCTAACCGGTTTTCCTTTCTTGTTGTGTATGTATATATATAATCCGTTCAGGTGTTCCGCCGCACGGTCGCCCGTAATGACCTTTCCTTCCATATGTTTTGAGGAGTCGTGACGTCGTGCGGGTCTCACGGGATGTTTTGTGTAGACGCCTCCATTAATGCTTTCTAGTTATGATCAGTTTATTCGGGCATGTGGCCCAAACCGTTGTAATTGTATAATGGATTTATATTATAACACCTGGAACTTATTGTATGTTGTAGGGTTATTGTCGACCGACATTTCATTCGGTCCTTTAGTATCTTTTGGGTGTCTTATATACGCTTGTGGGGGTTTCCACCCTATATTTCTATCATGGGTTGTTGAAAATGTTCTCTTATTATTGCAAAACTAAAATTTTTGATAACCCGTTTTCTGGAATATTGTGTGGTTATTCCTTATACTTTGAATGTTGTTGTGATGCTGAGAATGATATCTATCCATGATTCCTATTTTATCGGGGTATAGGGCTGGCCACCCTTTATTTCGGATAGCGGGTTGTCACAGATGGTATCAGAGCATCAGGTTCTAAAGTCTTTAGGATCTATGCGGACTTGTCACGTTCTACCGTAGCGTTCTTTGATATAGAACCTAATGTTAGGATTGTTTTGCTGCTTATGTATGCGATCTTCTGCTAAATAGATTGTTTAATATTATGTTTTAACTCTATCTCGTCTTTATCTCAGATGCCGCCAAAGAGAGGACGTCCCGCTAGACGTAATAGGGTTGTTGAGGATGAGGTTGGTCCCCCACCGCCGCCACAGGGGAATATCAGTGCCGCTGAAGTGGCAAATATCGTGGCCCAAGCTGTTAACGCCGCGATGACTGCAATGGCACAACAAATGCCACAAGTTCAAGCAAGGGGACAAGAAGCACTAGTTCCTACGGGACCTTCTCAGTGGGAACGGGTGAGGGAGTCCTTCCTTAAGGGACATCCCCCAGAATTTGAGGGAGGTTCGGAAGTTATAAAGGCGAACCAGTGGAAGAAGGATATGCAGCGCCATCTTAGGATGGTGGAATGTAGTGAGGAGAAAAAGCAAATCCTCGTTACCTTCAAGATTGTCGGACTGCCTTTACACTGGTGGGAATCAATGACGACACCCGAACAAAGGGATACTATGTCCATCACCAATTTTTGGGCTTTGTTTGATGGAAAGTACTTCCCTCCCGCAGTTCAAAGGGAAATACAGAGGAAGCTTCAGGATTTGGTACAAGGGGAGAGATCGGTTGCCGAGTACGAGGAGGAGTTTACCCGGTTTGCAAGCTTTATACCGGATGAAGTAACTCCAGAAGCGAAGAGGATCTCCAAGTTTATAGGAGGTTTGCACTGGCGAATAAAACAACATTTGCTTGGAAATCTATCCCTGGTGACCTTTGGGGATGTGATGAATGCTTATTTACTTCACTGTCAAGAGCATAGATTATTTGTGCAAAACAAGAAGAAGGTTGTAGTTGTGGAGCAAGCGGTGAGGCAGGGAGGAACTGGGAGCGGAGGGGGAACATCTTCTTCGTCCCAATCCTCGGGGAACAAGCAGAATGAGAAGGATCCTCAGCAGGGGGATTCATCCAATCCTCAACGTTTCAGTGGGTTTAATGCTGGTGGCAACAATAATAATAACAGGCCGGGCCAAGGTGGACAACAACCACAGGGAGGTAGAGGTGGAAATGGAGGTAGGGGCCAACAGGGCCGAGGTGCGAGGCAATTCCAAAACAATTAAGGCAGGAATCAGGAGAATGCGGCAAATAAATGTTTTCAGTGTGGGGAGTTGGGCCACTATAAAAGGGCGTGTCCTCAGTTGGTTGGAGGGCTTCTTCCTAGGGCCCCACAGCAGCCGTATGTACAGTTTTTGCCCCAAGCGCCTAATCCGGTTGCTCCTCCTCAACATGGGCAATTGCAATATGGACGGGTTTACCATATTCAGGAGGCTATGCTCCCTCCACCTCCTCCAGCACCACCAGCGATCGAGGGTAAGTTTCTCATACATGGGCATATGGGTCGAATATTATTTGATACGGGTGCTACACACTCCTTTATTTCTAGAAGTTTTGCCCAGACTACAGGTTTGATAAAATCTGCTGAAAGTACCTTAACTAGCGTTGAATCCTCGATGGGCGATGGTTCATTGATTTTCTTCGTATGTAAAAATGTAGGGATTAACCTTGGTAACTTGTGTTTTGAGGCTGAATTGCTCGTCCTTGATATGGTCGGGTACGATGTAATTTTGGGTATGGATTGGCTAGTGAAATACCGTGCTATAGTGAATTGCTACAGGAAAAGCATAGTTTTTGCGGTTCCGGGACAAGAAATGTTCCTGGTAGTTATGCCTTGTATGGAAGGGAGTACGAGTGCTTATTTATATTGTATGGCGGAAGATGCATCTAGAGATGTTGTGGTTCCACTAAATTCTCTTCCAATTGTTAGAGATTTTGAAGATATTTTTTCGGGAGATACCGGGATTACCTCCAAGCCGGGAAATAGAGTTTGTGATTGACTTAATGCAGGGAACTCGAACAATTGCTAAAGCTCCTTATCGAATGGCTCCTGTGGAGATGAGGGAGTTGAGAGATCAGATTCAGAAACTACTGGAGCAGGGCTTTATTAGGCGTAGTACCTCACCGTGGGGTGCTCCGGTATTGTTTGTGAAGAAGAGAGACGGTTCTCTCCGGTTATGCGTGGACTATAGAGAGTTGAACAAAGTCACCATCCGGAAAAAAAACCCTTTACCTCGCATCGACGATTTGTTTGATCAACTTAGGGGAGCATCATACTTCTCCAAGATCGATTTGAGGACGGGGTATCATCAATTGAGGATACGAGAGCAAGATGTATCCAAGACTGCATTTTTGACCCGTTATGGATCCTATGAATTCTTGGTTATACCCTTTGGGCTAACCAATGATCCTGCTGTGTTTATGAACCTTATGAACAGGGTGTTTCGGGATTTCCTTGACAAGTTTGTCATTGTATTTATCGATGACATCCTAGTTTATTCTTAGATAGAGTCGGATCACGCTGCTCACTTGCGGTTGGTCCTGCAGAGATTGAGGGATCATAAATTGTATGCAAAGTTTGAGAAATGTGGCTTCTGGTTGAAGGAAGTTCAATTTATGGGGCATGTGGTGTCATCCCAGGGTGTGTCTGTGGATCCTGGTAAGGTGATCGCGGTAAGAGTGTGGGTTCAGCCCACGACACCCACTGAAGTTCATAGTTTTCTGGGCTTGGCGGGTTATTACCGTCGATTCATTAAGGGTTTTTCCAAGGTTGCTAGCCCATTGACTAATTTAACCCGAAAAGGAGTAAAATTTGTTTGGGATAGTTCATGTCAAGCGGCGTTTGATGAGCTCAAGGATAGACTAACTTCAGCTCCCGTCCTGGCATTGCCAAAACCGGGATTGGAATATCTAGTCTTCACCGATGCATCTCTCCAAGGGTTAGGAGGTGTTCTTTAGCAAGAGAGACAAGCTATTGCTTATGCCTCTCGTAAGTTGAAGCCTCACGAAAGAAACTATCCGGTGCATGACTTGGAGTTTGCCGCAGTTGTTTTTGCCCTGAAGATATGGAGGCATTATCTCTTGCGGGAAAAGTTTAGTCTTTTCACCGTCCATAAATCGCTGCAATATTTGTTTTCCCAAAAGGATTTGAATATGCGCCAGCGTCGTTGGTTGGAGTTTGTGAAAGACTACCAATTTGATATTCATTATCATCCTGGAAAGGCGAACGTAGTAGCGGATGCTTTGAGTAGGAAGCCCGAAGGAGACTTAGCTAAGGTGTGGAAAGCTAAGTGGAAAGAACTCATCCAAGAGGATGCAGGAGTAAGAGCATTCATTTCCGTGATGACAGTTACTCCCACGATTATAGCAAAGATTGCGGAAGCCCAGAAAAGGGATAAAGGTTGTCAAGACCATACACGCCACCTGTTGTCCGAGGGAGCGGAGTCGTACTCGATTGGTTCTGAGGGTGGACTACACTTCCATGGAAGACTTGTGGTTCCCGACGATGGGGATTTGAGACGAGCGGTGATGGCAGAATCCCATGGGTTAAAGTTCACGGTGCATCCAGGTGGGGACAAGATGTACCAAGATATGCGTCGTCAATATTGGTGGGCGGGTATGAAGAGGGATATCTCAGAGTTTGTATCTCAATGCACTACTTGTCAGTTGGTTAAGATCGACCACCAACGACCGACTGGTTTGTTACAACCGCTCGACATTCCCGTATGGAAATGGGAAAGCATTTCTATGGACTTCATTACGGGCTTACCTAGATCGCAGAGAGGTCATGATTCAATCTGGGTAATTGTTGACCGTTTGACTAAGTCGTCACACTTCTTGCTTGTGCGTACGGATTATGATACCGCTCGTTATGCCCAATTGTTCATTGAGGAGATTGTTAGACTCCATGGGGTACCTTTAAACATTGTTTCCGACCGAGATAAGATATTTGTGTCCCACTTTTGGCAAAGTTTCCAAGGAGCAATGGGGACCGAGTTGAAGTTAAGCTCTTCCTATCATCCTCAAACAGATGGTCAAACCGAAAGGGTAAACCAGATGTTGGAGGACATGCTTCGTATGTGCATACTCGATTTTAAGGGCAGTTGGGAACAATACCTCCCGTTGGTTGAGTTTGCTTACAATAACTCATACCAATTTACTATTGGAATGGAACCCTATGAAGCTCTGTATGGCAAGCCTTGTAGATCGCCCGCTTGTTGGTTGGAAGTGGGTGATAACAAGTTCCTTGGACCTGAAATGATCCAGGACACTTCTTCGAAGATTGAGCTTATTCGAAATCGCATACGGATAGCCCAAGATCGTCAGAAGAGCTATGCCGATGCGGGTAGGAGACACATGGAGTTAGAGGTTGGAGACCAAGTGTTGGTGCGAGTGTCCCCAATGAAGGGCATTAAACGTTTCGGGAAGAAAGGAAAGCTTGCACCGCATTTTGTTGGACCTTTCCCAGTGATTGCAAAGGTTGGTCCCGTGGCATATCAACTTGCTTTACTGGAGCCTTTACAACAAATCCATGATGTATTCCATGTATCCTCTTTGAAGAAGTATAGAAGAAGTGAGGGTGCCCTTTGGCACATCCCTTATGAAGATATCGATTTGCAACCCGATGTTTCATATGAAGAACAACCGGTTGCTATCCTTGAGTATGGGGAGCAAAAGTTAAGGTCTCGTGTGGTGCCCCTAGTGAGAGTTTATTGGAGTCATCATCATGCAAACGAATCGACGTGGGAACATGAGGACGAGATGCGGGAGAAATATCCACATCTTTTCTTATGAGGTACGCCTGAATTTTGGGGACAAAATTCCCTCATAAGGGGGGGAGTATGTAATAACCCTCGCTTATTAGAACGTATTTTATATTAATTACTAAGTATAGTAATTAGATATAAGTGTTGGGTTATGATTTGTATGCTAAATTAATGTAGAGAAGTTTATACTAATTATGCGTTTGCATATATATATACCATAACTATGGGTGAATATTGCTATGTCATGCTTATTAATATCATCTGAATTTAAAATGATATTTGGCTTAATAATGAGACCGGAACCTAAAATGAATTATAAAATGTCCAAATGATAATTTGGAGGCTGCAGTTGATTCCGGAATGTGCGAAATAGTCAAATATTGTACCATATTGTATTTTGAGGTTTTGGGCATTTTTGACTGATTGTGCCTTAATTATGCAGTTGCGTATTATTTTATCGCACTATTAGTTAATTAAGTGGGATATTTGTCTTAAGACACGACTTAGGCTTTCTAAGTCTTCTAATTACCCTAATTTCCTTTCTAAACCTAAAGAGAAAAAGAGAAAGAGTAGAGAGAAAGAAGGAGATTGAGGATTGAAGAAGGATTTTGCTCCTATACCAAGAAATCTGCAAATTTGCTGAATCAAGGCAAGTTTCTACTTGCTATTTGTGGATTAAGATAAATGATTTGTTATTATAATGATGTATTGGTTATGGTTGAGCTAGTTTAGGGTTTTTCTTATGTATTTGTGGGTTTTGATTCATTCAAAGATGATTGGGATGATTCATGAGGTTTAAGATGGTCATTAGCAGTGTTGATGTTATCTTGGTGATTATAAAGGAGTTTGGTTTGAACAGAGTTGGGTTGGGTATAGATTTGGAGTCCAAGACTCCATAGCCAAAACTTGGCAAAATCGCAGGCCCGAATCGATTCGGCCCCCTGGACGAATCGATTCGGTTAGGTCCAGTGCCCAGGTCTAGTGAACCGAATCGATTCGGAATTGGTCCGAATCGATTCGGCAGTTATGCAGAAACCCAAACTTTCTAACCGAATCGATTCGGTTTCCATCTGAATCGATAGGGCAACTTTGCAGAATCTCAGGTTTTCTGACCGAATCGATTCGGCCAAGGGGGCGAATCGATTCGGAAGCCCTGCACTTTCAAATTTTTTTTTTCAACTTTAACCTTTTTCTTTAGGATTAGTAATTAGGGACCTTCTTAAATGAAGTAAACATAGGATTTTAGAGTATTAGTTGAGTTGGGTCGACACCCTAGACTCGAAAGGGTTCATCTAGGGTCCTTTTTAAGGGGGAATTTAAAGTAATGTTTAGGCATTACTTTTGTCTTGTAGTTTTATAAGGGTCTGGAACATCTTAGAGTCGAATTTGGAGACTTTAGGAATTAACTTGAGTTAGGTTTGACTTGATGGTCTATATTAAAGCCTAAAGGAGGCTTTGGGAATAACTTTGGAGTCTGAATTCCTTATCGAGGATGTTATGACGGTATGTAACACGTATAGTCTCGGTTAAGCTTATACATTTGTTAAAATGTGAAATTGATAAGGTAAATGATAATTTAATAAATCCTGTAATGGAAATTAATAACATGGATGTTACACACCTCTCTAAATACCATCTTAAGGGAAGTCCGTGCGAGAGGTGAAGCCCCTGGCTAATGAATGCAGGGTGGATATAGTCCTAGGCCATATGAGCGCTTGTTTTATTTTTCTGCGATGGGTAGGAGATTCTGGGTGTGGTCTTGACTACCCCGCAGGCATATGGCTGCTTCCCGACGATTTCTATAGGATCCCAGGTTGTCTTATGTTAGGCCCTGGAAGATGATGGTAATTTAGGGACGCGCACAGTGGGGAAACCTGGACGGGCGGTCTTAGAATCATTATATATATATATTTATAACTATTCTAATTATCGAGTTGGACTCGATGGAACATTAATGCTGTAAAGAGCAAGATTATGCCACAAAGAGCATACTATTGAGATTAGTTCCATAAAGAGCACATGATAATAATTGTATTCATGATAAGGAATGGCAAAGAAGATGAAATTGCAAAATGATGAAAGATGAAAAAGGCTCATAAGTACTTTTAATTCTTGTGTTAGTGAATTTCATTTTACATAGTCATTTATGAGTCTTAGTTCCTTACATGATATTACCATGCTAGATTATCATCCATACTTACTTGAACATTATTGTCATACCTGTCATTTATCTAGCGATCATATAAATCCGACCTCTGACCGGTTTTCCTTTCTTGTTGTGTATGTATATATATAATCCGTTCAGGTGTTCCGCCTCAGGGTCGCCCGTAATGACCTTTCCTTCCATATGTTTTGAGGAGTCGTGACATCGTGCGGGTCTCATGAGATGTTTTGTGTAGACGCCTCCATTAATACTTTCTAGTTATGATCAGTTTATTCGGGCATGTGGCCCAAACCGTTGTAATTGTATAATGGATTTATATTGTAACACGTGGAACTTATTGTATGTTATAGGGTTATTATCGACCGACATTTCATTCGGTCCTTTAGTATCTTTTGGGTTTCTTATATACGCTTGTGGGGGTTTCCACCCTCTATTTCTATCATGGGTTGTTGAAAATGTTCTCTTATTATTGCAAAACTAAAATTTTTGATAACCCGTTTTCTGGAATATTGTGTGGTTATTCCTTATACTTTGAATGTTGTTGTGATGCTGAGAATGATATCTATCCATGATTCCTATTTTATCGGGGTATAGGGCTGGCCACCCTTTATTTCGGATAGCGGGTTGTCACACTTAGCCATACTCCCATTAAAATTTGAACATACGCACAACATGAATTAAAGAAATGGGATATAAAGAAATAGTATTGTTGTGGTTTTAACATATCGAAATCAACATTAAAAAGAATACTCTGTGGGTTTCTAAAAAACAAAGATTATTGTGTGGAAACTGTTAATTTTGGCGCCTTTTTAGCTAAACAAGACAACACATGAAATGTTTTTTTTATCGTAAAAACAGGCAAAACATGGATTATTACAAACAGATAAATGGAAAGAAATGATGAATTACCAGACAAAATAAAATCACAAATGAGTGTGGGTTCATTTAGTTGTTAAATAGAGGGGGGACTATACCATAAATGGTACGCGCATATTAAAACCAACTCATTTGATTACAATGAAAGTGAAATCTTCCAAACATGAATAATTCCAAATATTTGAAGTATAAAAAGGTTTGAAATCTGAATAATTTAGCTCTTAGAATATACATGTATATACATCCATACATAGCTTTGTAGATTATATAAAGTAAAGAAAATCACTTCCATCCATGAAAAGTAATACCTGTTTTATTTGAATACAACACTAATTTACATTAAGATATGTGTATTATATGGAAGCAATTTTATAGTTTTCTTTATTACAAAATATATTACTGTGCCACACACCTTTTTACGCAGAAGACTTCATGGGAAAATCAATATCATACACCGTAAAAATGGCTTTTAGAAACACGCTTGCTTATTGCCCTTTTTTCACACCGGCACCCCTATGCCCATAATAAGAAATCATTGGATACTTTACCCAACCCCATATCTGAGGTAAAAAATAAAGTAACACAAACGGTAATCATAGTTCATTTTAAAACTCTATATGATCAAAACCAAAGAGCGATTCAAGTCAGATGGAAAAATGTAAAAAAGCAAAAGTAGTTGAATTTCTGAGTAAAGTTATTTAAAAAATAGCAAATTTAACGAAATTTGTTCTCATTCTTTATTGTAAAATATCACAACTCCTATAATATCTTATTATAAGAATTATTACATTACTAAGATATATGAGTAGAAAATGATTCAAGCAAAGTTCGTCATGATATTTAGAAGATCAGACTAGAGGATAGAAATTCACCTAAAATTGGTAGGAGGTCGGACGGTTAAAGTGATTCTTCGAGTGAAAACAACGATGTAGAATTAGTGAGAAATGAGAACTGCATTTTTGAAAAGTCAAATTAAAAATAGTTCATGTGAACTGGGCGAAGAGGTGGTTGAATGGGTGTAATACATTGGAGAGAGATGGGATGATATATGAATTTAGGCCATCTCCAATGGACAGTCTAAATGTATACATTTAGACTGTTTCAGCTCATAGTGGGTCGAAGATTATACATTTAGGAGAGAAAAAGGCTAACGCGGATGTAAATTTGCATGGCCAGTAGACATTGTGTAAAGGGGGGGCCCACATCTGGGCGGGCAAGTTTTAGTCGCCCAGAATGTGGGCGGTATACATTCATCCGCCCAGGTCTCTCAGAAATATAAGAAAAAATTAATTATCCAAACGGTTACATTATAACGGCTATAAAAATTACCAACGGTAACATTTATTTTTGTATATATACATTAGGCTCCCCTAAAATCTTTAACACCAACACTAAGTTATTTTCTTTTACTTATCATCAACTCAAAAAAAAATTATGGATACTTCTTCACAAAGTACTCCGCCAAGTTCTAGTCGACTACCAAATTTCACTCCACACGACGATGTTACTTTGTCTGGCATACATTAAATATTCTATAGATAGTCATACGGGGACTAACCAATCACGTACACCCTCGTGGGAAAAAATTACCAACGAATATAACTCAAGCGAGGGTGTTATTAGGAAACGAACCGAGAATGCGTTGCAGGAAAAATACCAAAAAATTAATGTCGAGTATTTTTTGTATACGTCGAAGTTGTCCAAAGCTTAAGGAAAAGGGAAAGATAGCGTCACGACGGAGGTTATGTGGGTAATTACAATTAATTTCCGTTTATTTTATTATTTATTAGTAAATTCTTAAATTTGCATCACTAATGCTGGAATATTTTTTCATATAGATCGAACGAGCTAGAGATAACTTTCTAAGCAAAGCGGGTCATAAATTCAATTACGACCACTGCTACGAGGTGCTCAAGGACTTTGCAAAGTATTCCATGTCAACCACCGGTTCACAATATACGGATGACAAAAATAATGAGAGCCCGCTTGATTCGAACGACAACAAATCAAGGGAATTCAATAATGCTCTTAGAAGACTGACGTAAAATGGCAAAATAGAAAGGAAAGAAACGAGCGGCCACCAACAGTGCGGCTAAAAACACGTCCCTTTTATAGAACTCCGAAGAATTCAACACACTTTATGACAAATATTCTGTAGAATCCCAAACAATCAGGAGAACTCTAAATGAAAAGATTGATGGTTTAATTTCAATTCGCACGAAAGAGTTCGAAGCTCAACTTTGATGTGATGAAGCTCAACTCCAACGTGACGAAGATCAGATTATTTACATGGATACAACTAAATTCACTCCCCAACAAAATTCCTTTCACGAGATGCGAATGAATCAGATAATGCATCGTCGGTCTCAAGCATATCGTAACTTCTTAGAATATATAAATAGATTTATATGGTTCTTTATGTAATCCAAATTTATTAGTTATTAACTTTTGTACCAATGTTTATGAATGACTATTTTTATCAAACCAAATTTTATTTAGCACGAAGATAATTGTGTACATAGTTAGAAATGGGTAAATGGATAAAAATGAAATTACAGTCGAGTTGATGATTCGGCATGACGAATCCAAATGTGTTCCATAAGATCGTCACGTAACTGATTATGAGCTTCCTTGTTCACGATATTTGCCTCCCGTGCCTGGTACTGATAGTGGTCAGCGAGACTGTGTCTACTTAAGCATGGGGGTGGGTCACATAAGGGCAGGTCAGCTCGCCATGTCCCATCACGCAACTCCTCCTTGACAATCATATTGGGTAATATGACACAAGCCTTCATAATTACACGTAAGTCTTTATATTTCCAGAAATTTGTCGGGTTCCTAATAAAGTGTAACTGTTGTTGTAAGATCCCGAATGCCCTTTCCACATCCTTTCGGGCTCCTTCCTAAGCTTGTGTGAACACCTTCTGTTTTTGAGTGAGTTGTCTCTTGAAACTATTAACGATAGTTGCGATGGGTGGATATATACCATCTGCAAGGTAGTACCCTGTGTCATATGTGTTTCTGTTTACTTCGAAGTGCAAAGGAGTGTGATTTCATTCCAAAAGTTATTCGAACACGTGAGATTTGGCAAGAACATTCAGATCATTACATGCACCAGGCATCCCAAAGAACGAATTCCAAATTCAAGTATCATAAGATGCCACTGCCTCTAAAATTATAGTGGCATCATGGCAATGTCCTTGATATTATCATTTCCATGCATGTTGATAGTTATTCCATTCCCAATGCATGCAGTCAATGCTCCCAATCATCCCGAGAAAACCACATCATTCATTCTCGGGCTGCATGCGGGCTATATCTTCGACTGTAGGTGTGTGGCAATACTCCAGGATAAATACCTTCACTATAGCCCTACATAACCGTTTTAAAGTCTCAATCGTTGTCGTCTCAGTTATTTTTAAATATTCATCCTGCAAATGCCCGCATCCACCATACGCCAACATACGAAGTGCACAAACAATCTTCTGGTGAGGGCTTAATCCCATTCGCCCAACACAATTGGCTCTCTGGATGAAATATGAATCTTTTTCACAGACTGCTTCTAGAATACGATTGAAGCTCGCCTTGTTCATCCTGAACCTATGTCTGAACATTTCTTCAGGATAAGTGGGGTTCTCTTGGAAATAATCTTTCCATAAATTATGATGACCCATCTCTCTATCCTTGTGCACCGTTCTTCTCTCATGTATTTCCCTACCACTGTGTAGCAAGGACGATTGATAAATTACACTCTGCAATCTGTTGTGGATCGCAGCGGCTTCATCATCTGAGTTGAGATCATAAGATTGGGCGATTTGCGCTAATATCATCTCCTCCAGATCGTTGTTAGACATTTTTTTATGGACTTGGGGTAAAATTGTTATATTAGGAGGAAATATTGTTATGCTCAAGATCTATGTAAATCGTTTATTTATAGTATTGAACGATAAAGAAGGCTCCTCTGGCTTGTTCATAGTCACTTTCAACTTAAATATGATGTGATCACTCATACTTGGACAGTAAAAAAAGAACTGCCCAAAATTAAATAGTAAAGAAGGACTTTGGCTTGTTCATAGTTACTTTCAACTTAAATATGATGTGACCACTCATACTTGGACGATAAAAAAAGAACCGCCAAAAATTGAATGGTAAAGAAGGATCCTCTGGCTTGTTCATAGTCACTTTCAACTTAAATATGATGTGACCACTCGTACTTGGACGGTAAAAAAAGAACCGCCCAAAATTGAACGGTAAAGAAGGCTCCTCTGGCTTGTTCATAGTCACATTCAACTTAAATATGATGTGACCACTCGTACTTGGAAGGTAAAAAAAGAACCGCCCAAAATTGAAAAGTAAAGAAGGCTCCTCTGGCTTGTTCATCGTCACTTTCAACTTAAATATTTTTAAACATTTATTCATCCATTTTCTTCCCTTTAAGTATATCGTCTTGTTATTAGTTAGAGGGTCAATAACTCATTTGTTCATTTTGTCATGCATTTACACCACAACCTTAGCTATACTAACTTCAGATCATAAACTACAAAATGCATAACCATGTCTACATGCCTGATGAAGATTCACCCTTCTTAACCCATGTTCCCCCGAAAACTATGTCCGGGAAAAAACTTTCGTATTATAACTGGTCACCCCTTAAAAAAGTTATGCGAAATGATTTCCTCTCAATTGGGGGGATAAGCAGGATACAACAGGTCAAGAAGACAAAGTGTAAGTCTAAAGCATCAACATCATTTGGAGATGACCATGATGAGGAAATGCGCAACAATGTTGAACAAGTGTTGACTAACCCAGGGATCTACCAAGATCCCCATGAAGGTGGTTGGTTTGGTGAGAAAATCATTTTTGAAAACATCCTTATATGTACACTCTATTCCTTAGGCGATGTTAATCATGTGATGAAATGGTTAACGCCGACAAAAGGAAATATTCCATGGTATGATCATTTGAAATGGCCTAGGTTATTTGATAGACATTGTGATTTGGAGTGCTACTGTCAGTGGCATGGTTTACCCGTGCCACAGGCAAAATCGGCAACATATTGCAAAGATGTAAAGAAAGATAAAGAAAAATGCATTCATTTATTGGAATGCGAAATTGCACAGATGGAGACAAGGATAGAGCGGTGGCACTCTAAACATTTGATAAATACTGAACTTGACGATCCAATCTATGAATCGGATTCGAAACTCCCGAATTACAAAGGTCTAGATTCAGAATTGGATTTCGTACATCATCTACCTAACATGTTGATGGGGGATTGGAATGCCTTATGTTGTGTTCCGTGGTTGCTTAGGAAATATAAATGATAAAATTATATAACTTTTTAATGTTTTTATATATTTATATTAATAAAGTAAAGTTGGTATTAATGTCCATGATTGTAACATAAAATAGTTAATGGAATTACATATGGAAAATACACTGGAAAATGCACTTTACATTGGAACTCTACCCTCATATTGGTTATAAGGAAATGTGTTGAAAATCCCAAAAACGTCATCGGCAAGAGATGGTTGAGAAGATGATCCCACAGGATCTTGGGAGGGTGGATTGGCAATATTGGGATAAGTACTACGATATTCATCTCCATATACATATGGCGGTGTATGTTGCGGAATGGGGTAGTGTTCCGGGGCCGAACTCGGTCCCGCCCCACGCAGATTTGCAATCTCTTGATCTTTCTCACATAATAACCTCAGCAACAGAAGCCCTCATTCTAACGTTATGGATCTTGATTTCCGGATGTAGTCCTCTCTATAAAAAACCATATCTCGCCATTGTTCGCGTGAGTAAAATGAAGCCGGAGCTAAGTCATTCGGCGTACTTTGTGGATCTACCTGAATAAATGTTGTGCCATTTCCACTCATATGTGTCACCTCAAGATCCCGTGATAAGGGTATCAAACTCGAGGAAGAAGGTTGACCCTATGTGTTGTACGAATGTGGAGCTTGCCATCTATCTGTTGGTGCGATGGGTACCCGTAAATCATGTGGTACAATCGAGGCAAACCCAACCCCGTCATGGTTATGCCACCGAATTAACGAAGGTAACAGCTCTCCAGTATATAAGCCATTCATCCAGCCCGCTGATTGTTACATTAGCAATTGCAGGTTGCAAATTGCCAATATGTTGCATAAATATATTAAGAGGAATGAATGCCATTGTATATAGTGGGTTATTTGGGATAGCAATGTGGCTTATCTTTTGACGATAACAACGGTCTCCGAGATACCAACTCCCACCTAATTCTGGATCAAAAAGCGTGTATCATCTCTGAGCAAAATCATGAGCAACTACAGCAGCAGGAAACTGATTTTGCTGCAATTCCATAAACGGTTGCTATATAATTGACTCATGTGATCGCATTTCGAGTTGCTCCTGCATGACCGAACTTTTAAAACGCATTTGTCCCTGAACATTATCACGACTATTGTGCAAGAGGGGAGCCATGGTATGGAGGTACTCGTAGCCGTAATACTGCGATTTATAAGAAGAAGCAATTAATAAATTTTTATATTCATATAGTAACTATATTTATATTATTTGAAAAAAATTGAAATGTTCACTTCGTAAATACTTTACCTCTATTAATTTCCAAAAATAATTAACTGTTTTCTGGACATTTGGAGCGCATGCGTCAAGTGCGTAGTAAACTCGGGCAAGAATGGCAGATCCCCTATCTTTCATAGCCATGTCATTTAGGTCATCTAAATAAGTTGCCCAATCCACAAACATTGAATTATGGCCCGTTGGAAAAAATATGGAGCTCATGACGTAAACAATAAAAGCTCGAGCGATTTTTTTCGCGTTCGCTAATCTATGCACCGGAGCTTGTTGACGCCAATGCAACATGTATTGTTTAAGCGTTGCAAACGCAATATTTCGTCCTTTGTACTGTGGGTGGCCTATTCCAGGATAATATAATTCAAATATTTCCTCCACCGTAAAAGGACTAGAATGAGGAAACGGTGGAAAAATGGGATTGGTACCAATTTGAATTCCTGATACGGGAAATTTTTACAATGATTAAAATTTGCAAATATGACATATAAATTATTAACATAAATAAAGTGCGTAGCAAGATATTGATAAATTACCAGTTAAATAGAAAAAATCAAACGGGGTTATCCCCAATTCCACTGACGGTAGCTGAAATGTATGTGTTCTCTCCGGCCACCTACTAATTAAGGCACCGGTCATTTGGTTATCCGAGTTGGGATAACCTTCAATGAACAAATGACTGAACCCGAAATTGTTTATGGCATCTCGTACTACAGGAACGTCGAATAAACTTGCATACATTTCAATCGGACCTTGTACACTACCACACATGTGAAATTGACTATCATTTGCTTGTGCGTTAGGATCAATAATTGTGTCCATCGCACGAGGTGTTTCGTCGGATAATCAAAATAAATTTCGATAAACGATTGGTAAATTGGGCGATGGAGGTGGGTTTTCATTTGGTTTGGCCTTTTTGCCCCACCATTTTCTTTGAATATGAAACATTTTGACGACTAAATAAATTGTTTTACGAAAATTATAATGTTTGATATTTTGAATGAAAGATATATAAAAATGGGTATGAAAAATAATGAAGGAAGATGTGAGATTTATATAGGGGTTGTTTTCTAATTTGGTTATATTATAATGGATAGATTATAACAGTAGGGTAACGGGCAAAATTTTAGGCGGCTAAAAGTCCCCCGCCCAGGGTGGGCCCAGCCTCTGGGCGGCTAAAAGTCTCCCGCCCAACCCCTGGGCGGCTAAATGTCTCCTGCCCAGCTCTTTTTTACACATTACCCACTGTGGGAAGCCCCCTCGACAATCTACCCAAAAAATCTAAATACCCATTGTTTGTGCATCTCCCACTGGAGATGGCCTTATAAAGTCAAACAGTCAAGGGATGGTGGAATGGGAGAGGGTTGGGGAAGGAAACGGACAAAGAAAAAGGGTTGATTTAATACACATGAGAGAGAATGTGAGAGTGGGAAATGGCTTAAAGAGGAGTGACAAGTGGATGGGATAATTGGTTTTGAAAACTTAATACAGGGTTCCGTATTACAGTAGATAGTAGATATATTTTGTAACTAGCATGTAGGTCACGCGATGCGTGGCCGAATATATATATAAATTGTATTCTTTTCTTTTTGTAGCAGGTTTCATTTAATGTATTTTACTAATGAAAAGAAATTGAATTTTAAATTAATATCAAAAGTAATATGAATAATATTCGGTAACTAAAATTGATATTTTTAATTTTGACTTGTAAAAGTTACAAAAAGAAACACATTTGAAAAACAAAACTAGTTAAAATACTCACAATTTGAAGATCTTAATTGTTGTGTTGATTGTTGTGTTGTGATATCACTACTACCATATTTTTGGGCACATAATATCATATTAAATAATAACACATACTAAATTCAATGATAATAAATTTTTTAATGTATGATAATAATTAGTGACTTAAATAAATTTTTTAAATTTTTTTGGTAAAATTTTCTAATATTTTGAATGTTTTTTAAAAACATTTTGTTCCCACTTTATATTTTGGGGGTACAATGTGACCTCTCAAGATGAGATGATTTTTTGGGGGGAACTTAAATAATCTTTAAAATCAAGAATTGCACAACAAAAATCACACAAAAATTGCATCGCTCCTCTTACGGCACTTAAAACAAAAATTAAATAGTACTTGTCTTTTCATCTCAACCATAAAATGAGATATGGTTTGTTATTTAAGTAACAGTAAACAAAAAAAAACTCTCTCTCTCTCTTTTTCTCTCTCTTTATCTCTCTTACGACAACTCTCTTCTCCTCTCAACCCCAAAATCCCAAATATCAAATACACACACACCACACCATACTCACTCTTCGTGAAAATCTGAGAAATGTCGACCTGCTTGTCCAATCCAATGGCCACTATCCTCTCCTGTGTCAAGGAAGGACCTCATTGAAGTTTGAAATGTGAATATCTGTTGCTCCTGTTGATCATTTAATAACCTGGGGTAGCTTGGTTTATTTTTCTTTGGAATGGAGAATGGTTGTTGTCCTAGTCACTTTCAGATTGTTATCTTAGTCACTTTTCCTCATCAATTTTAGATCTCTCAATAACCGTAATGATAGAAGATCCCATCTTGAACTCTTAATATTTTGCTACATTGATTTGTAAATTTTAAAATCTTTATCATCCTAATTTTCAAAAGTGAAACACGAAACCATATGGAGAAAAAAACTCAAAAGGCGCTTAAATCTGGTGCTAAAAACCAAAAATATATGTATAAAACCCTAAAATGTTTTGACAATCATATTCAACCTTAATGAAATTCTGAAAAGAATAAAGGGTCAAATATTTAATAGTCCCTACTATAAATATATATTTTTTAAAAAGGACACATATTTTTAGTTTAACCCATTTAGTCCCTCAAGCACTCAATATTCTCTTATTTTTAGAGGTCCGCGCCAGCGGCACTCCTTTTTCAAAATATGCAGCAAAGGACTTTTTGAGGCAAAATAAAAAGGCTTGGACTAAATGAGTATTAAAAAATGTTTGAGGGACTATTTGGTATATGTCCCAAGAATAAACCCAAAATTGTCAATACATAATGCTTTTTTTCAAACTAATTTAATAAAATATAATCATGCAAAGATGATTTCACCAAATATAATCTGAAAAAACACAATAGCCATCCTTAAAATGATTAATCCATTTGTTACTCTATGAATTTTAACTGGAAGACTGGAATCGAATAAAGTGATTAATAAATAACATCGAATAAAGAAAGAGAAAAAGCAAGACAAATGGAAAATAAGGAGTGGAACACAAAGCCGAGAGGAAAAAAATACCCAGCAATTTTTTTCTTTATCAGCCTAACCCATTCATATTAACTAAAAAACAACCTTACAAATAAGCTCCAAATTGAGATCGTGAGATTACCTCTAATACTGGATCGAAGGAAAAAAAAGTGGCAGAGTAGAGAAGTAGAAGTAATGGAGCCTGCAAAATAGTTTGAAAGAAGAAGTAGAAGTGATGGAGTCTGCACAACGGTTGGTATTGCGTAGAGAGGTTAGAGGGAGATGTGTCATTAATTACAGGAGGAACAATTAATATGTGACGTTTTTCAGTGGTTCAGTGAGTGGAATGGAAACATTTGGGAGAAAGGAAAGGACCACAAAGATATTGATTTCTTTAAAGAGTGTGAATGACAGAAAGTAAGAAATGAGATGAGCCTGATAAAATTCTTCCTGGAGAACCTAAACGTAGAGAAAGAGAATTACAAATTATTGAAAAGTTAATTATTAGATGCCACGTGTCATTCTGAGTTGACCGGATCTATAATTTTTATACAGTTATATAAATTTGAAAAGGTTAAAATATATGAAAAGTTAGGAATGTAGCTTCTAAGTTGAAATTTAATGGCTATGTATTTGAAGAGTTTAGTTGAAAATTCTTAGAGTCTCGTCTTAAAGGCTATATAAGTCTAGTGAGTTTCGTTGTAATGCAAAAAAAAGTGAAAAATAAGTGAAATGGCAATAAAAAACCATATCCTTTTTAATATTTTCTTTCATTTCCTTTTTGTTCCGTAGCAAACCGACTCTTAACCTTAATTTTACACGTTTATTTGTTTATTTATGGGTTTTGGATAGTTACTAATGTGATAGAATTGATATTAGAGATCCCATATTTTTAAGAGAAATTGACTTAACCTTTTATTATCATACAAATAGTAGCATTGTCACTGTTGGATGTGCCATATTTCATAATTAAACTTAGGTGTTGTTTTTTTACCTTTTAAGTCTGAATCTAAACAATTCAGACTTAAGAGGTACTAAATAGTATTTGTTTATTTAAATGATTTAGAAGATAACGTCTATTTTTGGTGCTAAATGATTAAAACATAAATGTACCTCTGAAGTCTGAATCTAAACAATTCAGACTTAAGAGGTACTAAATAGTATTTGTTTATTTAAATGATTTAGAAGATAACGTCTATTTTTTGTGCTAAATGATTAAAACATAAATGTACCTCTGAAGTCCGAATCTAAAGTTTGAATAAGTCTAAACACATTTCTTTAGAGGTCCATTCAGACATAAAAACAAACGTATTTTTCATATTCCAGACATCAGATTAAGACTTCATATTTCAAGTTCAGACTTCAAAAATAAACACAACCTTACTATGTGGCCTTTGATGGCATGCTTACTTATAATTAAAGCAAGAGCATCTCTAAGTGAATCACAAAAGTATGGTCTAAGCGGGTTTATTGTTACAATTAAAAAGATAAGATGATCTATTGTATTTTTTTATGGGATACATGATAAGTTTTGACAGGATTTGACTCTTGCAACCACATTGGTGAGGCCCCACCCGCAATGTGATTGGGAAAAAATGTCAATTGAAACTACACTGACTTGGGAAAAATATGGATCAGTTAGCCGAATTTACATTGTGAGTGACCATGATAGAATAATAACGGAGGAATTGCAGATGTGGATGATTAAAAATAATCCACCTAATGCGATCAAAGTTATCCCTGGTTCAGATCACATGGTCATGTTTTCCAAACCCCAAGAGCTCTCCTCTTGTTTGCAGGAGATTGCGGAGCAAAACTACTGATTGTTGTGCTGCTATTTGACTATTATTAATTCAGAAATGCTAGGCTGACACAGATTTATGACACATAATGGTGAGACACAGTGACGTGTCGCATCAGTATTGTCTATCGGCTTATGGATCTGGGTTTCCGCCAACGACACTAGCCAATACCAGTGCGACACGTCACTGTGTCACACCAAATGTGTCGTAAATCATTGTCGGTGTATAAGTACAATTATTAATAAGGTATGATAAAAAAAAGAGAAATTTGAATATTCTGGCTACTATAGAAACATTTGGGAACTTCTAGTTCAAATTGAGTGTTTGTTCAAATTGTTTCAAAGGAGTGTGCGAGAGTATAAAACGGTAGTTAATGATATTATTATTATTAGTTGGTGCACAAGTGTCAGCATTAATTAAATTATATTTTGAAATATTATGTAACTAGGCGTAAACCCGTGTGATGCGCGAGGTAGGCGTTTGTGATAAGAAGATATTAAAAATGTTTGGTGGATCCAATATATATTTTGTACCTTGAAATTTGATAAACGAAACTAACACATTTAACAATTAGTGAACAGGTCATCTATAAAGTAGTAAAGGAACAATTGTGGAGTAGAGAAATAAAACCAATTTATTTTCAAATAATATCGAAATCAATATATCCACAACCTCTAAAATATAGTATCAATAGCAAGAGACTACTTACTCCAATAACATCCAAGTGATGAAGCCCGATTGCGTTTTCAATCTAACTATGCAATGTATATATATGTCATGTCAGAAAGTAATAATTTGAATATCCGCTGTAAATAATAAAAGAATTGAAAATAACATATACAAAGCATCAGATGATCATACTATTATCATAATTTTCTGTGAAACAACAAAGGAATAAATTTGCTTATCTAGAAAAATAAGTAAGCATGTCTTAAACTTCAAAAATCTTAAACTAAAAGTAACTTCTTATGAATGTTTTTCAATGTAATAGAATATCTAAAATTATTGCATTCCGTATTTAGATGTATAGATATATAGTATATCAAATGAAGAGTATTGGAGAAGAAATTATCCTTATGAGACTTTGATGATTTAGAAACCAAACGTTGGTTACCTTTTTCAGAGACTGGCCATTAAGTCAACTATTGTCAATATGGATCATAGCGATCATAAAATTAGAAGGTATTCAATTCGCTTGGCTCCTTATGAATGGATTATGATGGGTTTCAATATGTATGCGGACGGTATCATCGAGACACCTTCTTGATCCTTTTTTTTAACTTGGGAACATCAATTGAGAAAAAACTTGTATTCAATTTTTGAAGAGACAGCTGGAAGCAACTAGGCTAAATGTAACTCCATCGTAATTTTTCCTTGGGTTTATCTTCCTTTTTTTATGATTTTAGAATCTGATCCATTGACACACGTTGCCCTATTATTTTATCACGATAGACAGCTTCGACATTTCATCCACTAATAGAAGAATCTTTTATATTATTTTTTTTATAGATAGGGAGATGAGATATGGAGATATTTTTTTTACTGTTTTTATCTTTTATAAGGATAAATTGGGAATATCTCATAAATTTAATTGGGAATTTCAGTAAATTACACAAAAGTAAACTTTCAAAATTCCTTATGGTGTAAAAGTGAAGGTAAGTGTCCAATAAATCTTACGGAGGATTGAACTTCAAACACTCAAAACTCTGGAGTAATAATTCAAGTTTTATTCAGGTATTCAACTCATTGAATAATCACACTGATGTCAACTTAGGTTGTAACACCCAAAGAAGCTAATGTCTAAATTATTCCTCTAAATTAGCATGGGATCCAAAATAGCCAAAAATTTCTGTTTTTAAACTTTTGCTAAGTTTTAAACCCTTTATATATTGCTGTCATCATGATACTCATCCGAATATGAAATATGATACCTAATGGTGGATGGTATTAGGATTGGATACGGAGAAAGTTATCAAAAAATTAGACAGAATCCTAAAATTGACATATGTTCGAGGATATAGAGTACAATATATATAATGATAAAGAGATAAATTATTACATGTTTACATGAAAGAAGAAGTTTATTTTCTCACTTTTGTTTCAATAATTTTGTTAATGTTTACTAATTTATGATATCATGATATTCTTATTACAGTTGTATTTAATATTTTCACAATATGTTTATTTACTTAGTCATCTTTGAGTTTTAATAAATATGTAGTCAGTGTCCATAATCAATCCCATGAAAAGTCTCACATGACTAAGTTTTCAATATAACTCAATTTCAAAACTTTAAGGACACATTCTAGTGTTATTTTTAATCAATTGTATTATTTGAGATTAGGAATACAATACTAATGAGGAAAAATTGAACTGTACCACAATTTCTTTCATAAATAAGAGGACACTCACATGGATGGAACTGTTGACCATGTAATAATGATTTACCCACATGTGTAACTCATTTTCTATAACCAATGGTACCAAACCCCCTTTTGAAGAAGAAGAAGAAAAGAATGATAAAACGCTAAACCTTTCTTTAAACCTCAACTAAGCTTCCTTCTTCGTTTTAGCAATTTCTTCTTTAATATCTCAGCCAATAACGAAACCAATGTTAGACCCCTCTCTCAATGACGTTGATCCCTTTCAAATTTTCCCTAGAGGAGAAAGGCCTGAAATTGAAGATACACGTGACGCATCAATTTCATTTACATTTGAATGAATCGAAAAGTTTTGACATGGATCCTTCTCCCTCTTCCATGGGTTCTTGACTTTTCATTAGAGTAGATAAGCCCCATAATTCTCTCTCCATCTATGTAGTTTCAGCGAAATAGATCCAAAATTTTTTGGGATATATCCACAGTGAAACCCGGGACCGACAATTGAAGTGCAGCTATGGACACAGACATGGAAAACTAATAGCCAGACGTGAAAAAATTATGGCCAGACATGGAAAACTAATGGACACGGACATGGAAATATTATAGACAGACATGGAAAACTAACAGCTGATGGGAGAGAGAGGGATGAAAAAATAAACCGAAAAAAATGGAAAGAGAATTGGAGTATTTATTGAGAGGCTTTACTTATTAAAGTTTCCAACATATCATTGAGCCTTGTTCTGGCATTACTCGATTATGGGCTTGTCCCATCATGTGCAAATATAAATTTAATTCCTCCAAGCATGCTTCCCTTCCGGAGCCGAGGCTATTAGAGCTCCTGCCTTATCTGAGCCTATAAGAATTAACAAAGGAAACTTAGGCCAATACATTCAAATATGAAAGGAATATAAAGACATATTAATAAAAGAATAGAGAAATTATTTACCTAGACCATGGCATGACTAAGTTCCTTTTCATTTGACTCAACCCCATTTCCTTAGAGGTCTCTACCACGAGAAGAAAATTGACCTTCACCATAGCTTTCATGGCATCCCTGAGAGACACATAGGAGTTCAGGTCATCGGAGGGCTAAGGGAGATCTATCTATGAAATGTTTTCAATGTATTTGTATAAATTTGAAAATCTAAGATTTACATCTTTAGAAAAAGCCAATAAAAAGGCTCATGGAACTGACATTTTTCAAAAATAATTAAGAGGTAGTGAAAGAATTCATAAATGATAACTACCGACCATTTAAAAAAACAAATTTATCCATAACCACACAAAACATACAAAATTAAGAAAATCAATTAAGTGCCAAAAATGTCAATTCAAATTTGATAATAAAAATTGCAGAATTACAAAAAATTAACAAAGATCAAACTTGTGCACCTCGGCAACATGAGTCACTAAGATATAGGGCACGAAAATATCAGCAACGACCACTTCAATGGAAAGGCACTTCAATGCTATCGTAGTCATGGTGGGACCACTAACATACCCAGCTCCGATGCCATAAATGTTCACCAGAATTCCTCCCTACTTGTGGTCTGAATAAAAAGGAATTCATATATCAACATCAACAAAATTTAAAGAAGAAATAATTAATAAGAAAACCAATTGTCGATCTTTTAATAGTTCTCAGATTGTGTTTTGCAGGTATAAAAGAAGATACCGAAATGTGAGCTATAGTTCAACTACTAATCTCATGTTGGAAAAGAGTACATAGATTAAAAATAGTTCATGACATTCAAGTCATATCCTAACTGAAAGAATCTCAATAGTGAAAACAACAAACCCATCCATCAAATCAAGAAACACGTGTAAGCATCTCAAACACCACACCACCACTACCATCCAAACCAAGATACGTCAAAATCTCCTCCATAACCAGTAAAGAATGAATAGAGGAAACCCATCCTGCCAAATACTCAAATTGACAAAAATAAGTGAAAATCAAATACAAAATTTATCATCTTCTTCAAAGAAAAACAATGGCTAAAAGGAAAAACCAAACTTTACCAAACCAAACCTCAAGAATCTATAGCAAATATATGAAAAATCCCAAGAAACATCAAACAATTGGGAGATGGAAGAAATATTAGATAAAACACACAAAAAATATTAAGGGAGAAGTGAGCCATTCTCGCCTAATATAAGAAGTGAAAGTTTGTTGCACATGAATCGACGGATGCTAGTGTGTCAGAGTAACCAAACGGATTTATGGAAGTTCGATAAATTAAAAAAACTCAAATATCCTTAAAGATCTTTAAAGAAATCATAATAATTTTATAATTTTTTGATTGAGCTCATCATATTTAATGGTCTTTCTTCTACTTATTTTGAGATTGAATTTTTATATAAAGAAAAACATAATGACTATGACCTGATGTGAATTAATCTATGAAGACATGCTTGATTTTGTAGACATAGAATCTGAACTGAGTAATGAAACCAAATGGGACTCATTTGCAAAGATCTTTGTGACTGGCGCAACTGGAGATAATCTGAAATGACACACTGTCCCAATTTTTTTTTTAAATGCTTAACTTCTAAAAATAGATAGATTATTGTGTATTCAATTTATACCTTTGTTTGGTTCTCCATCTTAAAAGATCGTCGACTTCATTTTTCGAATTAGGGGGTTATGAATAATTTTAAATATGTGGTGTCAAAAAGTGAGTAGGATACATATAAAAATAATCATATATACCGATTTAGCATACATTTTCACATGTAATTGACATAAAAAATAAATTATAATACAATAAGAAAAACTAAAATATAGGCACCAACATATACATCATGATAAAGTAAATACTACACTACATTGCCTCAAAAGTTCATTTCAATCATTAGATTACAAAAGTAAAAGACAAAAGAAACCCGAATAGTGTAAATATTACATTACCGCATGTTTACACCAAGAAACACGAACCAAAATCATCACAAAATCATTACAATTTATTCCAAGAACAAAACCTAAACTACCAAAACAACAACTATCGTTGGATGCTAAAATTACTTAAAATCCAAGGTTCAAACACCAAATTCTTCAAATCCTTAATTTAAAAAACCTCTAAACTAAAAGTCCAACCCCAAATTCTGAAACACTGATTAGATATGATAAATGGAGCTGAAGTAAAACGTTTTAAACCCATAAAATCAAAACCCAATTTGAACCTTAGGAAAACATAATTGTTGAACTTAAAAGTGAAATGTGTTGATTCTAGGCGATGGTATTTGGTGTGTAGCGAGAGAAACTGTTTTAGTGCAGACACGGGAAAGGGGGGTTTGTAGAGTCGTATAGAGTGAGGGGTCATTTGAGCTTCTTTGAGAGAATATTAATCAACGGAGGATATTAAAACGGAGGAGATAAAAACTTAAGAGCCACTTGTACTCTTATTAAGAAAAAAGAGGCGTGAGAGAAAAAATTTAGAATGTGCCAGGTGGACACCTTAGTTGAGAGAAAGCCTTATCTCTTGTATAGAATCTTAAAGAATACTAACTGTAAAGCACAATGCACATGTCAAGCAATTATGATAGTCATTTATCATGTTTTCAAACTCCAAGTATGGTTATTATAAGCAGTACAAAATTCTTAACTCCATTGTAAATAAATTTTTATTGGACTAATCTATAAACACGTAGAGATTTAGTTATTTGAAGATAATTTTACCTTAAAAATAATTGTCAAACTTTTTTTTTTTGCATAAATAAAGGGTCAAAACTTAGAGAAATGTCAATTACTGATCGTAGTTAAATACACATGTCAAATGGTCACTTCACATATCCAAGTCGTATTGATCTGAAAATTCTCAACTCCATTTCAAATAAAATTTTATTCGACTAATCTGTAAATTAGTAGATATTTAATTATTTGAAGATAATTTCACCTTAAGAATAATTATCAAACTTTTTTTTGGCCATAATTTTACCTTAAGAATAACGACGCATGGGGGTTTTGAGAACCGAAATGATTATATTCTCAGACTTCCTAGGAACATTCTTAAGGTCATAACAGAAACGCCTAAGGTGACCTTTCCTACCGCAATCAGTGCAAGTGTTGATATAGCGGTGGGTGTTACCTAAAGGTTGACCTCTCCTAATGTTCTTAGTATACTCTCTCTCTCTCTCTCAGATGTAGGGTATTGCCTTTAGTAACGAAAGCATTATGATCATAGAAGCCAATTCCACCCCTATCCTCCTTGATTTTGATGCTTCCTAAGATTTTATCTAATTTTTTCAAGCTCGCCTCTAGATCAAACTTAACCTTACTCAAATCTTCAATTTATCCTCAAACTCTCATATTCTAGACCCAAGTAAACATTTAGATTCTCAAACTCTATAATCTCCTTTTTTCATAGCCTCCATCAAACCACGCGGAGTATCTTTCTCTCCCTCGACATATTCTATCTTATCTTTAAGAATCCTCTCACGTGCCTTAAGATCCTCAACTAATGCATTATTGTTATTTTCTAAGTCACATTCTTTCAACTTAGCTTCTAACTTCAAGTTAGCCATTTTCACCTTCATAGTTTCAGTAAACAATTCATTGAAGGCAACTTGAAATTCACTCTCCTCCACTTCTTCATTCTCACTCTCATCACCCTCACTTTAATGGGATTCACAAGAAATGGCTACACAAGAGTGATGTAAAGGAGTATCTTGATGTGAAGATGCGTCGTCGTCATGCCCAAGATTAGCCATATTCGAGGCAATATTTCGGTCATATGATGAATTTCTATGACTAAGGGTGGGATTATATGCACTCGATTTATTTTTCTCCTTACTTAGTTTAGTGGGGAACTAAATTTCCTTATGACCATACCCTTCACAAGTAAGACATCTCTCAGAGTCATTCCTCTTTACAAAGGTATTAAGAGCAGACTTCATACAAATTTTCCAATTAGACCTATTAAACAGGGGTGTTTTAAAATCGTCAAATCCTTAAAAATTCATGCCTAAAAACACGGGATCAAAAGAACAGTAATTTAATGTTCTAGCTCTGATACCAATTTAAGAAATGAGAAATAATACCAGGGTGGTTTTCACACACAAAAAAAATTCTAATTTTATAATCTTAAACAAGTTAAATTCCGAAGAATACAAGCTAACTTTAAATAGATTTTATCTTGTTTATCCTAAACATACTTGGATGTTGATAAAACAAATAAATCAGACAAAGCAAACTATGAAGTTAAAGTTTTAGGAAAAATCCCCGCAGAGAAAAACTTGTATTCACTTCATAAAATAAGTAAATTGCAGCTTACAAACTTTTACAAACGAATCTACAGTAGATGAATCTCCAGCGGGTGACATTCATCCACAACTATGATTCTCACAAGAATCGCATGATCACAGTCCTCCTTGAGCCTTAACCTTCAGTGTTCAGCACTGATCCCCTCAGACAATCACAAGTAAGTCTTGGAGATGCCTTCTCCACAAAGGTGTATGCAAAGAGATACAAACTCTCTAGTGTTTAAACGAATTCACAAAACTAGATTTTTCGGAGGTTGTTCGGGAATTAAAAAAGGTTTTTTGAAATACAAAACTTGAAGAACTTTTGTAAAAGACGTGCAAAATCATTTTATCAAAAGTCTTACAAAACTAGGAGTCGAAACAGGTTTTTATAGGTGGACACAAATTTCGAGGCAGTGGAATGTCATTCCAACAAAAATCTTATGTCGTTCGAACGAGATAAAATCTCGCTTCCAATGACATCCAAAAATGTAAAATAGTATGGCCTCGTTTGAACCCCATTTGAAACCCTTTTGAATGATCTTCTAATGAAGTGACAATCTCATTTGAATGAGACGCACTTATCATTTGAACGAGATAAATAAAAAATATTTTTTTCGTTAAAAATAGAACTCCAGCATTGTATAAAATAAATTAATGCCTTCTCGGTTTTCAAGAAAATAAACGTCCCATAAATAAAGCTCGTAAATAAATTTAAACTCTAAAATTCTTTATACCTTTAAGGGATGCCTATAAATCTCTTTATTGATGTCAGTTTACCGTGACAGTACGTGATGGTTTATAATGGGATACGCCGAACTAAGCCTAAACTAAACCAAGGGCTATGCTATGAAAAATCTCACAGAAATTTTTCTTACTAATCTCGCCCTTTAGTTATTCCGGTACAAAAACAAACAAACCTATCAAAATCAAATTACATCAACAAAACACTATAAATGACAAAATATATCTAATACCATTCCTAACCCTAGAACGAAATGCCAAAAGTCTCTTTGTCTTCAAACTCTTTCTTCTTCCCTTTTGCAAACATTGTCTTCATCGGCGTGTCTTCAAATCCACTTTAAGTACCTACACACATGAGACAATAAACAAATACCCTTGTGATGCATCCAGTTTTTATAAAGCAAAAGAACAAAAACTCCCCCATAGTTTTCTCTCCCCCTTTTTTCCCATAATAAACAAAGTAGTAAAAAAATAATCATTAACTGTGAAGCATCACATCGAGGACAAGATATCATCATAAAAATTATAAATCGATTAGATGTAATGATAATCTCAAAGGCCATCCAAAACAAACTATTTTATTACTTTTTCAATTTTTTTAAAACAAGTAAAAAATGTACAAAATAAATAGTACAATAAATAATCATGGCCAAATAATTCACAAATAATCCAAATGAATTAATCATTTTTCAAACGTGGACTAAATGCAAATAAAACAAAATACCATATATAATATATGCAAAATATACTAAAGAAAATATGTAAATGGTAACTTACTAACTTTTATAAATGAATCTAGAGTAAACGATCTCCTGCAAGTAGCCTTCGTCCACTACTACGATCCTTGCAAGAATCACATGATCGCAAACCTCTTCAACAGTGATCTCCCTCAAGAGTCACAAGCCAGCGGTGGATGAAACCATGTTTTACAAAGTCATCCGTGGAGAAAAGTCCCTACAGGAGTGTATCATAAGAAACCTTGTTGATGTTGGTAAAAGTGATCTTGAATATATCCCGGGGGTTAGGAATATGATATGAGGTATTTGATCACAAAAAGAGAGATCAAAAGGTAATTTTCTTTTTGAAAAAGAGTTATAGGAATATATAATCCCGTTCAACATTTTTATAAGATGGGAAGATAGAAAGGATAAACTTAAAAGATATTCATTAAAAATTAAATCTGCGATGTTCGTTCGAACGAAGGTGCAAGTCGTTCAAACGACACTACATCTCACTCGAACGACACTTCAAACAAAAGATTCTAATGACATTACAACAAAACCATAAAAGGATCTCATTTAAAACTACGTTAGGCACAATTCGAACACGGGCTTCTAACGAGATATCAGTTTTACCCCAAATTAATCATGTTCGAACAAGGGACATCTTTGTTCGAACGAAGCGTCAAAATTTCAAAAAAGTTTCTTATAAATTTTTTTGAGTTCCTTTATATGAAAGATTGCCTCATAAAACAAACAATCCCCAAAAAATACTCAGAACCTTTTTACCACTCCAAACACACACTTCTTCCATAATTATTGAGATGGTCAAATCTAGCATTCTTTTACGATCTTCAACATAGTCTTTAAGTACCAAGAATTAGTGACATAGATGTGTTTAGGTGTCGTGTTTGTGTAACGGGATGTGCGAAACTAAAATTAAAAAATGTGAGAAATAATTATTTTTTCTCTTTACAAATTTCTTCCCGTGGTTATTCCGGTACAAAACACCATCCTAATCCAAATGGAGTCCTACGACTTAATATAATAATCTGCCCTCCTAAAATATAGCTGAAAATAGAACGTAGAATGTGTGCAAGTCTTCAATCATGAAACTGGAGGTTTCCTTTATCAAACATTGCCTTCATCCTATGAGGGTGTAAATGATCATCATCCAAGCGTAACATCCTACACACATGAGACAAACAAATATACCATGATGCATAGAGTCTTAAAAGTAATAAAAACTCCTCCTTAATTTATTCTCTCCCTTTTTGTCCGTAATAGACAAAGGAGTCAAAACTAAGCATGAAATATCGACATCATATGAAGAAGTAAGATATCAACAGTAGTATAATCAAATAAGCATAGGTGATGATAATCTCAAAGGAAAGCAACAATTTTTGATATTTTTTAAATAAAAAGTATAAAAGAAAAAAATACAACACACCATGGAATAACACTAAAATATCTGAATCATGAATACAGAATATGGGGGTGTGAATATTTTCCATATGTAAATCAACATATATAGTCATAATATGTATCCACGAAGTTCTGAGATACTTCTAATGAAAGACCTCAAAGTCTAACATAGGTGTAAAAATAGGTGAGCTCAAGTGAAATTGACTTAACTTAATCAACAAGTCATGAACATAAATGATTCTCACACCAATGATGCCAAACTATGTATTATTTTTTTGATACATTTTATTTGTGCAAACCCATTGATCTTTAACTTTAACTCCCTCAAAATATCACATATATGACGATAAGTGTAACACCCCCTGTTTTATTTAATTGACTTTAAATTAATTTCGAGAAAAATAAAATTTTGGATTTTATAAATTTTATAATTTAAAATGTTGGTTTTTATATTTGAAAAATAAACTTTCAAACGAAATCGGAATCGTAATTAAACTGGAGTTTTAATTGAATTTTTATTATATAGAAGAGTCCTCAAAACATAAAACTCTCAAGAAAAAAATATTTAAAAATATTGGACCGTCCGACCAAGCTAATTTTTTTTGTGTGATTTCCTGTCATCTTCAGCTAATTCTTTCTATAATTTCATCGAATTCCAATGGTTCGATCGTCCGACATAAATTTTTTAGTGTTTTTATCTTATTAGAACTCTTTTCTTAATCAAACTCTTAATCCTTTATATATCACCACTAATTCGTGGATGGACTTTTGAAATCACTTTTTCTCAAACTTTACAACAAGAAGACCTCTTCAAAATTATTCCCTTTCATCTAAAAACTTTAGCCCCAAACTTAATCAAGTGCTTGACTCGATATTTGAAGGCTTAATTGCTGTTTTCTCAAGATTGTTCAAGAACGACTCTTTGCTAATTTTTCAAGAGGAATCTAACCGTCTATTCATAATTTACAAACAATTTATACCCAAACATGAATACGCTATTCCTTTCCTTTAGTATTATGCATTTTAAGTGTCACATAAACTAGTAATCATTTTTTGCTTAAAAGAGATTAGTGACTTAATTAGGAATAATGATAACAATTTTTGGGACTATTTTTATAAAATCTTTCAATATGAATAATATTCCTAACCCTTGGGTACTTGGAATTTATGACTGGATTTTGGATTTTATTGGTGTAGGTTGCATGTAGAAAAACCTTTGTCTTGATTTAAATGAATTTGGGGGCATATAACTCATGTAATTTGTGTTGAGATAATGAAATTGGAATTATGATGTATTAATGATAAAATCTCAGTGTATTTAATTTAAAGTAATTAAATGGGGTTAATTGGGTGTTTATGACGATGTGAAAATTAAATTAAGATTTAATTGAATTGGACTATCATGGATAGTTTGATACAATGATTAATTATGCTAGTTTGTGTGACTTGTTGGTATTATTAATTTGCTATTGTGACGACGGGTTGTTGGGTATATTTGCTTCCCTTATATTTTAGGATGCCTTCTAGGTATGGGACTAGTGGGTAGGCCTTTTGATGATTTACGTTTTCTAGGTATGGGACTAGTGTGGGTATATTATCACGTTTTTATCATCTTGGGGGTGGGCTGATTTTCGGTATTTTATCATCGTTACGCTAGCCTAGGAATCAGACTAGGTCGAGATTTATGTTAGAAATTCATCATATACATAGGGTAGGATGTATTGGTAACTTGGGGACCTTTAGGTATGGGATTAAGGTGTGTTTTGAGGATCTCACATCGATTAAAAGGGTGGGGTAATTTATAAATTGTGAAATTGAGAATTAATGCCTAAGATAAAAACGGGTATTAAAATTTGTGGCGACATAATGTGTCGGGCCGACAGTTTTTACGGGTCAGGGGACAATTTATGTCGTGCCGTGTGTGGAACCTTGTCATGTGTCAGGGCTGACGGTTTAAACGGGTCAGGGGATGATTGACAAGGGGAAGTGTGACACTTTGGTGGAAATTACCATCGGGACGAGAGGACCGTAATAAAAAAAATGAGAACAATAATAAAAGGTTAGTTAATTTAATATAAGATTAACTTCGTCGGACTTGAGAATTTAAAATCATATTGGTGTGCCTTTATAAAAGGGTATTTCTGCGGTTAGTTAGTGATTTATAATTATCGCGTTTAATTATCTCGTTAAATTAAAATATTCTATTGTGATATTTATTGCGTATAATGTTACTGTCTGGATTCAAGGATCCTATTTGAGGGGAGTAGTGTGTATTAATGCTCGGGGCTCTGACCTCGCGCGTTGACTAACTTTTCAGGAAATAGTATTTGGAGAAGCCGCATCGAATTTTGGAGATTTGCTTGGAGGTGCAGTTGGAGTTGCTCTACCTTATGCGTATTGATTTAGTTTAGTTATCCATTCCTTCGTACATATTTTGGGACATAGTTTATGGTTGTGATTGGGACTTTCGGTTCCAAAGTTCTATGGGTTTTATACAGTTATTGCACAAGATTCAGTTGGAGAACATTCAATTTCATAATATTAGAGATTAGATTTATCTTGAGTTTAGCATGGAGATGGATCTTTTATCTCTTAATTGGATAGTTTATCTTTTGGGATTGATTATCATTTATCTTGTGGATTAATTTATATGTCTCATAACTGTCTCATGCTAAGAATGGTATTTTATTTACTCGTGCCCGGATTAGTTTTGGTGGCGGCCAACGCCATAATTAAGTGGGGTGTGACAATAAGTGCTTAATGATTTTTGAAGAAATTAATGCTCACATGTAGCAAAGTATCAATGTATCAAAAATTGGTCTTGCACTTATATTTTTATGTGCCTATAATCTTTCTAGGCTCTTTTATGGAAATGGTGGATTTTCACGTACAGAATATTTTAATCTTACATAGCCCCTTTCCATTACTTAACATATAACAATATTTTTCAGAATAGATGTAATCCAGGTAATGGTTTCTTCATGCACAACTTTATCTCTTTTTAATTTTGGATTGTTGTCAAGAAAAATTGAGATGATAACATCGTATTCGAAAAGTGACAAGTAAGTGCAATATTCAAACACGTTCGTGAACCTGTGCAACATAGGTGACTGGAAGCAAACATCTAGAAAGTAATCATCAAATATCAACGTAATGACTCCACACATTATTAAGCACACTATACAAATGACGACATGTGTCAAAATAGTACGCAAAAGTCACGTGGAAATATGGAATGAATGGGTGATCCAAACATCTTAAATGTTCATCCATATATGGTAACAAAAAAGTACAAAACTGTTTTTGTCTTCTTCAAAAATAAAATATTTTTGTATTTTTCACCATTTTCATAAAAACCGAAAATATTTTTGTATTTTTCAAAAAAAGTAAAAAAATAAAACTCTTTTTGGATTTTTCTAAAAAAAATATCACAATGAAAAAGATAAATACAATGATATCACAATCATAATACAATCTAGTAACAAGAATATAAGATGTAAACATGAAAATCATCCAATACTAGATAAAATATTCGGACTCAGTCAATAGTGCAAATACCTAAAAATTTCCTAAGATCCTCAAATCGAATTGCATCAAAAGGTTTCGTCAATATAGCAGCTAACTGACGATTGGTGTTCACAAACCTTAAAGACACAACCTTTTCCTCAACTAGTTCACGTATAAAGTGCTCGCGTATCCTAATGTGCTTCGTGCGCAAATGTTGTACAGGATTACGAGAAATATGGATCGAATTCGTATTATCGCAAGAAATAGTCATCGTGCCTTGTGATATACCATAATTTTCTAATATTTTCTTCATGCATAAGAGTTGCATGCAACAACTACCGGTGGAAATATACTTACCCTGCACCATGGAAAAAGATATGGAGTTTTGCTTCTTACTAAACCATGAGACAAGAGCACTCCAAAAACAGAAACACCCACCCAAAGTGCTCCTACAACCTACTACATCCCCGACCCAATCGGCATCCGAATAGGCAGACAATCGTTCATTGGTTTCAAAGGAATAGAAAATACCATATGAAAGAGTTACACTAACATATTTGATGATACGTTTAAGTGCGTGTAAGTGTGACTCTTTCGGGGACACCTAGTATCGCGCATAGACTACAACACTGTAAGAAATATTGGGATGACTAGCATTCAAATAGATAAGACCACCTATCATACTACGATAAAGAGTTTTCTATATGTCCTTACCTAAAGCATCTTTGCTAAGGTTTGTCGATATACTCATAGGGGTGAATGAGTTCTTAGCGGAGTCTAGACTAAATTTCTTCAGAAGGTCTCTTAGATATTTAGATTGAGATATGAATACCTCTTAATGAAGCTGACGATCCTAGATACCTAGGAAGAACGTAAGATCACCTACTATACTCATCTCAAAATCATTCATCATCTCCTCCTCAAAGGTGTGAGCATGGTGGGAGCACGTGGATCCAAAGACTATATCGTCCACATAAACTTAGGCAACCAAAATAACATGACTCACTTTCCTCACAAACAACGTCTTATGCATTCGCCCTATCTTGAATCCACGATCTAAGAGATAGGAAGTGAGCCTCGCATACCAATAATGGGTTACTTACTTCAAATTATACAAGGCCTTCTTAAGATAATACACGTGTTTCGAGTGCTTAGGGTCTTCGAACCCTTTTTTTGTTGCACATGAACCTCCTCTTATAAAATTCCATTAAGAAAGGCACTCTTGACATCCATATGATATAACTAAAAGTGCAGATGACATGTTATGGCTATTAGTAAGAGGATGGACTCAATCCTAGCAACATTAGTGATTGTCTCATCAAAGTCTATACCCTCATTCTATGTGTAGTCTTGGGCAATCAATAAAGCCTTATTGAGAACTATGGTACCATTGTTATCCATATTATTCATATAAACCCACCTGGTACCTATCACATTAGACTTGCTAGGTCAGGGACTAACTCCAAGACATCATTTTTGTAAAACTGAAGCAACTCATTTTTCATAACGGATATCCAATGATCGTCCTTAAGTGATTCTTTAATATTCTTGGGCTCTACTAAGGATGTGTAGCACATATAGCGAACCAGATTTGTGAGTTGAGCACAAGTATTCACACATAGTGTAGCATCACCAGGTATAGCGAAAGGTTCATGATTATTTTGAACCAAAGATGGTGCCTCCCCTAAAATAGGAATAGAGTCCTCACACTGGGGCCTAGGAGCAACAAACACCGATGACTCATCATCTTTAATCATGACATTTATTGAATCAATAAACTTAGCGTGCAAGGTTAAAAACTTTGATAAGCCCTACTAGTCAATGAATATGCTAAAAAAATTCCCTCCTCGTTCCTGGAGTAAAAAATTCCTACGCACTTTTTATCTCGCAAGATGTAACAAGTACTCCCAAAGGCACGAAAATACAATAGGTTGGTCTTTTTCCCTGTCCACAACTGATAAGGCGTGTGAAGTGTGTGTACATGAAGATATACCCTATTCACCTTATGGTATGCGTTGCTCACTGCCTTTGTCTAAAAGCTTCTAAGCACATTTCTCCCATGTAGCATCGATCTAGCCATTTCTTGTATTGTCTAGTTATTCCTCTCAACAATCTTATTTTGCTAAGGTGTATGAACGGCTGAAAACTCATGTTTGATCCCCACTCCATCACAATAGCTATTGACTTCGGCTTATTTAAATTATGTGTCATTGTCAATACGCATCCGATTAATAGTGACACCATATTGGTTTTGTAGGACACAACACTTGGTTATGAGAAACTCAAATGAATCGAACTTTTCTTTGAGGAATCCTATGAATAGAATATCTAGAAGAGTTATTAACAATCAATATAATATATCTCTTACCACCTAAACTCTCCAAGCGAGTAGAACCCATAAGATCCATGTGAATGAAGTCCAAAACATAAGATATTGTAATGGCATTCATCTTCGAATGGGGAATTCAAATTTGTTTTCCTTATTGGCAAGGTCCACAAACTGAGGAAGTTGGTTTTACAAGTGACGATAAGCCACGAACTAGGTCCTCTTTCACTAATCTCTCAAGATCTCTAAAGTTCACGTGACCCAGTGTTTGATGCCAAAGGCCCATAGTGGAGATCGTGGCACTTTTGTACACAAAGGAGGACTTGGTCATAATCCCATAAAAATTATCTTCGGTCCTCACACCTCATAGTAAAAGTTCACCATATTGGTCATAAACATTTCATCTAGACCGATCAAACTTTACCGCAAACTTTGCATCGCACAGTTGGCTTATGCTAATTAAGTTCTTTTTCAACCATTTCATGTACAATACATTGTCTAGTTTAGGTAATTCGAGTATCTCAACACATCCACACCCTAAAATACTAGACTTACTCCTATCTCCAAAAGGTAATTTACCTTCCTTACGATCCTCAAGGTGGGTAAAAAATAAAATGTCTCCTATGATGTGCCTAGAGCAGCCACAATCAAAATTACATTGGGAAGTATTTTGAACCTTAAGAGAAACATGCACAACAAGGTCTTTGACGTCTTGCTTAGGTACCCAAGTGGAGGTAGGATTTTGTTTGCCCTTGTCTTTGTTGGCTCTAGTCGGAGCATTGGAAATGTTCCCAAATGGAAAAGACATTGGTTGAAATTCTTCCATCAAGCTATGCGAAGTCGTGACTAGAGACTCAAATTGCTCTCTAAGACTAGCAAAATTATTAGAGCGGTATGTCAGAGTATGTGTATGCCTAGTTCTACGTAATTCCTAGAAAAGTCTCTAAGGTGACCTCTCCATTTTCAAAGAGTGAAAACATAGACCGACTTAGGTATACCTTGACTCACTTTTATAGCTTGAACTCTCAATTGTGTCTTAGGTTGAGGGCCATAAGAATTAACCAAAAATTTAGGAACCGGTTTCGATACTGTATGGGAAGTAGATGCACCGTCATAAACTATTGCATGCCTCTTACCAAAATCTAAAGAGAGGCCGAGGAACATCTTACCTACCTTCTTCGATGCATCCTCAATGGTTATCTTGACCTTTTGAGAACGTTTGAGATCTTTATCGAATTAGGATAAAAGGTCTTCCAGTTTCTCACGAGTCTCCACGGATGCTTGGAGATCTCTTATAAGACAAGACACCTTGTTGGTCAAGCACCTATTCTTTCTCTCAACTAAACAAAATATCACTCTTAAAGCTTCTCTCACTGAGGACTCACTCTCTATCACATTTCTCAACTCCTTCTCTAATGGTAAAACTCTCATAGCGAAACCTTTATTTTGTTTCTTAGTTTTAAAGGACTCAACATAAAGATAGGCATAAGCGTGCTATAAATAACTCTAGCTCTCACTTATAACATTTCGCCCTCACTCTCGTCCGAATGATTAGACTCACTATCGAGGTGTCCATTTTTAGTAGCTTCATTATTGGCGTGAGATGCTATCGGTGTACTAACATGACTAGCCATGAATGCGATGAAGTTACATCCATGCAGTGATTCATCCCCAGAACTCACCGACTCTACCTCGCAATCGATAAGCGTGTTGTTTAAGAAAACTTTGCCTTTACCTTGTCTCTTTAACCTATTCGGACACTCATGCGCCTTGTAACCCTTTCCTTCGCACTCATAACAACTTTCCTCATATTTATTTGGGAAATTTTTCTTTTCTTTTTCAAAATTTTTCTTGTCCGATTTATATTTTTATATTTCTCAAAACGTTTCTTTTCTTTGGAAGTATTTTTCTTTTTAGGTTTGAGAAACTTTTTGAAATTTTTAGCAAAAAGGGATCAATTGTCTAAATCAAAATAGTACTCAGAATATGACGACACTTCCTCTTTCTTTTTAGATTATGCTTTTAGTGCAATTCCCTTTTCCTTAGGCTTAACAGTTTTAGGAAACATGTTTTATCTTATATGTTTGAAGATCTCCTAGCAGGTCTTCTATCTTAAGAATATAAAGGTTTCCTAAATTTACACAGTAACCTTAACAATAAAATAGACAGGGAGTCATCTCAAAATTTTCTTAACAACATGAATTTCAGGTATTCTCTCACATAAATTTAGACTCGAGCTTACTATATCTGACAGTCGCGCATAGAACTCATTAAACAATTCAGATTTGAGCATAGTTATAGTTTCAAATTGTGTGGTGAGATATTGCAACTTAGAAGATTTAACGGCATTGGTTCCCTCATGAGTGAGAAGGTGGACGTCATAATGCAGAAGAACTCATCAATGTGTGATGGCTCCCTCGATGGCACTCAAACCGCGCAAGTTGAAATTTCTCCATTCTCGTTTATCCGTTGAGAGACAAGTTTAGAACTAATGACATTATCAATAGTTACAGTGAGTGGTGTCCACCCTCTTTACCAAAACAACCAGACACGTTCATCAATAGATTTTAATGTAGCTTTCCAATAAGCATAATTGGAATCATAAAAAAATGGGCATTCGATTATACAAATTATCCATTAAATTCTGATTTTTTAAACATCAACAAATTTTTCAAAAATAATTGATATAAAAAAATTACGAAAAAAAATTACATGATATTTTGGTGTAACCTGCTCTGATACCAATTTGAGAGTGCGCATGAAATTAGGGATCAGTTTATTTAATTAAATGCCTTAACAACCAAATCCAAATTTTAATTAAATTTTAATCTTCAATTTTTATGGTGTGCGTGCGAATTGTGTTTAGATATAGATTTGCAATTTTCAGACCAAATATGCAAAAACACATGAGATGAGGAAAAATTCATTTGCCGGGCAAAACCTTTTATTTAGCACTATTGGAAGTTTATGAATACTAATGACTTACAAAACACTTAGATAAACTAAGTTAGACATGTAGAACTCCAAATCTCCAATAGATACAACCTAGCCCTAGAGTCGTCCATGAGTAGTGCTCTACCCTCGGTATCCACCAATTTAGCCTTCTTCCTTCTTCAGTAGTGAAACCATATTTCACAAACTCATCCATAGAGAAAAGTATCTACAAGAGTGTATTATAAGAAACTTTTTTGATGTTAGTAAAAGTGAGATTGAATATATCGTGGGGGTGAGGAATATGATATCAGGTGTTTGATCACAAAAAGAGAACTTAAAAGCTATTTTTCCTTTTTAAAATGAGTTCTAGGATTATTTGATATCATTCAACCTTACATAAGAAGGGAAGATAAAAAGGATAAACAAAAAATATATTGGTAAGATATTCATTAAAAAAATTGACCTCGATCGTTCGAATGACACTGCAAGTCATTGAAACGATGCTTCGAATGAAAGATTCTAATGAGATTACAACAAACCCATAAAATGATCTCATTTGAAACTACGTTAAACTCGTTCGAACACGGACTTGTAACGAGGTGTTAGTTTGACCCAAAAGAAATTTTGTTCGAACAATGAACAACTTCGTTAGGGCGAAGCGTTGAAATTTAAAAAAAAAGAGTGGTCCTACACGAGTGTGTTTCAAATCAAACCAATTTTCATAAAACATTATCCAACTTTTAATGTGCACCAAACCAAGTTGTGAAAGGCCAATTTTTACTTTAAACCAATTTTATCTTGATTAATTCTAAACATTCATCTAGTGATTAAAGCAAGTAGGTAAAGTAAAGAATACTCACAAGGCAGGATGTATGAGGAAAAACCCAAGACAAAAAATAAACCTCGGATGGCACAAGCCAGACAATCACTATGAATGTGGAATTACAACAAACAGACAAAAGTCTCACTCAATGACTCGATCCCTATGGGTCTTGAAGATCTTATGATATTCAACCAATCCTCTCATAGTTCCCATGTAGAAAATCCTTCTTCCACGATACCTGTCCACAACACACGCGTCCATGTATGTCTCGATGTCCACCGAATGGATTTGATATGTTTACGATGTCGAACAAGAAGTCCTTCTCTTTTCTTCACCGCAAAACCCAGATGTTCAAGTATAGAAAAAACCTTATTGGAGCAACAAGATCACATAAACATAGAGTAATGATAACTTGGATCTTTGTAAACTCTAAGGATGTGTTTAAGCTTTGAAACCTTAGGAAAAAATGTGCAAAAGTCATACTGGATTGAAAACTATTTTCCAGATTGCACTTTACGTTAATTCTAATGAAACCACGCTTTAAATAGGAAAACTTAACCACCTCAAAAATTGTATCGCTCGAACGAGATTGACCGGTCGTTCGCGCGACATGGCTATCTCGCTTGAACAACTGGTAGTACAATGACAACAAGTTCATTAATTGTTGTGGTTGGACTGCTGATTCCTGTAGAATGATAACACTAATAGTAAGTCCTTTATGATCAAAGCTAAAATTTGGAATTAAAACGTTTATGTAAATATTTTCTAGGGGCAATAATTTTAGAATCGATATACAATGATCCGAATTAATATGATATGTCGTGTTCGTGTCGGGTTATTTGGACACAAAATCGTGTCGTGTCGTGTTCGTGTCAAAATTATGAGTTGTGTCTTCGTGTTTTGCCATGTTAATCATATTTTTATTCGGGTTATCGTGTCTATTTATGTTTAGTTTGGTTTGAAATTTAAGAAATTGTGTTATTCGGGTCGTGTCGTGTTGCGATGTGTTCGTGTCAACTAAAAAAACATGAATTCATTTCTTATCGTGTTTGTGTCAGAAAAACCCTTGTCGTGTTGTGTCGTATCAGTCCGAAACACGACCCAAAAACACGATTTGTCACCCCTAATATTTTCAGATTTAAGACAAGATCCATAAAATGGTTAAAAGGCATCCAAACAGCTATTCATGATTCTTTCTTAAATAAAATTTTCCATTTTCAAAAGTTATCCAGTCTGTTTTCAATTAATGTCATTAGTTTTGTTAAAAAGTATCATACGATTTTTTTATGTTAGTTTTCATTTTTAAAAAATACAAAAAAAAATCAATGTAGTTTTATTTAATCTTCACTTATAATATTTCAGTTGTTACACACACACACACACACATATATATATATATATATATATATATATATATAATCAACTTAAATATTATAATCTTGTGTGCACATTGCTAAATAAACTCTAAAATTTATATTTAAAAAAACATATAATATTTTTTTAAATGACGATACGATTTTTGTTAAATTGATACCATGATTTATTCTATAATGACACTGTGATTTGTTTCAAAATAATACCGTAAATGTTGTGTTGAAATGAAATTGTAATTATGATGACTATGTAATTAAAATAAAAAATGTCACATCATGTTTTGTTAACTCTACAGTTTAAATAAAATTACATTATAATATTATCCTTGAACAACACTATGATTTTGTTAAATTAAATGTGTGATTTGTTATAAAGTAAGATTGCAAATATTGCTTCGAAACACCACTTTGAAACGATAATGTGTAGGTTGTTGCGTTATTTTATAACCGCAAAATCTTGTTTGAACTTTACAATTACTATAACATTATTATACAGTTTTAAAACAACCGTCATTCCTTTTGAAATAAAAAAAATTGAAAGAATAGGACCCCAAATTTTTTAGCAATTGTGAACATCGATGTTTATTTACATAGATTACACCGAACTTTCAAAAATTACACTAATATTTCTTCTAAACACGAATATAAAACTAATAAAGTTTAAAATCCAAATTCTTGAAAAACAAATAAAGTTCTTTAAAAAAATCTTATCTCACGTTAAAGTTGTGAAAAAAAATCTTAACCTCTTTGTGGAGAAGCTAAAATTTGGAATCTTAATTGTTTGTGACAAGGATCCTTATAAACATGCACATAATATTGCAACTATAACTCTCATTCAAACATGGTGAAATTTTCCACTAACCTTAATTCCAGCCCTCGTGCCGTCAACGAGAAAAATTCAAACACTATGTTTTTTCCAGTTGAAATAGACTACACTGTCATAGACTTGATTCAGGTTATGTGAAGGCTAAGGTACATCAGATCGCAAAGAATTTCGTGACCTACTATTGATGTCAATCAAAATGCATGCCTGCTTGTTGATGGTTCTGTCAGTGTAGGCCCCTTGATTGAATTTTTGGATGAAACTTCATGGATATAATCTTCTCACTGTCGAGATCATATCTAAAAAGTTTTAATAAAAAAATTCAATCAAGAAGTGGGTGCGATGATCGCTGACATTTAAACGATTGAAAATGCATATTTATACTATTTTTTTACATATCACCTCATCTCAACGATTTTTTATCAAATTTTTTTATGTAAAACTTTGGGGACGATCTTCTCACCGTGGAGATCATATCTATGAAGTTTCATCAAAAGATTCATTTTTTTACTATCTTAAAAAAATAGTATGTATCGGGGTCTGCACCATAAGGAGTCCTTATAGAAAGGGGTCTCTCTCTCTCTCTCTCTCTCTCTCTCTCTATATATATATATATATATATATATATATATATATATATATATATATATATATATATGAGAGAGATAGAGGTTATCAAACTTTGGAATAAAGTATTTGGGCTCATTTGGGGGTCCAAAGTTGTGGCCCAAGGCCCAACTCAATATTTGTAAACTAATCACACTTATTAAGGGTTAAATAACACCTTGGGAGTTACATCCCATATCCCTAAGAACTTATCCCTAGAGAGAGAGGCAAGAATAGAAGAAAGAAGTGGAGAGGAAGATTCAAGGGTGGATTCCAGAACAACCCAAGAAACAATCTAAGATCCAATGCAAAAATTTTCTTGCTTAATTTTTATTTGTTCAAACTACTTCTTTATTCATTGTGGGTTGTGATCAATGTAGAAATTTTGGATTTAGGTATCTTTGTGATTGGTGATGAAAATTGAATGTACTTATGATATTAGTGACAGGTATGAGTAATTAGGGAATCCAAAATTTAGGGTGGTTTGATTATAAGGATTACATGCATATAAATCATGCTTAGGGATCCTATTGAAATGGTTGTGTTTATTCATATGAAAAAGAGTTTTACACATATATAAGGACTTTAATTATGAAAATTATAGCCCTTGTATGTAATAGAAATTTGAGAGATTTATTGTTATGAAAATTCGGCATTTATATGAACATAGATTCGTCACTCAAATTTTTGGGATTTTAGAATATGAATTGATTGTTAAAATACATTATTAAGTACCCTGTCTTGGTGAACTAATTGTTAGAGATTCGTTTGTTGGAGCATACATTAGTAGGAACCTAGAAAAGTAGGTTTGGCTTTAGAAAGTATAAATATCGTATAGAAGAAAAAATGGGAAAAAGAATTCTGGAGGAGCGAGTTCGCTCCTCGGCCGAACCCGTTTGACTCCTAGGGGGCTTGGTCGCAGGGTTCGCCGTTGGGCCTGGGTGATTTTTAGGAGTTCATAAGAGTTGACGGAACCGTGTTTCGACAATCGTAGAATATATTAAAAATGGTAATGCAACGGTGTTGATTAGCGAGACATATTTAATTAACTAGATGTCGAAGGTTTCTATATAATTAAAATTAATTTAACAAACTAAATGTTGAATAATTATTAAGTGAGGATTATTATCGGAGGCACCAGGGGTAATCGTGGGATAATTACCATAACTATATGTATAATATAGTTATAGTGTGTGTGACATACTGGGTTCATGGACAGTCCTATCGGTTGGGGTACGGGCGTTCAAGACCGGAGCACACGACAACACAGGTGGGCTAGGCATAGTTTTAGGTACTACGTGGAAGTGCCACTTATAGGAGTTAAGTGTTGTAGCTAGATCCATGTGACACCTCTTGGTATGGGTCGTGCAATGGTGAAACTCTGTAGGCACTACCACACTTTCTTGTGTTTTGTTCTATCCGTTTTGGATAAGAGAATCCTACAGACTCACCGATAGATCACGAACGAGATACTATAGGTAGATGCCTGTGACACCCCACCTAATCAAATGTCGAGTGATCAGTTCGTTATTAAATTAAAACATGATTCTCATTTGGTTCATTCTTAGCATCACTGTCGAAAACTATTGATTACTAATCACCTATTAGTTAAGTAAGCCAGTGCCAAATTTTATCTATTCATTTAACAGATAACAACATGCAGAAAAACTGGATTAACACATTCACACAGTAATAGAGTCTTAACCACCATAAGATATAAATAAATGTCTTGCCGAATAAACCAATTGCTATAAATCCCAAATCCAAATAACAAATCCAACATATAAAAATAAATCCAAATACCAATCTGAAATGAAGAAACTAATTAATGTGGCTAATGGGGTAACATGCCAAAAATGAAATATTGAGATGAGGGATCCTAATCTAGGAATGAACAATTGATGGATCTAGACCAATCCAGCATGCATCCACATATTTTGCAGTTACGTGTCCCTAGAACAGATTCTCAAGCCTGGCGTCCCTATGGCTGGACACCTAAAAGGTTATGAAAAATATTTTTAGCAATGGTTAGAACCTAAATCATTTGAAAAACATTTGCATGTGATTAAGTTTGCAGTAATTAAAGTGCTTGAATACTTTTTAAATTTAAACTAGTGTCGCACTCCCTTGAGATAATACTCACCCCTCCACTATTAGGCACACCTATCGCTTCCTTTATAACCCACCTAGTTGTAATACCCCATCTAACTAGTCTTGTTATGAACGCTTCCTGACACACTACTATAACCCGAGTAATATTACTATTCATTATTAAGTTATTTCCCCCAGTAACTAATTTAATCATGTCTAATAAAATCATATAACGTTCTCACTAGTTATATAAATAACGCAATTACCCTTCATCTATTTTACCCGCATATAAATATCTACACTATTATATACGCACAAATATACTACAAGATTCACACATACACAGCGTATACTAACCATCCTTCTAAGTAATAACTCACCGATTGTTTTCTCTAAAAATCTATCATCCCAGGTATGCTCACTCTAGCCCGGTTACCATAAATCAGTTAACTCACACCAAAGTAGTTAAAAACCGCAAACGTAATGGAGGCGATCATAGTTCACCAAGAGTTATACTGAATCATAACCAAAGCATCTCGCCCAAAAAATCACATAATAAAATGCCGACAGCTATGACCTGGGGATTATACTCTCCCTGCATTCACTAGCCAGGGGATTCCCCCACATCGCGCAACCTCCTATGATAGCACTACAGGGGTATATAATTCCTATAAATATCATTCACACCGATATCTATAAAGCGTACAAATATATATATACAAATACATACATAAATACTATCACAGATTTCGTATATATATATAATTCAAATAAATTCGGCTAACCCGTACCAAACTCGAATAGCACTAGCCCAATCTCCGAGTCTATTTACTGACTCTTAATTACATAAGTATTTAATTACATTTATTCATATCAAAACATATTTTTATTTAAGATACTAAGCACAACTCGTATCCCAATTTCATTTGAGATTCACATTCGAATCCCTTCATATATTTTCGAGTGTTGTTCATCCTAAACACTAATAAATCCATACCCTGAATTCATTATCATTTAATTATAAGGTAAACATAATGTTACTTAATATTTTCCAGAGTCCTACCCTCATCTACAAACATCCCTAAATAATTCAGATTTGATTTCTTACTAAGGATTTCGATCTCAGACACCCTTCCATCATAAATTCATAACTAAATCAAAACAAATTAGAAAAATACGAGGTCGGAGCCCACACGATCGTAACGAAAATATATACAATTACATAGTTTGTACATGATAGTAATTTGAACCGGTTCGTCTAGACAAGCCTAAAAAATGAACCAGTTCATCGTACCGGATCTGCGAACCATCTTCTTCTCTAACTCATTTTCCTTCATTTTTTGTTCCCTTAAACCTCCATGGATTCATCCCAGACTTTAACCCAACCATATCCAACATTCAACCCCTCACTTAAACATGTTTTAATCACAATTAAATAACATTGATTATTATCAAAAGTTATAAATTCCCAAATTGGGGTTTTCACAGGTTTCATTCAATCGTTTTCTACAATCTGATCCTATAACCCAATTTAAATGCAAAAGATCACTGAGTTTCTAATATTATTAAGATTTCTACAAAAATGAATCATTTTACATCACTAATTTCACTTTTAACAAAGTGTTCGATATATTGAAAACCCATTTTCATGTGATAACCCACCCAAAAATGAATTTTTGATCACACCCACTATGATAAGAATCAAAATAATGCATTTTAGATTAAAAGAAAGTTAACCACTTGCCTGATTAGATTCATAGAGTCTGATTCCCTTTATGTAAAAGATGAAATTAACAAAAGCACCTCAATCACTCTTCAAATTTTCTCCCAAAAGCTTCACACTTGCTCCCTCTTTTCTTCTCTCCAGATTTAGGGATTTCAATTTGGGTTATGTGACACCCCACTTAAATTAATAACATGTGGGCAGCCCTATAATAAGATAAAACAGGAATCTCAAGTGGATAATTCTCAGCATCAACTGATGAGCTTAATAAAAACACCACTAACCACCCAATAATAAAATAATCGAATGCCATTTTTTTTTCAAAACATACAAGAAACTACAAACCAACAAAAATAATGACTACAGAACATGACGATATATACACGCGTACAACAAAAGGCATACTGTCGGGTCACAAACAAAACAACATCCAGATAAAAACATAAAAGAGCTACAAATATACAACCCATGGGTACACATATCCGATATAAACAATGGATCCTTAACTATATTTACAAGAATAGGAAGCAACTACAGCAAAATCCTGTAACTTTTCGCATCTGCTACAACTCCAAGGACTCTGGATAGAATAGGCATCATTTGTGTCCTTGTGGAGGGACACCTAATATAATACAATGTATGTATAGCAAGATAAAAGATATAAACGATTCAGATCCCAAGGTTCAAAAATAATTTTAGCAAGTGAATTACAGTTCATAATAATTATGAATGCACAAATTACGTAATTAAAGTGGTGTCGCACTCTCTTGGGACACAACCTTACCCCTTATCTATAGCATGCACCTAAAGCATGCATGTGAACCTCAATTAAACTACCCGACACATTCTAGGGATAAAACCTCTTAAATCTACGCATAAACCTCATTCACGTAACTCACTATAACTAAAACACAACCATATATCTACTTCTTCTATGGTCTCCTAAGTTTACGCCCCAAACTTATACATTAATATCTGAATTATATTTTCTCGATTTCTAATTACCAACTCTCACAAGTTATTAGCATAAGATATCACATGTCATCATTGATGCTAGAATATTTAAACACTATAATACATATACCCAAGAACTAAGGACCAAACATCTCCCCACACCCAACATTACGCTAAGTTTCGTGCGTGGGACGTATCGTAAAGTGAAATCCAAACAAGGAACCCCTCTGATACACTACCACCTAACATTATCGATTGTGGGAATCCATTAGGACCTTGGTCCATAATATAAACCCCTTACTTCCCGTCTATCGGCAAAAGAGTATACTCATCCGCACTTATGCTAAAAAAGAAAAAATATAACACATATCTTTATAACTTTCTCTAATTATAATATTGAGATACCACACACTATCTATAATTCGTGTATAATATTACTCGCACGTATTATACATGATTTATCATTCTCTAGAAAGTACACATACATAACACACATAATATATGTATAGTAATAATCTCTACAATGCTATCATCTTCCAGAAAATTACTCAGATATCATCCTGGGTTACCAGCGGTTGGACTCTCACACTGACTTGGTATGGAACCAAATCACAAGCGTATGGGACGTGTCCATAGTTTCTCACCTAAAGGAAAGACAAATCATACCCAATACGTCTTACCCCTAACTCAAGCATGGTAAAATACCGGATGCCATAACCTGGGGATTATACTCCCCTTGCTCCTCAAGCCAGGGGGATTCACCCACATCGCGCAACTTCCCATGATAGAACTAGGGGGTATGCACCACATAATATATACAAGAAAGACATAAATTTCCAATTGAGTCCCTGTATTGTTTCGACTTAATTCCGTGAACAAAACTGTGTTTGTAATATGTCATAAGGAGATTTTATTTTTGTCACGATCCCACTTAGTATATGACCTATTGAAGAAATTGAAGACGTTGCGACAAAGCTTCAAAGATTTAATCATGCCGAAGTTTAATTGGTGCAAGTTTATTCGTCTTTAAGATAATCTCATTTCGAGATCACACAGGTACTAATGCGTATAATTAATGGAGCTCAGAATAATTTTTATAAAAGGATAAGGATGAATTTTTATAAGGAAAATGTTTTTTAAAAGTGTTTTAAATGTTTTACACTTCGTTTTATTCTGATAAGCTCGAAAAATAGTTTGAGTTAATTGGATCTCTTTTGAAGAAACATTTTAAAGAAAAAGTCAAACTGACATGAACGTCATTCAAATGACAACTCTGCTCGTGAAATCCAGACAAGGACCCCCCCCCCCGATACACTACTCCTTGACAATGTTGATCGTCGGGATCCATTACGCCCTCGGTACACAATGCATAACGTCGGCTACTTATTTAGATTACTACTCTATGTACCTAAATAAGTTGTCACGCAGTACCTTTAGGGTCTATATAACATTACTCTAGTCATAGAGCACGATCATTCAACGCCAACAAGCAAGTACACATACACACTTAGCGTACATTTAAATATCCACCACAATCGCTTATAGGACATAGAAAATACTTCACAATGCTATCATCTTCTAGGAATAACTCACTTTGACTCGGGTTACCAGCGGTCAGACTAGATCACACCGACTTGGTAAAAACTAAATCACAACATATGGGAAGTGGTCATAGTTCCTAACCTGAAAGTGAGAACGAATCATACCCAATACTTCTCACCTAGAATAAAAATCACGCAATAAATAATGGACGATTATGACCTGAGGACTATACACTCCTTGCCCCTCAAGCCAGGGGCCTCACCCACATTGCGCAACTTTCCATGATTGCATGTTCTAGGTATTCTCACACCATATATATATGTATATATATCATTCCTACCAGATATATATATAATCACATCATATATACAAACCATCACACAAGGTATATACATTCACGCCAATTATGGATATAGGTATAATTATATGCTAACTCATATCCGTATGTATAAAACTAATGAGATCGGCTATAAGTATATACTCTAATTAAACTAACCGACGCTATAATGCATTCTTTCCCAATTCATTTCATTTTACGATCCCTCTCTTGAAGCTTGCTCATCCAATACACCCATGATATGAATAGTCTCCCACTTTAACCAACATTAGGAATATTATCTAAACCGAAAGTGTTTAACACCCAAATTAATATCATCCAATTATCTTTTAGTCATACTCTTATTTCCTTCATAAGAGAGGCACCATACCCTCATAATCCATTCCTAAAATAGGCCCAAATACTCCCTTACTCTCCTAAGGTAATCAATCTCTTAATATAAAAATCTAAACCTCTATAATACATTAACTAAGAAGGTCCCTATGTTTTATACCCAAAATAAAAGGGGTGGAAATAAAAATCCCATGCTTGGGCTAGAAGCAGTAAGCTTTTCCCTGGAGGCGCGGTCGACCGACTTCCTGGCCGCGGTCGACCGACCATATAAGATATTTTCTCCCTTCCTCATTTCGGACAAAATAATATACCATATTCTAACCAATAATATTCAAACCAAACACATTTTTAACACTAGAACTCATACTATAAATTAACCCAACTAATTACACAACCTCAAATCCATATCTAAACGTCAAATGCAAGATTTAACCCAAAAATCTAGATTTTAACATATAAACCCAAACTGTATATTTTATCCACAAATCATGAAATAAATGACACACATAAATTATTTAGCAAGATTAATCACCTGCCTCAATGTTGAGAGGTTGAATCTTCCTCGAAATCGCGTATTAACCGGAGTCTCTAAGCTTTTGTCCTCTTTCTCTTCTTCCTTTTTTCTCCTCTCTTTCTTTAGGGCTTTCTCTTTCTCTCAACATGAGATTGGCTTCTCATGATCCCTACTTAAGCCTCATCTCCAAATAACCCAACTTTAAATGATAATACACACTTTAAATGACTCGTTTACTCCAATTCGAATTAAACTAACTTAAAATATTTCGGAACCTAAATAAAACCCAAGTACAGTCATTTTGACTATCTCAACCCATTCGGGATCAACCGCACACTCAGAATCGTCATTCGAAATACTTTGTAACCTTCTCAAATTTTGACCTCAATTGCCCATTTTAAAATTCTCCAATTTAAATAAATTTATTTCTCCCAAATTAATTAGATTTTTATTCCTAAAAATCACAGGGTATTACAGCTAAGAGATGTTATTGATGGTTGAAACTATGGTATTGGCAGACTTTTCAAACTTTTTGGGAGCGAACTGTCGAGATACTTTCTTCGATTCAACTTCAGTCAAAGACGTTCTTCAATTTCCACTCTTACTTCTCGTCGGAGGGCTCAAAAAGTTGGGTAGTACTATCCTCCCATCGTCGATCGGACGTGGGGTAAGAAGATCATGTTCAAAATACTGACTTGCTCCTCTTCGAAAGGCCAGTTGGTAATGGTGGTGGCTTTCTCTTTCCAACTTTTTATGAAGTGACTAACTGATTCCCTAGGAATCTGGTTGAGAATCTTTAAATCATGCACAGGTAAACTTTAAGTCTTTGTTGTACTTGTACTGGGACATGAATTCACGGGTAACATCCTACCAACTACGGATCCTGGACTCTTCAAGGGTTAAGTACCAGCTGAGAGCGCTATCCTTAAAGGTTTTCTAGAATATCTAGGTCATTATTTCCTCGAAGGCACCTAGGAGAGTCATAGCTCGGTGGTAACTATAGAGATGAACAATCGGTGGTCCACTACCCCTAAACTTCTCGTTGTTGGGCATATTTAATGTTTCGATAACCTAGATTTAGGATAGGGTGTAGTCCTTGTAGTTTCCGGAGAGTTTGACTTGGTCAAATTTCTTGGTCAGCACCTTGAGGTTTTTTTTTTACCTTGTTCAATTATTCCTCTTTCCGATCAACTGTCACAGGTAAGTTAGCCCATAACTAGGCAAGATTTGGCATAGGAAGCTGGGTTGGTGGTGGCCCATTAATAGGAGGAGCATGTGGAGCGTCCTGGTATTCCTCGGGATCCCTAATAGGCTCTGGTGTAGGCGGACCCATAACACGAGGGAAGAGAACATTGGGATCTTTGGGAATAGGAACCCAGTTTTGTTGCATCTGATGAATCTAGGTATAAAGGTTTTTAATCTTGGCAGTCATCTGAGCTAGAACCATCATTAAATTCGTCTTCACATTCGGTGCTTGATTAGTGTTCTCCATAGAAAGTGGATGAATTCCGAACTCAGAGGAAGTCACAAGGGAATTGGTGGAGCTTCGGGGCGATTCGAAGGAAGACCGAAGCTAATAGGGAGCCAGGCCAAGGGTATGCGATCAACCTGAGGAGGAGAAAAATATGAATTTATTTTTTAAAGAGAAGGAGGGAAAACTGTTATATTCAAAAAAGGATGGAAAATATTTTCGACAATTTTTTTTTGGAAAAAAGGAGAACAAAATGTTTTTAGGTAAAATGGAGGAAAATATATTACGTATAAGGAAAGGAAAAATGCTTTTGGTATTTTCGATAAAAGAGAGAAAAAATGCTTTTGACACTTTTGGATATAGGAAGAGGAAAAATGAGAGACGAGTCTCAGCATGATTATTATTGTGTTTATTAGGTTCTCACTTGTATTAGGTTTAGCTAAAAGGAAATGTCGGATTTGACCCGAGCCTGGAAAAATTGGGTTTGAAAAAATACATAAAAATTATGGTTGGACTTGTTACCAGGCTCATGGGTAGGGTCCCGTTTTAAAAATTGCATGAAAATTTGGGAGGCATGCCGATGTAACACCCCATGATTTTTGGGACTGAAGAATTAAATTTTTGGGAGAAAAAAATTTATTTAAATTGAAGAATTTTAAAATTTGGAAATTGAGGTCCAAAATTGAGGATGTTATAAAATATTCCTAATGATGATTCTGAGTGCGCTATTGGTTCCGGATAGGTTGAGATAGTCGAAATGACTATACTAGGGTTTTATTTCGATTCCAAATTCTTTTTAAGTTAGTTTGACTCGAATTGGAGTAAACGAGTCATTTAAAGTGTGTATTATCATTTAAAACTGGGATTTATGATTTAAAGGCTTAAGAGGATTTCGGATCAGCCTATCTCATTTGTGAGAAAGAGAGAAAGAGACAGAAAGAAAGAACGAAAGAAGAATAAAGGAAGAGAGAAAGAGAGAGAGGAGAAAGCTTGGAGATTTCCGGCCCGTACGGGATCTCGAGGATGATTCAACCTCTACAATTCTGAGGTCAGTGCTTAATCTTGCTAAATAATTCATTTTTGTATTTTATTTCATAAATTGGGAGCAAATGAATTGGATTTTTGGTTATATGTCAAAACCTAGCTTTTGGGTATCTTGCATTTGATGTTTATACATGGGATTGATGGCATTTATGTTGATGATATGAGATGTAGGTTGGGTTTTTATGTGAGGAATATGATTGAGTTAAAGATTGAGGGTTGGATGGCAATATTTTGTGTGTTTGGAGAGTTTGGTTTAGTTCAAAAATGGAAAAAGAGCAAGAGATCTGGTGTGACCGGTCGGCCGCGGTCAAGGGGCGGTCGACCACGCCCTAAGGGAAAATCCTACTGCAATCTTCCTAGGGAAAAATTTAGAACCGCGGTTGACCAAGGGTCTAGGGATGGTCGACCGGTCCTCTATTTTTAGCCCAAGAATGGGATTTTCTTTTACCTATTTTCTTTTGGGTTTTATTCTCAGGGGTCTTCTTAACGGACTTACTATAGAGAGTTGGGATATAACATTAAGGGATTTGTGCCTTAGGATGAATAGGGGCTTTTGGACTTATGTTAGAAATGGATTATGAGGGTATGATGCCTCTTTTAGTGAGGAAATGATTGAGGGACTGAGTGATAGGCGGATTATCTTAATATGATGGTGGTGGGCTATCATCAAATAGTTATAAAGTGTAGAAATAGCCCCTTTTTGTTTATGTACGTATTGGTAATAGATATTCCGAGGTATAGTGGGGAATCTCATTGAGGATGGGAGTTCTATTTAGAGGTCACAAGTAAGTTTAAATGACGTGAAGTTTAGAACTCTTTGAAAGAGTTGTGAGGGTATGGAAAGAAATTGTAGGTCGATAAATTATGCCGAATCCTTATAGCGATAGGATTATATTGAAGATATGATTGGGGACCAAGGAGAGAGAGACGTAGTGTATCGTTAGTGATAATAAACTCAAGGAATAAATCGTAAATGAGTTAATGTTAAGGGTTCATAGGGACAATTGAACCGTAGTCGAAATTGATAACGAGGGGATTGTACTATCAGTTAGAATATATTGTGTTGTCAATCTAGTCGGGATAGTTGTTATATATCTGTGTATGATTAACAATGGGGATTCCAATACTTGATGGGAACATGGAATGAATTTAGGATTGATCTTGAGGTTTGCAAACTATTAGTTGTGTGTACACCTATAGTCGAGTTTATAAAGTTTCATATATACGAACGAGAGATGGTATGTATATATGTATATATATAAGTATAGATATGGATATGTATGTACTCACGGCGTGAATATATATACCATGGGTGAAGGTTAAATTATATGATGTGATCCTATGGATATATATATATAGTGTGAATGATATATTTACTTATTGTGTGAAGCATACCCAACACATGCTATCATGGGAGGTTACGCGATGAGGGTGAGCCCTTGGCTTGAGGAGCAGGGTGTGGATAGTCCCCAGGTCATAGTCGTCCATTTTTATTTGTGTGATTTTATTTTGGGGGTGAGCAATCTTGGGTATGAGTCGTTCTCACTTCCCGATTAGGAACTATGACTTCTTATCATACGTTATGATTGATTTTGTCGCCATGGCAGTGCGATAATAATCCGATAGGTGGTGACCCCGAGAGAATGTGAGTAATTCCTAGAAGATGATAGCATGGTGCAATATTTTGGAATCCTATAACCGTTTATGCTATGTGTATTGCAATGTGTACATTATGTGTGTTATGTATACGTGTTTATAGAAATGAATGATTGCATATATATATATATATATATATATAGAGAGAGAGAGAGAGAGAGAGAGAGAGTATAAATATATATATCATATAGGTGATGGTGATATGAATTTCCAAGTATGTACATCTTGAGTGATTTTGGGGTACTAGTTTATCAGGGTCGAAGGATCGTACTTAGAGACAATTGCGGTTACATCGACCCTAAGGAGTTAGATAAAGATTACAAAATGGATCCCTGTGATCTACATTGTCAAGGAGTAGTGTATCGGGGGGTCCTTGTTTGGTTTTTGTTTTGCGAGATGCTCTATGCACGAAATGCGGTGCAATGTTGATAGTGGATAGAAGTTTTGTCCTTATTAACCGTATGTATGTTATATAGAGAATAAACTCTTATATTGAAGCTTAATTTTAATGTGTGACTTATTAAGACTTATAACTGGTTTAAGTTAATAATTGGAACCACTAGAGCCAAGTAAGGCATATATGTGTATATATATTTTGGTGGGATTAGAATGGACAGGATTCTTCGGTTGTGTTAGGATGGCAGGTGATGCGGGTATAGGTTGTGCCTATTGTAAGGTAGGCTGTCCTTATATGGATGGGGTAACATAATTAAGGTTCCAGGGCACGTTTAGTTGCACGCCGTAGATGAGAGGTGAGTTTGGGGTTTCACGGGAGTGAGACTCCACTTTAATTATCAAATAGTGCATTTAGATTTTTTATGCACTGTTAACACACTTGATGCAAATATTTTTTTCACCTCGAGCTCTGACTCGTTTATATTTCTCTTTTGCTATATATATATATATATACTGTTTAAAATAGGTGTCCTACCGCCTGGATACCGAATGCTTTTCTGTCCAGAGTCTTGGGAGCCGTAGGAGTTACGGACTGTGGCGGGATTTAGTTTGTAGTCGCTTCCTACTTTTTGTAAATCTAAATAGGAATCATTTGTGTATTGGGTTTACTCCCAAGGGTTATATGTAGATGTTTATATTTCTTCTTTATGGTTAATGTAATTTTTGTGACCCGACAACTTATTCGGGTATAGTTCCTTTTGTGTACTCATTTTATTTTAATGTTTAGCACTTATGTTATCATAGTACTTGTGTACGTTTTACCTTTATTAGTAGTTTTACATTATTGGTTTGTTATCCATTGTATGTTTATATTTAAATTTTGGCATCTTCTTTTATTATTTTGGGAAGTTTGTCTTATCTATTTTAGTATAGTCTGTTGATGCTGAGAATGAGCAATCTGAGATTCCTGAAAAATGTAGTATAGGGCTGCCCACCCGTTATTATTTTAAGCGGGGTGTCACAGATGGTATCACAGCATCAGGTTCTAGTGTCTTTGGGATCTGTGTAGGTTTTCAGCGTTCTTCCATTAACGTTCTTGATGTAGAGCCCTACTATTAGGATTGTTGTGTTTACTACATTTATCTTCTTCTGTGAGGTGTACGCACTTAAATGGCGTTCTAACATAGTTGTTTTCATCTCAGACGTCGCCAAGAATAGGTCGTATATGAAGGTGTAAGCTGAGAGATGCAACACCCATAACAGATTTTTGGTACATTTTGACTGGAAGTATTTTTCTTTCCATGATTCAGGCAGAGATAAGGAGGGGATTTTTAGCGGTGATTCAAGGTGATCTAACGGTGATTGATCGAGTGGAAAAACCGAGCGTCCGTGTAATACGCTAGTCGTTGTTATCGGCTTCCAACCTCAATACAAAAAAAACCTAAACTTTTAACTACACTTTTATGGAGTATAGTAGTAAGTCTGGGTATCGAATCCACAATGAATGTTTTATAGAATTTAATTGATTTATTACTTCTAAAATAAAAGTTAAAAAGATGATGATGGTTGACAAGGAGAAATAAGTTGGAACAAATTTATAAAACTAATTAAAATGAATGAGGAAATAGGTTGGAATACAATCCCCCAATCCCTAGTAATTATCCATTAGAATACTAGAATTGTAAATTATAAATTTGAATGAATCCAGTCTTTATAGATCCTAAGCATTACATATATGAGGTTCAAGCCCACATCATATGAAATCAAAGATAAATATAAAGCGGTGCTAAATAATTACACACACATCATATTCTTAAATATCCCAAGTACCTAGGGCAAGAGAGATTAAAAGATCTAGGATGATTGTGAACTTCTCTTACACGATTCTTTCAAATTTAAATTTAAATTCTATTTCCTACGTAGATAAATTACATCGGGATGGGTTCATGCATCCCAACCCTTAAAAATTAGCTAAACATGATGAAAACAAAAGAAAACTCTAACAAACATTGTTAACAATTTGCAAAACAATTGAGAATTGAATGGGAAAATAAAATAGAGAATAGAAATTGATACATGTATTTAGCAAGAGGAGAAAGAGATGAATTTGAATCAAGAAAAATTCTTCTTCTTCAAACTTACAAAAAGACTCTCTAAAATCTAATTCTCTCTCTAAAATTCTATTCTACTCTCTAGAATTTGACTCCCTCTCTCTAGAATTCAACTCCCTTTGAAAATGAGGTAGGGCTTCGTCTTTTATAGCACCAAGTTACACGAATTTAACATCAAATTTCGCTTGTGGAACAAGTTTTTGCCAACCAATCACCATAAAATCTGCATAATTAATGACAGAAATCCGCACATCCAGACTCTTCATTATCGCGCAACTTCAAAACATCGTAACTTCTTCACCGTAGCTCGGATTGAGGTGCCGTTTTTTCCAGTATTCTTGTAATTTAGTGATATTCAACTTTCTAGTTTTCCCCACATTCGGAATAAGGCTGAAAAATTATGAAAATGCCCTTCAACGCTCCGTTTCTTGGTTTCTTTCACTGTTTTGAGTTCTCCTTCGCACTAACTTGCATGAAATACCTGTAAAACACATGAGAAATACACAAAACACGAAATACTTGCCAAAAAGGTAAGTAGCATAAATAAGAGACAAATCCAAGCTAAATACACTGCACAGGATCATAAAAATACCTAAATTAAGGGGATAAATGTGAAGAATATGTGCCTAATCACACTCCCTAACTTAGAACTTTGCGCGTCCCGAGCAATGTAAATGAATCTAACCAAAAATCCACTCTTGAAAATTTCTTTTATTAAAATAAAATTCCACTTTCGCAGGCAAGCGATTGCATTTAGCGATGCAACAAGCCTTTAAACCCCTAGGTTACCCTAGTAGGACGAGTTTTGTCTCGTGAGGGTTTGCCGTGAATACACCCACAAAATTCTTTATTGAATCAAATAAATACCAAAATATTTAAAACTTGTACAATTTAAAATTTTCGAAAAATAATCACCATCAACTCATATTCAACTGTCTCAAACCATAGTGTGTGTGTGCAAAGCCAAAAATTAAACCTCAAATTTCCACCGATTGAGCATTACGTTACTTTTCGAAAATTCGTTTTGATTCAAATTCTTACCGATTGCACTCACAAACGAATCACTCGGATTGTGGTTATTTTCTCTCGGTATTCATGATATAAAGAGTAAATATAATGGACACAAATTCATGCATACAAAATTGAAAAGAAGAAAATATATGGTGAAAAGATCTCATCATCGGAATACAGTTATTAGGAAATGGGAAACATCATCTCTAGTTCACACCATTTAATCTCTCATATTATCTTTTTGTATCTTAGCTCTCCACACGGTAATCAATTTCGCCATTCGGACTCGGTTAGGACTTTTCTTGGGTTAAAAGGTGTAAAGGGTAAAATTGGGAATGATAGGGAATGTTGGAATTGGAAAATATCCTTATGTCGTCCATTAGTGCTTTTTTCGGGCATTTGCTCATTTTTCTCTTTCTTTTTCTATTTTCATTTTTTCTTTTCTTGCTATTTTTGTTGAGCATATCTATTTTTGTTTCTTGCCCCTTTTTGTTGCACTTTTCGGACTTAATGAATATTCCATTTTCGCAATTCCGGGCTATTTATTTTTTTCGGGTTATCAAACGAAAGGGAAATATTTATTAGGCTCAACTTGGGTTGCAAAGGGATAATTTTGTTTTTCACAACTGTTTATGGCTAATATTTTTGGGTAACAAACGATGGCCTACTTCATTGTCCAAAATGCTAATCACATTACCATACGCATCTCGAGATTAATTAATTTTAGAGATATATTTAGCACGAATTTCGAGACAACATTTCACACATTTCCCATAACCGATCAAAACAAAGGATTGAGATCATCAACTACTTATTAAAATGATGAAAAGAACTTTGAGTTAATCATAAACTCGGAGTGATTTAAAAACCCATAAGAAATTGAAAGGCTCAAAATCTCACCGGGTTGGACTAATCTCCACACTTATTCGTAAAGTCGTCAATTTTCTTTCAATTTCCATCTTCGGTCAATTTTGGCTTAGTGCATTTGAGATTGTTAACAATTTGAGACTTTAAATAGAATAAAGGTGATATTTTTGAAAAATTTAAATTCCAATTTTTATTTATTTTGAACAAAAATAATTTTGGCTTTTCAACATTTTTCTTTTTTTTTTTTTTGAAATTTTCTAAAAAAAACACACTTGGAAAGAACATGTGATTGAATCAATGAATCTAAACAATAAATGGGAAGAATATCCCACACCCCCCAACTTAAATGTTGCATTGTCCTCAATGGAAATCAAGAACACAACATAAAGAGAGGAAAAGAAAGATATTACCCAAATGGAGCGATCCCCGATGAGTGCAAGTCCATTGAATCTACAAAACATGTAAGAACCAAGCATAACAAAAATAATAACATAACTAATTACTCTAAACTAAAAAAAAAGGAAAAAGAAAAAGCTAATTATGTACAACCTACGATTTTAACTTCTAATAATTCATATAGTAGAAGTCGAAAAATTAGAGTGTCCACTTAAAATACAATTTGACTTTGAGGGATTAATGGTGTACCCTCACTAGAGAGCATGACTCCCGAAAAATAAGAATTCTGTTTGAAAAACGGAAGGCATGTGCAAATTTTAAAAAATGCACCATCACCAATTAAAAAATTTAGGGGGATAATGAGGGATTTGAGTGTACAGGGGGACAAGTACCATTGGGATCCAAGAAAAATAGAATCACTTCCCAAAGATTTTTCAAGTAGTATGGGAAGCGGAGAATACAAACTAAAAGAGTCCATCTTGGAAAACAATTCAAGTATAGAGTCCTTGTCCTCAAAATCTTCTCCCTTAAAATTTTCAATTGGATCTGGTGGAGTGACACGTCTAAGTGTATGGCCCATAATATGAAGCATCTCAAAATAACATTCCCATACAAGAAGCGGATCAACATCCTCAAGACATTCATCCAGTTCTTGCGATGGATTTAATGGTTCGATAATAGTGGGGACACAAGGAGACAAATGATCCTCAACCTTAGTAGATTTTTCAATATTTATAATAGGTTGAGATTCAAAAGAACTTGGATCACTCTCAATGATTCCATTCTCAAAAGTATTAGGTGAAGCACAAGTCTCGACCTTTTCTAAGTTGTCCAAATAATCATTCAACTCCTTGCAAGTTGCTATAATTTTCGACTCGAGAACAGCACAATCATCAGATTGCTTTTTTATATCAAGCAAGAGTTCTTCCAAAGTAGGCTTCCTTGGTTCTAGCACCTCGAATTCCTCATTTGGTTGAAAACTTACTTCATCTTCAAAACTATCGGAAAAAAAAATCCTCATTGGGTTCAAATAATGCATCTAACTCTTGCTCCCAATAACGATTTTTTTCGCGATATTCTTTTTCAAGTCTTTCTTCTTCAAGCAATTGATTTTGATAAATTTGGAGTTTCTCAGCACTAGGCTTGTATTTAATATAATCATCTTTAGTGATATTGATCCAATGTTCATAAGTCTTGAGTGCCTCCTCTTCCTCACTATTAGCATAACAATTAAAGTCACCAAAAGAGTTAAAATAAGACATTTCAAAGTGGGCAATTCAAAAACGTGACACACATTTTTCTTTCTTTATTTATTTATTTATTTATTTATTAATTTTTTTTTTTTACTTTTTTTTTTTTTTTTTTTTACGAAGTAGTATGTCAATTATAATCTATAACAAACACTCCCCGGCAACGACGCCATTTTGATCGAGTGGAAAAACCGAGCGTCCGTGTAATACGCTAGTCGTTGTTATCGGCTTCCAACCTCAATACAAAAAAAACCTAAACTTTTAACTAAACTTTTATGGAGTATAGTAGTAAGTCTGGGTATCGAATCCACAGGGAATGTTTTATAGAATTTAATTGATTTATTACTTCTAAAATAAAAGTGAAAAAGATGATGATGGTTGACAAGGAGAAATAAGTTGGAACAAATTTATAAAACTAATTAAAATGAATGAGGAAATAGGTTGGAATACAATCCCCCAATCCCTAGTAATTACCCATTAGAATACTAGAATTGTAAATTATAAATTTGAATGAATCCAGTCTTTATAGATCCTAAGCATTACATATATGAGGTTCAAGCCCACATCATATGAAATCAAAGATAAATATAAAGCGGTGCTAAATAATTACACGCACATCATATTATTAAATATCCCAAGTACCTAGGGCAAGAGAGATTAAAAGATCTAGGATGATTCTGAACTTCTCTTACACGATTCTTTCAAATTTAAATTTAAATTCTATTTCCTACGTAGATAAATTACATCGGGATGGGTTCATGCATCCCAACCCTTAAAAATTAGCTAAACATGATGAAAACAAAAGAAAACTCTAACAAACATTGTTAACAATTTGCAAAACAATTGAGAATTGAATGGAAAAATAAAATAGAGAATAGAAATTGATACTTGTATTTAGCAAGAGGAGAAAGAGATGAATTTGAATCAAGAAAAATTCTTCTTCTTCAGACTTACAAAAAGACTCTAAAATCTAATTCTCTCTCTAAAATTCTATTCTACTCTCTAGAATTTGACTCCCTCTCTCTAGAATTCAACTCCCTTTGAAAATGAGGTAGGGTTTGGTCTTTTATAGCACCAAGTTGCACGAATTTAACATCAAATTTCGCTTGTGGAACAAGTTTTTGCCAACCAATCACCATAAAATCTGCATAATTAATGACAGAAATCCGCACATCCAGACTCTTCATTATCGCGCAACTTCAAAACATCGTAACTTCTTCACCGTAGCTCGGATTGAGGTCCCGTTTTTTCCAGTATTCTTGTAATTTAGTTCTCTTCAACTTTATAGTTGGCCCCACCTTCGTACGAAGGCTAAAAAATTACGAAAATGCCCTTCAACTCTCCATTTCTTGGTTTCTTTCACTGTTTTGAGTTCTCCTTCGCACTGACTTGCATGAAATACCTGTAAAACACATGAGAAATACACAAAACACGAAATACTTGCCAAAAAAGGTTAGTAGAATAAATAAGAGACAAATCCAAGCTAAATACACTGCACGGGATCATAAAAATACCGAAATTAAGGGGATAAATGTGAAGAATAGGTGCCTAATCAGTGGTCGAGTGAGAAGAAGAAATTAATCGAATGGAGAATTCTGTGATCGATAAGGTAAGTACTGAGGACAAGAGAATAGTGAAGCCCGTGGGAGGTTTGGATTGATAAATTCGCCAGTGTTTGTTAGGAAAACCGATGTTGCTGACTTTTACCGATGTGAGGTGTGTGGGGTTGTCCCAATGTCGGGAGTATCGCCCTCTTGGGAGAGGGAGTAAGTAATTTGGAGACTTGGGTTAATTGAGTAAGACTGAAAGAGTTATCAGGGGTCGCAATAGGGCCTTGTCCTTAAGAATGGTTAGGAAGGATTTCCGGGAGGATGTTTCTTTGAGGATAATTAGGCCTTAGGAAGAAGGGCTTGGTTTAGAAGGAGTGGAGGGACTCAGGAATGAAGTGAAATCATTGAATTATGGAAGTGTCAGGTAGAATACCTTTTTTTGGGTTTAGGGAACGCTTTATGTGGTATTAGGAGAGTCACATGTGCGGTATGATGAGGAATTAGCCGCCATAACCATAGTGTTTACAAAACTTCCGTGGAGGAAGGAGTGAGAAAGTTATGTCTTTGTATGTCATCTTTTGAGATAATAGACCGTCTAGTGAGGAGCTAGTACAGAGTTATGCTATTGAATTCAGTAACTGCGGACTATTAAGGTTTGTTTAGTAATGGTTATAAGGCTATTGTTTTATAGATAGGCTAGGGCAGGTAATTGTAGTATTCCAATGAGGGAATGACTTATCTTGCTGCAATGCTTCGATGTAATGAAAGGGAATTGTATAACTGAGAGGTTTAAAATTTAGCAGATTCATTGGTGAGCAGGGAATTTAGCTCAAGGTTGTGCTAGTTTTGAGATCTCGTTGGTTGGTGAGAGTATTGTATTTATTGGGGCCTTATGTCTTGTATATAAGATGTTTGATCCGTGTCAAAAGACATGAAATTATTTTATAGTATATTATATATAGGCCTTCGGACAATATCTATGGTTTGAAAAATCTTTTATAAAACCTTAATCCTAGTTCAACTGATCTCAATCCCTGACATAGATACATAGTAGTGTATTGGGAGGGTTCCTTGTTTGGATTTCTCTTGCGAGACCACCCCCAAATGAATGTAGCGAATGTCAGGAATTTAGAAGAGTTCAACCATTAAAAATTTCAAACTTTTTATATACTTAGTATCCTGTTATAGATTAAGTTGTTGAGAGTTATATTATGATTTTGAGGCTAGTGGAGTCGGGTTACGTTTTTACGAGTTGAGCTCGGGAACCGGGGGTATAGGCGCCTTGGTTAACTAGTTTGATTTTAAAGTTTATATCGTTCGATGGGAGAAGTGGTATGGATAGGTATAGTGATCTTGAGGGTAGATATAAGATCGATGTGAGGTTCGAAGTCCTAGGCGTAACCTAAATTTCCAGTATGAAATTTTTGTAAGGGGGGAAGTATGTAACACCCCATGATTTTTGGGACTGAGGAATTAAATTTTTGGGAGATTTTTTTTTTTAAATTGGAGAATTTTAAAATTTGGAAATTGAGGTCCAAAATTAAGGATGTTATAAAATATTCCGGATGATGATTTTGAGTGCGCTATTGGTTCTGGATAGGTCGAGATAGTCGAAATGAATGTCCTTGGGTTTTATTTCGGTTCCGGAATCTTTTAAAGTTAGCTTGACTCGTATTGGAGTAAACGATTCATTTAAAGTGTGTATTATCATTTAAAACCATGATTTCTGATTTTAAGGCTAAAGATGATTTCGCATCAGCCTATCTCATTTGTGAGAAAGAGAGAAGGAGAAAGAAAGAAAGAAAGAAAGAAAGAAGAAGAAAGGAAGAGAGAGAGGAGAAAGCTTGGAGATTTCCGACCCCTACGCAATCTCGAGGATGATTCAACCTCTACAAATTTGAGGCAAGTGTTTAATCTTGCTAAATAATTTATTTATGTATTTTATTTCATAAATTGGGGGCAAAAGAATTGGATTTTGGGTTATATGTTAAAACATAACTTTTGGGCATTCTATCTTGCCTTTGATGTTTATACATGGGATTGATGGCATTTATGTTGATGAGATGAGATGTAGGTTGGGTTTTGATGTGAGGAATATGATTGAGTTAAAGATTGACGGTTGGATGGTAATATTTTGAGTGTTTGGAGAGTTTGGTTTAGTTCACAAATGGACAAAGGGCAAAAGATCTGGTGTGGCCGGTCGACCGCGACCACTGGGCCGGTCGATTGCGCCCTAAGGTAAAAGCCTACTGCAATCTTCCTAGGGAAAAATTTAGAATCGCTGTCGATCGGGGGTCTAGGGCCGGTGGACCGATCCTCTGTTTTTAGCCCAAGAATGGAATTTTCTTTTACCTCTTTTCTTTTGGGTTTTATTCTCAGGGGTCTTCTTAACGGACTTACTATGGAGAGTTGGGATATAACATTAAGGGATTTGTGCCTTAGGATGAATAGGGGCTTTTGGACTTATGTTAGAAATGGATTATGAGGGCATGATGCCTATTTTAGTAAGGAAATGATTGAGGGAGTGAGTGATAAGCGGATTATCTTAATATGATGGTGGTGTGCTATCATGAAATAGTTATAAAATGGAAAGATAGTCCCTTTATGTTTATGTGCGTATTGATAATAGATATTACGAGGTATAGTGGGGAATCTCATTGAGGATGGGACTTCTATTTAGAGGTTAGAAGTGAGTTTAGATGACGTGAAGTTTAGAACTCTTTGAGAGAGTTGTGAGGGTATGGCATGAAATTGTAGGTCGATAAATTGTGTCGAACTGTTATAGGGATAGGATTATATTGAAGATATGATTGGGGACCGAGGAGAGAGAGACGTAGCATATCCTTAGTGATGATGAACTCAAGGAATAAATTGTAAATGCGTTAATGTTAAGGGTTCATAGGAACAATTGAACCATAGTCGAAATTGAGAACGAGTGGATCGTACTATCAGCTAGAATAGATTGTGTTGTAAATCTAGTCAGAATAGTTGTTATATATGTGTATGATTAACAATGGGGGTTCCAATACATTATGGGATCATGGAATGAATTTAGGATTGAGCTTGAGGTTTGCAAACTATTATTTATGTGTACACCTATAGCTGAGTTTATAATGTTTCATACATACGGACGAGAGATGGTATGTATTTATGTATATATATAAGTATAGATATGGATATGTGTGTACTCATGGCGTGAATATATATACCGTGTGTGAAGGTTTGATTATAGGATATGATCCTATGGATGTATATATTTAGTGTGAATGATATATATACTTATTGTGTGAAGCATACCCGACACATGCTATCATGGGAGGTTGCATGATGAGGGTGAGGCCCTGGCTTGAGGAGCAGGGTGTGGATAGTCCCCAGGTCATAGTCGTCCATTTTTACTTGTGTGATTTTATTTTGGGGGTGAGAAGTCTTGGGTATGAGTCGTTCTCACTTCCCGATTAGGGATTATGACCATTTCCCATACGTTATCATTGATTTTGTCTCCAAAGCGTTGTGATAATAGTCCGATAGGTGGTGACCCCGGGAGAATGTGAGTAATTCCTAGAAGATGATAATATGGTGCCATATTTTGGCATCCTATAACAGTTTATGCTATATGTATTGCAAAGTATACATTATGTGTGTTATGTATACGTGGTTATTGAAATGAATGATTGCATATATATATATATATATATACAAACTATAGGTGAAGGCGATATGAATTTCTTAGTATGTACATCTTGAGTGATTTTGGGGTACTAGTTTATCAGGGGCGAAGGATCGTACTTAGAGACAATTGCGTTTATATCGACCCCGAGGAGTTAGATACAGATTCTAATTATGTTCTTAGATATAGTACTCAATAATTAAGTAGTGGTAGTAATAGGATTTGTGTAGAAGACAAAATGGATCCCTGCGATCAACATTGTCATGTAGTAGTGTATTGGGGGAGTTCCTTTTTTGTATTTCGCTTTGCGAGACGCCCCACGTATGAAATGTTGTGCAATGTTGAGAGTGGAGAGAAGCTGTGTCCTTATTAACCGGATGTATGTTATCTAGAGAATAAACTCTTATATTGAAGCTTAATGTTAATGTGTGACGTATTAAGACTTATAACTGGTTTAAGTTAATAATTGGAACCACTAGAGCCCTGTAAGGCATATATGTGTATATATATTTTGGTGGGATTAGAATGGAAAGGGTTCTTTGATTATGTTAGGATGGCAGGTTATGTGGGTATAGGTCGTGCCTATTGTACGGTAGGTTGTCCTTATATGGGTGGGGTAACTTAATTAAGGTTCCAGGACACAATTAGTTGTGCGCCGTAGATGAGAGTTGAGTTTGGGGTTTCACGAGAGTGCGAGTCCACTTTAATTATGAAATAGTGCATTGAGATTTATTATGCACGGTTAACACACTTGTTGAAAATAGTTTTTTCACCTCGGGCTCTAACCCGTTTATATTTCTCTTTTGATACTATATATATATATATATATATATACTGTTTACTACAGGTGTCCTACCGCCTGGATACCGAATGCTTTTCTATCCAGAGTCTTGGGAGCCGTAGCAGTTGCGGACTATGGCCGAATTTACTTTGTAGTTACTTCCTACTTTTTGTAAATATATATAGGATTCATTTGTGTATCGGATTTACACCCAAGGGTTATATGTAGCTGTTTATATTTCTTCTTTATAGTTATTGTATTATCTCTGACCCGACAACTTATTCGGGTATAGTTCCTTTTTTGTACTCATTTTATTTTAATGTTTAGCACTTATTTTATCATGGTACTTGTGTATGTTTTACCTTTATTAGTAGTTGTACATTATGGGTTTGTTATCCATTGTATGTATTTATTTAAATTTTGGCATCCGCTTTTATAGTTTCGGGTAGTTAGCCTTATCTATTTTAGTATAGTCTGTTGATGCTGAGAATGAGCGATCTGAGATTCCTGATTAAATGTAGTATAGGGCTGGCCACCCATTATTTTTTTAAGCAGGGCATTATAGGCGACCCGTCATTTTGACAGAGTTTTGGGTAGAAACCGAAAAATTAAATATGAGTGCCCTTGGTTTGACGCCTATATGCAGGTATGCAGTTGTTGGGTTAGTTGGAAAGGTTCCCCCCTTTGGCATGACTTCCACGATATACGTATTTCTTTTGAGAGCAATCGGTACGTGTGGACAAGCCATTTGATATACCTGAGTGTACGTGAATTACCTCACTATATACTTTGTGGGGACAGTACATGTCAGAGAGAATTCGACATACTCGATGTACGTGAACGAGTTCCCTACGATATAACCCCATCATGACTTCGGTCAAGTGGTGCGATACGGGGGGAATCATTTGATATACGTAAAAGGTACTTAGCCAATGGAAGGTGAGAGTCATACTACTTAATCTAATTGCGACCTTCCGGACCAATGCCCATCACGAAGTGACACCTAGTTACGGGACAAAATTTGGTCAATAGAAATGCTTTTTGGTGATGTAGATTGAGAAATTCATGATCCTTGATTAGTACATTATAGAGAGAGTATATTTATTGATGGACATCATGCCAATCAGGGGATAATGTATGAGTATAAAAGATAAATCTATACTAAGCATGGATTATGTGAGAGTGAGTGATGTGTAGCTATCTACAAGTGAGTGTGTGGTAGTGAACCTAAACACGAATAAACTACAAGTAATCTGTGATAAGTGTGAGTAAGCATGGATATATACAAGTGTGATAAGTGGAGGTGTGTGTTAGTGACACCTAATCACGAATTTCTAAGCGGTATGTGTAATATGTGGATATAAGTGATCCTAGGTGCACGTGGTGCCAAGTGTACATCGAGACTATCTAAGAGTGTGTGAGTGGGTAGTGATTAAGCATGAGGTATATATGTACACGAAATAATAGAGGAGAAAAAAGGTACATAAATATAGGTGCATACACACACAAGAAAACAAAACACCCATGCAAATAGAGTCTATCCCTCTTATGGAAAGTTTTCCCCAGCAGAGTCGCAACAGTGGCCATCCTGATCAAAGACGCTCGTCACTTCCTCTTATACCTCTACTTCCCAAAGGGGGAAATGGAGAAAGAAAGGGGGATTGAAAGTTCACATTCCCTACTTAGGAACGCTTCGATCGTCGTCGGTGTGGGGTAACTGTAAAGAGATGGAGTCACCAGACTATTTTGCACAAAATTGGTATAAGAACATGTCGCTGCCTCAAGAGAACGACATCGAATACAAATTGATGCATGTAAAACCAATAGTTCAAAGGTTCGGGGGCTAACTTACGAAATGGGAAGGTGTTATGATCCCATCCCGCCCTTTCGAACTCTCATAGGCTTGTGTTATTATTTTCTTTTATTTTTTCGTGAAGTGTGCATGCGTGTATATATAATGGAGATCGAAATCATTCAACTCATATTGTTAGAGGGTAGTTTATATTAGATGGCGACATAACCCCTTTTGAGTACAATAATGATAAGTTAACTAACAACACTATTGATTAACTACAAGGCACGCAATCACAACTTGGTGAAGATAGACTCAGTTTGTACTCACAAATCGCACGTGTATAACTAGAGAATAATAACGAACTCAAAAGTAATTCATTTAGAGGGAGAGAGAAGTAAGTATCCTAGATACACCTTGGTAGGCAACCAAACACCCCAACCACCCTCAAAGATCTCTGTCAAATATTAAAAGTTTCGTAATAAATGGAAATGGTGGGTGAGTGAACTCTCTGGTTTGCAATAAAACTCTCTTTGATGTATATTCTCTCTAGTAATAACTTCTAAACTGTAAAAAAAAACCTCCTTTCCCAAGAGGTGGTTGGGGTCCTTAAATAGCCCCCACACCACTCTCGAGGTAACTCAGTCATTAATTACTGTGAAATACATCCCTCATACTTTATGTCACAAACATTAAATGTCTGATGCACTAGTTAGCTCCACGTCATAAATATTAAACTCCAAGACATGCCTTTTGCCTAACCACTATGTGTCAGGGGCTGTCGTCACAGAGGTGGCATACCAACCGTCTGATAACCCCAATCAATATAGTTATTGCCAGTAAAAACTTAATAGGATCACATCTTGTTATAATATGAATTGTAAAAGAGAGCATGTAAAGTCTAAGTTTTTGCGCTACAAAGACCAAGGCTAAATAATGTCTTTATATGCTGCTATACCTGACCTCTGGCCCATGAATGATTCTACTGAGGTAGTATACTGGTTGTTCCTGCTCGTCAATCTCCTGTGCTAATATAGCTCCAATGAACCTCGTGGAATATGTGAGGTAAAGCTGCAATGGTATTCCCGCTCTTGGGGGAACCATGGTATGTAGTGAAACGAGCAGCTTCTTCAGCCCCGTTAGAGACTCTTGGTGAACCTCCTCCCATTTGAATTTTTGTTTTTTTGCAAAAGATGCATAAGCGGGTGCGTTATTTCAGCCAATCCAGGCACAAATCTCCTAATGTAGGAAACTTTACCGAGGAAACTCTTTAGCTCCTTCGCCATTATGGGACTTGGCATCTCCAATATAGCTCGTTGCTTGTCCTGGTCCATCTGCACCCCCTGTCGATCAACCACAAAACATAAAAACTTTCCACTAGTTACTCCAAAGACAGATTTCAGTGGGTTCATCTTCTGCTTATACTTCCTGCATCAGGAAAACACCTTCCTCAAATTGCTCAAATGGGACTCCTCCTTTGCTGATTTCATGACCAAATCATGCACATAGAATTCCACAAATATGTGAAAGAAGCCTTGGGAAATGGCCATCATCGTTATTTTGTAAGTAGCCCTAGCGTTCTTGAGCCCAAACGACATTACTTTGTACATGAAGTTGCCCAACGGGGTTCTAAATGCCGTCTTCTCTGCGTCCGTGGGGTCTATCTTGATCTGGTTGTACCCTACATACCCATCCATAAAGTTGTACATCTCATGACCAGCCATTGCATCTATCAAGCTATTGATGGAGGGTAGAAGGAACTCATCCTTGGGGTAATCCTTATTCAAGTCTCTAAAATCCACACAAATCCTTATTTGAGTTTTGTCTTTATTTCCCACTGGGACAATGCTAGACAGCTAGAGTGGGTGTTGTATCAGTTTGATGAATCCTACTGCTAACAAGCATTGGACCTCTTCCTTGAGCTTTAAGTCCATCTTAGGCTTGTAAGTCCTCGTTGCTTGCTTCACAGGAATGTCCAAAGGCATCACGTTCAACTTGTGGAAGCTCACTTCCTCATCCATGCCTTCCATCTTTGTGTACTTCCACGCAAATGAGTATGTGCAAATACAGTAACCCTCTTTTTTTTATAGAAAATAAAGTAAGTACAATATACTAGTAAAAATCTAGATATTAATGTGTATGAACTTTATTATTATTAGTTTATGAATCTAATGTATTTAATGCAAAAAGAAGAAATTTGAAGAGAGAGAGGGAAGGATTTAGACCTTCTTTAAAGCTTGATCTTTGATCTTTAATGAACTTCCTTTAATGTGAGATGAATATTGTATGAGAGTGTGACACCCCGCTTAATTAAATACTGGGCGATCAGGCCTTTATTAAATTAAAACAAAATATCCAATTTGGTTCATTCTCAGCATCACTGTCGGAAAACTTTTTAATATTTACTAACCACCTAGTATTTGAAAAGTTGGCGTCAAAATTTTATCTTTTAATGAACATGAAAATATTTTTAAAACAATTAAACCATTAAACATCACATTCACCATACTAAATTAATCCACACCATAATTAATTAAATACGGAATCAAATAAAATATGACGGGAGTGAACACCCCACTATGAAATTCTAATACAATAATTAGTAATCAAAAGTCTAAACACAACATACGATATAAAAGAAGTACAATGTCTCCGGACATAATAGGGGCGACATGCCGATAGATATAAAATAATGATGCATTGAATATGAAATGAACGGAGGCGTCTACCAAGTAAATCCTGCAAGCAACCACAGCAATTGCAGCAATGGTAAATGAAAATGAACTCCTAAGCTGGGCCTCCCTATGGCTGGGCACCTAAAAATGGTTTTTACAAAAAAAATAGAATCGGGATAAAAGGGTCAGATCCCAAGTAAAACATTTTAAAAAATCCAGCAAGTATTTAAAATGCATTAATTAGCAGATATTATATGCATGTTAGGTTCACGGCTCTCACTTGAGGTCCTCACCCTGCAACTAGTGTGCACGCCTAACACATACTCCTAACTCATACTAGTTATGCTACCCCGCCTAACTAGTTCGAATTAAGTATTTTACTTCGTTTACTAGCTTATTGTGATCACATATGTTACCCATACAATACCTTATTTTCTACGTTTATTAGACATTTATACTTTCTCGTGTAATATTAATTTCTAGCAAACTTATATACATTTGTATATCACTATCATTCTCTTCTACTAAGCACAAACAGTAGGATTAAATCATAAGTGTGTGTCTATATATATATATATATACTACTATAGCACCCCTAGGCTGAGACCTGTGGTCCATGCATACTCTGCTATCATGTCCTCGTACATTACGCACTGCATAAAGGACTGTTGGTTCGGTATCCCTCTAGAAACATAAATAAAAATCACATATATTGTTAGCGAATATAGTTTCAAGCCTATGGGTTAAGCTCATACCTACGCACCCATATGACCGCTAGATTATCGTTATCACACATAGGCCTTGCCTAGGTTTTATATTCTCCCCCCAAAGGCTCATCAAGATGTGACTGTCCTAAAGCGAAAACCTCCCGTGATAGCAAGCAGCGTAGGTATGTCATACAGATAAGAAATCATGCAATATTTATATACACAGGACCTAAATATTTTTATCATCAGTATAGGTATACTCATAACCTATATTATACATCCCATACTTGGTATATATTTTTCTCTTGAATATCTCACTTATGATTAATTATCAATTATACGTATCGTCGTATGTTTGCGAGAATGCCTCGCCACTCAAAGTGTGTCCATTATTCCATATATAATATCAGTAGGTAACTCACTCCTATTCTACTAGTCTAAGCCATCATTCCTCTTGAATTCTCGCGAGTCGAATTATCCTTAAATTTGGATTTTTCCTCTCGATTAAACCTACTTAATTTAGCCCTTAAATTTCCCTCATAGGACTAAGCCTAAAACCCAACCTAGGCCTACTTGCTTTTTAATATAATCCCCTTTATATCTAAAATTAAATTCCATGATTGAATCCCGAAAGATTTCCAAAGATTCTAAGCAAAAGGGGAAAAAGTGGCCAAAACTGGGCAGCCGAATCGATTCGGCTCTAATCTCAATCGATTCGCCTTGCCGAATCGATTCGTCCAGGAACCAAATCGATCCTCCCTCTCTAGGTCTTCGTCTTCTTCATTATATACATACGGGTTTCACACTTTTTAATCATCAAAACCTCCATTAATCATTCCCAAATGCCCAATAAATTATTCTAAACATTATATCAACATACATGAGTGATTTCTAATGTATAAGAATCATCATAACACTAAAGAAGATCATTTAGTTGGATTAAATCAAAACTATTAAACACTTGCATTAATATGAAGGTCTAATCAAGGAATTAAACCTAACATGAATCTGAATCAAGAGCCTCAATTTTAATCCCAAAAATTTATCAAAACTCTACATATTCACGAGTTTAATCATCCTATACTAACATGACTATCATACATGCTCAGAATTTAGCAACATTAAAAACTAGACTTAATATGAAGTTCTGATCCTTTGTAAAATAATGGTATGGGTGCGTTCCTCTTCCTCTGATCTAAGCAATGGTGGTGCTAAGGATGCAACTATGGTGGTTCTAGCCTTGGAACTCCTATCCTATTCCTCCTATCGCCTCTCTGTGGCTTCTCTTTGTTTCTCACATTTCAAACACTGAATCCTTTCTCTTATCAAATATATTACGCTTAGAAAATTCATGGGTATTATTACTCCAAAAATACAAATGACCAAAATGCCCTCTCGGGATGCCGATTTGGTCCAAAATTGTCTCGAAACCCAAATTAAACCCCCGAGTAGACGTTTATGATTATGTTGTCCCTTTTAGACACTTTGGTGCACTCCAAATGACCATTTGGATGACTTAAAAAAAATTATTTTATATCTCATCAAATTTAGTCCCGACATGACTAACACGCGCGTCCCAACTTAATTATTATGATTGTCGTATTTTCCACTCGCGAAAATTTTAACGAATTCATAATTACATATTACTTTACTCACTAAGTAATAATCAATATAATTCACATCAATAAATACTAGCCCTTGTCTCGCTAGTTAATATTTTTTTTAATCCGGGTTAATTATCAATTAATTTTTCATATTTAATTTCATTAATCCATCATTTAAAATTATTAAAAATATAGGCATTACATACTTTCCCCCAATAATGGAATTTCGTCCCGAAATTCAAAAAACAAAAGTAAACCTGACAAGAATATCTCTAGATATATTTTGCGCATCTCATCCTCGCACTCCCAAATAGACTCATCATCATTATGATGCCCCCACTAAACACATACAAGTTGCACTACCTTCGACCTCAATCTCCTCTCACTATGGTCTAATATAGGAACTGCTCTCTCCTCATACGAGATATGAGGTTGTAGGTCTATCTCCTAAAGTGCAATGTGGGTGTAAGCCAAATCATCTCGTAGGTATCGCCGTAACGATGGAATATGGAACAAATCATGAACATGGTGCAAGTGCTCCGGCAACCCGAGTCTATACGCTACTAGCCCAATCCACTCGATAATAGCAAATGGCCCAACGTACCTTAGCGCCAATTTCCCCTTCTTCCCAAATATCATTATCCCCTTCATAGGAGACACATGCAGTAGCACCTAATCCCCCACATCAAACTCCAGAAAGGCTTGATTAGCATCGGCATAACTCTTTTGTCTATCCTGAGCTATCTGTATACGACTCCAAATCATCTCTATCATATTGTATCCTGAGCTATCTATATCCTGAGCTATTTGAATTAACTCTGGCCCGAGTATCTTATTGTCTCCCACCTCCAACGAATAAGCTAGTGAATGACATAGTCTACCGTACAGTGCCTCGAATGAGGCCATGCCAATAGTAAACTTGTAGGAGTTAGGCGAAATCCACCAGTGGAAGATACTTTTCCTAACCTCACCCAAAATTGAGGACATGCATTTGTAACATATCTTCCAAAATCTAATTTGTCCTCTCCGTATTTCCATCTGTTTGCGGGTGATAAGTTGTACCCAATCTCATCTCGGTACCCATAACGTCCTAGAAACTCTCCGAAAATTGAGATATAAAAATCTTATCCCGGTCAAACATAATGTCTGACGGTACCCCATGTAACCTCATTATCTCATCAATAAAGATCTGGGCGTAATGTCCCTTAGTGTAATCAGTCCAAACTGGCAAGAACTGAGTTACCTTAGTCAATCGATCCATGATCACCCACATAGATTTGCAACCCCTCTGTGAAATATATTGCCCGATAATAAAATCCATGGACATGCTCTCCCCTTTCTACATAGGAATATCCAATGGTTGTAGGACTCCTGCTCGTCTCTGGTGGTCCACCTTTACTAGATGACAGGTGGTACACCTCGAGACAAATTCATCGATGTCTCTCTTCATACCACTCCACCAGTACTACCATCTCATGTCTTGGTACATCATATCCCCTCCAGGATGTACCGCCAATCGGGACCAGTGTGCCTCTTCCATCACAGTGTGTTGTAAGTCCTCCCCCTCAGGAACTATCAACCTCCCATTGAATCACAAACCACCCTCCGAACTAATGGAGTACGACTCGGCTCCCCCAGCTAATAGTTGCCTAATTCACTCCTCATAAGATTGATCTATCACCTAAGCCTCCACGACCCTCGTGACAATATGGGAAGTAACAGTCATAACTTAATTGAATGATCTGGCAACTGCATCCTGATGACCCAACTCCTTCTATTTTTCTTTCCACACCTCGTTCGCCTCACCTACGGGCCTACGACTCAATGCATCAGCTACTACACTAGCCTTTTCTGAGTCATACAGGATATCAAACTTATAGTCTTTCACAAATTCAACCCACATGCGCTCTCGCATATTCAACTCCCTCTGAGTGAACAAATACTATAGTGACTTGTGATCTGTTAACACGCGAAATTTCTCCCTCAATGGGTAATGTCTCCAAATCCTAAGGTCAAACAAAACTACTGCTAGCTCTAAGTAGTGGATGGCATAATTACTCTCATGAGACTTAATCTTATGGGAGGCAAAATTTATAGACTGATCCTGCTGCTAAAGTACTCCGCCAAGTCCCTGTAGGGACACATCAATTTATACCAGGTATTCCACTCCTATCTTGGGCAGAGAAAGAACTGGTACTGAAATCAAATTGTCCTTAAACTCACCAAAAGTCGACTGACAAGTGTCATCCGAAATGAATGGCACTCCTTTACGAGTCAAGTTATTCATAGGACATGTAATCTTTGATAACGCTCAGATAAACCTCCTGTAATATCCCGCCAATCCTAAGAAACTGCGCACCTGTGTCGATGTCGTGGGATGTACCGATTCCCTCACCGTTGACACTTTACTGGGGTCCACTGATATACCTTTCTTCGAAAAATATTCCCCCAAAACTTCACCTCACATAACCAGAACCCATATTTTTCAAACTTCGCATACAGCTGATGCTCACATAGTGTTTGTTGTACCCGACGTAAATGCTCAGCATGCTCCTCGTCGATCCAAGAATAAATTAGAATGTCATCAATGAAGATAGTAACAAACTGACCTAAGAACTCTCTGAACACCTTGTTCATTAAGTCCATAAATAAGGTCGGTACATTGGTTATCCCAAATGGCATAACCCTAAACTCGTAGGACCCATGCCTCGTCAAGAAGGAAGTTTTAGACACATCATACTCCCTAATACGTAACTAATGGTACCCGAATCTCACGTCTATCTTCAAGAAGTATCCAGCTCCTCTCAACTGATCAAATAAGTCATCGATTTGGGGCAACATATATTTATTTCATATTATGACTTTATTCAGTTCTCGATAGTCAACACACAGTCATAACGATCCATCTCTCTTCTTTACAAACAATACAAGGGCACCCCATGGTGACAAACTATGACGTACGAACCCCTGTCCTAATATATGCTCGATTTGGTTCCATAACTCCCTCATCTCCGTCAAGGCCATACGATAAGGTGCACGTGCTATTGGCCGAGTGTTCAGCGCTAAGTCTATCACAAACTCTATCTCCCTACTGGGTGGCAATCTATGTATCTCCTGGAACACGTCGAAAAACTCTCGAACAACAGGGATCAAATCCAGTGAAATCACTACCTCTCGAGAGGTCTCCTACTCAATATAGTATAAATGGGTGGATGATCCTCCCTCAGGGTGAGGCATCGCAACCAAAAACATCTCCTGACCCAGTATAGCGAACACAATACTCCTACTATAACAGTCAATCATAGCCCTATAGGCCACTAACCAATCCATGCCTATAATGGAATCATACTCGATCATGTCTAGGACAAGCATGTCGGAGGGAAAAAGTAATCGCCCAATATCTATACTCACACCCCTACAGATAAAGAAAATCAATGTCCAATTACCCAAGGGCGAGTCTACACAAGTAACTGTACTATCGGTCGTGTCCAATAACCTTGCGGCCTACACAAATCTAGTGACCATGAATGAGTGGGAAGCCCCAGTGTTAAATAAAATGCACCCAGAAATGCCATGGATGAGAAACATATCCTCAATAAAGGGTGGAGATTATGGTTCTGTAGCTTGATGGATGTTGTACATGTGCCCATACTGTAACTGTCCCTGCTGATGTGGGGTTTCTAAAATGGATAGAATGGCAGCCAATGCTGGCATCTGTACTGCTACTGGTACTGGAAGGGCGGCTGGGAAGATAGGCCTTTGGGCTCCTGGCGAGAACCCTGCTTCTATTGTGGGGACCTTCCCCTCTCAGCTAACTCCTGACATTTGTGACCAATCTTTCCACAAGTAAATCACTTGCTCACAAAGTTGCCTCATGTTGATTTTGCTGTCCCCGACGTTACTGGTTGTTACCACCCTTCTATTGTCCCTATTGGCCTGATTGACTACATTGTCCCAATTGAAAACTTCCATGTACCTGCCTGGAGTCATTGAATCTGAATCTCTTAGCAAGGTTCCACTGATGGGAACTCTACTCACCCTGTCTAGGCTGACACTGAGCTAATGGTGCCCTGCAGGTACTGCCATCCTCAGTCCTTCCCTGATGGCTGGACTCTCCTCCTCATTTGATTCCCTTAAGATGGAAGAGGTGGTGTTGCAATGTAACAAGGCATCATTTAACACCTTGGTGTACATCCTCAAAGAAAGAATCCTCATACTCGGCAACTATTTTCCCCTCCTAGGTGAGATCCAAACATTTCCGCTGCATCTCGGTCTAGACGGCGGGTGGGAAATATTTGCTGTCAAATCGCACCCAGAACTCCTATATCACCATGCTATCTCTCTCATATACTATGGTAGTGGACTCCCACCACTGTAATACTTCCCCGACTATCTTAAAAGTATGTAGGATCTACCATGGAATATCGACATACTCGTACATCCTCAAGTGCCTCTAGATGTCTTTCATCCATTGCCTCGCCACCACTACATATGAACTCCCTAAGAACTCTGGGGGATGTACCTTCTAAAAGGCATACCTAAATCGCTCCCAAGTAGAAGGGAATGCCTGCATCTGAATGGGTGCCGCCACATGTCCCTGGAATTGGGCCTGTTGTATAATGGTGGCCAATGCTGCATTAACTGCCTGAGCAACTATGGTTGTAACCTCAGCGGTGTTCATAGAACCCTGAGCTGGGGCTGGTTGAGGCTCTGGATATGCCTCTAGGTTGGCTCTTTTTTCACGTAGTGGAGGCATTTGAAATGAGAAAGAATTTTCTATCAGCCCATAATTCAATATGACTTAAAACAACTAAAGACGTAAATACAAAAATAAGAATACAACAGTTCTAAACATAGGGCTCTGCATCAAGAACGTTACGCTGGAAACATAATAAGCCACACAGATCCTAAAGACTCAGACACCCCGCCTAAATAAATACCGGATGATCAGGCCTTTGATAAGTTAAAAAAGAATATCCCGATTGGTTCTTTCTTAGCAACCCTGTCGAAAAACTTTTTAATATTAACTAACCACCTAGTATTTGAAAATTTGGTGTCAAAATTTCATCTTTTAATAAACATGCAAATATTTTGAAACAATTAAACCATTAAACGTCACATTCACCATACTAAATTAATCCACACCACAATTAATGAAATACGGAATCAAATAAAATATGATGGGAGTAAACACCCTAGTATGAAACTCTAATACAATAATCCATAATCAAAAGTCGAAACCCAACATCTGAAATAAAAGAAGTACAATGTCTCTGGAGTAACTGCTAACAGAAGAGGGGTGACATACCCGACTGAGATAAAAAAAGGATGCATCGCATCTGAAATGAACGGAGACGTCTACCAAGTAAATCCAGCAATCGACCACAACAACTGTAGCAATGAAAATTGACAATGAACTCCTAAGCTGGGCCTCCCTGTGGCTGGGCACCTAAAAATGGTATTTACAAAAAAAAATATTTGGGATAAACGGGTCAGAGCCCGAGTAAAACATTTAAAAAAATCCAACAAGTATTTAAAATGTGTAAATTAGCTGATATTATATGCATGTTAGGTTCATGGCTCCCTTTATGTCCTCACCCCTAAACTAGTGTGCACACCTAACGCATACTCCTAACTCGTCCTAGCTACGCTACCCCGCCTAACTAGTTCGAATTAAGTATTTTACTTCGTTTACTATCTTCCTATGCTCACATGTGTTACCCATACATTAGCATACTTTTATGTTTATTAGACATTTATACTTTCTCATATAATATTAATTTCTCGCAAACTTATCTACATTTGGATATCACTATCATTCTCTTCTACTAAGCAGAAACAATAGGACTAAATCACAAATCATAAACTATATATATATATATATATGTGTGTGTGTGTGTGTGTGTGTGTGTGTGTGTGTATGTGTGTGTGTGTGTTATATACTACTATAGCACCCCTAGGCTGAGACATGCGGTGCACGGTGCATGCATACTCTGTTATCATGTCCTAGTACAATACGCACTGCAAAGGCCTATTGGTTTTGTATCTCTCTCGAACCATAACTACGTATCACATATATTGGAGGTGAACATAGTTCGAAGCCTATGGGTTACGCACATACCTACGCAACTATATGACCGCCAGCTTATCATTCTAACAGATAGGCCTTTCCTAGGTTCTCTATTCTGAGGAACCGAATCGATTCGCCCTCTATAGGTCTTTGTCTTCTTCGTTATATACATACGGGTTTCACCATTTTTAATCATAAAAACGTCCATTAATCATTCCCAATTGCCCAACCAATTATTCTAAACATTATATCAACATACATGAGTTATTTCTAAAGTATAAGAATCATCATAACACTAAAGAACATCATTAAATTGGATTAAATCAAAATGATTTCTAAAGAACCCTAGTTTTTCCATTTTTCTTCAAGAACGTGACTTAACACATATTTCTTCACATATTAATAGTTATAATTCATCAATTTCGTTTTTCCTACGTCAAGGAATTAAACCTAACATGAATCTGAATGAATAACCTCAATTTTGTTCCCAATTTTTTTTCAAAACTATACATGTTCATGGGTTTAATCATCCTATACTAACATGAACATCAATCATGCTCCGAATTTCAAAAGATTAAACACTTGAATTAATATTAAGGTCCAATCCTTTGTAGAAGAATGGTATGGGTGCATTCCTCTTCCTCCGATCTATACAAAGGTGAAGCTTGTGGTGTTAGTGGTGCAACTATGGTGGTTCTAGCCTTGGAACTCGTCTCCTCTTCCTCCTATGGCCTCTCTGTGACTTATCTTTGTTTATCAAGTTTCTAATGCTAAATCCCTTCTCTTATCAGATATATTACACTTAGAAAATTCATGGGTATTATTACTCCAAAAATACAAATGACCAAAATGCCCTCCCGAGATGCCGGTTTGGTCCGAAATTGACCCGAAACCCAAATTAAATCCCCGGGTCTACTTTACTGATTATCTTGACCCTTCCAGACGCTTTGGTGCACTGAAAATGACCATTTAGATGACTTAAAAATAAATTACTTTATATCTCATTAAATTTAGTCCTGACACGACTGACACGCGTGTCCCGACTTAATTATTGTGACTAGCATATTTTTCACTCGCGATAATTTTAATAAATTCAAAATCACATATTAATTTAATCACTAAGTTATATTAAATATAATTCACATCAATAAATACTAACCCTTGTCTCACTAGTTAGTATTTATTTTAATCTGGATTAATTATTAATTAATTTCCTCTATTTAATTTAATTAATCCATCATTTAAAATTATTAAAAATACAAGTGTTACAGAGAGAGAATGAGATTTTTCCAAATTGGGTATGAAAAGGATGGGAATTTAAGCTTGAATAGAATTTCAGATGGAAAAACTTCGCTAATTTCTAGAGAATGTTGCTGACATCACTGATGATGATGGATCTAAGGTTTCTCTTGGAAGTGAGGTCATGCCCTCTATTTATAGGGTGGGGGGTTTCGATCGGCATGGCCCTAGTCCTGCCTATCGGCAGTTGACCCTAGACACACTGCCATAGGCAGGGAACTGGACCTTCTAATTGGCAGTTTCGTGCATATTTTTCTGGAAAAATGATCGTAGAACGTAATTCGTTGATCCAAATCGCGCACGGGGCATACCGTTAGAAATATTATTTTTTACCTCTCCCCGTTCCGAGAGTTGGTTTTGGGTCAAATGTGGCTCGAAAACGCAGGTCGATCCTTTGGAATAGAGATCGTCGGACAAAAATGGATCGTTCGTCCGTATGGTAAGTCATAATCTTGCACGGGGCGGACCATTGGAAAATTTAGGAGATGTAATTAGATATTTTCAAGAGTTTTTCTTGGTTCAAAAAGTTGACTTTGGTCAACCGCGGCCCGAAAGCTCCCAGTGACCTCTCAGAGTAAAATGGGTCATTCATCCTCACTGTTAGTCAGAATCACGTATGTGGTGGTCCATTGGAACTTTTATTCAGTGCCCTTCGGATATTCATTCAATCTCATTTGAGATGAAGAGTTGACCTTGGTCAAATGGAGCCCGGGAGCTCCTGGTGGCCTCTAGATCAATTCTTTGGGGGAAATGAATCGTTTGTCCGAACATTTTATGTTATTTTGTGCACGGGATAGATTGTTATAAATGGATTTCAGTGCCCCTTAATGATTCAAAGAGCTTTCGCACTGATGATGAATTTGATTGGGGTCAAATCGGGGGGCTCGGGAGCGCCTAGTGGCCTCCGAATCGATTTTTAGTAGTAAAATGGTCCGTTTGTCTAAACCGTTATGCCGATACTTTCATGGGGTAGACCATTGGAAAGGGGATTTAAGGACCTTTTAAGATTCAAATAGCTTTCGCTCTGATGATAGAGTTTATCGGAGTCAAATAGGGTCTGAGAGCGCAAGATGGATGCTAGAGAGGTACTCGGAGTATGACTTAGGGTTTGTAGTGAAATGGGGAGGTCTTAAGGACCTAAGGAAAGACTTAGGGGGTCCTAGAATGTGGTGTCTACAGTCATTAAAAAGTTTATGAGTCAATTATCATTATAATAGTTGTGAGCCCATATTTAGTTTTTCCTTTTTTGTCCCAACGAGTTAGTTCTAGTACTAAGGTTATGAGTAATACAGTTTGAGTTTTAATATTTATTTTAGGAAATAACTTTGTAATACATGCAATTTTTTCGGCAGTAAAGCTACCACACACGCCAAAAACACCACCAAGTGCTTAACATTTCTCGTGCTTTTCCATACGTGAGGTGAGATTGAAATATTTATAGTTTGAACTAAAAATCAACTCTGCAATATTTATGGACATAAGCCCTAAAAATGGGTGATTTTAGTTCTAACTAAGCACCAATTCTTCATTTTAAAGGCTGACACTAGGTACTCAATTTTTCCAAGTCTTAAGCATCTTCTTTCCACCATACCAAATGATTCTTGTGACATTCACAAATCCATATTGTGCTCTAAAGTAATACTAGTGGATAAGATATTGGTGATGATCTTATTTGTAAAAGTACACATAGGCATGCTGGTCTTAATTCAGTACACGAGTTCGAATTTTGGACTTGAGGGATAAGAGAAAACTAGCTACTGGACCAACTTTTTCGGAATACAGTGGTCATTAATGAAACTAGCAATGGAATTAAAGAGATCCTCTTTTATAATTTTCTAACTTTTAAAAATACCCACTAAAATCATTTAGACATGAAACATTATCACCCTTCAACCCACAAACGGCTTGTTTATCTCTTCCATGCAAGGGTTGGCAATTAATAAGTCGTTTTTAAGACTTATAATAAAAATGATTTATCTATGTTTAAATCCCATTAACTAGAGAGCTACATTTGAAAATACCAAATTTCCATGCCCTTTCAAATCCTCTTCATTTTATGCCCCAGAACCGTTTTCATCCTTATAACTTATAAATCCTCAAGAATTTTTTAGAAAAGCAATGAACAAGGAAGAAGCTTGTATTGCTATCCCCAAAATTTTATTTTGTTAGATTAATGAACATAAAAGAAGCTTGTGTATTTTCTTCGTAAGATTTCAATTCTTAGGATAGTGACGTCAAGTTTCTATTCACTTAGTTAACTTATTTTTTGTATTTATTTATAATTCTTCGATCCCACACTGTTGTTGCTAGTGCAACTAGTAATTTTTAAACTCTGCCTCCACTCACCCCCTCCCTAAGAAAAATAAAAGAAGATAGAAATCTAACTAATTATTCATGTTGATGATCCATTGAGGTAAAAAAAGATGTAGTCTTCATAAATTCAAATGCGAAAGTAGAATGGCATAATTTGGTCTCGTATATTAGATAAATTACTAGAGTAGACATATCACGATATTCTCTTCAAGATGATTTAGATAGCTTACTCATTGTTATTTCAAGGAGTATAGTCTCAAACTCTCCATTCTCTCCTCTATGGTTGAAATTCACTAAAGTACACTCTAAAATAATAGAATAATTAAGGTTCCTCTACGGTTGAAATTCACTAAAGTACACTCTGAAACAATAGAATAATTAAGGTCTAGGTGATTCAATTACTAATTACTATATTTTAGAATTTGGTGAATCTTTAAAAAAAATGGAATATTGCTTCTTATAAACATCTTCACGAGCTTAATGAAACTTCAAATTACCTCTAGATTCATAAAACTCCACTTTAGCTAAGTCATCATTGTTCACTCTTGAGCTGGATAAAAATTCATAAAATTGACTTTGAAGTGCTTTCACAACAAAAGACTGTGGTAATCAGAATACATTAGCTCTCTAGAAGGCTGAATAAAATTCATAAAATAGATTTTGTAGCACGTTGGAGTAATTTTTAGGCTTGTGAACTCATCAAAAATGAGACGCAACATCTCATGTTAAAATATCACACCTTAGTGTGACAGAAGAGGCTCTGATTACAACAGTCTATGTGAAATGTGATAGGCGAGAACATGAAGGTTTTGTTGAAAGCCTTGAGTGATATTGTCGCACAGTGGTCACTTGAATATTGTTATTAAACCCAATAATAATTTTAGCATTAATAAAAATTGGAGTTGTTGCGTACTTTCACAATGTCATGATTGATGTGGGTCTAATAAAAATTCATTTTTCGAGATCTAGGTTCGTTTGGTATAATAACTGTGATGGCCAAGCATGCATTTCGGAGAGACTAGACAATTATATGTAATGCTTAATGGTTTTCTAACTTTGATAAACATGTGGTGGCACATCATTGCGAGGTTATTCAAGTGGCACTTCATGACATATCAAACCATAATGGAAATATATTAAGAGCCTTTAGATTTCACAATATGTGGACTCATCATTGCGAGTTTACTTAAGTGGTGAAATATAGTTAAGAGTAGAGTATTTTGGGTAAATATTTACATATCTTCACACTTAAATTAAAACATCTAGAAAGTTGTTGCGATATTGGAATATAATGCAATTTAAATACGTGGAAGGGGATCAGGGAGGTAAAAGACTTGGTTCTCTAGAAGGAATTTTCTTTGGAGAGGGATGACTCTAATTATGACAAGGGAAGAATATAATTCAAGCTAAATCTCTTTTGCAACAACGACTTACGATCGAAGAGGTGTATTGGCAACAAATTTCATGTATTAAATAGTCATGGAAGGTGATTCTAATACCAAGTTTTTTCAAGCAATCGAAAATTACAATCATAACAAGATCAAGATTCATCACATCAAGAATGAGGGGGGACAATAAATTTTAGATGACATTATAATTGGGGAGGTCTAGGCAAACATTTCCAAATATATATTATTGAAAAATCTATCTAGTATGTGGAAGAGGGGATTTGGAATTCTACTCTCCGACTAATCTGTAGAATGTGTAGCTAAAAAGAACCCGATGTCGGGAGACTTGAAATATGTGTTACTTTGAATGGATGGTGAAAGTGCTACAAGCTCCAATGGTTTCGGGATGTTTGTTCCAATAAATCTATGAAGTGATCCATAACAATTAGTTTAACGCTTGTGAGATTTTTTTCTAACGTCATCCATTGTTATGAAGGTAGATTAGTACTTTGTTGGTTCTCATTCCCAAAATGAAAAATCCCCGAAGCTATGGTGAATTCCTTCCCATTAACTTTTGTAACATTTCCAATAAATAATTGATCGAGGTGTAAACCGAGCGTCTGTGTAATACACTAGTCATTGTTATCGACTTTCAACCTCATTAAAAAATACCTAAACTTGTAACTACACGCTTAAGGATTATAGTGGTGAGTATGGGTATCGAATCCATGGGGAATTAGGACGTGTGAACGTGACGACAAAGGTAAGGTAGTTTAATCCTAAAGTTGATGTTAAAATAAAATAAAAGAAAAAGATGATTGATTTTTAGGGATTTTATCTATGAATTTACTAGATTCAATTAAATTAACCTATGCACGTGAAATTAACTAACTAAGAAGGAATTAATTTGAATGACGAAATGGGTTAAGAATACACTGCCCCAAACCCTAGTGTGTATGACAGTACAAAATTAGTCATAAATTAGATAATTTAAAAAACGTTGCTAATGCCGTTTAATACAAGATTAAACTGTATAAGCAACTCTGAGATGTTTGTTGAAGAAAACCTTTTCTTTTGAAAATAAAACTTATAAACAACAAGATGTGTTTACAAAAACTTATGTACGAGAATAACTAAGACTGTGTAATCAGTTTTTAAAACAAGACAGTTTCAAAAATTCAGCACACTTATAGAATGAGATGAGTAGATGAAGATAATCAACACACAGTTTTTAACGTGATAAAACCTCTCCCAATAGATGAAACATCCACGGTGACTTCTAAGTCACAAAAGTAAAAATCCACTAACAACAAATAATAGTTACAAACAATACAACATACATGCACACAAATCAACCTATTCTAAGTTTAGGAATATACCCCACTTGGTGTCCTTCTAACTTCTCATAGATCTGATTGTTGATGATGTTCTTCCAGTTTGATAACTTCCTTTGCTTTAGCTTCCTTACGTCGACTCAATAATCTTTGATCTTATTCACAACACTTCCAGTGTAGTAGTGTGTTAAGTGTTTGTGATGTGATTCCTATCAACATGCATGAACTCACACACACTTAGATTTACAGACAGTCCTAGAAAATTACATATAAAGACTATATGCTGTGATTTTCTTTTATTTATTTCTTACAGAACTAGAAACCTTTTTGACCTTTAATTTATCCCAGATTCCACGGACATCTTGCTTTAAAATCGGTCAAGCTCTTAATCAATCTCTGTTTTTAAAAATATTTGTGAGATTGAAAACCTCCAAGTGTGAATCCAACTAGGTCAAGGTTAAGTTTCGTAAGATTAGAAATCATAAAACATTTTCAAAACTAAATCAGTAAAGATTTTCTTAAATCAAGAAAGAAATATGCAGATCTAGTGAAATGTAACATGCAGAGTGTAGGTCTAAAGTTTCTATGAAAAAGAAACACAGATCTTCACACGTATGTTTAAGTTGTTAACAAGATCATAGACAAAGAGGTTACAACAACAAAATGAACAAACCACTCTCTCTCAAACACTCAAGGTTGTGTTTGGGGTTGTGAATATACGAAGGTTTGATTCAGTGTTTGAAGTGTTTAGGGTTAGGGTTAGGGTTTGGCTAACACAGTTTCTTTCTCTCTCTTCTCTCTTTTCTTTTCTCTCTTCTCTCTCACTTCTCTCTTCTCTCTTATTTTTTTTTCTCAGAAATGACGAATGCCCAAAAGTCATGAAAGGCAGAGAAGTGGAGGGTTTATATAGGGGTGGAGGAAGGTTCTGGATATTCGAAGGGAATCAAGGGATGAGATCAAGTCTTCCTAACTTTGACTTGATCTAAGGGTTATAAAATAGCGGTGGTTAAGTCGAATGTGATTGGTTCATAGGATGGCACAAGGATAGGTTTAAAACACATGCAGACCATCGATAAGTTTTGATCCAACGATCAGCAATCCACCAGCCAACCCTCTCACAAAACATACACAAATTGAAGCATCAGGAGGATGACTAGTGTTGGCAGTTAAGTGGCTCACAAACGCTCGTCAAACTTAATTACAGGCAGCACCCTGAAGTCTCTAGCGCTTTGAGATTCTACCCAATCAAACATTCCAATGAAAAATGAAGTTTTCAAAATAGAATATTAACCCCACAAATTTTATAAACACATTTTTATTAATGAAAACATTATTTTAAAATGTTTAAAAATGTTTTAAAAATTCCCAAAAAAAATAATTTAAGCCACATTTTAAGGGGAATTAATCACACAATCAATTTTAAGCAATATATACACATGTATGCACTTCTAATGTGTGTAGTGTGATTCAATTTATACCTTCTTGGATTATTGAAGAGGATTAGAGGGAATGATTCTGAGGTTCTTTGGATTCTAGGTTGGACAACCAATTTTGTCACTATTTCCAAACTAGATGAACACTTATACAGTATAGACTTAAGCAAGTCAAAGGTATAAGGTGCTTCAATCTCCCCCTTTGGAAATATGAGACAAAATCTCCTTTGAGTTAGCTTAAAACTCGTAGGGAACCAAAAAAAAAAAAAACCTAGTCCTATACAAAAGATACTATCTACCCATTTCCTAGAAAGTCAAAAATTTCATAACTCAACTATTTACAAAATTTGTACACTAGAAATGGTAGACAATCAGTAGAAGAGATTCCTACAAATATACACACTAAGATCAAGCAGTTTAGATGAAATGTGAACAAAACATTGAACTCGTAAGACTCAAATTTCTCCCCCATTTTGTCTCAAATGGACAAAGGGTAAACTTAAGGTCTTAAGAGTTTATTCAACACATACCATACCTATAAAATTTCGCAAATACATAAATCTGTTATAGTCCAGAGGTTTAGTGAACATGTCTGCAAGTTGCAGATCAGTAGGCAGGTAATGGATTTCTAATTCCTTAGTTTCAACAAGTTCGCGAATAAAATGATGTCTTATTTTAGTATGCTTAGTTCGCGAGTGTTGAACCGGGTTTTTAGATATGTTAATAGTGCTTTGATTGTCACAATACAATTGTAATTGATCTTCTTTAATCCCATAATCGCTTAACTTTTTTTTATCCATAACAATTGAGCACAGCAACTTCCTGCTGCTATATATTCGGACTCAGCCGTAGATAAAGATGTGCAATTTTGTTTTTTGCTACTCCAACCAACTAAATTATTGCCGACATAATAACAGGCGCCTGTTGTACTTTTACTATCATCAGTACACCCGGCCCAATCAGCATCAGTATACCCTATGATGGTGCTACAGGTATCCTTAGTGTACCTAAGTCCAAGATTGAGAGTGCCTTTTATGTACTTTATTATACGTTTTACACACAATAAATGGCTCTCTTTAGGGTTATTCTGGTAACGAGCACACAGACATACAACATACATTATGTCTGGTCGTGAGGCAGTTAGATAGAGTAGGCTACCAATCATACTACGATAAAGTGTGGAATCAACTGACTTTCCATTTTCATCGTTGCATAATTTAACAGTAGTACTCATAGGCGTTTTGGCAACTTTAGCATTATCTAAACCAAATTTCTTAACAAGATCTAAGGCATACTTGGTTTGAGAGACAAATAGACCATCAGAATTATGTTTCACTTGAAATCCTAAGAAAAGTTGTAGCTCCCCCATAAGGGACATGTGAAACTCCTTTTGCATAATAGCAGAAAAAGATTTAACTACAGAGTTTGAAGTAGACCCAAAAATGATGTCGTCTACATAGACTTGGGCTATAATAATGTTTTTGTCAAAATGTTTGACAAAGAGAGTCTGGTCATTTCCTCCTCTCTTAAAATCCTTATCCAACAGAAAGTTGGAAAGGCGTTCATACCAAGCTCTAGGAGCTTGTTTTAATCCATACAAAGCCTTTTTTAGACGAAATACCTGGTCAGGATATTTAGGGTCAATGAACCCTTTGGGTTGTTCTACATACGTTTCTTCGGACAGAATTCCATTGAGGAAGGCAGACTTGACATCCATTTGATAAAGTGTAAATTTTAAGTGACACGCTATGGCGAAAAGAAGTCGAACAGATTCAAGACGAGTGACAGGGGAAAACGTCTCGCTAAAATCTATTCCTTCTATTTGTGAGTAACCTTGAGCAACTAGTCTAGCTTTGTTTCTAAGGATTACACCATTTTCATCAGATTTGTTCTTAAAGATCCAACGTGTGCCAATAACATTTTTGTTTTGAGGCCGTGGTACAAGATACCAGACATCGTAAATGACAAATTGTAAAAGTTCTTCCTGCATTGCAGAAATCCAGTGTGTGTCATTCAATGCTTCATTAACATTTTTCGGTTCCACAAGGGAGACGAAACATGCATAATTAGCATAATTTCTTAACTGGGATCTAGTACGAACTGGCTCATTAGGATTGCCGACCACGTTGTCAATGGGATGATCTTTAGAGACCCAGCCAGGTACTTCTGGACTCTCAATAGGTAATGAGTCATCTATTTCTGGTGAATCAGTTTTGAAATCATTTTCAGATTCAACCACGATAGGTGATTCAGATATCTTATTTTCGACAATAGTGTCACTTACAATTACATTTATCGATTCCATAAGGGTCTTAGTACGCAGATTATATATACGATAAGCACGACTGTTTGGAGAGTAACCTAAAAAGATGGCTTTATCACCACGCGTCTCGAATTTAGACAAATGTTCTCTGTCTTTACATACATAACACTGACTTCCGAAAGTTCTTAGATATTTAAGATTTGGCTTATTACCGTACCACAACTCATAAGAGGTTTGTTTAGTGTTTTTCCTAAGGTAAACCCTATTAATAATATGACAAGTAGTTCTAATAGATTCTACCCAGAAGTATTTAGGTAGGGATTTGGCATGCAACATGACACGTGCCATCTCCTGAAGAGTTCGGTTTTTCCTTTCGGCAACACCGTTCTGCTGAGGAGTCTTAGGGGCACTGAATTCGTGTTTGTAACCGTTGTAGTCACAATATTCAACTATTCCTGTGTCTATGAACTCTCCCCCTCTATCGCTACGAATGCGATTGACTTGTGTGTCCTTCTCATTTTCAATTCTTAATAGAATCTTCAAAAAATTCTGAAACGTGTCAGATTTATGTTTCAAGAAGGAAACCCAAGTGAATTGTGTGAAATCATCAACCATGACAAGGATATAACTGTGTCCACAAAGACTAACAGTTCTAGAGGGACCAATAAGGTCCATATGGATGAGATCTAAAGGTCTAGAGGTGAGAATGTCTTTAACCTTTTTATGCGAAGTCTTAACTATTTTTCCTTCCTGGCAATGACCACAGACAACACTGGAAATAGGTTTAATTTTAGGAATTCCTCTAACTATCTCTTGACTAGACAATCTACCAAGGATATCATAACTTAAGTGACCCATACGATTATACCAGATTTCATTGTCATCCATTCTGACAATGTTACAGGTTTCAGAACCAGTATTGACAGTATAACAATTGTCAGGTGTTCTAAATCCGGTAATAATGCATTCACCTTTATCATTTAGAATTTTACAATTGTTCTTTTAAAAGGTAACTGTATGGTCAGAGTCACAAAATTGTGATGTACTTAGGAGGTTGGCTTTAAGGCCTTTAACTAATAGTACATTTTCGAGAATAGGCATTCCCTCTTCTTTTAGGGTTCCTTTACCTATGATCTGGGATGAAACTCCGTCACCAAAAACTACTTTGCCTCCAGCAAATCTGGTTTTGTTTAAGAGTTTGGTTTCATCTCCTGTCATATGTTTGGAGCATCCTGAATCTAAATACCAACCAGATGAAGTGTGTTCAGCTTTTAAAGCAGTGATGACAATGTTACACTTCATTTGGGGTAGAAGATCATCTTTTCTAACCCAAATAGCTCTAGTTTTAATTTTGCGCAAGTTTTCCCTCATTTGATAAAATTTTTGAGAAACAGCTTTTTGTCGAAAAACATTTGGAGCAACAAACTGATTTTTGTGGAAAATTTGAGCTTTTGGTTTAGGAAAGTTTCTGGGAGCCTTTCTCTTAAATGAACTCTTAGTTTGGGTCTTTCTATTCCTGTAGATAGAGTTCTTGTCAGGTTGTCTTGGAAGGACATAATGGTTACGATTTTGCCTAGAATAGTTAAAGTTCTTGTAGACAGAAGTGTTGTACACAGGGGTGTTTAGACGTCTAGCATAGCAACTTTCAAAGGAATGACCATAAATGTCACAATAGGAGTAATATTGATTGCTTGAGGGATGAACTTCCTTAGGAAAACTTCTAAAGATGGGTTTAACAGCATTCTGTTCAGTAGTGCTATTCCTAGGAGGGACGGTTTTATAGGTAGATTCAGCCTTTCTGATCAAAGGACAGACGTATTTAGTCTTAAGTGTAGTGTCAGCCTTAGAATTACTAGAATCTCCAATGTCTTTCTGTTGTTGCTTTTGATCAAATTCCTTTTTAATAAAATGAAAATCTGGACATGTTTCAATTGGTCTTTTGCCCCCAGACACAAACTTAATAGGTTCAAGATTTATAGTTTGTGTTTTATTCTTAGGACAAAATCCAATACCGGTTCTATCATCAGAATTGGTCTTGGAGTCAACAACAAAGTCAGTAAAACAATTTGAATTGTTTTCAAACTTAGAATTTTTTTTGAAAACAGTAGCTGTCTTTGTTTTTGCTTCCTCCAGTTCTAATAATGTTCCCTTGTATTTCATTTCCAGGGTTTCATTAGTTTTAGTCAACTCTTTTAATTTTTTATCAAAAGATTCAATTTCAGATTGATGAGACAGACACTGGTTAGTGTACTCTTCGGCATTCAGCTTCACAATAAGACTTAGATCATCTAATTTCTTAGCCAGGTCTCTAACAGTCTTCTCCAGTCTAGTGCCTTTTTTGAGAGTTTTAACATACAAAGTATGAATATCTGGTAGGTCATCTGTGTCTGAGTCGCTAAGTGAAGTGTGTGTAGTGACCCCTAACGATTCAGTTTTAGTACTCACGCACCCATTTACATCGTCGTTATCGAGATGACTTTGACTCACACACATGGAATTAGAACTAGCAACATTTTCAGATAATAAAGCATCTAGGCCAGTCAAAACAGTATTCACACAAGCAAGAGTAGAAGCATCATTATCACACACACGCATATCATCATTGTAAATGATCTTAGCATAAAAGGACATGCAAGGGTCAAGTACATTTGATGACTCAAGTTCCTCTTCATCAGAGTCACTTGAATCATCCCAAGTTTTACAGACATTGGTTCTATTGTGTGTGTTGGCTTTATTCAGATTAACTCTGCAATCGTGAGCAATGTGACCTAGTTTCCCACATCTAAAACATTCAATCTTTTTAAGGTCTCTGTTGGGTCTGGAGTTGTTGTCCTTAGGATGTTTGTCAAGACCTCTCTCATGAGGTTTGGGATTAGACAGAGTAGGGTAATTAGGCTTGCCTTGTTTAGATGTCTGTTTGTTTCTAAATTTAACAATTTTCTTAAATTTTTTTGACATTAAGGCAATCTGATTATCTAGTTTGTCTATATCACAATCCTCATCAGAGTCAGAGTTTATCAAATTAGTCTCAAGTTTAGATATCTTAGAGGCAAAACTCAAGTTAGAGTTGGGTTGTTTTCTTTGAGAATGATTTAATTGTTTCTTAAAGTCTAATTCCATTTCCACAGTTCTGAGTTTTCTACTGAGTAACTCAGGGGTAAGGTTTTGATCACTCATTTCCTCAATAGCATACCTCTTACTGTCAAACTTTTGTTGTAATGATCTTAGGATTTTAGAAACAATCTCATTCCTATCATAAGTTATACCATTAGCATGCAACTTAGTAACTATATCAGTTAAGTTCATGTAAAAGTCATCAAAAGACTCAGAGTCAGACATAATCAAAGAGTTGTACTACTGGGTAAGCATTTGAGTTTTAGCAGCTTTAACTCTTGAGTCTCCTTCATGGGCAGTGATTAATGTGTCCCAAGATTCCTTAGAAGTGGCACAAGATGAGATTCTCTTGAACTCATACTCATTAATAGACATAAAAATGGCATTCTTGCCTTTATTGTTATTGCGCGAAATAGTTTTCTCTTCTAGGGTAAACTCACTTAAGATTTTCTTTACCCTCTCATCACTTCCTTCAGTGGCTGGTTTAGTAGGATAAGTATATCCATTTTCAATAATGTCCCAGACATCATCTCCTAAAGTCCCTTGGATGAAGGCAACCATTCTTACTTTCCAGTAAGCAAAGTTGTTTCCATCAAAGAGTGGAGGTCTGGACAGATTACCAAACCTTTCACTCTTCTCGTCCATAGTTAGGTTTTTCAGAAAACGATTTCAGAAACACAAGATCCTTTTTAAAATAAAAGTTAACAGGGCTCTGATACCAATTGAAAAACGTTGCTAATGCCGTTTAATACAAGATTAAACTGTATAAGCAACTCCGAGATGTTTGTTGAAGAAACCCTTTTCTTTTGAAAATAAAACTTATAAACAACAAGATGTTTTTACAAAAACTTATGTACGAGAATAACTAAGACTGTGTAATCAGTTTTTAAGACAAGACAATTTCAAAAATTCAGCACACTTATAGAATGAGATGAGTAGATGAAGATAATCAACACACAGTTTTTAACGTGGTAAAACCTCTCCCAATAGAGGAAACATCCACGGTGACTTCTAAGTGACAAAAGTAAAAATCCACTAACAACAAATAATAGTTACAAACAATACAACATACATGCACACAAACCAACCTATTCTAAGTTTAGGAATATACCCCACTTGGTGTCCTTATAACTTCTCATAGATCTGATTGTTGATGATGTTCTTCCAGTTTGATAACTTCCTTTGCTTTAGCTTCCTTACGTCGACTCAATAATCTTTGATCTTATTCACAACACTTCTAGTGTAGTAGTGTCTTAAGTGTTTGTGATGTGATTCCTATCAACATGCATGAACTCACACACACTTAGATTTATAGAAAGTCCTAGAAAATTACATATAAAGACTATATGCTGTGATTTTCTTTTATTTCTTTCTTACAGAACTAGAAATCTTTTTGACCTTTAATTTATCCCAGATTCCACGGACATCTTGCTTTAAAATCGGTCAAGATCTTAATCAATCTCTGTTTTAAAAATATTTGTGAGATTGAAAACCTCCAAATGTGAATCCAACTAGGTCAAGGTTAAGTTTCGTAAGAATAGAAACCAGAAAACATTTTCAAAACTAAATCAGTAAAGATTTTCTTAAATCAAGAAATAAATATGCAGATCTAGTGAAATGTAACATGCAGAGTGTAGATCTAAAGTTTCTATGAAAAAGAAACACATATCTTCACACGTATGTTTAAGTTGTTAACAAGATCATAGACAAAGAGGTTACAACAACAAAATGAACAAACCACTCTCTCTCAAACACTCAAGGTTGTGTTTGGGGTTGTGAATATACGAAGGTTTGATCCAGTGTTTGAAGTGTTTAGGGTTAGGGTTAGGGTTTGGCTAACACATTTTTTTTCTCTCTCTTCTCTCTTTTCTTTTCTCTCTTCTCTCTCACTTCTCTCTTCTCTCTTATTTTTTTTTCTCAGAAATGACGAATGCCCAAAAGTCTTGAAAGGCAGAGAAGTGGAGGGTTTATATAGGGGTGGAGGAAGGTTCTGGATATTCGAAGGGAATCAAGGGCTGAGATCAAGTCTTCCTAACTTTGACTTGATCTAAGGGTTGTAAAACAGCGGTGGTTAAGTTGAATGTGATTGGTTCATAGGATGGCACAAGGATAGGTTTAAAACACATGCAGACCATCGATAAGTTTTGATCCAACGATCAGCAATCCACCAGCCAACCCTCTCACAAAACATACACAAATTGAAGCATCAGGAGGATGACAAGTTTTGGCAGTTAAGTGGCTCACAAACGCGCGTCAAACTTAATTACAGGCAGCACCCTGAAGTCTCTAGCGCTTTGAGATTCTACCCAATCAAACATTCCAATGAAAAATGAAGTTTTCAAAATAGAATATTAACCCCACAAATTTTATAAACACATTTTTATTAATGAAAACATTATTTTAAAAATGTTTAAAAATGTTTTAAAAATTCCCAAAAAAAATAATTAAAGCCACATTTTAAGGGGAATTAATCACACAATCAATTTTAAGCAATATATACACATGTATGCACTTCTAATGTGTGTAGTGTGATTCAATTTAAACCTTCTTGGATTATTGAAGAGGATTAGAGGGAATGATTCTGAGGTTCTTTGGATTCTAGGTTGGACAACCAATTTTGTCACTATTTCCAAACTAGATGAACACTTATACAGTATAGACTTAAGCAAGTCAAAGGTATAAGGTGCTTCATAATTGATCAGACCCAGTCTTTAGTACTCCAAAGCATTACATAAATGAGGTTTAAGACTGCATCATACATAATCAAAGAATGAGTAAAGCAGTGTTGCAATAGTTCACGAGCATAGCATCCTTAAGCACCCCGGTTACCTAGGGCAAACGAGGTCAAAAAGTCTACAATGGTTGTGAAACTATATAACACGATCTAATCACTTATTTAATTTAGAGGACAAAATTTATATCTATGCATACCATATCGGGTTGGGTTCATGCATCCCCACCCTTTAAAACTTAGCTTAGCATGATTAAAATAAAAGAAAACTTAAAAGTGAAAGTGAAAGTGCAGGAATTCATAACTACATCTAGAAAATTGAGAACATGACTTGAATTAGGATTGGAAAACTAGAGAGCAACAATTAATTAAACTAACTATGAAAAAAATAAAAACAATAAATTAAAATTACTTGCAATGGATGAATGATGAATCTTGAATAGATCTTTAAATCTTGAATAGTAGCCAAACTTCAAAACTAGGGTTCTTGGATACAAGAATCCTTTAAAAACTAACTACTAGCCTTCTACAATGTGAAGTAAAAAAAACTCCTCCCACTTCCTAATAGGGTTTGCCCTTTTATAGATCTAAAAAATGACTCCTCCCATGCCTCTCCACGTTTTACAAATAATAAAAACGAATTATACAAGAAATTTCAAGAGTTGAAACTCTTCAGCTTCCAGAATTAACTTCAACCTTTGACTTTCTGTCTCCAACATTAAATGGGCATAACTTCTTCACTGTAGCTCGGATTGGGGTGTCATTTTTTCCAATGTTCTTATAATTTGGAGCTCTTAAACTCTCTTGCATTCCCCACCTTCGGAATATGGATGTAAAATTACGAAAATGCCCTTGAACTCCCCATTTCTTGCTTTCTTTCACTGTTTTGCATTCTCTTTCGCACTAATATGCATGAAATACCTGTAAAACATATAAGAGATACACAAAACATGAAATACTTGCCAAAATAGATTAGTAGCATAAATACGAGATAAATCCAAGCTATTTACACTGCACGGGATCATAAAAATACCGAAATTAAGAGGATAAATGTGAAGAATATGTGCCTAATCACAACCCCTAACTTAGAACTTTGCGCGTCCTGAGCAATGTAAATGAATCTAAACAAAATTCCACTCTTGAAAAATCCTTTATTAAAATAAAATTCCACTTTCGCAGGCAAGCATTGCATTGAGGATATGCAACAAGCCTTTAAACCTCTAGGTTACCCTAGTAGGACGAGTTTTGTCTCGTGAGGGTTTGAAGTGAATACACCCACAAAATTCTTTATTGACTCAAATAAATATCAAAATACTTAAAATTGTACAATTTAAAATTTTTGAAAAATAATCGCCAGAAATTCATATTCAAATGTCTCAAACCATAGTGTGTGTGTGCAAAGACAGAAATTAAACCTCAAATTTCCACTAATTGAGCATTATGTTACTTTTCGAAAATTCATTTTGATTCAAATTCTTACAAATGCACTCAAAAACGAATCACTCGGATTGTGGTTGTTTTCTCTCGATATGCATGATATAAAGAGTAAAGATAATGGAAACAAATTCATGCATACAAAATTGAAAGAAGGAAATATATGGTGAAAAGATCTCATCATCAGAATACGGTTATAAGGAAACGGAAAACATCATCTCTTAATCACACCATTTTAATCTCTTTTATTATCTTTTCATGTCTTAGCTCTCCATGCAGTAATTAATTTCGCCATTCGGACTCGGTTAGGACTTTTCGGGTTAAAAAGTGTAAAGGGTAAAAATGGAAATGGACGGAATGTTCGGAATTGGAAAATGTCCTGATGACGTCCATTTGTGCTTTTTCGGGCATTTTACTCATTTTTCTCTTTTCTTTTTGTATTTTTTTTTGGCTATTTTTGTTGAGCATGTCTATTTTTTTTCTTGCCCCTTTTTGTTGCACTTTTTGGACTTAATTAATATTCCATTTTCGCAATTCCGGGCTACTTCGGTTTTTTCGGGTTACCAAACCAAAAGGATAAATTTTATTCGGCTCAATTAGGTTATCAAAGGGATAATTTTTCACATCTTTTTATGGCCAATATTTTTGGGTAACAAACGATGGTCTACTTCATTGTCCAAATTGCTAATCACATTACCATATGCATCTCGAGATTAATTAAGTTTAGAGATATATTTAGCACGAATTTCGAGAAACATTTCACACATTTTCCATAACCGATCAAAACAAAGGATTGAGATCATCAACGACTTATTAAAACGCTGAAAAGGAATTTCAGTTAATCATAAACTCGGATTGATTTAAAAACTCATAAAAAATTGAAAGGCTCGAAATCTCACCGGGTTTGACCAATCTCCACACTTATTCGTTAAGTCGTTAATTTTCTTATAATTTCCATCTTCGGTCAATTTTGGCTTAGTGCAATTGATTGTTAAAAATTCGATACTTTAAATAGAATAAAGGTGATAGTTTTGAAATTTTGAAAATCCAATTTTTATTTATTTTGAAGAAAAATATTTTTCAGCTTTTTTTCAAAAAATTTCAATTTTTTTGGAATTTTTGAAATTTTCTAAAAAAACACACTTGAAAAGAACATGTGATCGAATTAATGATTCTAAACTATAAACGGGAAAAATATCCCACACCCCCTAACTTAAATGTTGCATTGTCCTCAATGCGAATCAAGAACATAACATAAAGTGAGGAAAAGAAAGATATTACCCAAATGGAGCAATCCCCGATGAGTGCGAGTGCATTGAATCTACAAAACATGTTAGAACCAAGCTAGAATAAAAAATAACTAAACTCTAACTATCGAAACTAGACTATAAAAATAGAAAAAGTAATAATAAAAAACTAACTGTTTACAACCTAAAATTTGAATGGCTAATAAATCACACACTAGTAGTCGAAAAATTTGAGGGTCCACCCAAAATACAATTTGACTTTGAGGAACAATCGGTGTACCCTCAAATATTTCATTTACGCCTTACGAAAATAAGAATTTCGTTGGAAAAACGAAAGGCATGTGCAAAGTGAAAGAAATGAACCATCACCTATTAAAAAATTTAGGGGGATAATGACGGATTTCGGTGCATAAGAGGACAAGTCCCATTGGGATCCAAGAAAAATATAATCACGTTCCAAAGATTTTTCCAGTAGTATAGGAAGAAGATCACACAAACAGAAAGAGTCCATCTTGGAAAATAATTTAAGCATTGAGTCCTTGTCCTCAAAATCTTCTCCCCCAAAATTTTTAGTTGGATCTGGTGGAGTGACACGTCTAAGTGTATGGCGCGTAAGATGAAGCATCTCAGAAAAATATTCCCATATAAGAATCGGATCAACATCCTCAAGACATTCATCCAGTTCTTGTGATGGATTTAAGGGTTCGATAATAGTGAGGACACAAGGAGACAAATGATCTTCAACCTCAATAGGTTTTGAAATATTTATAAGAGGTTGAGATTCAAAAGTAATTGGATCACTCTCAATGATTTCATCCTCAAAAGTGTTAGGTGAAGCGCAAGTCTCGACCTTCCCTAAGTTGTCCAAATAATCATTAAACTCCTTGCAAGTTTCTCTAATTTTCAACTCTGTAGCAGCAAGGTCACCAGATTGCTTTTTAATAATAATCAAGAGTTCTTCCAAAGTAGACTTCCTTGGTTCTAGCACCTCGGATTCCTCATTTGGTTGAAAACATTCTTCAAATTCAAAAATATCGAAAGAAAAATCCTTATTGGGTTCAAATAATTCATCTAACTCTTGCTCCCAATAACGATTTTTTTCCCAATATTCTTTTTCAAGTCTTTTTTCTTTAAGCAATTCATTTTGATAAATTTGGATGGCCTTAGCACTGGGCTTGTATTTATGAGACTCGTCTTTAGTAATATTGATCCAATGTCCATAAGTCTTTAGCGCCTCCTCCTCACTATCATCATAATAATTAAAGACACAAAAAAAGTGAAAGTAAGACATTTCAAATTGGGCAATTAAAAAACGTGACACCCCTAAGAAGGATTTTTTTTTTAAAAAATTTCTGAAATTTATATTTATTTTTATTTTTAATCAAATTTGAGATTAACCAACCTAACCTAAAGTCTTCCTAATTCCCCGGCAACGGCGCCATTTTGATCGAGGTGTAAACCGAGCGTCCGTGTAATACCTTATTCGTTGTTATCGGCTTTCAACCTCAATAAAAAAAACTTAAACTTGTAACTAAACTCTTAAGGAGTATAGTGGTGAGTATGGGTATCGAATCCACAGGGAATTAGGACGTGTGAATGTGACGACAAAGGTAAGGTAGTTTAATCCTAAAGTTGATGTTAAAATAAAAGAAAAGAAAAGGATGATTGATTTTTGGGGATTTTATCTATGAATTAACTAGATTCAATTAAATTAACCTATGCATGCGAAATTAACTAACTAAGAAGGAAATAATATGAATGAATAAATGGGTTAAGAATACACTCCCCCAAACCCTAGTGTGTATGCCGGTACAAAATTAGTCATAAATTAGATAATTGATCAGACCCAGTCTTTAGTACTCCAAATCATTACATATATGAGGCTCAAGCCCGCATCATACATAATCAAAGAATGAGTAAAACAGTGTTGCAATAGTTCACGCGCATAGCATCCTTAAGCACCCCGATTACCTAGGGCAAACGAGGTCAAAAGGTCTACAATGGTTGTGAAACTATATAACACGATCTAATCACTTATGTAATTTAGAGGACAAATTTTATATCTATGCATACCATATCGGGTTGGGTTCATGCATCCCCACCCTTAAAAACTTAGCTTAACCTGATTAAAATAAAAGAAAACTTAAAAGTGAAAGTGCAGGAATTCATAACTAAATCTAGAAAATTGAGAACATGACTTGAATTGGGATTGGAAAACTAGAGAGCAACAATTAATTAAACTAACTATGAAAGCAGTAAAAAAAATAAATTAAAATTACTTGCAATGGATGAATGATGAATCTTGAATAGATCTTTAAATCTTGAGTAGTAGCCAAACCTCAAAACTAGGGTTCTTGGATACAAGAATCCTTTAAAAACTAACTACTAGCCTCCTACAATGTGAAGTAAAAAAACTCCTCCCAATTCCTAATAGGGTTTCCCTTTTATAGATCTAAAAAATGACTCCTCCCATGCCTCTCCACCATTTACAAATAATAAAAACGAATTATACAAGAAATTTCAAGAGTTGAAACTCTTCAGCTTCCAGAATTAATTTCAACTTTTGACTTTCTATCTCCAACATTAAATGGGCATAACTTCTTCACCGTAGCGCGGATTGGGGTGCCGTTTTTTCCAATATTCTTGTAATTTAGATCTCTTCAACTATCGAGTCTTTCCCATATCTGGAATATGGATGTAAAATTACGAAAATGCCCTTGAACTCCCCATTTCTTGCTTTCTTTCACTGTTTTGCATTCTCTTTCGCACTAATTTGCATGAAATACCTGTAAAACACATAAGAGATACACAAAACACGAAATACTTGCCAAAAGAGGTTAGTAGCATAAATACGAGACAAATCCAATCTATATACACTACACGGGATCATAAAAATACCGAAATTAAGGGGATAAATGTGAAGAATATGTACCTAATAAATAATATCAAAGACTTTAGCGTCTCAGTTGATCTTGATTCTTCAAAAAAATATTTTCCCATTCAATACGGCTTTGTTTAAAAGAGATATATTTGAAATAATATTCTTTTAGCGCAAAACACGATCCATACCTTAATAAAAATGCGCCTGGGTTTAACATTTGCCCTCAAATTCAACATGACTAAAGTGTATGACCTGTTATTGTGGTTATCTATATTAAAGCTCCTAAGGGCATTCAGTTTTAATGAAATTTGGATCAGCATGGTATGGCATATTATCTTGAATTGTTGATACTCCATTATTATTAATGGTAGTAGCTTGGGTTTTTCCATGTCAAATTATGGAGTGCGTGAAAGTGACCCTCTTTATCTAGGTTTGTTCGTTATTTCTTCTCATTTTTTAATCCATGAACTCAATGATAATGCTAAGCAAAAAGGTTTTTCCCTTTTCTCACCCGCGTTGTTTCCCACTTATTATCTCGTTATCATTTGCATATGGTATCCTACAAAATGGTAAAGAAAGGTCAATTTGGAACTTGATGGAGTTTTTAATTATTTATGAAACTAACTACGGACATCTTATTAATAATCATAAGAGTTGTTATGCAATTTTAACGAAGCCAGTTTTTCTAGATGCTCTCTTATTCAGGATACTACGGGGTTCATTCGAATAAGGCTCCCTCTTAAGTACCTCGGATTGTTATTGTATGGAGGTTGGGAAAACTGGTTGTTCTTTGATGATTTGATTGGAAAAAAAGGCCTCCTCTTAAGTACCTCAGATTTTGAAATGCTAGTTAGCACAATTGGTTTCTCTCACCTGGGTAAGTTAATTATTATAAACCCTATTTTACAATATATGACTTTCCACATATTTGAGGCCTTCGATCCCCATATCACTGTTATTACTAATCTAAATATGCCTTTATATTTTTCCTTTAGAGCTTAGAGTATGAGAATCATCGGCATTGGATTAATTCGGACCATATTTGTTTGCCCATGGGAGAGAGGTATAGGGAAATACATTTCTGCGATATTACCCAAGCTTATACTCTAAAATTATTGTGGATCCTCTCCCCACCAGCTCAATTTTAGATGAAATCTTGAGAGCTAAATATTTTAAATTTGTGAATATTTTTTACGCAACACATATTTGACCCCCAAACTATGGAAACATTTTCAGAATTATTAACTTGTTGCTATACAAGATGTTAATTAATTTATATGATCAGGAGCCTAAGGGGTCTAATGACCCAAACTCATTTCTAATAGCCTTAGCTTTGGGAATTTGTTAGAAACAGAGAGCTTCATGTGTTATCATTTAAATCTAGGTGGAAAAAAATAATCCCGTTAAAGTTATCATTTTTCATTTGGAAGGTGATGAACCGAAATTATTTTATGGATGATGTTATTATTTGATGCATTCATTTTAAAATACCCTGAAAATGTCAGTGTCGTATTCAGTGTGCTCAAACAGAACAAATGGATCATCTTCTAATCTATAGTACTATTGCAAAGAAGATTTAGATGCATTTCAAATTCCAAGTGGGGATTAAAGTTCAAATCTCCTCTATTAGATTCAATCTCATCTCTTGGTGGTTATTTATGGGATCCAATAGAGTTTCCTCTATATTGTGTGACATCATCCTTTGGTCATTCGGGAAATTTGAAAATCATAAAATAAGGCTCTTTCTAAAAATGTTTTTATAGATGAATGTCATATTATTCATTGAATTCAATGACACTTATGGGATATTTTCCAAGAATTTCCATTTAAGTACAGGGTTAGTCATTGAAATTATAATTTTACTATCGAGTTTAACATAAGATTGATTGATGTAGATAACCTAAATATTTTAGGCCGTTTGACTTGGGGGTGCCATCCCATTTATCTAAAAGAAAAAAATGCTAGCTTCTTTCTAAATACCCTGTGTGACATATAGAATGAAATACAATTTTAAAAGATTCGCTCTTCAACTTTCTTTATAACCTTTTAACCTCTTCAACTTGAAATTCTGAGAAAGAAATTGCATAGGTTGTAATTTTTTTTATTACAGTTGATATCATTAGCTTCTAACTACCACTATTAACGGTTGAATAGAGTTTGAAACCAATAAGGACTGAAACAAATACCTTTATAAAATCCACTCTGTAATAATGTATATAGTGACTTGAAATATTTTCAATCTTGCATATTTAAAGTCCACACCACGTTCTATCAAGTTATGACGATGAATTATGCTAATCTTATTTAGAGTTTAAATATATAAAAATAAGATATTAATCTAAATCCTTTGGAAACTATAACCAAATATAGGCCGAAGATCGTCAGAACTTTAGCAACTATAACTTCACTTGAGATCAAGTAGGAATTTCTTTCAATTGTACTGTAGGCTCGCATTTTGGCTAGAAATAACAGATTTTGGAGTTCCCAAAATTTTCTAAGATTAGAGGTTTCTCAGTATTTTGACTTTATATGCACTTTTTCCAGCCTCTATTTTCATTTCTTTTTTTTCGACTCACATACTCCTCTTTTTTCATTTCATTTTTGCATTCTTTCTTTATTCCATTTTCTTCGTTCGTTTCCCACATTATTCTTGCAAATATTCTTCTTTTGGCCTTTTACCATAATTTTACCCTGATATTCTCATAAAATGGGTATGGATTTTGGATTTTCATTAAAATGCTCTTTTTTTTGCATAAATGGGCTTTCAATGGGATACTATAAAAAGTTTTGTTTAAGCTTAATTTTTGGGCTTCCAAAACGATGGCCTAATCTCATTTCTAAAATTCTGCTCAGTTATTTTGTGTCTCAAGTTAACTTACTAAGACATATAGTGCGTACACTTTACATTTTGAATTTCATTTTCAGTAATCGAACAAAACAAAGAATTTGATATCATCGACAAATTAATTGCTAGAGGAAAATTTGAGTTATTCTATCTCAGATTGATTTAATTTTTCTCACAAATGATGAATGGCACAATAATCTCACCGTGTTAAAATATTAACCTCTATTCATTAAGCATATTAAATTTTTCCTCAAAATCCATTTTCGTTCATATTATATCGCTAAGTGTCATAAAAATGTATAAGTGTAAGGATTTGTGAATTAATTATATATTAAGAAATCTTTTTAAAACTCACTTATATTGAAAATATTTTTAGATTTTTGAAAAAAATTATTATTATTATTATTATTATTATTATTATTATTATCATCATCACCATCATCATCATCATCATCATCATTATTATTATTATTATTATTATTATTATTATTATTATTATTATTATTATTATTATTATTATTATTTGTTGATGTAAAAAATTAGATCGCTCTAATTATTCAATCACATATAAATAAATAAGACAAAGATTTTTAAAGTGGTTCAGCCTTATAAGAATGGCCTACGTCCACTGTTATGTTATTGCTGAGTGTTTGGGAATTCTTGATTACAAGTTCTCTCAAGAAATTCCGGTCCCTTTGGATGAGGGTGATACAATGTATTTATAGCCTTGAGGCTGTACATGAAAGGATCGATTCATTAAATGATATACGTATGAAAGGTTAATACATTTAATGTAGCGTGTGTGTCAAGATGATAAACATTCAATGAATAGTTGAACTGTTGATTATCCGGCAATTAATGCTACGGCCGAGATGCAGCTCGGACCGCCTTAGTTACTCGTTGCTCAGGAGTTCCTCGGAGTGCTAGAGTACCTTGGAATGCTAAAGTTCCTCGATGTGTCCTCGTTGCTCGTAGAGAACATGAGTTGGTCGGGGAAATGAACTTCCTCGTTGCTATTGTGCCACGTAGATTGACACGTGTCTTCGTATTATTCGTCCACATCAGCATATTAATTTTGGTATCAACAGAAGCCCCCAATGTTTCATATTTCAAACTTTGAGGAGTATGGAACATTCTTTCTCGGTATATGGCAATATTAAATGACCTTCCTGGGTTTTAGGAGCATTATATTTGAATTTATTTCCAAATTCACAGAATCCGCCTTTTTTCGAATTTTTACGAGCGCTTCGATCTTCGTGCCCTTTTTGTCCTTTTAGCTGCCGGAAGTTCGATAGTTTCTTTTTGTAATCATTTCTTTCGCCATTTCCCAAGGCACAGTATTTAAACTTCACAAGTAATCATACCGTCTTCTACCTTTTCCAATTTTCTTGCTTTCGAATTCTCCATAATCTTTCTTTCTCTTGTGCGTTCATCCTTGTTTTCGTTCGCTGTCAACAGACCTCCTTTCTTCCTGTAAGATCTTCTTCCTTCTTATTTTATTCACCATGGTTTATATTATTGAATCTATTGAAAAATTCCGTTCTGATTATTCCATTCCATCTTGGGTAACTCTGGAGAATCTTCCTGAGCCCTTTGATTATTTTCGTTTGGCTGAGGGACATTGGTTCCCCAGCCTCTTTATTGCTGAGTGTGGATTTTATTTTCCACCCAACTCTTTATGCTTAGAATTCTGCCAACATTTCGATGTTGTTCCTGCAAAAGTAGCCCCCAATACATGGAGAATAGTTAATGGGGTGCATAAATTAAATCAAACTCATGGAACTCGCATAGGATCCTGAGATTATGTATTGCTATAGATGGGCTGTTTTAGACAACGTTTATTATTTAAAAACCAGATTTTTGAATAGAGCTTTAGTAGTCAACCTCCCTGATGCCAACAGGGATTATTTTGAACATGGGTTAGTTTTCAAAAATTGGCAACATGCTCCTTTAGTCGGAGACGGAGTGTATGAAGGTCCCAAATGTCCCCCATATGGCAATGGTATAGGTTATTTTCATTTTATTTTATTCTCGAAATTGTGACTTGATCATGTTTGAATAAATGCATGATTGACATTTCAAATTGTTTTTGTTTGCAGTTAATAGCAAGAGAAAAACTCCTAAAGAATCAGAAGTTAATATAAGGCAATTAAAACATATCTGGAGCTTGCATCAAAAGGTTGAAGACGAGCATATCAGGTCTACCTCATACTTGTTGCAGTACAGGAGCTATACGTCGTCTTTCACTGCTCGCCCTGTGGTTAGTTCCAGTGATCCAGTGCAAATTCCTGAAGACTCTGATCCAGAATCTCATATTCCTTTGAGCCAGAAAATGGGTAAGAGAAGAGTTCCTGCTCTTTTCGAGGAGACTTCCTCTGCTGGAGATGAGAAGAAAAATAAGGTTGATGTCCAAATGGGGACAAAGACCAAAGATGCCACCCCTCCTGCTGCCACTCAGAAAGTTGTCGAGAAGCCTCCAGTGGCTCCTGTGCAGAAAGATGCACCTGCTGAAGTACCAACCAAAAGTTCCTCTTTGGTTGAGGTTGCTGAAAAGGTACCGAGGAGATTGAGGAAATCCTCCTCGGTCAGTACTTCTGGAACCATTCCCCAGCTCCCAGTTGGTGGAGATGGTGTTCCAATTATTGTTCCTCCAAGCTCTACAACGATCTTGGCAAAATTTTCACCCATCCCCGAGGTGCAAGGTACCGAAGAAGACCTTACTCGGGATGTGGTTACTTCACTGGCTGTTCGTCATTTGGCTTCAGTAAGTATCTCTACTCCGAGCTTTTTATATTTTCCTTTATTGTTTCCCATAATTGTTTCTGATTTAATTTTCATCCTTTGATTGCAGTTGACGAGCTATTTCAATTTAATCCTTAAAAAGGATGAAGCAATCAAAGCTTCTTTCTCCTCGTCCACTGTGGAGGGAGCACTGGAGAAGGCTATTAAATCTATGAGTGAGTCCCGTCAGAAGTATGACGAGGATAGAACTGAATGGGAGAAGAAATTGGTTGCGTCTGATGCAGAGAAGGTACAATTGGGTAGTAAGGTGAAGGATTTGGAGAGAGAAAATAAAGACTATGCCGAGAAACTTTCAGGCCTTGGGGAACTTGAGAATAAATTAAAATCAGCTGAAGAAGAGCTGACCCTTCTGCGATAAGTAAATCGTCAGAAGGAGGAGGTGGAGACCAAATTGAAGGCCACCGAGAATCTTATGTCCGAGAAACTATCCTCGGAAAAAATGAAGAGAAAAACAGCTGTGAATACGTCCTTTAAAACTGGTTGGGACAAAGGATGGGACAAGGGGGTGGCAGCTATGACGACCCAGGTGAAGTATGGAAGTTTGAAATATTTTCATGATGGTTGGGTCGCATCACTGCAGGAGTTGAAGGTGAGTGAGGACTCCGAGCTATTTCAACAACATCTCCCTGGTCCTCCTCCAGTTATTGAAGATGAGTCTTCAGACGAAGCTGCATCTGAAGAATCTTCAACGACAGCGGGTGATCAAGCCCTTGTTCCACCACCCAACCAGACAGCCACCGAGGAGACATCGTCATTGCCTGCTCCTCCAGAACAAGTCCCAGCCTCTACTAATCAGACCATTGTTCCAACCGAGCAACCAACCTCCTCGTCCCAGCCTCCCGAGAAAGTCTTGGGAGACAAGGAAAAGGTGTGAAGTTGTTCGGTACTCTTTTTCTGTTCTTCTTTCACTTATCCTTTGTATTCCAAACGATGTAATCTTGTTGATGATGCAATAAAATCACTTCTTTTTGTTCCTCTACATTGTTGATGCTCTGTCTGTTTTTCTTAACTCTTGCCTTCTCCTCTTTATTAGTTTATGGCTAGAATGGAACTGATATCTGCCCCTGATACAAAGCTGATGCAATAATGCAATGGATATTATAAGGTTGGTCATACAGACCTGAGTGTATCAGAAATTGCCGACATCCTTGGCCATGATGCCTCAGAGCAAGCAGTTGAGGCTTACCGGTACTTGAAGGATTTACTTAATCGGTCTGTGGCCAATAATGTGGCATACTATGAATTGATCGAGGAACTTCATTGTTCTTTAGAAGATCTTCAGAATCAACACAATGAATCAATTGCCTTGTTGCACAAGGATTATGAAAATAGATATCAGCAGCTTTCTTCCGAAACAGGTCATAAAAAGATTATTGCTGGATACGATGTTAGGGAGAGAACCCTAAAAGGTGAAGTTGAGGCCTGCAGGCAGATCGCCGAGCTGCTGGAACAAGAAAACAACAATTTGCAGAAAAAGTTGGCACAGTATGAGTCTGCAGCTTCATCTTCCACTGCTTTAGTACCGGTTACCGATGAGGGTTTCTCGTTCTTAGAGGTTGAGAATGCCAAATTAAGGCAAGAACTGGATACCTTAAGAAGATCTGGTACTTCTCCTGTTGCTCGGGGACGAGGAATAGGTTCTCGTGGGCGAGGAAGAGCTGTTCAAAATGTCACCGAGGAGCAAAGTTCACCACCTGTTCGGAGTCGATCAAGAGTTCTCAGCTGTAACGTTGAAGAAGCTCGTACTCAGTCGACGTTGGAAACTCAAGCGTTCCAATTGAATGCAAAAGATTGGGCTTTGTCTGAAATGTCTAAGAAAAACCTATCTTTGGAAGATCAACTTACTGCGACAAAGTCTGCTTTGCATACCAAGGACCTTTTCGCCAAAAATATTCATGAAAAATTGGATAGAATAACCTTCCAATTCCATAAACAACCTCGTGAGTTCTGGATGGTAGGCTACAATGAGGCCCTTTATCACTTGGATGCTCGCATTGAAAGTGCCAATAATGAAGGTTATAAACAGGGATGGTTGAATGCCCTTGGAGTGCTGAAGCTCGAACAGGGGTACTACCTGTGGGATTATCATAGCCCTGGGCCACTAGACTTGCCTGTACCACCCTATAATTTGGACATGGCATGGATTACAGCTCGTGCCATTCCTCGGAGCTTAATTTCAAAATATCTTGGTGACTATAATCTTCATTCTCAAGTTGACGTATCTCGTCCCGAGCATCTCATGGATGCACCTTCTGTGATGAACGTCAGAATGCTCAGAGATATTAACTTCATTAATTCTCCTCTTTGTCTGGAGGATTCTCCTGCTGGCGAGGAGCCTGTTTCAAAAGCTAAGGGAAAGAAACCAATAGAGTAGGAATCTTAATGTAATGGTTAGCACACATGTAATTTGTAATTCGTTTTGAAATTTAATGAAAGATTTTCATTTTCTGTATTGCTATTGTCTTGTGTTTATCATACACTTTTATATTTGTGCATATGTATCTGTTAAAAAGATAACAATATTGTGTTGTTCAATCACTTACTAATAAAGTAATGAGTATAAAATGTTCAAAATGTTTCCAACCAACCTAGGTTGTTAAATTGTGTTTTTCATAAAATGTGTCCGACCAACCAAGGTCGGTAATTTATCCTCGTCGACCAACTACAGTTAGTGGGTTTGGATCACTGACCAACTATACTTGGTTCAGTTTGGAATTTTTTCGCATTTTCTGGAATGATTTTACCTTCCGACCAACTACAGCCGTAAAATGTTCAGAATGTCGTTCTTGCCCTTTTACCAACCGGAGTAGGCCATGGGTTTGAACTATTGGGTTCTTTCGAACTATCTTGTCCACAAGCTCTTTTACCAACCGAAGTTGATCACGCAAGTGTACACCTCCTAACCAAAGGAGTATAATTTATTCTCGCTATTTTACCAACCGAAGTTGATCACGCTCGAACTATCAGGTTCTTTCGAACTATCTGGTTCTTTCGAACTATCTGGTTCTTTCGAACTATCTCGTCCACTAGTTATTTTACCAACCGGAGCTGATCACGCTAGTGTCCGCCTCCTAACCAAAGGAGTATAATTTTTTCTCGCTATTTTACCAACCGAAGTTGATCATGATCGAACTATCAGGTTCTTTCGAACTATCTGGTTCTTTCGAACTATCTCGTCCACTAGTTATTTTACCAACCGGAGTTGATCACGCTAGTGTACGCCTCCTAATTAAAGGAGTATAATTTGTTCTCGCCCTTTTACCAACCGGAGTTGGTCGTGGGTCTGAACTATCGTCTTCTTTTTACTGTCGAGCAGTGTAGTGTACAACACTAGTATTCCCCGAAAAACTTTTAAACAAAGGAGAGAGAAAATGGTGAAACATCATTGTTTTATTCATATTGATGGAAATGTTGTACATTTTACATCATTGATAATACTTGCGAAGGTGTTCAGCATTCCAAGCATTTTTGAATTCCTCTCCTTCAAGCGTTGCTATTCTGTAAATTCTTGGTCGAACAACTTCTGTAACTCGGTACGGTCCATGCCAATTTGCTTCCAATTTATTGTGCTTCTGAATGACCTTCTTTAGCACATAATCTCCTTCTTTTAAATCGCATTTCTTCACCCTTTTGTTGTAGAACAGAGATGTTCGTTGTTGATAAGCAGCATTCCTAATGGTTGCTTCTTCTCTGACTTCCTCGAGCATATCTAAATCCAATCTTCTCATCAAGTCACTGATCGAAGAATTTAAATTCAGCACTCTATGTGTTGGGAGACCTAACTCGGCAGGTATCACAGCCTCACTTCCAAACGCCAGCATATATGGTGATTCTCTAGTTGCTTCTCGGGGAGTTGTTCGGTAAGCCCACAATACTAATTGTAGCTCATTAATCCAGTTAGCTTTAGCCTCACTTAATCTCTTCTTCAAACCATTTAATAATGTTCTATTCGTCACTTCAGTCTGTCCATTGCTTTAAGGATGGCCTGGTGCTGAATGAACCTTCAAAATGTTCGACTGATGACAATAGGCAGAAAATTCCTCATTATCGAATTGTGTTCTGTGGTCTATGATGAAGGCATGAAGGAGACCATATCGACAGATGATGTTCTTCCAGACGAACTGGTATACCTTCTCGTATGTCATATCAATAAGTGGCTCTGCTTCTACCCACTTAGTAAAATTGTCCACTGCGACGACGAGGTACTTGAATCTTCCTCGGGTGGTCGGCAGTGGTCCAACCAAATCAATTCCCCATATGGCAAATGGCCAAGGGGAAGTTATGGGTGTCAACAATGCTTGTGGAGTTCGTCAGATGGAAGAAAAACGTTGGCATTTGTCACATTTCTTGGCGTAGGCTATACAATCATCCCTCATCGTCGGCCAGTAGTATCCTTGAGTCATTACCCTTTGCAAAAGTGTTCGGCCTGCTACATGAGCTCTACAAGACCCTTCATGGATTTCTTCAATCAATTCTTTCACTTCGGAGGGATGTACACATCTCTGTAGTCCTGCCATAATTCCTCGTCTATATAAAACACCATTAGTTAGTACATATCGATCAGCTTTATACTTCAATTTTTTGGCAGCAAGCTTGTCCTCCGGTAATTCTCCATCCTCAATATATGCCCTGATGGGATCCATCCAAGATGGTCCTAAATCAAGGGTAATAACATTCATCGTCAGGTCTTAATCTATACTCCGACTATCCAGTACTTCAATTGGTATCGTTCTACGCAGCTCGGTGCGAGTAGCTGATGCTAGTCGGGCCAGTTCGTCTGCTTGTGCATTTTCTATTCTCGGTATTCTGATTAGCTGAATGGCATCAAATTCTGCTAATAACTCCATCACCTTTGCGTGATATTTGATCATTAATTCTCCCTTAACTGCATATGTTCCCAACATCTGATTCACAATTAATTGAGAATCACTGAATACAATCACCTGTTGCGCTTCCATAATCTTTGTTAAATTAAGACCTGCTATCATGGCTTCATACTCATCCTCATTATTGGAGGCTTTGAATTGGAACCGCAAGGCATATTCCATGTCAATCTCGTCTGGGGTGTTCAAAACAATTCCTGCCCCACAACCTGTTGTGCAAGATGAACCATCTACATATAATCTCCATATGGGTAACCCGTCTTCAAATTTCTTATCTGATAGAGTTCCTCGGTGAAATATTTGTTGCTTTTTTTCATCCTCCCCTGACACTTTTCGCTCCTCGTTGACCATCTCTTCTCGCTCTTTTACCAACCGGAGCTGGTCTGAGTTCGAAGTTGATGATTTTTCTACATCCAAAAGTCCTTTTACCAACCGGAATTGGTCTGGACTTATGTCTGTTGACCCTGTAACATCCACAGGTTGGTCAGCGAGTAGTTTTAGTTCTTCGGGGGTATCAGGATATGTAAACTCTGCTATAAAATCTGCTACAGCCTGCCCTTTCAATGATGACCTGGGCTCATACACAATATCATATTCACCGAGCTCTATTGCCCAGTACATCAGTCTCCCTGACTTTTCTGGCTTATGAAGGGCTTGTCTCAATGGCATGTCGGTATAAACGATGATGGTATGGGCCTGGAAATATGGCCTCATTCTTCTACTTGCTTCAATTAATGCTAATGCCAATTTTTCCAGCTTTGGGTACCTGATTTCTGCACCTCGAAAAGCCTTACTTGTGTAATAGATTGGTTTCTGGACCCCATTCTCCAATCTGATCAACGCTGAGCTGACTGTATTCTCTGATACTGCCAGATACAAGTACAACTTCTCTCCTGTTATTGGCCTGGACAACAATGGAGGTGCTCCCAAATACTTTTTCAAGTCTTGAAAGGCCTTCTCACATTCATTAGTCCATTCAAAAGTTTTTCGAAGTGTTTTGAAGAATGGGAGGCATTTATCAGTTGCTCGGGACACAAATCTGTTGAGCGTCGCAACTCGTCCTGTAAGACTCTGTACTTCTTTCTTCGTCGTTGGGGATCGTAACCCTAAAAGAGCTTTGATCTTATCTGGATTTGCCTCAATACCTCGTTGTTGACGATGTATCCGAGGAACATTCCTTCTCCTACTCCAAAGGTGCACTTTGTCGGGTTGAGCTTCATTTGGTATTTATCCAGTTGATCAAAGGTCTGGCCTAAGTCAACTAGATGATCAGCAGCTATCTTGCTTTTTGTCAGCATATCGTCGACATAGACTTCCATGTTGCAACTGATTTGTTCGGTAAAAACCTTGATCATCAGCCGCTGATATGTTGCACCTGCATTTTTCAAACCAAAAGGCGTAACATTATAATAATAAGTTCCCCTTGGGGTAATAAAAGAAGTACGTTCCCTGTCTTCAGGTTTCATTTTGATCTGGTTGTAGCCAGAATATGCATCCATGAAGCTGAGCAACTCATGTCCCGAGGTAGCATCCACTAGCTGGTCAATTCTTGGCAATGGAAAATGATCTTTTGGGCATGCCTTGTTGAGATCAGTGAAATCAACACACATTCTCCATTTATTGTTCTTCTTCTTTACCATCACCACGTTTGCTAACCATTATGGATATTTCACATCTTCAATGAATTGGGCTTTCTGTAGCTTCTCGACCTCCTATTGTATGGCCTGATTCTTCTCGGGACTAAACACTCTTCTTCTCTGCTTCACAGGTTTGATCTCCTTATTCACATTGAGCTCATGACATAAGAAGTTTGGATCTATTCCTGGCATGTCTTCATGACTCCATGCGAAAGTATTCTTCCTGTTTCTCAAGAACGTTATCAACTCCTGTTTTATTGAAACATCCAACGACGAACCTATCTGGGTTATTCGTTCAGGATGCTCGTCGTCCAGAATAACATTTTCTGTAGATTCCACCACCTGTCCTTTTACACGTTGAGATTCATCCCTGGGATCAAGAGTTTCAATTTCTGTACCTTCCTCCACTTGGTAGGTAATAGTCTTTTTCCTTGACTCTTCAAGTTCTTCTTGCTCGGTAGATGAATAATAGCATTCCCGAGCTACATTTTGATCACCTTTCACAACTCCTACTCCAAAGTTTGTTGGGAATTTTAAGCATTGATGCACTGTAGATGGAACTGCTTCGAACTTTTTCAAACCAACTCTTCCCATGATGATGTTATAGGCTGACTGCACATTCTTATCCATCACAAAGAAGCGTATTCTTTCTGTTCGACAAGCAGGCCAAGTTCCAATGAATATATCCAACTTGATCATCCCAAGTGGAAAAACTTTCTCGCCAGCAAAACCCAGGAGGGATCTGTGATAAGGTTCCAAGTGAGATAATTTTAGATTCAAGCTATCAAAGCATGAATAGTACATGATGTCTGCCGAACTTCCATTGTCTACCAACACCCTCGAAATCGCTACTTCCTTCATCCTCATTTTGATTACCAGAGGATCGTCATGAGGATAAAGAACACATGCCAGGTCATTTTTTGAAAAGCCAATGACCAGCTTCTCTTTGTTTACCTTCCTCGGACGATCGTCCTCGGCCAGATTTATTCGCTGAATATATGAACAAGCTTGAGCCTCTCCAAGGTAAGCTTTTCTTTCTGCAGTAAGGTCTCCTCCTCCTGCATCTCCTCCTGTAATAACATTATAATCAAATGATCCGAAACGTATGGAAAATACCTCTCGTTCTGGCTGCCTTGGCTTCTTGGGAAGATCGGGGTCGTCATCTGGATCATCTTCGTGGTCCCTCTTCTTTTTCTCCTCTGCACGACGAGGAGATCTAGACCTCTCTCTAGTTCGATCCTTATTTTTTCTTTCACTTCCCCGATCAACATATTTTGCTAGTTTTCCTCTTCGGATGAGTGTTTCAATCTCGTTCTGAAGAGCTATGCAGTTTTTGGTCATGTGACCATGATCTTTATGAAACTCGCAATATTTATCCCTACTCCTCGAATCAGGGTCTGATCTCAGTTTCTTTGGCCACTTTACCTCCTCACTATTCTTGATTTCTTCCAAGACATGATTAATACGCATTTTCAAGGGAGTATAATTATCGAATTTCTTCAGGACTTCCCATGACGGCTTATTATTTCTGGAACGCTTGTCACCACCATTGCCCTTATGCTCTTTATTCTTAGACTTGTCGACCTCCACCTTGGTGTCTTTATCCATATTCTTTTTTGCAGCCATAGCTTCTTCAGCATTCATGATTTTGGCCGCTTTTGCCATCAACACTGACATAGTTTTTGGTGGATCTTTCGCCAAAGTGTAATACAACTTATTAGGTAACAATCCACTCATCAAGGTAGTGATTGTTGTCTTTTCCTCATAATCAATGACTTCCAGCATCTCGTTATTGAAACGGGTTATGTAATCTCTGGTGCTTTCACCAGATTTTTGTCTAACACTTAACAAGTGTGCTACTCTTTTCACTGGCTTTGCTCCAAAACAGAAATTGCCAATGAATAACTCAGCCAATTGAAAGAAAGTTGAAATCTTACCCCGAGGAAAATTGTTGTACCATATCTGAGCAGATCCGGTAAGAGTTCCTGAGAATGCCCTACATCTCATCTCGTCGGGGACAACATAGATGTCGGCAGCGGCTTGATATTGCTCTATGTGAAGAACATGATCTGTCTTTCCATCGTATTTGGGGGTCACCACAGGGGCTTTAAATTTTGACGGTGTTGGAAAGTTTATAATGGCTTGGACAAAAGGTGTCCCTTGAACAAAAGTTCGTTGTAGGGGATTCTTCGCCTTAGCCATTTCTCCCAATCTATCTTCCAACCGCTAAAGAGATCCTTTCCACGCTTCATTTCCTTCCTCGGGCCTATTGGTTCGAGCAATTGATCGTTCTGAAGTAGCCTCTTGAGATCTATCTTGACGAGCAGCTGGTCGTGACTGTGCTGATCCTTCTCTTAGATCTGATGGCTGTCGAAAACTTCTCGACATGGGCTTAGGTGGACTCCTATTCCTCCTAGGGCCTAATCGGCTGAAAGGAGAGGCCCTACTTAACCTTTCCAATGCACTGGCCCTTTCTGGAGATAGGGTGACACGTTGGTCAGTATCCGTAACCCGTATTGACGAAGTTTGCCCAGGTTGATAAGAGAAATCATCAGATTCCTCATTACGATATGATTCAGTACGCCTGGATCGCGAAGAAAGTAAATAGGTTTTCCTCTGACCACTTTGATGTCCTGACTGTGCAGGCGCGCCACCATGAAGGGTTTGTATGAGTTGCCGCATTATCTCCTGCATGGCGGTTTGTCCTTGAGCCAGATTTGTCATAATCCCGGCCAGATCTGGAGGTGCAGAGGGATTTGCGGGATTTCCAGCATTTCCAGCGTTTCGATTGCTAGATTCTGGGTTATTCGCCATTGTTGATGAATGATTTTTGGGTGAGAAACGATAATAATAGTCGGTTCCCACACACGGCGCCAATCTGTTGATGTAAAAAATTAGATCGCTCTAATTATTCAATCACAGATAAATAAATAAGACAAAGATTTTTAAAGTGGTTCAGCCTTATAAGAATGGCCTACGTCCACTGTTATGTTATTGCTGAGTGTTTGGGAATTCTTAATTACAAGTTCTCTCAATAAATTCCGGTCCCTTGGATGAGGGTGATACAATGTATTTATAGCCTTGAGGCTGTACATGAAAGGGTCGATACATTAAATGATATACGTATGAAAGGGTAATACATTTAATGTAGCGTGTGTGTCAAGATGATAAACATTCAATGAATAGTTGAACTGTTGATTATCCGGCAATTAATGCTACGGCCGAGATGCAGCTTGGACCGCCTTAGTTACTCATTGCTCAGGAGTTCCTCGGAGTGCTAGAGTACCTCGGAATGCTAAAGTTCCTCGATGTGTCCTCGTTGCTCGTAGAGAACATGAGTTGGTCGGGGAAATGAACTTCCTCGTTGCTATTGTGCCACGTAGATTGACACGTGTCTTCGTATTATTCGTCCACATCAGCATATTTATTTTGGTATCAACATTATTATTATTATTATTATTATTATTATTATTATTTTAAATACCATCATTACCCCCGACCCTAAATTTTACATTGCCCTCCATGTATGTTCAAATAGAAATATAAACAAAGTAAAAAAAAACGTTAAGAAGTAAAAGGACGATATCACTCCGAAAATCCACTTCGGTTACCAACTTCCAACCGATCTCACATATATTTCATCATCAACCAAAATCTAGAATAATTGGGAGCTAAACCAATCGACAATATGCATACATGAGGGTACACAACGAATTCAGTGATTGTAATTAGACTTAAACATAGTCTAACCATTAAATCTTGAATGATTCTTTACGCTTATGCCTCCTCAAATTTTAGAGTGAATAAATCGAGCTCTAAGTCGGGTGTTACTCTAGTTATGTCTCCAATCTCATTAAAATACTCAAATGACCCAGATGATGGATGTGGTGGACAATGAAAATGCGATGTGATGTAACACGCATCACCAGATGGAAAACGCTTGAATGGTTTCCGCAATCATCTAATCACTCATAGATAAAGCCTAAAGTTTCTGTATACTCTCGAAAAGCTTAGGCTTTCTTCATAAAGAAGGAATTGATTTATCCTATTGTCTAAATCTCTCTCCTCTAAGTAACAGAATGAGTCCAATAAGAAGTGGGCATCTATAGCAAGACCCTCATTAACTGACCCAAATTCTTCTGTATATTCCTCAAGACTAATACCTAATGACAACTCATGTGGCCAAGCATTCAAATCTATGGTGTCACTAACGAGTGGGATAGTGACATCATGAACTTCCTAAATATAATGGGTTGATTTTCTCTCTCGTTAGATGTTGAATTCTCTAAATTAAACACATTCAAACCCATGGTCATGTTCCCAAACAGGAGGTTCACTTGCCTACTCGAACTTCGAATAATAGCCTTAGAAGTAGAAAAAAAGCGTCGATCGAGGATGATTGGGATTTGGGTGGATGGATTTAGTACTTGTTGAGTATATAAGATCACAAAGTCTACACGAAAGAAAACTATCTTACTTTGATCAAAACATCCTCTACAACACCTCTATACACCTTAACAGACCGATCAGTTAAAGAAAGGGTCATATTAATGGGCTTAAGCTCACCCAAACCAAGTTTCACGTACACGGTGTATGGTAGAAGGTTCATACCCACCTAAATCTAAGAATGTTTTCTTGATAGTCTGCTGCCATATGTTTATAGAGATCATCGGTGTCCCGGGATGATTATATTTAATGGGGGTTTTATAAGAGAAAATTGAACTAGATTGCTCGATGAGAAATGCTTTCTTTGGAACGTTGGTGGTCCTTTTCAAGGTATGAAGGTATTTCAAAATTTTAAATAAAATGGGACTTGTTGTATAGCACAAAGAAATACGATATTAATGTGCATATGCTTGAATACTTCCAACAACTTGTTCGCTTGCATCTTTTTCTTTTGAGGCTCTAAAAATTGGGGAAATGAAGCTTTAGGGGCATTGGTATCCACAGATGGCTCAGAAGATGAGGGTGGGGAGGAAGTTGGATCCACGGGTGAATCTTCCTTTTTCGTACATGTCTTATACTTATTCTTGTTGGGTGGTGAAATGGTATTCTCAACTTGCTTGCTTGACTGAAGCGTGATGATGGCTTGTTCATGCTCTTGGGTGAGTGATGATCTCTACCGTTTTGTTGGTTTCCTTCTCTTGACCATTTCCTTTTGGGTATGCCACCGTTGAAGTATGATGAACGATGGAGTACTTATCTATCAGCATCGTTACCTCTGAATGGACGAAAGGGATTCTATTATCCGAGAGAATAACCTTTGAAATCCTAAAACGGTAGATGATGTTTTCTCTGATGATGTTGCTCACCACTCCTGCTGTTGCCCTTCTCAGTGGTAACGATTTAGCCCACATTGTAAAAGCACTATGTTGCTACAAGTATCCATATCTTCCTCCACGAAGATGTATGTATTGCCCTACTAGGTCGAACGCCCAAGTGTGAAAAGGATAAGGCATTGCCATGGAGTGTAGGTCCACTAATATAGCTTGGATCATATTTCCATGAAGTTGGTAAGCCTTGCATTTTCGAACGAACTCAGCAGAGTCCTTCTCCATCTTTGGCCAATAATACCCCAACGTCATCAGTTGGTCATACAACTTGGACCCTCCTACGTGATCTGGATCTTGTGCTTGTTTGAGGACCTCGATTGCTTCCTCCTTCGTGATACAATGCAATGGCCTATTGAATTAACCAATGCATTAAAGTTTCCCCTCCTGAACGTAAAACCTCACGGCCATTTTCTTAAGTTCCATCGGATCAATATTTTCTAACGGGACAACTCCATCTTTATTAAAGTCAATATATGGCTACCTTTAGTCAGGTTGAGCTTCCACGAAATGGCATTCAACTGATTTGAAGAATAACTGGCATTTTTTGTACTTCTATTGTAGCTCTGTCACGTCCTGTTTCATTCTAGGCCAAAAATATACCTCCATTTGCATTCTTCGGTAGAGAGGTATTTCTGTTGTTTCGCAATGCTCTTTATATGTCTTCTTCAATCTTTTCTCTGCTTCTTCTGGGCCGATGCATCTCGAAAACCATCCTCGTACATTTCTAAAGTAAAGGTTTCCCTGGTTTGTGAAGTATTGGGCAAATTACCTTAGCTCCATCGCTCATTCCCCAAATTCTAGTTTCTTTCTAATTTTTCCCCTCCAATCAACATCCTCCTCCATCGGCAGGATTTCTTGAACTACTGATGGACCTATTCTTTGTTGAATCATGACTGTAGTGGTATCGCTCTTCATGACCATCTTCTGAGCAATGTTGGAATAAGTGTCTGGGTGGCGGTTTATCATTCGGCGATATCTCTAGATCTTCATCCGATGGAACATGCAAAGAAGCCTCTGAATAATTATTCTCTATGATGCCAGACTCAGGTGTTTCAACTCATATTCTCCATTCACTTGATGAAACACCAAGTTTGAATCACCCTTGATGCAAAGTAACCGAATCCACCTTCGAAGGGCCTCCACCAGCCCTAATGCTAATGCTTCATACTCTGCTTCGTTGTTGGAATAAGGGAACTCTAACTTGTAGGAAAGATAAATCTCCTCCATTCCTTTCGAAAGAATAACCCCTGCTCCTCCTTTCCTTTTTACCAAAGACCCATCAAACTGCATCGTCCATTCTTTATCACTTATATCTAAGTAATTTCCCTACAATTCATCTCCTGCAATACTTCTTTAGGTGGCTAAAACATTCCAGAAGGGAAGATTTCCAATAGGTCAGCGTATGCTTGGCTCTTGATTGCACGAGGAACCACGCATTTCAAAGCATATTCTGAGAGGATGAGGAACCACCTAGTTGCTCTACCAATCAATATAGTTCTTGCCAGCAAATACTTAATAGGATTACATCTTGTTACAATATGGATTGTAAAAGATAGCATATAATGTCTATGTTTTTGTGCCACAAAGACTAAGGCTAAATAATGCCTTTCCAAGCTCCAGTACCTGACCTCTGGCCCATGTATGATTCTACTGAGGTAGTAGAGAGCAGATCTCAAACGGGCCTAGTGATGGATGTGAGGTATAACTGCAAAGGGATTCCTGTCTGTGGGGGAACTATGGTCTGTGGTGAAATGAGAAGCCTTTTCAACCCATCGAGAGACTCCGGGTGAGCCTCTTCCCACTTGAATTTTGCATTCGCTCGCAAAAGCTGCATCAACGAGTCTGTTATCTCGGCCAATCCAAGCATGAATCTCCTATGGTAGGAGACTTTGCCAAGGAAACTCTTCAGCTCCTTCATCGTTCTTGGACTTGGCATCTCCAAGATCGCTCACTGTTTATCCTGGTCTATCTTCACCCCCTGTCGATCAACCATAAATTCTAAAAACTTTCCCCTTGTTACTCCGAAGATGCACTTTAATGGGTTCATCTTCAACTTATACTTCCTCTACCGGACAAACAATTTCCTGAAATCACTCAGATAAGACTCCTCCTTCCTCGATTTGATGACCAAATCATCTACATATAATTCCACAAATTTGTGAAATAAGTAATGTAAAATGGCCATCATCGTTATTTGGTACATAGCCCCCACGTTCTTGAGTTAAAATGGCATTACTTTGTACATAAAGTTTCCCAACGTGGTTCTAAATGTCATTTTCTCTACATTCGTGGGGTCCATCTTGATCTGGTTATACCCTACATACCCATCCAAGAAGCTATACATCTCATGACCAGTCCTTGCATCTATTAACCTGTCGATGGAGGGTAGAGGGAACTCATCCTTAGGGCAAGCCCTATTCAAGTCTCTGAAATCCACACAGATCCTTATTTAATTTTTATCTTTTGTTTCGACGGGGATAATACTAGACAACTAGAGTGGATTTTATATCAGTTTGATGAAACCTGTCATCAATAAGCATTGGAACCCTTCCTTAATCTTCAAGTCTAGCTCAGGCTTGTAGGTTCTCGTTACTTATTTCACCGGAATGGCTGAAGACATCACGTTCAACTGTGGCAGCTTACTCCCTTTTCCATCCCTTCCATTTCTGTGTACTTCCTTGCAAAAACGTCTATGAAATCCCAAATCAACTCAACCAAGGCCTCTTACTTATTTTTACTGAGATCTTTCGAGATAAAAATAATCCTTGGATCCTCCCCTTCTTTTGCCAGGTTGAACTGCTCCAACTCTTGTGCCTGTGGCTTCGGTGGATCTATCATGCAATATGGTTCTTCGATGACATCTTCCATGAACTCTTGTATGTTGGAGTTGTCTATCACCATACATTGACCATGTTCATCTACCAAACAATACTCATATATCGGGTCAGCCTCATCATCAGCTTCTTCGGCCACTCGTTCACACCATTACAAATGATACACCACCTTTTCGTCTTCAGTAATGACCTTCTTGCACTGCTCGTAAATTAGATAAATTACTTCTAGAGTAGACATATTACGATATTCTCTTCAAGATGATTTGGATAGCTTACTCATTGTTATTTCAAGGAGTATAGTCTCAAACTCTCCAGTCTCTCCTCTATGGTTGAAATTCACTAAAGTACACTCTAAAATAATAGAATAATTAAGGTCCCTCTATGATTGAAATTCACTAAATTACACTCTAAAACAGTCGAATAATTAAGGTCTAGGTGATTCAATTACTAATTATTATATTTTAAAAATTGGTGAATCTTTAAAAAAATGGACTTTGGCTTCTTATAAACATCTTCACGGGCTTAATGAAACTTCAAATTACCTTTAGGTTCATAAAACTCCACTTTAGCTAAGTCATCATTGTTCATTCTTGAGCTGGATAAAAATTCATAAAATTGACTTTGAAGTGCTTTCACAACAAAAGACTGTGGTAATCAGAATGCATTAGCTCTCTAGATGGCAGAATAAAATTCATAAAATTGATTTTATGGCACTTTGGGGTAATTTTTGGGCTTGTGAACTCATTAAAAATGAGACACAACATCTCATGTTAAAATATCACACCTTAGTGTGACATAAGAGGCTCTTATTACAACAGTCTATGTGAAATGTGATAGGCGAGAACATGAAGGTTTTGTGGAAAGCCTTGAGTGATATTGTTGCACAGTGGTCACTTGAATATTGTTATTAAACCCAATAATAATTTTAGCATTAATAAAAATTGGTATTGGAGTTGCTGGGTACTTTCACAATGTCATGATTAATGTGGGTCTAATGAAAATTCATTTTTCGAGATCTAGGTTCGTTCGGTATAATAACCGTGATGGCCAAGATCGCATTTCGGAGAGACTAGACAATTATATGTAATGCTTAATGGTTTTCTAAGTTTGATAAACATGTGGTGGCACATCATTGCGAGTTTATTCAAGTGGCATTTCATGACATATCAAACCATACTGGAAATATATCAAGACCCTTTAGATTTCACAATATGTGGACTCATCATTGCGGGTTTACTCAAGTGGTGAAATATAGTTAAGAGTAGAGTATTTTGGGTAAATATATCCATATCTTCACACTTAAATTAAAACATCTAGAAAGTTGTTGCGATATTGGAATATAATGCAATTTAAATACGTGGAAGGGGATCAGGGAGGTAAAAGACTTGGTTCTCTAGAAGGAATTTTCTTCGGAGAGGGATGACTCTACTTATGACTAGGGAAGAATATAATTCAAGCTAAATCTCTTTTGCAACAACGACTTACGATCGAAGAGGTGTATTGGCATCAAATTTCATGTATTAAATAGTCATGGAAGGTGATTCTAATACCTAGTTTTTTCAAGCAATGGAAAATTACAATCATAACAAGATCAAGATTCATCACATCAAGAATGAGGGGGGACAATAAATTTTAGATGACGTTACAATTGGGGAGGTCTAGGCCAAACATTTCCAAATATATATTAACGAAAAATCTATCTAGTATGTGGAAGAGGGGATTTGGAATTCTAATCTCCGACTAATCTATAGAATGTGTAGCTAAAAAGAACCCGATGTCGGGAGAATTGAAATATGTGTTACTTTGAATGGACGGTGAAAGTGCTATAAGCTCCAATGGTTTTGGGATGTTTGATCCAATAAATCTATGAAGTGATCCATAAAAATTAGTTTAACGCTTGTGATATTTTTTCTGGCGTCATCCAATGTTAGGAAGCTAGATTAGTACTTTCTTGGTTCTCATTCCCAAAATCAAAAATCCCCGAAGCTATGGTGAATTCTTTCCCATTAACTTTTGTAAAATTTCCAATAAGATACTATCAAAAACTTTTGCGTCTCAGTTGATCTTGATTCTTCAAAAAAATATTTTCCCATTCAATGCGACTTTGTTAAAGAGATATATATTTCAAATAATATTCTGTTAGCGCAAAACACGATCCATAATCTTAATAAAAATGTTCGTGGATTTAACATTTGCCCTCAAATTCAACACGACTAAAGTGTATGACCTGTTATTGTGGTTATACATATTAAAGCTCATAAGGGCATTCAGTTTTAATGAAATTTGGATCAGCATGGTGTGTCATATTATCTTGAATTATTGATACTCCATTATTATTAATGGTAGTACCTTGGTTTTTTCCATGTCAAATTATGGAGTGCGTGGAAGTGACCCTCTTTCTCTAGGTTTGTTCGTATTTCTTCTCATATTTTAACCCACAAACTCAATGATAATGCTAAGCGAAAAGATTTTTCCCTTTTCTCACCCACGTGGTTTCCCACTTATTATCGCGTTATGATTTGCATATGGTATCCTAAATAATGGTAAAGAAAGGTCAATTTGGAACTTGATGGAGTTTTCAATTATTTCTGAAACTAACTAGGGACATCTTATTAATAATCATAAGAGTTGTTATGCAATCTTTAACGAAGCCATTTTTTCTAGATGCTCTATTATTCAGGATACTACGGGGTCCATTCGAATAAGGCTCCCTCTTAAGTACCTCATATTGTTATTGTATGGAAGTTGGGAAAACTGGTTGTTCTTTGATGATTTGATTGGAAAAAAAAGGCCTCCTCTTAAGTACCTCAGATCTAGAAATGCTAGTTATCACAATAGGTTTCTCTCTCCTAGGTAAGTTAATTATTGTAAACCCTATTTTACAATATATGACTTTCCACTTATTTGAGGCCTTCAATTCCCATATCACTGTTATTACTAATCTAAATGTGCCTTTACATTTTTCCTTTAGAGCCTAGAGGATGTGAATCATCGGCATTGGTTTAATTCGGACCATATTTGTTTGCTCATGGGAGAGAGGTATAGGGAAATACATTTTTGCGATGTTATCCAAGGTTATACTCTAAAATTATTGTGGCTCCTCTCCCCACCAACTCAGTTTTAGATGAATTATTGGGAGATAAATATGTTAAATTTGTGAATATTTTTGACGCAACGCGTCTTCGACCCCCCAATTATGGAAACATTTTCAAAATTATTAACTTGTTGCTATACAAGATATTAATTAATTTCTATGATCAGGAGCCTAAAGGGTTGAATGACCCAAACTCATTTCTAATAATCTTAGTGTTGATGTAAAAAATTAGGTTATCTCTCATTAATTAATCACGGATAAAATAAATAAAACAAAAGATTTTTAAAGTGGTTCAGCCTTGTAAGAATGGCCTACGTCCACTATTTTTGTATTGCTGACTGTTTGACTGGAATTCTAGATAAGGGGTTTACCAAGAGATCCCGAGTCCCCTTCTAATGAGGAGGTTAAAATGTATTGATACCCTTGAGGCTGTACATGTGAAAGGACAATGCGCTGTTATCTAGTAGACATATACATCTGTACGATAATAATGAGCATTTAAAGCGCAGTCGTCTCTTTGATTCTCTTGATTTGGATGCTCTGTACGCTAAGTAGCTCGGACCACTTAAGCTGCTCGGACCACCTAAGTAGCTCAGCACTCTTGAGTTGCTCGGGGAGCCTAAGTTGATCGGTACGCTTGAGCTGTTCGAAATGTATAAGTTGCGCGTGGCGCTTGAGTAGCTCAGTGGTAGTGAGTTTATCGGTAGAAGTATTTGTAATTGCCACGTTGGTTGACACGTGTCTTCAAATGACGGGTCCACGTCAGCAGATTAAATTTGGTATCAACAGAAGCCCCCAATGTTTCATAGTTTGATGTTGAAGAAAAGTATGGAACATTCTTCTTGAAAACTGCATATATTATTAGTTTGCATGGTTTTTAGGAAAACATTCGCTGTATATAACTCGTTTTTGAGTGCACAATATCAGGCTTCATAAATATTTTGAATTTTCATGACCGCTTCGATATTTGTGCTTCTTTTCTTCTTTTAACCACCGGATACACAAACGTCCTCCCTTGTAATCATTGCTTTTCTATATTCTCGAGGTAAAGTATTTAAGCGCGGCAGAAATGCTATCGTCTTTCACTTTTCAAATCTTTATCTTTGAACTCTTCATTTTCTCTCTGTCTTGTGGCTTCGTTCTTTCTGTCATTCATTGTCACCTGATTTCTTTTTCCCTGTAAGATTTTCTTCCCTTTCTTTTATTTACTTTGTTGATTATGGTTTATCTTGTTGAGTCATTGGACAAATTTTGGTCTGAATTTTCGATCCCTTCATGGGTTATTTTGGAAGAACTTTCTGAACCTTCTAATTATTTTTCTTTGGCTGAGGGACATTGGTTCCCAAGTCTCTTTGTGGCCGAATGTGTCTTTTCTTTTCCTCCAAATCCCCTATGTTTGGAGTTTTATCAATATTTTGACGTTGTACCTGCAAAAATAGCTCCAAATACCTGGAGGATAGTTAATGGCGTACATAGATTGAATCAACTCCATGGAACCCGTTTAGGGATTCCAGAGATTATGTATTGCTATAGATGGGTTGTCAGTGATTCCACATTCTATTTGAAAACTAGGTTTTTGAATATGGATTTAGTTGTTAATCTTCCAGATGCCAATAGGGATTATTTTGAGCATGGGGTTGTTATGAAAAATTGGCAACACGCTCCATTAAATGGAGATGATGTATATCAAGATCCCAAGTGTCCCCCCTAGGGCATTGGAATAGGTTGTTTTTATTTTTTGAAATATTGTTTTCTTTGTGTTTGATAAAATGTATCACTGACATTCGTTTTTGTTTGTTACAGTTGACAGTAAAAGAAAACCTCCAAAAGAAGCTGATGTTAATTTAAAGCATTTGAAACTTATCTGGGATTAGCACCAATCTGTTGCCGAGGAACATATTAGATATGCCTCTTATTTGTTGCAGTATAAGAGCTATACTTCATCTTTTACTGCTCATCCTCGTCTAGTGGTAGTTAATATTGACCAAGTACCTGCTTCTGAGACTAGTGTGGAAGGTTCTTCTTCTTAATCCAGTATTCCTACCAGTGATCTAATGAAGAGGATAAGAGCTCCTACCTTTTTTGAAAAGTCTACCTCTACTGCTGTGGAGGCAAAGAAAAGTAAAAAATATGTCCCAAAAGAAGGGATAAAGACTGTAGATGTACCCCCTGTGGCTCTGAGCAAGATTATTGCTCTCTCTCCTCCGAGTGAGGTTATTGTCGTATCACCAACAAAGACAACGTCTTTGGTTAAAAATGATCCTTCCCCTATGAGGTGGTTGAAGAAAAGCTCTTGTGAGAGACCTGCTGAACTTATCTCTCAACCTTCAAACGTTGAAGGTAGTATTCCATTTTTATTGCTCTGAGCTCTACTGTGAGCTTGGTGAAATCTTGGACTATCCCAGAAGTCCAAGGCATTGAAGACACTCTTTCTCGTGAAAGAATCACTGCCTTGGGTCCTCAACACATTGCCTCAGTAAGTATTGGTAGCCTGAGTCTTTCACTTTCTAATATTATGTTCATGTATTGACTCGAAGTTATTTCTTTTTTCAGCTGGTGATGTGTTTTCACAGCATTCTGAAGAAGGATGAAGCTATTAAAGCTTCAAGCTCCTCGGGAGGAGTAGAGGAAGCTTTTGTTGGGTTGACCCTATCTCTGAAAGATTCTCGTCAAAAATATGAGGAAGATAAAGTTTCTTGAGAGAAGTAATTCCAGTCCATTGAACTAGAAAGAAATCAAGCTGTGAGTGCCTCCAAGGATTTGGAGAATAAATTGATGGAGTCTGAGTAGAGCAATAAAGTCTTCGAACAAAACAACAAGGAGATGGAAGTTAAGCTTAAGTTTTCTAAAGAGGAAGTTGTTAAACTTTAAGATGGTGAGCGACAAAAAATGGAGTTGGAGGAGAAATTGAAGGCTGCCGAGGAGCTCCTTAGGGAAAGGACCTCCTTAGAGAAGACAAAAGGGAAGAAAGCAGTTAAAAAATCATTCCGTGCTGGTTGGGACAAAGGCTAAAATAAGGGTCTGGCTGCCATGTCCTCTCAAATGGAATACGTCAGTCTTAAATATTTTAGGGATGGATGGGTTACAGCCTTGCAGGAGCTGAAAGTTACTGAGAATTCTGAATTATTCTAACAACACACTCATGGCCCTCCTCCCTCTGCTAGGGAAGAAGAAGAGGATGAAGCTGACTCAGACGAATCTTCGATGATGATTGGAGATTAGGCCCCTTCTGTCCCAGGTGTTAAAACTTGCTCTGAGCAACTCCAACCCACCAGCACTTATGTCGAGCAACTAATCTTGCCCTATGAGCAACCAGTCTCTTCTTACAAATCTTCAGAGGAAGTCATAGGGAATAAAAAGAAGGTATAAAGTTGATTAGGCTTTTATTTTGTTGTTCTACTGAATGTAACCTCAAACTTTGTATTTTTTCTTATGATGAAATAAAAATTCAAACTTTGGTTGATCATCTTGACTCTCTCTTTTACTTGCTCTGTCTGCATCATTATTGATTTTTTTTATTTTTTCTCTTTGCTAGTTTATGGCCAGGATGGAGCTCTTATCATTTCATGACACATAATTAATAAAGAAATGAAATGATTATTTTAAAGCTAGTCATGCAGATCTTAATGAGGACCAGATAATTAACATCCTTGGATCAGATGCTTCGGATCGAGCAGTTCAAGCTTATCAGTACTTGAAGTGTTTGCTCTATCGTGCAGTTGCTAAAAATGTGGCGTACTATGAAATGATTGAAGATCTCCAAGGAATGATCGAGGAACTTCAGTAGTAGTACAAGGAGTCCTTCACACTTTTGTATCAAGGATATGAGAAGAAATATCAGCAATTGAGCATTGGCAAATGGTATGATAAATTCATCTCTGCTTACGAGAAGAAATAGTGTGTTCTGAAGCTTGAAGTTGAGGTGCACATGCATATCGCTAAGTTATTGGAACAGGATAATATTGCCTTACAAGACGAGATAAAACAACTCAAATCTACTGCATCTTCCTCAGGATCCTTGGTTCCTGTTAATGATGAAGGTTTCTCTTTCTCGGAGGTCAAAAATGCCAACTTACGAGATGAGTTGGAAACTTTGAAAAGGGATGGATCCTCCTCATCTACTTGCGGACGAGCAAGATCTTCTTCTCGTGGACGAGTTAGGGCTGGTTGGGTCTCTATTGAAGAAGCTAGAATGCAGGCGGCTTTAGAAAAGCAGGCCTTTCAGTTGGTGGCGAAGAACCAAACCTTATCAGAAATGTCTAAGAAGATTCTGAACTTCAGCAAACAAATCTCTACCCAGAGTTCCGCCTTGGAAAACAAAGAACTCCTGGTGAAGAATCTTCACGAGCAACTGTAGAGGTTAACTTATAAATTTCATAAACAACCCAGATAATTTTGGATGGATGGGTATAATGAAGCCCTTTACCATCTTGATGATCGAATCCAGCAGTCAAATAACGAGGGGTACAAGCAAGGGTGGTTGAATGCACTGTGTGTGCTAAAATTGGAGCAGGGCCACTACTTATGGGATTACTATGACCCTAGAGTGCTCGATTTAACCGTGCCTCCTTTTAAGCTTGACATCATTTGGATTTCTTCTAGGGCAATTCCTTAATGCTTAATCTCTAAGTATCTCGGCGATTACAATCTTCATGCGAATTTTGAGATATCTCGCCCGGAGTATTTACTTGACCGTCCCTCTGTAATGAATGTTAGAATGTTGAGAGACGTAAATTTTATAAATTCTCCTTATGCCTTAGATCATCCTCCTGCTGGAGTAGAACCTATTTCAAAGGCAGAAGGGAAAAAACTAATATAATAGGATTTTTATGTAATGAAATGTATTTTTCACAGCATATGTAACTCTACTTGATTTGAATGAAGAAATTTTTAGTCTCTCTTCTAAATAATTTGTAGAATGTCCTTGCTTGTTTTTTTATATGTACATTCTGTTATATACATTTCTATTTTGTTTTTGGATAATAGAACTTGTCCTATTTATTATTTGATCAAGTGACTTGTCACTCTTTGGGCCCAAGCAATGAAATGATTTGCGTCCCATTGGTGGTAATTGATTTGCCGACCAACCGAAGTTGGTGGTAATTGATTTGTCGACCAACCGGAGTTGGTGGTAATTAGTTCCCGACCAACTAGAGTGGTGGTAATTGGTTTTTGACCAACCGGAGTTGGTGGAAATTGATTTGCCAACTAACCGGATTTGGTGGTAATTGGTTCCCAACCAACCGGAGTTGGTGGAAATTGATTTGCCGACCAATCGGAGTTGGTGGTAATTGATTTGCCGACCAACCGGAGTTGGTGGTAATTAGTTCCCGACCAACCGTAGTTGGTGGAAATTGATTTGCCGACCAACCGAAGTTGGTGGTAATTGATTCCCGACCAATCAAAGTTGGGGAAAATTGGTTCCCAACCAACCGGAGTTGGTGTTAATTGATTTGCCGAACAACCGGAGTTGGTGGTAATTAGTTCCCGACCAACCAGACTTGGTGGTAATTGGTTCCCAACCAACTGGAGTTGGTGGAAATTGATTTGACGACCAACCGGAGTTGGTGGTAATTAGTTCTCGACCAACCGGACTTGGTGGTAATTGCTCTGAATTTGATGTGTAGTGTGTAGCAGTAATATTCTGAAAATATTTGGGGGAAGCATCACTTTATTCATATTGAAGAAACTGCATTACATATGGATTACAATTACTGATAATATTTGCGTAGATGCTCTGCATTCCATCCATTCTTGAATTCTTCTCCTTCTAAGGTTTCAATCATGTATGTCAGTGGACGAACAACTTATGTTACTCTGTAGGGTCCATGCTAGTTGGCTTCCAGTTTGTTATTCTTTTGGATTACTTTCTTCAGCATATAATCCCCTTCTTTCAAATCACACTTCTTCACCCTTTTGTAATAGAACAAAGTTGTTCGTTGTTGATATGCTGCATTCCTGATTGTTGCTTCTTCCCTGACTTCTTCGAGCATATCCACGTCTAATCTTCTCATTAAGTCACTGATAGGAGAATTGAAATTAAGCACCCTATGCGTAGGTAGGCCCAATTCAGCAGGTATGACAGCCTCACTCCCAAATGCCAGCATGTATGGGGACTCTCCCGTTGCTGTTCGTGGTGTGGTGCGATAAGACCACCACACAGAGTGTATCCCATTAATGCAATTTTCCTTTGCATCATCCAGTCATTTCTTCAATCCATTCAGTAGTGTTCTATTTGTCACCTCAGTTTGACCGTTGCTCTGGGGATGGCCTGGTGTAGAGTGGGTTTTCAGTATATTGGATTGATGACAATATGAAACAAACTCCTCATTGTCAAACTGGGTTCCATGGTCGGTAATGAACGCATGTGGGAGACCATATCTGCAAATAATGTTTTTCCATATGAATTGATAGACTTTGTTTTATGTCATATCAATGAGAGGCTCAACTTTCACCCATTTTGTAAAATAATCAACAGCAACCACAAGGTATTTGAATCCTCCCCTAGTCATTGGGAGTGGCCCGACCAAGTCTATCCCCCACATGGCAAATGGCCAAGGGGACGTTATGGGTGTTAATAATGCCTGGGGAGTTCTTCGGACGGACGAGAAGCGTTGGCATTTATCGTACTTCTTAGCATAAGTTGTGCAATCAGCTCTCATCGTCGGCCAGTAGTACCCCTGCGTGGTTATTCTTTGCAAGAGCGTCCGACCAGCTACATGGGCTCCACAAGACCCTTCATGAACCTCTTCGATAAAATCTTTCACTTCAGAGGGGTGGACACATCTATGTAGCCCTGCTATAACTCCTCGTCTGTACGAAATGCCATTGGTCAGTACATAACGAGCAGCTTTAAACTTCAGTTTTTTGGCTGCGAGCTTATCAGTTGGTAAAGCCCCCTCTTCAATATAGGCCCTGATGGGGTCCATCCAAGATGGTCCCAAGTCAAGAGCGATGAAGTTTATCGTCAGGTCTCCATTGATGCTTCGACCAGCCAGGATTTCTATTGGGATTGTTCTTCGTAGCTCGGTTCGTGTGGCTGATGCTAACCGACCTAAGGCATCTGGTCTTGCATTCTCTAATCTTGGCATTCTAATCAATTGAGATGCAGTAAAACTGGATACAACCTCTATAGCTTTTGCATGATGCCTGACTATTAATTCTCCTTTTGCTGCATACACCCCCAGAATTTGATTTACAATCAATTGAGAGTCACTGAACACAACGACTTATCCAACCTTCATGGTTTTGGCCAGGCTTAGACCCATGATTATTGCTTCATATTCGACCTCGTTATTTGAAGCCTTAAACTGAAAGCGCAGAGCATATTCAACATCAATCCCATTTAGACTGTTTAAAATAATCCCTGCTCCACTGCCTGTAGAGCACGAAGAGCCATCTACATAAAGATTCCACACAGGTACTCCATTATCAAACTCTTGGTCAGATAGAGTTCCTCGGTGGAATATTTGATGCTTTCTTTTGTCATCCTCCAGTACTCTTCGCTGTTCGTCCCCCAACGTGAGTTGGTCGGGGTTTAAATTTGATGACATCCACAGGCTAGTCTGTATTCAACTCCTGCTCATTGGATGACTCCTCCTAAGTGAATTCTGTGATAAAATCCGCTACTGCCTGCCCTTTGAGCGACGATCTAGGCTCATAAATTATATCATATTCTCCAAGTTCTACTGCCCAGTACATCAACCTTCCTGATTTCTCTAGTTTGTGCAGAGCTTGCCTTAAAGGCATATTTGTATACACAACTATAGTATGATCTTGGAAGTATGGCCTCATCCTTCTGCTTGCTTCAATCAGTGCCAGTGCCAACTTCTACAGCCTTGGATTTATTAATTCTGCTCCTCGAAAAGCTTTGCTGGTGTAATAAACTGGTTTTTGTATTTCGTCCTCCACTCTTATTAACGCCAAGCTCACTGCGTTTTCTGAAACTGCCAAGTACAAGTATAGTCTTTCTCCCATCATTGGTCTAGATAATAGTGGAGGTGTCCCTAGATACTTCTTCAACTCTTGAAAGGCCTTCTCGCATTCATCATTCCACTCAAAAGTTTTTCGTAGTGTTTTGAAGAATGGGAGACATCTATCTGTTGCTCATGACATAAATCTATTAAGTGTCATAACTCGTCCTGTGAGATTTTGCATTTCCTTTTTTGTGGTTGGAGATCGCAGCTCCAGTAGGGCCTTGATCTTTTCAGGGTTCGCTTCGATACCTCGTTGGTTAACAATATACCCGAGAAACATGCCTTCTCGTACTCCGAATATGCATTTGGTGGGATTCAGCTTCATTTGATATTTTTCTAGTTGATTAAAGATCTGACCTTGGTCAACTAGATGTTCAGAAGCTTTCTTGCTCTTCCTCAGCATGTTGTCAACATAAACCTCTATTTTATGACTGATTTGCTCTACAAACACCTTGTTTATAAGTCGCTGATATCTTGCACCTGCATTTTTAAGTCCAAAAGTCATAACAATATAATAATAAGTTCCCCTTAGGGTTATAAAAAAGGTACTCTCCCTGTCCTTAGGTTTCATCTTAATCTGGTTGTAACCGAAATAAGCATCCATGAAGCTTAACAATTTATGCCCTGAGGTAGCATCCACCAGCTAATCGATTCGGGGCAAAGGAAAATGATCCTTTGGGCATGCCTTATTAAGATCAGTGAAGTCCACACACATCCTCCACTTGTTATTTTTCTTCTTTACCATGACCACATTTTCCAGCCAATCAGGATAGTTGACATCTTCAATAAAAGAGGCTTTTTGTAGTTTATCCACTTCTTCCTGTATAGCTTGGTTCTTCTCAGGACTGAACACTCTTCTTCGCTGTTTTACTGGCTTGATTTCCTTATTTACATTGAGCTCGTGACACAAGAAATTTGGATCTATGGCCGACATGTCTTCATGACTCCATGCAAAGGTATGCTTTCTATGCCTTATAAATGCTATCAATTCCTATTTTATCGATACATCCAGTGATGAACCAATTTGAGTTGTTCGTTCTGGATGCTCGTCGTCCATAATGATATTTTTAGTAGCCCCCATGACCTGTCCCTTCACGAGTTGAGACTCGTCTCTAGGGTCTAGTGTTTCAATCTCTGCATCTTCTATTTCATCTACTTGATAGGTAGTAGTCTTCTTCCTGGATTCTTCACGTTCCTCCTGTTCGGCAGATGAATAGTAGCATTCCCGAGCCACTTTTTGGTCGCCTTTCACAACTCCCACTCCAAAATTAGTTGGGAATTTTAAACATTGATGTACAGTAGATGGTACTGCCTCGAACTTCTTTAGACCTACCCTTCCCATGATGATATTATAAGCTGATTGGACATTTTTATTCATTACAAAAAAGCGTATTCTTTCTGTTCGACAAGCAGGCCATGTACGGATAAGCATATCCAAGTTGATCGTCCTAAGTGCAAAAACCTTCTCACCAGTAAAACCAAGGAGGGGCCTATGATATGTCTCCAACTGGGATATCTTCAGATTCAAACTATCAAAGCATGGGTGGAACATGATATCTATCGAGCTACCATTATCTACCACTACTTATGAAAACACCACTTCTTTCATTCTCATCTTGATCACTAATGGGCCATCATGTTGATATAGTACTCCTGCCAGGTCATTCTTAGAGAAACCAATGACCAATTTGTCTTTATTCACCTTCCTCGGGCGATCATCTTCAGCCAGATTTATTCGCTGAATGTACGAGCAAGCTTGAGCCTTATTGAGGTAAGATTTCCTCTCTAAATTCATGTCCCCACCTCCTGCATCTCCACCTGTAATAACATTACATTCAAATGATCCAAAATGGATTGAAAATACCTTACGTTCTGGCTGCCTTGGTCTTTCGGGGAGATCGATGTCATCTTGGTCATCTTCTGAATCTTCTTCGTGACTTCTCTTCATGTCTTCTTTTGCTCGATAAGGAGACCTAGACCTTTGCCTTCCTCAGTTTTTGGTTTTTCCACCATTTGGCGATCAACATACTTAGTCAGTTTTTCTCGTCTGATGAGTGCTTTAATTTCATTCTGGAGAGCTATGCACTGCTTGGTCGTGTGACCATGGTCTTTATGGAACTCGCAATATTTGGTCTTATTCCTCATGCCAGGATCTGCCTTCATTTTTTCTGGCCAGTTTAGCTCCTCACTGTTCTTGATCTCTTCCAGAATGTGGTTTATATCTACTTTCAAAGGAGTGTAATTTTCAAATTTCTTTAACTACTCCAGTGCTTACTTTGCTTTCGACTGCCTGTTGCCACCATTATTCTTCTGATCGTTCTTTTTAGTCTTATCAGCCTCGAGCTTGGTTTCTTTAGTATATGCATTCTTATTCACAACCATGGATTCATCGGCATTCATGATTTTGGCTTCTTTTGCCATTAATTCATCCATGGTCCTAGGCGGATCCTAGGCTAAAGTGTTGTATAATTTATCTGGTAACAGTCCACTCATCAGAGCAATAATTGTTGTTTTCTCCTCGTAATCAATTACCTCCAGTTTCTCGTTATTGAAATGAGTAATATAGTCCATAGTGCTTTCGTATGCCTTTTGTCTAACACTTAGCAAGTGTGCTACTCCTTTGACTGGTTTCGCTCCAAAACAGAAATTCCCGATAAAGAGATCTGCCAATTGAAAGAAAGTCGTAATCTTTCCCTGAGGAAGGTTATTGTACCAAATCTGAGATGATCGGGTAAGAGTTCCTGAAAATTCCCTACATCTCATCTCATCTGGAACTACATAGGTATTGTTCTATATTAAGGACAAGGTCAGTTTTTCCATCATATTTGGGTGCCACTGTAGGAGCTTTGAATTTTGATGGTGTGGGAAAGTTCACAATTGCTTGTACGAATGGTGTTCCTTGAACAAAAGTTCTTTGTAGAGAATTTTTGGCCTTAGCCATTTCCCCTAATCTGTCTTCCAACCTCTGAATAAAGACCTTCCATGCATCTTTTCCCTCCTCGAGCCTATTGGTTTGAGAAACTGATCGTGTTGAATTTTCCTCTTGGGATATTTCATTGCCAGCAGTTGGTCGTGATTGGGCAGAGCCTTCCCTTAGATTGGATGGTCATTGAGATTTCCTCGACACAACCTTAGGGGGACTTTTATTCTTCCTAGGTCCCAAACGATCAAAATGAGAAAGTCTACTCAACCTTTCAAGAGAACTGGTCCTTTCTGGAGATAACGTGACGTTTTGATGAGAGTCTCTGTAGCTCGTACTAAGGAAGTTCGACCAGGTTGATAAGAATGATCATTAGATCTTTCAGTACAATATGAGTCGGTGCGTATGGATCGAGATTCCTCTGGGAATATCATTCACCTTGTTCTTGGGGAAGGAAGATGGGTATTTCTCTGAACACTTCGTTGTCCAGATTGGGTTGGCAATCCACCCTGAACAGTTTGTATCAGTTGACGCATGGTCTCCTGCATGGATGTTTGCCCTTGGGATAAATTAGCCATTATGCCTGCCAGATCTTGCACATTTGGCGGAGCAGAAGGGTTTGGAGGTATCCCAGCGTTTTGATTACTGGATTCTGGATTATCGGCCATAGATGATGAATTATTTTGGTGAAAAACGTTAAATGCAGTGGTTTCCCACAGACGGCACCAATCTGTTGATGTAAAAAATTAGATTATCTCTAATTAATTAATCACAGATAAAATAAATAAAACAAATGATTTTTAAAGTGGCTCAGCCTTGTAAGAATGGCCTACGTCCACTATTTTTGTATTGCTGACTGTTTGACTGGAATTCTCGATAAGGGGTTTACGAAGAGATCCAGAGTCCCCTTCTAATGAGGAGGTTACAATGTATTTATAGCCTTGAGGTTGTACATGTGAAAGGACAATGCGTTGTTATCTAGTAGACATATACATCTGTACGATAATAATGAGCATTTAATGCGCAGTCGTCTTTTTTATTCTCTTGATTTGGATGCTCTGTATGCTAAGTAGCTTGGACCGCCTAAGTATCTCGGCACGCTTTAGTTGCTCGGGGACCATGAGTTGCTTGGGTCCCATGAGTTGCTTGGGGGGCCTAAGTTGATCGGTACGCTTGAGCTGTTAGGAATGTATGAGTTGCTCATGGCACTTGAGTATCTCGGTGGCAGTGAGTTGATCGGTAGAAGAATTTGTAATTACCACGTTGGTTGACATATGTCTTCAAATGATGGGTTCACATCAGCAGATTAAATTTGGTATCAACACTTATCTTTGGGAATTTTTGGGAAACAGAGAGCTTCATGTGTTATCTTTCAAATCTGGGTGGAAAAAAATAATCCCGTTAAAGGTATTATTTTTCATTTGGAAGGTGATGAACCGAATTTTTTTGATGGATGATGTTATTATTTGATGCATTGATTTTAAAATGCCCTCAAAATGTCGGTGTTGTATTGAGTTTACCCAAACAGAACAAATGGATCATCTTCTAATCTATAGTACTATTGCAAAGAAGGTTTAGAAGCATTTCAAATGCCAAGTGGGGATTAAAGTTCAAATCTCCTCTATTAGATTCAAGCTCATCTCTTGGTGGTTATTTATGGGATCCAATAGAGTTTCCTCTATATTATGTGACATCATCCTTTTGTCATTCGGGAAATTTGAAAATCATAAAATAAGGCTCTTTCTAAAAATGCTTTTATAGATGAATGTCATATTATTCATTGAATTCAATGACATTTATGGGATATTTTCCAAGAATTTCCATTTAAGTACAAGGTTAGTCATTCAAATTATAATTTTACTATCGAGTTTAACATAAGATTGATTGATGTAGATAACCTAGATATTTTAGGCAGTTTGACTTGGGGGTACCATCCCATTTATCTAAAAGAAAAAAAGGCTAGCTCCTTACTAAATACCCTGTGTGACATATAGACTGAAATACAGTTTTAAAAGATTCGCTCTTCCACTTTCTTATATGACCTTTTAACCTCTTCAACTTGAAATTCTGAGAAAGAAATTGCATAGGTTGTAATTTTTTCATTACAGTTGATGTCATTAGCTACTAACTACCACTATTAATGGTTGAATAAAGTTTGAAACCGATAAGGACTGAAACAAATACCTTTATAAAATCCACTCGGTAACAATGTATATAGTGCCTTGAAATATTTTCAATCTTCCATATTTAAAGTCGACACCATGTTCTATCAAGTTATGATGATGAATTATGCTAATCTTATTTAGAGTTTAAATATATAAGAATAAGATATTGATCTAAATCCTTTGAAACTATAACCAAATATAGGCCGAAGATCGTCAGAACTTTAGCAACTATAACTTCGCTTGAGATCAAGTAGGAATTTCTTTCAGTTGTACTATTGGCTCGCATTTTGGCTAGAATGAACAGATTATGGAGTTCCAGAATTTTTCTAAGATTAGAGGTTTCTCAGTATTTTGACTTTATATGCACTTTTTCCATCCTCTATTTTCATTTCTTTTTTTCTTTTTCAACTCACATACTCCTCTTTTTTCATTTCATTTTTGCATTCTTTCTTTATTCCATTTTCTTCTTTCGTTTCCCACATTATTCTTGCAAATATTCTTCTTTTGGCCTTTTACCGTAATTTTAGCCTGATATTCTCATAACATGGGTATTGATTTTGGATTTTCATTAAAAGGCTCTTTTTTTTGGCATAAATGGGCTTTCAACGGAATACTATAAAAAGTTTCGTTTAAGCTTAATTTTTGGGCTTCCAAATCGATGGCCTAATCTCATTTCTAAAATTTTGCTCAGTTATTTTGTGTCTCAAGTTAACTTACTAAGACATCTAGTGCGTACACTTTACATTTTGAATTTCATTTTCAGTAATCGAACAAAACAAAGAATTTGATATCATCGACATATTAATTGCTAGAGGAAAGTTTGAGTTATTCTATCCCAGATTGATTTAATTTTTCTCACAAATGACGAATGGCACAATAATCTCACCATGTTAAAATATTCACCTCTATTCATTAAGCATATTAAATTGTTCCTCAAAATCCATTCTCATTCATATTATATGGCTAAGTGTCAAAAAAAATATATAAGTTTAGGGATTTGTTAATTAATTATATATTAAGAAATCGTTTTAAAACTCACTTATATTGAAAATATTTTTAGATTTTTGAAAAAAATTATTATTATTATTATTATTATTATTATTATTATTATTATTATTATTATTATTATTATTATTATTATGATTATTATTATCATCATCATCAGCAGCATTATTATTATTAATATTATTATTATTATTATTATTATTATTATTATTATTGTTGTTGTTATTATTATTATTATTATTATTATTACTATTATTATTAATATTATTATTATTATTATTTTAAATACCATCATTACCCCCGGCCCTAAATTTTACATTGCCTTCAATGTATGTTCAAATAGAAATATAAACAAAGTAAAAAAAAACGTTAAGAAGTAAAAGGACGATATCACTCCGAAAATCCACTTCGGTTACCAACTTCCAACCGATCTCACATATATTTCATCATCAACCAAAATCTAGAATAATTGGGAGCTAAACCAATCGACAATATGCATACATGAGGGTACACAACGAATTCAGTGATTGTAATTAAACTTGAAAATAGTCTAACCATAAAATGTTGAATGATGCTTTACGCTTATGCCTCCTCAAATTTGAGAGTGAATAAATCGAGCTCTAAGTCGGGCGTTACTCTAGTTATGTCTCCAATCTCATTAAAATACTCAAATGACCCAGATGATGGATGTGGTGGACAATAAAAATGCGATGTGATATAACACGCATCACCAGATGGAAAATGCTTGAATGGTTTCCGCAATCATCTAATCACTCGTAGATAAAGCCTAAAGTTTCTGTATACTCTTGAAAAGCTTAGGCTTCGTTCATAAAGAAGGAATTGATTTATCCTATTGTCTAAATCGCTCTCCTTTAAGTAACAGAATGAGTCCAATAAGAAGTGGGCATCCATAGCAAGACCCTCACTAACTGACCCAAATTCTTCTGCATATTCCTCAAGACTAGTACCTAAAGACAACTCACGTGGCCAAGCATTCAAATCTATGGTGTCAATAACGAGTGGGATAGTGACATGATGAACTTCCTAAATATAATGGGTTCATTTTCTCTCTCACTAGATGTTGAATTCTCTAAATTAAACACATTCAAACCCATGGTCATGTTCCTAAATAGGAGGTTCACTGGCCTACTCTGACTTCGAATGACAACCATAGAAGTAGCCAAAAAGGGTCGATCGAGGATGATTGGGATTTGGGTGGATGGGTTTAGTACTTGTTGAGTATATAAGATCACAAAGTCTACACGAAATAAAACTATCATACTTTAATCAAAACATCCTCTACAACACCTCTATACACCTTAACAGATCGATCAGTTAAAGAAAGGGTCATCTTAATGGGCTTAAACTCACCCAAACCAAGTTTCAGGTACACGGTGTACGGTAGATGGTTCATACCCACGTATATCTAAGAGTGTTTTCTTGATAGTCTGCTGCAATATGTTTGTAGAGATCATCGGTGTCCCGGGATGATTATATTTAATGGGAGTTTTATAAGAGAAAATTGAACTAGATTGCTCGATGAGAAATGCTTTCTTTGGAACATTGGTGGTCCTTTTCAAGGTATAAAGGTCTTTCAGAATTTTAAATAAAATGGGACTTGTTGTATAGCACAAAGAAATACGATATTAATGTGCATATGGTTGAATACTTCCAACCACTTGTCCGCTTGCATCTTTTTCTTTTGAGGCTCTAAAAATTGGGGTAATGGAGCTTTAGGGACATTGGTATCCACAGATGGCTCGGAAGATGAGGGTGGGGAAGAAGTTGGATCCACGGGTGAATCTTCCTTTTTCGTACATCTCTTATATATATTCTTGTTGGGTGGTGAAATGGTATTCTCAACTTCCTTGCTCGATTGAAGCGTGATGATAGCTTGTTCATGCTTTTGGGTGCGTGATGATCTCAACCGTTTTTTTGGTTGCTTCCGCTTGCCCGTTTCCCTTTGGGTATGCCACCGTTGAAGTATGATGAACGATGGAGTACTTATCTATCAGCATCGTTACCTCTGCATTGACGAAAGGGATTCTATTATCCGGGAGAATAACCTTTGGAATCCTAAAACGGTAGATGATGTTTTCTCTGATGAAGTTTCTCACCACTCCTGTTGTTCCCCTTCTCAGTGGTATCGATTTAGCCCACATTGTAAAATCACTCTGTTGCTACAAGTATCCATATCTTCCTCCTCGAAGATGTATGTATTGCCCTATTGGGTCGAACGCCCAAGTGTGAAAATGATAAGGCATTGCCAGGGAGTGTAGGTCCACCAATATAGCTTGGATCATATTTCCATGAAGTTGGCAAGCCTTGCATTTTCGAATGAACTCAGTAGAGTCCTTCTCCATCTTTAGACAATAATACCCCAACGTCATCAGTTGGTCATACAACTTGGCCCCTCCTACGTGATCGGGATCGTGCGCTTATTTGAGAACCACGGTTGCTTCCACCTTCATGATGCAACACAATGGCCTATTGAAGTAACCCTTGCGATAAAATTTCCCCTCCTGAACGTAAAACCTCACGGCCATTTGCTTAAGTCCCATCGCATTAATATTTTCTAACGGGACAACTCCATCTTTAATAAAGTCAATATATGCCTGCCTTTAGTCAGGTTAATCTTCCACGAAATGACATTCAACTGCTTCGAAGAATAACTGGCATTTTTTGCACTTCAATTGTAGCTCTGCCGCATCCTGTTTCATTCTAGGCCCAAAATATACCTCCATTTTCATTCTTCGGTAGAGAGGTATTTCAGTTGTTTCGCAGAGCTCTCTATATGTCTTCTTCAATCTTTTCTCTGCTTCTTCTGGGTCGATGCATCTTGAAACCCATCCTCCTACATTTCTGAAGTAAAGGTTTCCCCGATTTGTGAAGTATTGGGCCAATTCCCTTAGCTCCATCTTTCCTTCCCCAAATTCTAGTTGATTTCTAATTTATCCGCTGCAATCAACATCCTCCTCCATCGGTAGGATTTCCTGAACTATCGAGGGACCTATTCTTCGTTGAATCATGATTTTAGTTGTATCGCTCTTCATGACCATCTTCTGAGCAATGGTGGAATACGTGTCTGGGTGGTGGTTCATCGTTCGACGATATCTCTTGATCTTTGTCTGATGGAACTGGCAAAGAAGCCTCTGAATGATTATTCTGTATGGTGCCAGACTCAGGTGTTTCAAATCATATTCTCCATTAACTTGATGAATCACCAAGTTCGAATCACCCTTGATGCAAAGTGACCAAATCCCCCTTCGAAGGGCCTCCATCAGCCCCAATACTAATGCTTCATGCTCTGCTTCGCTGTTGGAATAAGGGAAATCTAACTTATAGGAAAGACAAATCTCCTCCATTTCTTTCGAAAGAATAACCCCTGCTCCTCCTTTCTTTTCTCTCGAAGACCCATCAAACTGCATCGTCCATTCTTCATCACTTATATCTAAGTAATTGGCCTACAAGTCGTCTCCTGGAATACTTTCTTTAGGTGGCTCAAACATTACAGAAGGGAAGATTGCTAATAGGTCAGCGTATGCTTGGCTCTTGATTGCACGAAGAACCACGCATTTCAAGGCATATTATGCGAGTTTGAGGAACCACCTAGTTGCCCTACCAATCAATATAGTTCTTGCCAGCAAATACTTAACATGATAACATCTAGTTATAATATGGATTATAAAATATAGCATATAATGTCTAAGTTTTTGTGCCACAAAGACTAAGGCTAAACAATGCCTTTCCAAGCTACTGTACCTGACCTATGGCCCATGTATATTCTACTAAGGTAGTAGACTAGATGTTCTTTCCTGTCAATCTCTTGTGCCAACAGATCTCAAATGGACCTAGTGATGGATTTGAGGTATAACTGCAAAGGGATTCCTGTCTGTGGGTGAACTATGGTCTGTGGTGAAATGAGCAGCCTCTTCAGCCCATCGAGAGACTCCTGGTGAGCCTCTTCCCACTTGAATTTTGCATTTGTTCGCAAAAGCTTCATCAACGAGTGTGCTATCTCGGCCAATCCAAGAACAAATCTCCTAAGGTAGGAGACTTTGCCAAGGAAAATGTTCATCTCCTTCGTCGTTCTTGGACTTGGCATCTCCAGGATCACTCACTGTTTATCCTGGTCCATCTTCACCCCATGTCGATCAACCATAAATTCTAAAAACTTTCCTCTCGTTACTCCGAAGACGCACTTTAATGGGTTCATCTTCAACTTATACTTCCTCTACCAGGGAAACAATTTCCTTAAATCGCTCAGATGAGACTCCTCCTTCCTCGATTTGATGACCAAATCATCTACATATAATTCCACAAATTTGTGAAAGAAGTCATGTAAAATGGCCATCATCGTTCTTTGGTACATAGCCCCCACGTTCTTGAGTTAAAATGGCATTACTTTGTACATAAAGTTGCCCAACGGGGTTCTAAATGTCATTTTCTCTACATTCGTGGGGTCCATCTTGATCTGGTTGTACCCTACATACCCATCCAAGAAGCTATACATATCATGACCAGTCATTGCATCTATCAAGCTGTTGATGGAGGGTAGAGTGAACTCATCCTTAGGGCAAGCCCTATTCAAGTCTCTAAAATCCACACAGATCCTTATTTAATTTTTATCTTTCTTTCCGACGGGGATAATACTAGACAACCAGAGTGGATGTTATATCAGTTTGATGAACCCTGTCGTCAATAAGCGTTGGACCCCTTCCTTAATCTTCAAGTGTAGCTCAGGCTTGTAGGTTCTCGTTACTTGTTTCACCGGAATGGCTAAAGGCATCACGTTCAACTGTGGCAACTGACTCCCTTATCCAACCCTTCCATTTCTATGTACTTCCATGCAAAAACATCTATGAACTCCCAAATCAACTCAACCAAGGCCTCTTATTTATTTTTATTGAGAGCTTTCGAGATAAAAATAATCCTTGGATCCTCCCCTTCTTTTGCACGGTTGAACTTCTCCCACTCTTGTGCCTGTGGCTTCGGTTGATCTTCCATGCAATATGGTTCTTCGGTGATATCTTCCATGAACTCATGTATGTTATATTTGTCTATCACCAGACATTGTCCATGTTCATCTACCAAATAATACTCATATATCGGGTCATCCTCATCATCAGCTTCTTCGGCCACTCGTTTACACCATTATAAACGATACACTACCTTTCCGTCTTCAGTAACGACCTTCTTGCACTGCCTGCTGGGAGTTGAAACTTCCTTCCCCTTCTTCTCTCTATAATCCTTAGCAATTCTTTCCCCTAAAAATCGGCTGAGCACGCTTTGTCGTCGGACCTCATGTTCGATCGGATCCACTCAAAGCTTCATCCTCTCTTTAAGTTGCTTGGAGATGTTTTGGGGCCGATGGATCACCTGGTGGGCTTCTTTAACCCCCACTCCCTTGCTCCTTGCAACCTCTTTATTCTATTTGTTCAAAGGCCCCATCCTTTATCTGATCGAGGGAACCCAGGCTCCCTCCATTCTTCTCGTTAGGACCCTATCATGATATTGATGGATGCTCCCCCATCCATAAGAGCCCTTGCAAAAGTAACCCCATTAATGGTGGCAGACACATACAATGGCCTATTATGAGGGAGCCTTATCGCCCTATTTATGTCACTGAAAGTTATCTCTGATAAAAACCTCCTTACCATCCTGGCCATGGGTCCCTTCCACCTCAACGAAGGGACTGCGTTCTTTCTTGCAATATCGAGGATCACTTAGGTTATCTCCAATCTACTCTCCCTTGGTATCCCTACCTGGTCGAAGAACTAGGAAAACTTTGGGGATGTTGAAACTGCACAGTATTCTACAGCTTTCTTCACTTACTCACCTTCAACGCTATATATATCCTCCACATCTTTATCATTTGATTCATTATAAGACAATATTACATTGTCCATTCCCCTGGTGCATTCTTCCAAAGATTCTTTGAACTCTTCCTGATCCATCTTTAGTTCCCCTCATTCTCTCTCTTCTTCCTCATCGTAGGCCACTACGAGATTGTCCCCATGAGCTAGGAGTGGATTATTGGTAATGTTCTGTGGGGGAATTTGCAATATTCCTGACTTCACGTACTTATCGATGATTCTCCTTAACATGAAACAACTCTTCATTGGATGTTGGATTTTTCGATGAATTTGGAAATATTTAGGATTCGCCCTAGTTACAGCATCGGGTTCCCCAACGGGAATGCCTTTTGGTTCTTACATCATTCCCCCTTGGACCATTGTGTTGTAACAGCTGACAGCCTCCTCTACTATACAAGGCAATGGTGGTGGGTCTTCCCTATCTCACCCAAACTTCCTCTTATTTTCCCTCTTCATTGCTTTACCCCCATCAGCTCCTTCGGTGTATCCCACCCGTAGGGGCTGTGACCTACCTCCCACGGGTTGTATCGGCTGCCTGAACATCATGGTCACCACCACTAGATTTGGCCGCACAACCAACGCGATATTTCTTGCTGCCTTCAGGAGTGCTGAAAAAATCCCCTTGCGCGTCTCATTAATAAGATGATAGATGTACATAGGGAGCAGTCCTTCTGCACAGATCTGCAGTAGCTTGGACTCTTTGTCCTCCTCCCTCACATCGAGGCACCTTTCCCTGAACCTTTGAACATAAGCCACCACATCTTCCCCCGGTCGTTGCCCTTCCCTCCCCAGTTGTTTCAAAGTAAACTCATCTTCCGCCAGAAAGAACTTCTGGACGAACAAAACGTGTATCTCCTCCGATGTGGAGACACTCTTGGGAGCTAAGTGATAATACCAAGTATATGCTTTATTAGTTAAGGATTTAGAAAATTCCCTCAACCTAAGTTTCTTGTTATTGCAATGTGCCCCCAAGTGTTAAACGAAATGCTTAATATGCTCCTTTGGGTTTCCACCCTTCCCCATGTATTTCTCAAGGATGGGAGGGATATAATCTTTTGGGTAGGGCTCATAATTATACTCCTGAGGGTAAGGCGTATGAAATTCATCATAAATATAAACTACCTCGCCATCAGATTGCGAGGAAGCTTGCATGAACTTCTTCATCTCCTTTTGCATTTATTTCCTCATTTCGTTCATAGCTGCTACTATTGAAGGGGCGACCAGAGGGACTACAGGCGGAGCACCCATTGGAGTCAGAGAAGTCATCACAGTTGGATCCGTTGATACTACTAGGGTTCCTATTATTGGATTTACAACAGAGGGTATACTTGATGGGACCGTTCCCATTATGACTGTACTTAGTGGGCCGTTGGGGCTGCCCCTAGTGTCACGAAGGAGTTGGCCTCAAATCCTCCCAGCACCATTGAAGCTACGGAGTTTGCAAAAACACATAAAATTTAGTCATGAGGAGTGCCACTTGGGCTGGTCCCAACCCAGCGCTCGTGGAAGATTGTGTCACCCCTAGAATGCCTATTGACACTTGAACTTAAGGTACCTCTACCCATGGAGCCCCGTCTCTTGAAGCCTCTAGCTCTCTCACCACCTGTTCTTCATTGTGTTGAATGTCATCAAAGTTAAGCCTTCGATTAACTTTATCCTGCGCCATACTCCTTGCTTAGAAGAATGCCTCACCAGCATAGTCTCTAAATTTAAGAGGGTAGTTTAGATTAGATGAAGGCGTAACCCCTTTTTGAGTACGGTAATGATAAGTTAACCAACAACACTACTTGATTAATTTTAGGAACACAAACATAATTTAGTGAAGATACTCTTTGTTAAAACTCATAAATTTCTCATGTATAACTCAACAAAAAAATGACAACAACCTCAGAAGTAACTCATTTAAAAGGAGAGATAACTAAGCACACTGGATACACCTTGGCAGGCAGCCAAACACACCCAACACCCTCAAGAATCCCTGTCAAGTATTAAAAGATTCATAATAAATGACAATGGTGGGTGAGCAAATTCTCTAGTTTGTAATAATCTCTATCTGATGTATATTCTCTATAGTAATAACTTTTGAACTCTCAAAAAGAACCTATTTCTCCCTAGAGGTGGTTGGGATCCTTAAATAGCCTCCCCACACTGCCCCTGAGGCAACTCAGTCATCAATTCTTGTGGAATACATCCTTTATACTTTATGTCAAAAACATTAAATACCTGATGCACTACTTACCTCCACGTCACAAATATTAAATGCCAAGACATGCCTTTTGCCTGACCACTATGTGTCAGGGGGTTATCGTCAAAGACGTGGCTCACCAACTGTCTGACAACCCCAAATACAACGGTGGTTTACTCAAGTGCAGTTTTGACATTGTCTAGATGGCTAGAGACATCACCTACAGTAGATGTGACATTAAGTAGAGGGTTGTTTGGTCCACAACTCAACGCTCGATGGAACTCAAAGTTGCTTTACCCGTGGTTCCACGGTCAGGGTCCTTCGGTGTTTTACCAGGTGTATCTAAGATGGTTAGGACAAGACCCATCGGTGTCACACTTTCTAATCCTCCAAACTAAGTACCTCCAAAGTTCCCACGGCGAGGTCGTTCGATAGAGCATGATATTTCTCACAGGCCCTCCCACGCCTAGTCTCTCGCAAGTACCATTCGACCTCATATAAAATCATTATTCTCATTACATAATTACAATCGTTATAGCTCATAGTCAATACAAACAAAAGATACAAGGCTAAGTAACACAACAAGATAAAATATGGGTTGCCCTGCTAAGCTGCCTCGCTGAGATGCCGCGTTGAGATGCAATGCTTGTGTTGTCTCTCTGAGTTACCACGCTAAGATGCCTCGCTAAGTTGCCACGCTGAGCTGTCTTAATCCCAAACACTGTTGGTAATGGGCGGATTATCTCTAATCTCATAATTATCTTTAAGCACCCTCTACAATTGTAAAATAGATATAAAGCATGTAAAGAAAGACAAAAGACAAGATATAAAGTGGCTCGGCTATTAAAATGTGCCTATGTCCACTTTCTTACACCACTCTCATTACATACATGTCGTAATACAAATTGGCACAACCATGATAGGAATACAACAAAGTTAAGAGAGTATAATACATTATTATAGCGGTTCCGAGTTGGTCAGGAAGAGGACTACAAGGGAGGTGAAGAGCCCCCAAGCTATATTAGGGTTGTGTAGAGAGTTTGGTTGGGCTTCGCCAAGGGTGATTATCTCGGATCTGCCTCTCTTGAGGCGAGAACCACTATTTATAGGAGATATGTAGGATGTGTCATGTGCACTGAGCACGTAATATGTAAATAAGTTTAAAGAGTGAGTAATCCCTTTGGTTGGGTTGTGGTTCCTATGAGCAAGGGTTGCGGCCTGTATGAGCCAAGGCAGCGACAGGTCTGATGGAGTTGCGACATGTGAATCCAGAGGCAATGGCCATAATAACTAGGATGAGATGTCGCGGCCAGTGATATAAGGGTAATATGTATGTGTTGCGGCCTTTCCGAGATGAGGCAGTGGCTAGTTGATGAAGAAGGTGCAATGCCATAGATATCTGTGCATTCAAATTATATTTTAATTTGAAATTGAAATTAAATTTCAATTTATAATATTAATTCCTATTTCATCCATCTCCTCAAAAGGGTGAGTGGCTATATCTCATTCAAGACCGCCTATTTCTGTAATATACTTAACATCTCATGCACATTGTTCCAATTTGAGGAATATTCGGCAACATATCCCCATAGTTCTCCAAGTATATGATGTAGATTCGCAAGTGTGAGTGTTGTTTCAATTTATCAATTGAAATACACTTAACATTGTATTAACTAGTATGTACTTGGAGAATATTAAGATACGACTACAGAACTCCCCCCAAAATTAACACGTTTAAGCCACTAAGAATATTATTATACAGAAATAATGTAGTCCCAAACTGTCCAAACAGGACAATTCGATAAATCTCATTATAGGGGTAATGACTCTCGAAAGAATCTAAAGGTTGTTGAATGCGTATGCATAAGAACTACAAGGATAGTCTCTATGCCCACTATATGTAATTTAAAGTATTTTCATTTAATTATGTCTTATCACAATTTGAGAGATTTCATTTAATTATGTAATTTAAAGTATGTTTCATTTAATTTAAAGTACGCCTAAGAACTATAAAATGTTTTAGTCCATTTCAAAAGGAGCTAAGTGTATGGTAACACTATGTGACTTCTCGTGAAATACAATACTACATTAAAAGCATGTTAATTATATTAAAGGTTTGACTTGTTACTCCTGCCCATCACTAAACTTCGTGCATTGAATGTCTAACCGAAGTGAAATCCAAACAATGCCCCCCCCCCCCCCCCCACACACGCGATACCCTTTCAGTTAGATAAGGTAGTTGTTAAGACAATTTAATTTAAATATCTATGTATGCAATTAATCCAACTTGTCCAATTCAATTGAACACAAAAATATCAATACCAGCGCAATTCAATTCAATTTAATATCAATACCATTATTGCAATTCAATATTAAGAAAAGTTGTGATTTATATAATCGAAAAATATATACACACACACAAATGGTCTTTACTCTCACAAAACATACACACATCACCACCACTGCCTCCACACACACACACACACACACACACACACAGAATTACACCTTACCCCCACTGCCCCACCTAAATATTGTTTAGACACTAAAGTCCCTCGTAATATATATACAAACCTAATTAGCTTCAAGACCTAAATAATAACACCCAATCAACATTAACAATTTCTAACTAATTTCAAACCACAATAAACAATACGCAAACAATATTTATAATGTCAAATTAATTTCATTCTCTAAACAATAAGATTCACGAAATATGAACAATACCTATTAATTTCAATCCCAACTAACACCACCCAATCAACATTAACAAATAACAATATCAATCAATTGCATGCCATAAACTAAAAATATCCAATCAATATTTATAAGGTCCAATTAATTTAAGTCCTAAAATAACCAACTAACACCACCCCCACACAACTGTGACATACCGCCTAATAAAATACCGGGCGATCACTCCTGTACCAAATTAAAATAGGAGTCGCATATGGTTCATTCTTAGCATCACTGTCGAAAACCAAATTAATTACTAATAACCTATTAGGTTGGTGTCAAAATTTTAATTAACTAATCTCATTAAAAAATTTATTCAATTAAAACACTCACACAGTTTATATAAATGAAACTGAAAAGAAATTAAATAACCGAACACTCGGTTTAGTGATAAACAAACCCAAATGTTCGGCCCGAATGTTTATAAATAAAATTGGGATTTCGGCCCGAATGTTTTTACAATACCTCATATCTAGATTAAAAGGATAGAAACGTCTATAGTAAACCTGCATCATCCACAGCTGCTGCAGCAAACGTATGACTCGAAGGAATCATATAGCAAGTGAAGGAAAAAGTAGAAAAACGGGTCAGAGCACGAGTTGTGAAAATATTTTGCAACTGCATAAATGCATTATGTAAGAAAATAAGTTTTATATCATATTTAAATTGGTATCGCAGTCCCATGAGATACCCCTCACCCCTTTTGTAATAGTGCACACCTATCGTATACCTAAATAAATACCTTAGTTAAGCTACCTTGCCTAACTAATCTGTTTAACCCACTCTCTAACAATCCTAGTTAACCTGAGTACCAAGGAACAAACTTCTCTCCAGTCTCAACACTGCACCATGTTCATGTGTGGTGTCTCGCGAAGCAAAATCCAAACAAGGAACCCCCCGATACACTACTGCTCGGCAGCGTCGATCGTCGAGATCCATTAGACCCTCAACTCATGACGTGTATATAAGACTCATATATATATATATATATATATATATATATTCATACTAAAGCTTCATATACATCCGGATCCAAATCTACCGGAAAGGGGAAAAATACACCTTATTAGGCTTTTCACTTTATGTATGTGAATTTACTATATGATGGCTTGTCTTCATATACAAACAATATACTATACTCATCCAGTATATAATTATACCTATTTCACACATAAGTATAATAATCATCCCAACGAGCTATAACTCGAGGATGCGGTCTCTCAATGCTATCATCTTCTAGGGCATCGCTCACATACCATCCTAGGGACCAGTGGTCGGACTCAATATCACCGACATCGCGGTCATGAATCACAATGTCTGGGAAGCGGTCACAGTTCCTCCCTAGAAATGAGACGAAACATACCCACCATGTCTCACGCCTAATAAGAATCACACAATATAAAAATGGACGCTATGACCTGGGGACTATACGCTCCCAGCTCCTCAAGCCAGGGCCTCACCCACATCGTGTAACTTCCCATGATAGAATTAGATGGGGTATGCTTCACGTATATATATACCATTCACACATAGATATATATACATATCCGTATCATAACATATATATACAATAATCACATCGTATATATATATACATATATATTACATCACTCCTCAAGTGTATACCTGGCTATAATTGCCAATCTCATAAAGGTATTTAAGTATTTTCCTACTTAAATATACCTCACACCTTAATCACTGTTAGGGATTTATATACTCTCCAAATATCCTTATTCCTAATCGTATAATAAGTATACCCTCAACTTATCTTTAACCTATAACCCAAATTCCATCGTAGTCGCCTCGTAGGAGTTTTTCACTAATTCCATATACACTTACTTTTTCCTACTCGCACGATTATTTAGCTATAATCTCTCACTAAAATACTTCCTCGGGGTGTTACTCCCTCCGAACATCCATAATTAAATAAGTCTTGGATTTTACTCAATTAATCCAAGGTATACATTTCACTCCAATAATAATAATAATTTAAAAGTCCCCTCTTATGTTTCTGAAAATCCCAATTGTCTAATCCCTCAATTTATTTATTTTCCTCGAAAATATACCTTAGTGCCACACAATTATAGCACCCGCCTAGCCCCCATAAGTTTCCCCCAACTGGCTAGTGATAAATTACTAGATAAATACTCATTTCCTCAAATAAATAGACTAGGAACAACTAAATCAGAATTTATCCCATATAATTATCCCTAGGCAGAATTGCCAAAAATCCTGAAGGGTGGATCGATCGACACTGGACCGTTGATCGATCGATCACCGTTAATAGCCTCTTCTCCGAGAAGTTGTTTCGGCCATTAAAGCTTCTCCTAAGCTTTTGTCTCCTCACTTAATGTCCCCCAACCTCAATAAACTATATATACACAAAATATGAGGGTTCTAAACATCCTAGAACCCATTATCAACCACAATTTTTGTCTAAATCCTAAGTATTCCAATTGGGATATTTTTCGGGGTTAATCCGTTAAACTTTTCCGAAAACTCATTTTCGTTCACAAAAAACCATCCCTAAAATCTTTGTGGTTTATCACTACCAACTACAATATGAGATTTATGCTTTAAACTAAATAAGCAAGTAAACACTTGCCTCGTGGATAAAATCCGACGACCTTGAGTCGAATCTCGCGGAGTTTCGCCGGAAATCTCCTTTTCTTCCTCTTTTTCTCTCTTCTTTTCCTCTCCTCTTTCTTTTCTCTCCTTTCTTTCAGTTATTTCCCTCTCCCGTGCCTTATATAGGGAGAAATAAGGGTTTATCCCTTTAAACCCAAAAATTACTCGTTTACTCAATTACGAGTTCCTATAAGCCTAAAAATTTTCGGAGCCTAAATAATACCCCCGGATACTCTATTCTGACTATCTCGGCCATTCTGAGACCAACCGCACACTCGAAATCTCCATTCGAGGTACTTGACCGCAAATCATTAATTTAACCCCATACAACTTAATGTGGTATTCCTATTAAAATATTATCCTTTGTCGCTTTACCCAACTGCGACACATAATTAAAATACTCCGACTTATTTACTTAATCCCAATAGTAAATATAACACCCATCGAAAATCATCTAATCCTTGAAAAATCCAAAATTTACTATTCACAATAATCTCTTAAATTCCAAAATTACACTTACTTGTGAATTTTAATTATCGTCAAAAGTGCGGGGTATTACATACACCCCCCCCACAACGGAATTTCGTCCTCGAAATTCTGATACAATCGATACTACCAACACTAACCTTGGATTGCTCCACATCCTAGTGCCTTAAGGGGAACGGTACTAACCCAATGCCTCTCAACCCAACACTCACCTCTAACCAGGTTTATATGATACTATACTTCTACCACGATCGTAAGGTGACTCTAATAAGGTCACATCGCACCCATCAATTCTAGTGCCACCAGTAGAAAAACGAGCCTACAGCCGCCGCTCTAACATCCAACACGACTCTAAACGTCCGCTCATCTACATCAGGATATCGAATTTCTCTCAAAAAGAAATTACTCTAACGCTCGACCACTCTCGCGAGTCTCATCGCTTATCTTGAGCAAGCTACTTCTTATTTCCCCCTACAATTAGATTATCGCATACCTCTCACGACGTTCCTTTCGACCCATACCAGTTCCACTTATACTGCCTCACGGCATAATCTTTAACTTATATACTACGCCCTTTTTATATCAAGCTGTATATAAAACCAATTTACCAATGTGTCCATACACCTTTTAACCTGAGCCTATTAGCACAACCATTGGAAATGTTTGACACGTACACTCTCTCTAAATAATGGGCCTTATTTCCTCGGCGTAATACTCACACATGGGTCTTCCCAACCTCCAAAATTTAATTCTTCCCAAGGTTATCAACCAATATTCTTGTGGTTTACTTCCCACAATCTTCCTATATTCGCGCCACTAACTCTATTCAACTTACTCCCTAATAATCCTTCGATCTATGAGTTACCCTACCCACGTGAAACAAGTATAATCCTAAGTATATCCCTAATGCGCAAGGCCTCTCTCAACTTCCGACATTTGCTTGGTTTCATGAGTGGGACGTCTCGCAAAGAGAAATCCAAATAAGGAACCCTCCCATCACACTACTTCCTTGCGTTGTCGGTCATCGAGATATAACGGCCTGAGGCACATCAGCGGGACATCCTAAATCCTATCTTGCTATCCTACTAATGTACTTTTACCACTCTGACCATTCACCTTGGCGAAAAAGAAAATCTAACTAATCAATGCGCCTACTCCCTTCAAACCTATCGTGAACATCACACCCAAAACATACTTCCTCTAATCTTTGCCTTTTCATTAAGGCCTGGCTATAAGCCTCAAATCAATTTCTTTCTTCTTGGCTCCCCCACATACTTGCGATCAGAAAAACATTTCAGTGCTTTTCCATAGCACTTCTAACTCTATAAGCATATAACCATCACACGGCTCTCAATCCATAGTGTTTTCTCCACACTAGGTGACTTATCGACAAAACCAACCTCCTTGCATCCTATAACAACTCTCCACTCCTGACGTCATTAAGGTTCATGCATCGAGCATCTCGCAAGCGAAATCCAAACAAGGAACCCCTCCAATACACTACTACTTAACTTTGTCGATCGTGGAGGTCCATTAGCTTCAAATATGCAATCGGAATAACCCTATGCCCTCTTTCAACAAAACGTGGTAGGAACTCCTATCTCTACCCAGGAGACACACCACTAAGTGTTCGAATTAACACTCAGTCCTTGCGCAACCAATAATGAGCTTAAACTCAGAGTTCAATAATAATGGCCTTAAATCACACCTATAAGGTCACCACGCACTCGATTCATGATAATGAAACATCTGACCACCGAAGTTCCAACTATACATATAATAAAGGCGAAATCAACCTGTATCCAGGTGAGATATCGCAACAACCTATTCCACCCTGGAACTACAGACATGATAGTCTTGTAATCATTAGCTTTATATCGCTTCGATCAACAAAGAACATTTTATACTCAGAATAATACCACACTTGTATTTTACACATAAAATGAGTAGTACAAACCAGATATATACTCAAAATATTAACATCACCTTTTATAGTGAATGAAAGAAAATAAAACTCCGCTACTGCGAAAAACACATAGATCTACATTATATAATATTATTGATAGCGCCCAAAAAGCTCAAATTACACACACGAATCTAGGTCTAACGAAATACCGCAACTTTATCTAGTCACACCAAATATACCTCCGCCATCTGAGGTAAAACTCATAACAATAATTTCACCAATCTCTCTGGCTACTCCAAATGGTTCCCGGACATGATATACTTGCCCTTACTAAGACAGAAACTAATTTAATCGATGCCCCACCTCAGCACCATATGCTTGTCCTTCAACTCCTACTTGGCAACGACTAACCGCGTGGTTGTACGCTCGACGTTGCGACATTCTCTATCTCTTGCCACCCTGACCATGTTAAGATTATCAGTATCATCAGACTTTATATCCTCGATCTTGACAATCACCTTATTAATTCCATTTAACTTCTTCATTAAAATGAAACTCCACTATCGGGTTCAACAACTCTATTCCAATGAATTCCCCGGGTGGATGCCCACCGATGGGGTTTCATGAACATATTTTCTCCATAAGTGGTAGAAACACTTACTAGTGAGCCCATCATTCCACTAAAGGACACTGTCTCCATTGTACCTACCTTAATTCGATACAAGGTTTACTTCTCCATATCACTCTGTATTCATTGTCGGTCTCTAACCGACCCTTAGGTGAATAATTCAAAATGCATTCCCTCTATTACTGACAGACCAAAGGAACTAACAGGTATATATACCCTTAAGGCACTTCTATGGGAAAGAAATCATACTCCCTCGAATATGGTGAGTAATGTTCCCACTATTTCAACATTGCTCCCACGAGTGAAAAAATTTCCTCAATTTTCCACATATGGGTATTTTCCATAACCTGCTCTAAGCCAAAGCTCCCGAGCCCTCTACTTCCACTGAGTAAAGCTACACTGACTTTGTATAAATTATCTTTAGGTTATGGTCCTTATCGAAGACCCCTTTCGAACCCTTAGCTTCACCAGGTAATTCAAATTTAGTACCATTCTCTACTATAGCGGTAGTTGGATACCTACAACTACTAAACTTTTAGAAGTCGTTGCAACAACTGTTAATAATTGCCACAAAAGTAGTGACCTCTACTCCAGTCCTCAATCCCCACTTTACATCTCCAACTTCTCCAAATAAGTCCCATATTTTGGTGCCCTCATCACGGCCTTCCTTCTTCGCCCTTCCTCGATCAGCACACGAATCTCGAACAAGTGCGCACAAGATTTACTATAATCTTACAAAATGGCAGGAGAATGAAATATCACAAAATGAATCAACAATCCTAATCCTAAGGCTCTATATCAAATCAAGAGCAACGCTGAAAGCGTAGTACGTCCGCACAGATTCCTAAGGACACGAGAACCTGATGCTCTGATACCATCTGTGACACCTCGCCTACTAAAATACCGGATGATCACTCCTGTACCAAATTAAAACAAGAGTCGCATATGGTTCATTCTTAGCATCACTGTCAAAAACAAAATTAATTACTAATAACCTATTAGGCTGACGTCAAAATTTTAATTAACTAATCTCATTAAACAATTTATTCAATTAAAACATTCACACAGTTTATAAAAATGAAATTGAAGAGAAATTAAATAACCGAACACTCGGTCAAGCGATAATACAACCCAAATAGAATCCGCATAAAAGGCGGCAAAAGAATAAATAAATATAATTGGGCTTTTGACCCGAATGTTTATACAATACCTCATATCTATATTACAAGGATATAAGCGTCTATAGTAAACCTGCATGCATCCAGAGCTGCTGCAGTAGACGTCTAACTCGAAGGAATCATCATCGAGGCGTCACTCTGTCTGGACACCTATATAATATGTACATATATAGCAAGAGAAGGAAAAAGTAGCAAAACGGGTCAGAGCCCGAGTTGTGAAAATATTTTGCAAGTGCATAAATGCTTTATTTAAGAAAATAAGTTTTATCTCATATTTAAATTGGTATCGCACTCCCATGAGATACCCCTCACCCCTCTTCTAATAGTGCACACCTATCGTATACCTAAATAAATACCTTAGTTAAGCTACCCTGCCTAACTAATCCGTTTAACCCAATCTCTAACAATCCTAGTTAACCTGAGTACCAAGGACCAAACTTCTCTCTAGTCTCAACACTGCACCATGGTCGTGCGTGGGGTGTCTCACGAATCAAAATCCAAACAAGGACCCCCCGATACACTATTGCTCGTCAACGTTGATCGTCGAGATCCATTATCCTGATCCAAATTTACCGAAAAGGGGAAAAATACACCTAATTAGGCTTTTCACTTTATGTACGTGAATTTACTATATGATGGCTTGTCTTCATATACAAACAATATACTATACTCATCCAGTATATAATTATACCTATTGCACACATAAGTATAATAACCATCCCAACGGGCTATAACTCGAGGATGCGATCTCTCAATGTTATCATCTTCCAGGGCATCGCCCACATACCATCCTGAGGATAGCGGTCGGACTCAATATCACCGACATCGCGGTCATAAATCACAACATCTAAGAAGCGGTCATAGTTCCTCCTCGAAAATGAGACGAAACATACCTACCACGTCTCACCCCTAATAATATCACACAATATAAAAATGGGTGCTATGACCTGGGGGCTACACGCTTCCTTCTCCTCAAGCTAGAGGCCTCATCCACATCGCGCAAGTTCCCATGATAGCATTAGAGGGGGTATGCTTCACGTATATATATACTATTCACACATAGATATATATACATATCCGTATCATATCATATATATATAGTAATCATATATATATATATAATATGGGAGCTTGGTTTTTGAAAATATGTACATTTTTAACGGTGTGGATTGATACCACATCAAAAGACATTTTTCCAAAATGAAGGGTTGAGATCAACTCCATCCATTTTGAATTTTGAATTTTAAAATTTTGAAATTTTGTTCAGCTTTTTGTTCCCCCCATACTACTTTTGCCTTTTGTTTTTCCCCATACACCCGATCACTTCATCTTTCTCTCTACATTATTTAACTTTCCCCCCAACCTATTGCAAAACCACAGAGCCCGTTCCTCCCATGTTGCCGCTCCGGGCTCCCTCTCCCACGTTGCTGCTTCACCATTTTTACACGCGAAGGTATATATTTGTTTTCATTCAGATTTAAGCTTTCCTAAAAATTTGGTTTATATTCTAGCTGAATCAATTATTTGGGTTTCAACTTATTTTATAGGGTTTTTTGTTCCAAATTTTAGAGCTTCAACAATGGCTATTTAATTTTCTTTTCTATTTATTTTTGCAGTTATTTGTAAAATCAGGTACACTGAGTTCTCTCTCAACTACATTTTTTTGTTACGAGTTTTCTTAAGAGTATCTACAGATGAGTAGCTTAAAAGATATGTGGGTTAATTGTTTGTCTTTTGTCCATTTGTTGTTGGCTTTGACAGGTAATGTCTTTTTGTTGTTGGCTTTGACAGGAAATGGGTTTAAAGGGTTAAAGTCAAAACTAGGTTTGGGAGGCAGGGGAGAAGGGTTGGACGCCGCCGGCGAAGGGGGTCACCAGGGCTGCTGGTGGTTCCGAGTTATGGGTATGACTGGGTTTGTGGCCGAAATAAAGCGGATTTAGACCGCCGGAGTTGGGATGCAGGGGAGACGGTTTGAACGTCGCCGGCGAGGGGGGTCGCCGGGGCTGCTGGTGGTTCTGGGTTATGGGTATGAGTTAGTTTGTGTCCGGAATAAAGCAGATTTAGACCGCCGGAGGGAGATGAGGAAGAGACCGGCGCTGATTTCGTTCAAACCCATTTGGGTTTTTGTGGAGGAATAAGATATGCAGCTGGTGGAGGGAGAGGAGATGAGGCCGACACCATACACCACCTACCGGGCACCACAATAAACCCATTCAACCCAGAAAAATGTTTCTCAAAACCAGATTGGGGAGAGAGAAAGAGAGAATCCGAGAAGAGAGAGATATAGCAAATCATGTGACGGGGTATTCACCCTCCCCTGTTCTTCTGTTCACTTGAGCTCTAACAGCGAAACCCAATTCGGTTTGATATACTTTATGTTGGTAATTTAAAGAAGTGTTTGGGATATACTCATTTCAAAATCTATAAATCTTTATAAAAAGCAAATTCAAGAAAAGCCTTTTCGACCATTTTAATTTCATGTAGGTTGATATTTACATTATGAATTCAAAGTACTCAATTTCTCTTTATGTTTGCTTTAGGATCATAATTTTTTTTAAATTTAGATGAGATTTGATTTCAAGGTAATAATTCAAGCTTATTTTGTTTATAAATATCCATTTATGTTTTTTTTCGGCTCTATTATTTTTGCAGGTGCTTCTCTCTGATTGGATTTTTTTGGCTATATTATTTTTGAAAGGTTTTGAGTACTCAAACTTTTTTTGTTTTGTTAAATCATTTGTTTTTTTAGTTGTAAATATATTGAATTCTTACATTATTTTTGCTATGTTTAATTTTCTGACCATGTAACTAACTGATGTAATTATTTAATCCATTCATAGTCTTTTTAATAAATTGACATATCTGTTGTTAATTTGACATAGCAATCGTTTCTATCACGGTCCATTTGATACACATTTTTTGCCATGTCAAATGATATTTGCCAATTCTTTTATCCACATTAGGAGGGTTTGATAGCCATTTTTTACGAAGGCAAAATTTACCCAAAATGGCACACGTGACCCATATTTGCCCAAGAATGTGGAGAATTTTTGCTTTGATCTTTAGGAGGAAAACATTTGTCAAGTGTTTTACTTTGCTCCTTCCTTATAAAATTGTTTTCACCATTTTTATAAAACTGTTTTCATCATTTTTTTTAAAAAACTTGACACTATATTTATTTTAAAGAAATTGGGCAATTTGAAAAAATAAATGTAACTTTTTTAAATAGTTGGATGTAACTTTTTTTTTTAAAAAAATTGACACTATTTTTATTAAAAAAAAATTGGACATTTCTAAAAAAATTAGTTGGATGTATTTCTAAATTGGATGTCTATGTTATTTTTTTTAAATTGGATGATATTTTAATTAAAAAACAATTGGAATTTTTTTTAAACGAACATTACTAATTTTTTATCTTTAATACATTACTAATTTTTTTAGACCTTAATACACAACACGAGTATAATTATGAATTAATCGTGTCATTGTATTAATATTAGTTGAAAAACAAGACTCCTAATGTCAATATTTTTGGATAAAAATAACGTTCATTTTTTAAAAATAATAACGAAAGTTTTTTTTTTTTTTATTAAAGTCCATTATTTAAGCTTTATGGAGATTGACCCAATTTGTAAGTCTGTATTTATGTTTGGGTAATTTGAGTAAAAGTTTGTATTTATGTTTGGGTAATTGAGTTGTCTTTAGTGGATTGCTCCATGTTTTTCATTATTTTTAAAATATTAAATTTTTGTACCTTCTTTGCATTTATAATAATCACAAAATATTGACCTATTTAAAATACTAACTCTTTTATGATTTTCAAACACAAGTCAGAATTTTGAAACGAACATAGTATTACTAAACGAACATAGTAAAATATTTTGAAACGAACATAGTATTACCTATCTTGAACACCACTTGATATTTGTTTTAACTACAAACGAACTTGACCAAAATAAACTAGACATGGCATGAAATTTTATTATCAATCACGAACACTATCGTTTTGTAGTATAGTCCTATAAATAAAGGATATTATGATCAATTCTTTTAAAACTATGCTTTTGTTTTGTCGGGAAAAGAATCTTTTGTCGCTTTGTAATTACGCACTTTGAAAATTTTTGTCGTTTCGCAATTACGTACTTTAAAAAAATTTCGCCTTTTCGCGATTATGTACTTTGAAATTTTTTCATCGTGCCTTCAGGAACGGGCATATGCTAGTATATATATATACTAGCGGAATGCCCGTGCCTGAAGGCACGGAAGAAAAATTCCAAAGTATTGAATCATGTATAATCAAGTCAAAAAGTTTCTCCTAAAACACGATTGTAAAATTTAGGCATAATTTATAAAATTTAGGCATAATTTTCTTTCTTTATAGGACTATCGACCATGTTTATAAAATAAAGAAAAATACTCCGACAACAACAATACTAATATTCCGTAAACTAAAAAATACTCCAACGTCATCTTTGAATTAACTCAATTTGTCCAAACAACCCCAATAGATGAATGATAGAATAAAAATAATCCGCAAACTTGATCTATTTCAAAAATAAAATCTAAAACATTGTATGAAGATGTTACTTCGACTCGAAATAAATGATAGGTGTCTTGGGGTTATACTTCCCATACAAAAATTTATCATAAAAGTATCACTCAAGAAGTGACTCCCATAATCTGACCTGCATTAACATCAAACGTAAGTCAGCAAGCCATGTTACGAATTCAGCAAGCTATTTTTCAAACTCACGATACAAAACATGCAAACACACCATCCTTTTCAAATCCAAAACAAAGCTACAAAAGCTGTGGGATAGGGCATGACATATGGATTTTATTCTATACATTTATCTTCTTGTGAATATGTAACAAAATATCAATGTTATTTTAAAAAACATATTGAGTCATTTTAAAAATGATTAGAAAATAATTCCAACTGATATAATAAGGATAACTATGTAAACAGTAGGGGTAGATCACAAATCGGTGTGAACTCATATGAATTACTGATGTTGGGGTAAATCACAAATCAACGTCATGTTCTAACACACATCATTACCACTTGATCTGGAAAAAAAGTGTGCTACAAAAAAAATGTGATAAATCAGTGTCATGTTCTGAATTAATATGGGCTGTAAGCATTGATCACGAAGATGCTGAACTAAAAAATGTGTTGCAATATTCAATTTCCATTCTGCTGGGCACCAACTTGATTACTTACCTGCCTTAATTTGTGAACTCCTTATCAGTGTTCTCACTGCCTCCACCCTCTGAAGCATTTGTTATAGCACATAGGTTTGATCCACTTCACTCATGTGGTAGGTGCGCTATCCTGGTTGTCCCTCTCATGCTCCTAAATGTTACCAAGAACACGAAGACTGCAAGACTGGTTTTCACTAATTAAACCTTTCCCGCATTGCTTACAGTTCTGTTTGTTGGCCTTAACATATCATAAAAAATAGTTAGAATGTTCCTGAATAATGTGTACTTATATAAAAAAATAGTGGGGGATATATTCTAATTATATATAAGACAATGGTGGATAAATTGAGAATATATTAGCCATATGTTGTGATTTGTAACAATCAACTGACAAAACAGATACAGTATGGGGGCCAAATTTAAATAGATGAAAACTTTGGGGGCTAATTTTAGTTTTGACTTAACTTTGGTGGTCAAAAGCCAATTAACCCTTTTGGTAATACCAACGTGGGTCAAAATTCTTCTTCGTAATGCAGAAGCTTCGGTTCTTTAATTTGTGCAGGTCAAAAATTTTAGTACAGAACAGATGTCTTTAAAAGGAATTGAGCTCCACAAAGAAGAGTCACCGCAGGCTATCGTCAAATCAAGGGACGGTACACTGGCCTTAAAGACTAATAAAGGAACATCTGAAGGTTTCTCGCATATCATGTTTGCAAGAGGACGGAAGCCTAATGCATTTGTAGACTCAAAACATAGAGAAATATTTTAGTCATTGCTATTTTGAATCTGAACTACATGCCCGAGAGGATGCAACAGTTGAAATCCAATAAAAAAGAACATTGTGCCATTGTCTATCAGGGTAACAATTGAAATCTCTTATGTCTTGCTTGGTAATCCAATTATGGTCTTCTCACATCTGTTCAGTATAGACCTGTGTAAAATGAGTTACGAAAGTCCCGGAATAGAAAATACATGAGAACAAAACCCTCATGGGAGTAAAGAAGAACAAATTTAATAATTAAAAAATGGAAGGAAATGGAGATGTACTATCATTTTTATAATCGAGATTGTTGCAGCATAGGGGAATTGTGTCGGTGAAAGAAAGATTTGAGAGTAGTTAATAGCACCTCTCGTGTAGAGAGAGAGATGGCCAAAAAACATTCATCTTGTTCAATAGCAGACTACCAAAAAGCATAAGCTAAAACCCAAAGATTCCTCAAAAGTTATATAAACCCCTGTATATGAAAAGTCTATTACCATATTCAAATGTCTGTTCGAAGGGTTTTGCAATGACAGAGTTCCTCCAGAGTCACCTTTTGATGAAAGAACCTAAGAATAAAAGCAAAGAGCCCAAGAATTAAACCCCTAAAATGTGATATGAAATCCTAAATGTATAAACCAAGATGTAATATCAAACATAAAATGCATAAAAGATACCAAAATTGTGAAAAAGCAAAAGGATCAATGCAAGAAATTCATACTCTTTACATGTAATTATTGCAAAGTATATGTATCAGTAATTAATACTTGTGGATATGATGTAATAGTAGACAGTGCAAGAAGTTGTCTTCGGATGTATACTCCCAGGAATATGCTAAGGTTTGTACCTGAAATTGAGCCAGAAGCATAGCAATTTTTAAGACCACTTGGCTGTTAATTCAAAGTAAACAAATTCCAAGTATAAACTAATTCCCCATACTTATAAAAATAGTTGACAGCATGTCGCGAAAGATTGTGTAGTGACTATTCTTTCTTTTACCTGATTTTGTGTAGTGACCATTCTTTCTTTTACCTCCCCACAACCAATGCCCCAAAAAATAAGCCTAGAAAGAAATTATGTATGTGTGTAGTTCCAATTTGTATAGATTGCAATAACTAAAATTACGCAATAAACCCCACGGTCAGGAAGAAATTTATAAATTGTGGACATATTTATTTGAAATGTCAAGAACCAATGATCTCTTCTCTGATACAAATTTATGTCTTATAACTTTTTCCTAAATTGAAAATAGTCTACACCAAAAACCAAACCAGAATAGTAACATGAGAGAGTTTTAGAGAGTATGTGCATATCAAATTGTACTTAATTCTGAAAAATATCATAAGAAAATATTTGGTGACGTCACTACAACCTCCCATTTGGGTATAAATGAAAACAAATATTTTCATAAATAACTATTTTGGGTTTCCTAATACCCTCTACACTTGATTGACTAAAAATCACAAAAATACAGTCAACAGGTCAATAGAAACCGGCTCAAAATTGGCTCAAAGAAACACTCGTTTAATGAAAGAAAGAAAGAAAAAAATGTAGGAGCATCTGAGCTGTCAAAATTGGTGAGTAATAATCAAGCCTATTCCATCATAAGCCAAAATCACGCCACTAACATGTGAAATCGGATCAAAGCCGAGATTCAGCTTTAGCTCAATTTCATCATCTTCACCTCTCTCATCACCCTTTTGGCTTGACTCCAGTTCAGCCCTAAACAGAACAGAAGCAGCCTCTCTGATGCCAAACTCTCTATTTCGCCATAGCCGCTGGCTCAGGCTGGTGACTAAACTGTCTTTTGCAACATGCTAAGACAACTGTGACAACATGCCAAGATAACTGGTGACTAAACTCTTTATTTCACTATAGCCGCTGGCTCCTTGGAAGACTATGTTGCTGACTCTCGCCATAGCCGCCAGATTCATATTTTATATATCTACAATCACTTGAATAAAAATTTGAATTGATGTAGTGTGGTTTTAGCGGGAACATAATCTCAGTCGTTGCTTTCTTACCTTGTTGGCCAAGGTCGAGAGTTGGTTCCATTGGACGAATGCAAATAAATCCTTGGAATTTTTGTATTATAGTTTGGATTGACATCATATCATTCCTCTCTTTGAATTGCTGTCCTCCTCACCACTGGAAGTCCCAATAGATTTATGATGTCTTTTGTACGTACTGCAAGAAGAACCCTCTTCACTCTTTCTAACATTCTCCTTCACTTGCTCTTTTTCTGTTGATGAATATGAATATAGATGATTATTAGTACAAAAATTGAAGATAATTGTTGGAATAGCAGAAGATAAAAAACTGCCAGCTCCTCTCCATACTTGCCCAGCTCCTCAAAGATTGGCCTCTTGGTCTAAGTATGTCTGGACTTGACATGGAAAACAACACCATACCTGACAGTAGATTTTTTGCAAAAAATGTAATAGATGTTGTAATATTGGATGGAAAAAGTAGTGAAAATCGGGTCAATGACCAAATTGTGAAGTTGTGTTCCATCTATGTCATAACCTCTGAGAATAACTCCACAACCGAAAGGTCTGAGCCACTAATAGATTACAGATATATGCACATAACTCACAACACGTTTTATAATTTTTTGCTTCCTCCTTTACTCGTGCGACAATTTATCTCCCATCTGCTGCTAATCCAGTAACAGTCATGCCAGAATGATGATGAATGGAGTGGATCCTTCGGTTAGAACCCGATAGCATCATCTTTGATGTTATGAGCTTCTCCACACCCATAAAAATTTTAGCCTCGCATTTTATACCAATAACATTCCCGTTGTATTCGATCTGGAAAACACGACCATCGGGAGAGAAGGTATTGACTGATAGATCATAACCTGTCAACATATAGTTATATCCTAATAATCATATCATGTAGTTCACAGAAATTCCTATTTGCAATCATCAAATTCAAATGTCAGAAATTCACGACATCAAGATTTATTAGTTCAGACTATTAAGACAACAAATTTAATAAATAAGAAGGAACTACAGGTAGGATATATGACATCATATTCCCATGCATCATCCTAGTCGACATCTTCCACAGCACCTGGTTATGGCCTACAACTCGTCCTTTACATCATCATCCACAACACATGCACCATCTTATTATCGCTGTCAGCATCTTCTCCTTCTGCGTTATTCGAGTCGACATATTCATCCTCGGTATCTGTCATAAATAGAGGATAAAATAGTGAATTTTCTCAAAAATCTTACCAACTACACATATTACAAAATGTAAAAATATGTTTAAAAAAACATTGTTCACATCCAAATAGACGAAATTTAGGTCAAATTCAACGATTTAATGCCTTAAAAAGTGATGTTCCGAGTCATTTTACCTTCAACGTTCAGTTAGTGTACTTTGCGCATTTTGACATCCAAATATTCTAAAAGGACATCCAGCATGTTATACTACCTTATCACATCCTAAACGATCTTGTGCTTAATAATCTCTAGGAATTCCATCCCTAACCTTCTCGATAAAGACATTAAAAGCTTCTTCAACTATTATGTTATTTGAGCGCTGCATAAAAATAAAAATGGAATAAAGAAGTAATGTGGTCATGAGTTAAACATACAAACTAAATGCTTGTGAAAAAAGAATCAATTAACTGGTAACCTCATTGTACACCCTCAACAATAGCATTCATGTACATACCAAAACAAATTTAGTAATGAGAACTAATTATCAACATCAAACACACTAATAAATTGACATCAACCCCAAAACATTAATAAAGCCATCAAACAGTGATTCAAGGCTCTAAGAGTATAACAACATTGTTGAAATCAGTGTCCTCTATATTATTAATTGAAGAATCAAATCCATCGCAACTGTAGTCTATAAAAGATAAAGAAGGGGAGATTTACTTTCAACGATTTAAATGGAAAAAATTAAAATCTGAAGTTGAAATAATACCTTATCAATCTCTTAAATACCAACATTCCAAAACTTTTGAATCAACCCTAGACAAAAATTAAAACATATATTTATAGAGAGATTATAGAGAATAAAAAGAAATTTATATGGTTTTGAATTTATAAAATTGAGGAGGGCTGAATAGAGCAAGGACAAAAAACACATGTTGTACATTATGGAGAAAGAAAAACGAAAATACCATATCAATCTCTAAACATCAGCATTCGAAAACAATTGAACAAACCCTGAAACAAAAATGAAAACAGATATTTAGAGGCAGATTATAGATAATACAAAGAAGTTTATGGGGTTTTCAATTTCAAAAATGAAATAGGGGCTGAATACATCTAGGGTAAAAAAAGACATAACTACATTATGATAGTTATGAATAGATTTAAGAAAAAAAATGGAAATATATCAGTTCAATACTTACTCACCACCATGAACTGAACCTTGAAGCTCATAATTACATATGCAAATGTTGTAATATTTTTCAGCAAATAGGTGAGTATACACTACAAAAATATCCACCAACACTCAAGTACCACCATAAACCTCAAAAGTGACCTTCAGAGGTTTAAACTACATACACCTTACTTATATCAATATGTACACTCACCAGGTATATGAGTGAAGTAGTTGACATAGTAGGGCAACAACCTCCTTGTACAATACATAAAGCCAAAAAAAGTAAGCATAAAACATTGGAGGAAAATGAAATCCTCATAGCTTGAATAATTGAGCAGTACATAGAGCAATAGAGACAAATTCACAACCTAAAAAAGAAAAATAAGTTCAAAATCTATTTCTATTACCTAGATTCCCAATTCAAAATTTGAAAAAACCCAAAGAATCTCAACTTTGAAATAAATGGTTCAAAGTCTTCAGGTATGTAGGTCCAAAAAAACCCTTAAAATGAAACAAAAAAGAGCAGAAAATCTCAATCGTAGAAAGAGAGAAGAAGGAATACCTTGGTTGATTAGGTTTCGATCTATAAAAAAACAAAGACATCAATTTCAAAATCAAAAATTCGAACCCTAAAATCACAACCCCTAAATTTCATAAAACTCTTAAGTTTGAAAACCAAAATACCTTAATCACACCTTGAAGAATAAGAATAAGAGAGGGAATACCACACCTTGAATGAGAAGAAAAAGAAGAAGGAGGAGGAGGAGGAGTGGGAGCCGAAATAGGAGAAGAGAGAGAGAGGTCGTGAAATTCTGTACGTCAGAGCTTGTGAGGGTGAGAGAGTGGGTATATGGGTGAGGGTGATTGAGTGGGTAGAATGATTGAAGAGGTCTTTTACAAAAATACCCTCATATTTGAATTAAAGTAAAAGTTAGAATGGAAAAAGAGGGGGAAAACACCACAACCATTGGATTCAGTTTTGCACCATTCAATCCTAGCCTTCGATTAAGTTATCAACTTATGGAATAGTAAAAACCTTTTACTCCTTATTATATAGATATATAATTGCCAATCTCATAAAGGTATTTAAGTATTTTCCTACTTAAATACCTCACACCTTAATCACTGTTAGGGATTTATGTACTCTCCAAATATCCCGATTCATAATCGTATAATAAGTATACCCTCAAATTATCTTTAACCTATAACCCAAATTCCATCATAGTCACCTCGTAGGAGTTACTCATTAATTCCATATACACTTACTTTTTCCTACTCGCACGATTATTTAGCTATAATCTCTCACTAAAATACTCCCTCAGGGTGTTACTCCCTCCGAACATCCATAATTAAATAAGTCTCGGATTTTACTCAATTAATCCGAGGTATACATTTTACTCCAATAATAATAATAATTTAAAAGTCCCCACTTATGTTTCTGAAAATCCGAATTGTCTAATCCCTCAATTTATTTGTTTTCCTAAAAAATATACCTTAGTGCCACACAATTATAGCACCCTCCTAGCCCCCATAAGTTTCCCCCAACTGGCTAGTGATAAATTACTAGATAAATACTTATTTCCTCAAATAAATAAACTAGGAACAACTAAATCAGAATTTATCCCATATAAGTAACATTAGGCAAAATTGCCAAAAATCCTCGACCCTGGACCGTCGATCGATCGATCGCCACGGGCAGCTTCTTCTCCGAGAAGCTATTTCGGCCATTAAAGCTTCTCCCAAGATTTTGTCTCCTCACTTAATGTCCCCAAACCTCAATCAACTATATATACACAAACTATGAGGGTTTGAAACATCCTAGAACCCATTATCAACAACAATTTTTGTCTAAATCCTAAGTATTCCAATTGGGATATTTTTCGGGGTTAATCCGTTAAACTTTTTCGAAAACCCGTTTTCGTTAACAAAAACCCATCCCAGAAATCTTTGTGGTTTATCACTACCAACTACAATATGAGATTTATGCTTTGAACGAAATAAGAAAGTAAACACTTGCCTCGTGGATAAAATCCGACGACCTCGAGTCGAATCTCGCGGAGTTTGGCCAGAAATTTCCTCTTTTTCTCTCTTCTTTTCCTCTCCTCTTTCTTTTCTCTCCTTTCTTTCCTTTCTTTCCCTCTTCCGTGCCTTATATAGGGAGAAATAAGGGTTTATCCCTTTAAACACAAAAATGACTCATTTATTCAATTACGAATTCCTCTAAGCCTAAAAATTCTCGGAGTGTAAATAATACCCCCGGATACTCTATTCTAACTATCTCGTCCATTCCGAGACCAACCGCACACTCAAAATCTCCATATGAGGTACTTGACCACAAATCACTGATTTAACCCCACACAACTTAATGCGGTATTTCCATTAAAATATTATCCTATGTCGCTTTACCTAGCTGCAACACATAATTAAAATACTCCGACATATTTACTTAATCCCAAAAGTAAATATAACACCCATCGAAAATCATTTAATCATTGAAAATCCCAAAATTTACTATTCACAATAATCTCTTAAATTCCCAAATTACACTTACTTGTGAATTTTAATTATCCTCAAAAGTGCGAGGTATTACAACAACCTACTGCCACCCCTATACACCTATACACACACACACACACACACGCACACACCTACCCCCATCCACACTTCCCCCCATTACTCCCCCCTCCCGGCGCCCCCTGCCCCACCACTGTACGCATAAACACACACAAGAACACACATGTGCATATATACAAAAATACACACATACACAAAGGAAAGAGAGATAAAGAGAAAAAACTTAACTAAAAGTAGAGAGAGATAGAGGATCATCGCTTGAGCTAGAGAGAGAACGGAGGGAAAGAAAACAGTCAAAAACAAGAGTCGCCTAGGGTTTTAATTATAAGAATTATCACAGACATGTTAAGGTCATTGATTATGACAACTTTCTAAAGTTGCCATGGTCATTGACCATAAAAATTCCGTAACAACTGTTCTTGTCACGGTCAATGACCATGACAAATTGTTGTCACGATCTTATCACGGTCATTGACCATGACAAAAAATGCATGTTTGTTTGTCATCGTAAATGATAGTGACAAGTCTTGTCGGCTCAAAGGTGAAAATTTATCCTTTTTGGTGTAGTGTATTTTGATCTTAGATTCATGCGAACCTATGATTAGTAATGTTAGGTATTTATGAACCATGTTGCGTCCTCTCAAATGCGGACATGGCCTTTTCCTAACACTTACACTAGTTTGTCACTTCGAGGTACTTGTAGACTTTATATTTTGGAGTCTTGCGCACTAGAGGTCGTAGTCTTCTAACTATTAAGCTTCCTTTTATCTTTCACAGATTCCTGTCGTAGCCTTATGAGTAAAGATTTTGGGGAGTGGATGGATAGATTTTACTGGGAACACCTTAGGATATACCTCCCACAGTTTTACATGCCCATCCTCTTCATAACATAAAGCCCCTTTTACTTCTTGAATAACGCAGTAGTGCACACTATGATACTACATCTATGGCCTCTGTTGATACTTATAGGGAGCTAGTCACTTTTTGACGCAATGCCATGGAGACAACTCAGACAAGACGTAGAGTTGAGTATGACATGTCCTCGACTAAAAACCAAACTCCAAATAAGTCAAACATTGGATAATACATCACGACTTCTAGATGAGAAACTCATAACACATCCGTGTTGTGTAAGGATAATGAGGCGGGGACTTCAGGTTGTGACCGGGAAAGAGATAGACTTCTTTTCGTAATGAAATACCCATTTTAGATGACCAGGGATTCGCTAAAAATCCTATCAGAGGCTTGTGAATTCTCGCAGGGGACAATCAGGTCACTTTCTTCCACGAACCAGAGGTAATATCCCACAGTACCCAATAACGGGGTCTAGTTCCACTCACATGCCTTAAACCTTGGCCTTAGATTCCCTATCTTTGTTCTAGTAAGAAAAATTCTCAAGGTTGTGAACCTATCCCCCGCACAGATGAACCCAAATGGGTTGAGGGATATCTTATCTTCCCTTATGATTGCAAGAATGAATTCAAAAAGGACATTACTCTCGTTATGAATATAGTTTTTACTGTCGCGGCCTTTTTATCTATACCATTAATTGCTTGATGATTTTTATTTTTTTCCCTAGTTCTTATCGCCTTTAGCACCACAAAATTCTAAATGTAATCATACACTACACATTTTAGGACCCCCCTTATGCCTCCTTATGTACCCAGCATGTCTTCCTTCACCATAAACCCTAATTCATACTCTGAGTACCGATCTAGAGGCCACCTAGCGCTCTTGGGCCTCATATAACTGGGGTTAAATTTCTCGTTAGATTGAAACCTCAATGAATCTTAGAAGGGCTATGATCCCCCTTCCTGACGGTTCACCCCATGCGCGAATCAGCATTACTCTTCAAACGAACGATCCTCTTCACAATCATAAACCAATCCGAAGGCCACAGGTGCTCCCGAGTCCCATTTTGACCCCAATAAACTTTCACACCTGATTATAATCTCAATGAATCTTTGAGGGGTTGGTGCCCTAAATCCCTTTTCTAACGGTTCATCATGTGCACGAATCGTCCCTATGGTTCAGACAAATAAACCATTTCCCACCAAACATTAATATGAAGGCCACCGGGTATTCTCAGGCTTCATTTGACTCCCATCAACTCTTCATATCGAATAATACTAAATGAAACTTCAAAGGTCACTGAATCACCTTTCCAATGGTCCACCTCGTGTGCGAATCAGCCTTACGGTACTGACAAACGACCCATTTTACTCTAAAGGTCATCAGGTACTTTTGAGCCAAGGTTGACTAAGGTCAACTCTTTAAACCGAGCAGAGCTATTTGGGACATCAAATAGACTTGTATAACCTTTCCAACGGTCCATCCCGTGCGCAAATTGGCCTTACCAATTGGATGAATGATCTCTTTTCCTCCGTGCCCTATTTGATCACAGTTAGCTCTCGAACCTAAGATCGTCTCAATGGATTGTTAAAGCTCTCTAAATACCCTTTCCAATGGTACGTCCCCTGCACAATTCAGACTTATGAATTTCATTTTATGACCTTTTTTTTGAAAGTTTGCATGAGACTGCAAAATGGAAAACCCATTTCCCTGCCTATCGGCAATGCGTCTGGGGTTGCCTCCTGATAGGCATGTCAAGGACAATACCGATCGGCACGTCCCTTGACCCTATATATGGAGATCATGAGATCACTTTGAAAGGAACCTCAAAAACATCCCTTTCAGTGATCTCAACAACATTATCTCAAAGTCATTGTTGTTTATGTATTGAAAACTCTCCCCACACATTCCATTTCCATACTTTTCCATCCCAATTTATCAAATTCCATTCCCCCTCCTACCACCACCTTCATCCACTTTCAAGGGAATCCCTTTAACTATCAAGATCAATCTTAAAGCTTCCAAAGAAGGTCCAAACCTTTCACTCTCTCTTGGAATTTCCTTATTTGCGCGTCAGTTATTCAATTCTTACTCTAGCATTTCATCTTTGTTAGTCACACATATTAATATCCAACTATTTATTAGTATTATTGCACACACTATATTTTCTATAAAAAAATAAAAACAAGAAAGAGAGGGTTTTCTTATAAATTCCAAACGGCGATTTCTCACTACATTTTCTCACACTAAAACGTCCTTTTTTCTACACACACACATATAATAAAATTCTTGGTTGGATATATGGGATAAACCCCACCCCTGTGTATGAGAACTACATGGACTTTGATACCTTTTAAGGATTCGTAGGCATCTCGAGTAAAATTCAAGATTCGAGTCCTCCTTTCCCAATTTTGTTCTTATGCTATTTCCAGGTATTATATTTGTGATTCATGCTTGTGTTTTGTCCAAACTCTACCATCATCTTTCTATAAACGACCAGTAACTAGAAAAATGCACACGTTATATTTTAATTACTATTTTGGTAACACTCCTACGGATGACCTCTCTCCGCCTCTCTCAATGACACGAGTCGAGTAATTCCATTCTCTATTTATATATGCACGTGCACACACTTTATAGAGTTATTAAGGAGAAGAATAACACATTCCAATGAGAGACCAAAATGGGAGGATGGGTGCCTAACACCTTCCCATTTCGTAACTTAGTCCCCAAATCCTTGAACTAATTGGTTTCGCAGGCATCAGTATGCATTTGATGCCTTTGATGTCGTTCTCTATAGGCAACAACATTTCTTTTGCATGTTTTGTTCAAAATAGGCTAGCGACTCTATCTATATACATCAGTCCACATTTGACAACGACAGAAGCACCCCGAGGAAGGTCCCGACCTCCCCACCACGTGAGCACGTGCCGATCGAGAGATCGGATGGCCAAGGTGGAGACTTTGTTGGGGATCTTCATTTCTCATAAGAGTGCTAAAATCTATTTTTACATGGGTGTTATCACTTTTCGCATGTGTTCGTATGCACCTACCTGTATGTTCCCTTTTTTCCTCTATTGTTTCTTGTGTATCTACCTCATGTATATATCACCTCTCACTTTTCACTTAACTAATAAATACCCTCCATTTACACCTCACACTACTTACGCTTGTACGTAGAATTACTTATACCCACCTGTTTCACACACCACTTAGAATATCCATGCTTAGGCTTCACCAGCACACACTTGCACTTTTCACAGTTGTATATATCCATGCTCACTTGCACATGTCACATGTCACTTGCAGTTAATCCATGCTTAGGCTCACTACCACACACTCACTCATAGATATTCACATATCACTCACTCATATATATCCATGCTTAGTGTAGTCTTCATGCTCCATGCTAGATTAACTTTTACTTGCATAGTTTTCCCTAGTAGTATAGTGTTTCCTTTGCACATCATGCCAAATAAAGGACTTTGCCCATAGTATACTAATTAAGACTCATTCATTTTGCACACTACATCACCAAGAGCATGGTTATTGACTAAAATTTTGTCCCATACTAGGGGGTCACTTTGTGATGGGTGCTAGTCTGATAAGTCGTAGTTAGCCTAAGCAATATGACTCTCACTTTCCATTGGCCTGGTACCTTTGACGTATATCAAAGAGTGCCCCTCGCATCATACTTCTTGATTGAGCTCATGATGGTAGGTATATAGCAGGGAACTCATTCACGTACATCGGATATATCGAATTCGCTCTTACATGTACTGTCTCCATGAGGTATATAGTGAGGCAGTTCACGTACATTCACGTGTATTAAATGGATTTTCCACACATACTAATTACCCTAAAAAATAATAAGTATATTGTGTAAGTCATGCCAAAGGGGGAAACCCTTCCACAAAGCCAGCAATAGCATAAACCTCATGTAGGCGTCAAACCTAGGGAACTCATATTTAGTTTGTCAGCTGCCGTACGAAAGTCTGTTAAAATGTCGATTTAGTATGACGCCCAAATGCTCATTCTATTTTGATCATTTTTTAAAATAGGACCCTATCCAAGAGCCTTGAAACAAGTCAAACCCTACCTTACCTATTTTTTAAACCCAATTTTCCCATTCTCAGGTCCTTTTTGGCATTTCTTTTGCATTTAGGTAAACCTAATATAAGTGAAAACATAATAATAATATTAATAATAATCATTCTTAGATTTTTCTCTCATTTTTTCTCTTCCCTTCTTCCTTCTCAAAAAATCGGAATACCAAAAACATATTTTCCTCCTTTTTATCAAAAATGTCAAAAACATTTTTCCTCTTTTTTCATAAATGCCAAAACAATACTTTCTTCCCTGTTTCCAATATAAATTCAAATCATTTTCCTTCTAAGGTCAATCACATAATTGATTCTTGGCCTGGATCCCTATTAGCTTTGGTCTACCATCAAACCACCCCGAACCTCCACCAATTCCTCTACTACTTCATCTGAGTCTGGAATCTACCTTCACAATCTTTTCTTGTAGAACACCAATCATGATTTGAATGATCAACCTGATTTGAAACCATTCTTAGTCTAACTCAGTGCCAAGATTGACGACCTTCAAACCGAGGTACATAAGATGCAGTGAAATTGGATACAGATTCTCAAAGAACTCGAGGTCCTATTTCTTCGTGCCATGAGTCCACCCTCTCTCGAGCCTGGTCCCAGAAGAATATCAACATGATCCACATGCCCCACCTACCAATGGTCCACCTCCATCTCAGCACCTTTTGCCAAACCTTGCCCATCCTGGTGATTCGACATGAATATTGTATTTATTCACCCTTGTACTTATGCATTTTATCCCCCTCGGATAACTTAATTCCTATATTTATGCTCGTTAACTAGACAACCACCGTTTTATATGTTAACATGCTATATGAGGTATAATTCAGCTTTTGTAGGCATTTCGGTGCTTAGGGTGAAGTTCGGTAGCATTCTGGTGAAATTCCATCAAATTTTACATCTTTGAGGGGGCATTATAGTAATTTCAGCATTTGGTTTTTAATCCCTAACTCCCATGAAATTTGAATTTCTTTTAATTCTCTTCGCGTGGCCACCAACGGTTCATGAATCTGAGTTGTATCGAATGAGTTATCGCATTTTTAGGATGGTTTTGACTCCAAAAGAACACTCAATGACACATTCAAGGGCATTTTAGTCATTTCATAATTTATTTTTTTGGCCTAATGTCTTCTTCAATGTTTTATCCCTCTGAGCTATCATCACGTAGCCTCAAACCGTGCCTAATTTTGAGTTGTAACGAAGACGTTACGGCATTTTTGGTATTGTTGATCCAAGCTGAGAATTCAGCACTATCGGGTTCAAATCGATCAGCCAAATGCCAAATTGAGTCGCCTATAGTAAAAGTCCCCAAATCTCTATTTTTAAGTGGGTTTTTGGTCAGATATTTAGATGTAAACATTTTATTAAATTATGGGATCATTTTTAGACTACATAATATCATTTTTAGGTTAGAGTTTGAGGATTTTCTTTGGATCTTTCCCTCTCCTCTCTTTCGGTTTGTACCCATATATGTTAGTATATTATACTATTCATTATCTTCTTCCTTATATACATGCTTTAATTCCTTACTTTCTTGATTTTTTGTTAGTTTATTGCTTTGATTTATTTGTTTTTGGTTGTTTATTTATTGTTTTAATTTACTTAGTAGTTGATTTAATTAATTTATTTATGTCTTGTGCGTAGTTAAAAGGGTTTGGGTCATGTGTCCGCCATTAATGGGTGTCGAGCTCCGAAACTTTATTTTTGGGGAAAATCATGTTTAATTAAAACCTCGCATATTAAAATTGATTTATTAGGCCTTTAAATTTCATTATCACGCAACATTAGTATTTATAGAGATAATCCGATTTTAATCTATGTCTGACCATTTTGAATTAAATGTTTTATCTTGCAACTTTGAGTTAAATTTCTTCTTGCGTGAGCTTTATAATTAACTAAAAAGGCTCGGTTAAATATTATCGAACCAAAATTCTAATTATCAGTTGTTTAGCCCATGGTAGGGATACGATCCCGACTCTCATTTTATTAATACTGTTTGGAGTTAACAACTTCTTATTTTTCCTTCTTACCATAATTAACTTATCACCTTTTACATTTTTATACTTGGAACAATTAATTGATTAAAATCTATACGACATTGCCTGTGGATTCTATCCCTACATGCCGCTACACTTCCATTTAGTTTACCAAGTTGTGCTATTTATTTTATATAGGGTGTAAATACCCAACGACGTGTTTTAAATATAAAGTTTATGCCTCATAAAAAATGGTGCCGTTGTCGGGGAGTGTGTTTTAGATTTTAATTGTTTTATTATTTCGTGGTATTTTTTCTTTTGTATTTGTATTCTTTTTTTAACCTTTTTTGCAGGATAGCACATTTGAGCGCTAATAAACTTTGATTCTCGGTCGTGCTCCTTCCTACTTGGATTCTACATCTACCAACATGTACGTAACCATGTCCTATTTTTATGGTTTAGTAGGTCATTCTAATGATTCTTACTTTGGGGATTGTTTATAAGTTTTCCATTTTCAAGAATTTCTTGAGATTGAAAGGTTTGAAAACATTTATTGGCATGAAAATAGTTTTGGGGAGCTTGAGTTGGATGCATGATTCGAATCCAACGACGGTTTTTATTCCGATACTTATGAAATTGAAGATGAGTTTCAAGAAAATGAGAATTTCGAGGTTCTAGAGCCAAGGAAGCCTACTTTGGAAGAAACCTTTCTTCTTTTAAACCAAAGTGTGGATAACATTATTGGTACTGGATTAAGACTCGACGCACTTTGCATGAAATTGACTCTTTTGCGAAAATCAACGAGGAAGTGGAGACTTGTGCTTCACCTCAAATTTATAAAGATCATTTCATTGAAAGTGAGTCTTTCTCCCCCGAAATTCGATCTTCTTCCGACTATGAGTTGATTGAGATTGAATTTGTTCCATTACCATTTAAGTTTTCCGTTCTTGAATCATTATAGGTACCGATTGATTCCTATGAGTTGGTAGAAAATTTTGAAACTTCTACACCTTTTGCCGATGAGGACTCTTTGCCGGACTTGTTTTTCAAGATGGATTTTATCCCCATGTGCGTACCACCTCCCATTCCTATTGAAAAACCTTTAGGAGGTGAATCGATTTTTCTTGGACCCCAAGTGTACCTCTCCCCCTTGTTATACAAATCCCGCATCATACTCCAAAAATTTCTAATCGGCGATGGTTAATTTCTAACGCCTTACACATTCCTTCCTTTTTTCAAACGAAATTCCTATTTTTTGGGAGGCATGCATGATATGGAGGGTCCATCGTGGATCTTTCAAATTCAAACCATATTTTTGGTGGATCCTCAATTATTTAGACTTCTAGTGTATAGTTAGTGTGAAGTCCACATAGTAGGTTGTAAATAGTTAGCTTTTTTTATTCTTTCTTTCTTTAGTTTTTCTTTCCTTGTAGTATAGTCTAGTGTAATTAGTTAAACATTTTGTTATTTCTTTTTGTTATGCTCGGTACTAACTTGTTTTGTAGATTCTTTGGACTCGTAATTATCGGATATTGTTCTATTTTGGCTAAAATCTTTCTTTTCCTTTCTTTATGTTGTGTTCTTGATTAGCATTGAGGACAATGAAATATTTAAGTTAGGGGGTGGGGTATATTTTATCCATATATTTGTTTTGTCTATGGATTTTATTACATGTTAGTTACTAATTATGCTTTCTTAGAAAAAATTGAAAATTTTTATAATTTTTTTTTTCTTTTTTCTCTTTTGTTGGGCATTTTGCCTTATTTCCAATGATAAATTTTAACAAATGCCCGATCCAATAGACATTCAATGATGGATGTTCTCTATTTTAGAAGTTATTAGACTTTAGTCCTCAAATCATTGATATTATGAATAACTTCATGAATTAAAATTTGTCCCTTGAGCACATGCACTTTTCTTATTTTATTGATTTCGTTTAAGATTTTTATAACTCGATAATCTTTTGTTGCATTGTATATACTTACACCGAGTGAGCTTTGGGCATATCTTCATTTTTGAGTGTTATACACTTCTCGTTCCTCATTGAAAACGTTGATTTCATCGGTAATGTCACTATTCTTTCAATTAATCTTTCATTAATTGAGTTCATATTTTGAAATGTGTTACTTGAGCATGATTTTCAAAATAATTTTGGGTCAAGAATTGCATAAACTTTATGAAATGATCATAGGCAATCTTTGTTATATCACCCATATTAGCCTTGACCTCACCTTTTATATTTCCCTAGTCAACCCCTTTGAGCCTTAATATAGCCTTTCATTTCATAACCCAAAATCTCAAAACCAACTCCTCATTAGAGTATAAACCATATATATCACCTTCCTTACCTATGTTTGGAATGACACTTGGAATTGAATGATGTTATTATCTTGCAGTTGCAATTAATCATGAAAAGAATGAGAAAAGTAGAAAAAAGTGTAGTGAAAAAGAAAAGAAAAAGCGAAAAAAAAACATGAGAAAAAGAAAACAAAACGAAAGAGAAAGTTTGTATATGTTGTATGTAATGTTCAATAATCCTTGTCGATCTCCAATTTCATATTTAATGCTTACTATGGAAATCATTTTCCAATTTTAAAATTCCCCACAGTTTCCATTATCCCAAGTTTTTCATCCCCGAACACTTTGAATCCATACAAATTTCCTTCATTTCATAACTCGAGCCTCGCTTACATTACAACCCTATAAAGTCCTATGTGATCCTAGGGTGATTTCAATTTAAAAGTTTTAATAGTTTTGATAACCTGTGAAAATACATTTCGCCTCGTTTAATGAGCGGTATCTTTCATTGAGATTACATGTTTTTTATTTTTTATATAGCATTCTTCATTAGTGACATGTGCATGGCCTAGTTTCCATTTACATTTACTCCTTATGCCCGCTTGTCCTGTGTGTTACCTCCATTTTGATAGTGAATTCATTTATTAAGTTTAATGCCGATGAGGATCTAATTATATGCAGGCTTTAACGCTTATTCTGTTTATTTAAGTTTTTGCCGAATCATACTATGCATGTGCTCACCTCCCTCACACTTTTAAGGTTTCAATTCCATGAAGTTTGTTCTATAATGTTAATAACTACATATTTTTGTTTGAATTCGTTCGATATGCTAATAACATGTTTGAAATCTTTTTCATAGTATTGAGTTTGTCGCATGTGATTGGGCATATTCTGAGGAAACTATATGATGTTTATGGGTTTCATCCCTAAAAACCCTCACGAGATGACACTCGTCCACTAGGGTAACCTAGGGGTTTAACAGCTTATTGCATATGATAAATACAATCGTTCTCTCGAGAAAGTGGAATTTATCCCCTTTGTATATATCTCATTTTTTGTGTTTTACGTGTTTCTCTTCCTTATTTGTACTTCATTGCAAGGGACTAGCAAATGTATAAGTTGGGGGGGTGTGATTCGGCACGAATATTGTATTTATTCACCCTTATACTTATGCATTTTAGCCACCCCAGGTGCTTTAATTCCTATATTTATGCTCGTTAACCATAAGACCTTCGTTTTATATGTTAACATGCCATATGAGGTGTAATTGTGATTTTGTAGGCATTTCGGTGCTTAGGGTGAAGTTTCGTAGCATTCCGATGAAATTTCATCGAATTTTGTATCTATGAGGGGCAATTATAGTAATTTTAGCATTCGGTTTTTAATCCCTAACTCCTCATGAAATTTGAATCTCTTTGAATTCTCTTCGCATGGCCGCTAACGGTGCACGAATCCGGGTTATATTGAAGGAGGTTTCACATTTTTAGGATGGTTTTGACTTCAAAAGCACACTCAATGGCACATTCAAAGGCATTTTAGTCATTTCATAATTTGATTTTTTCACCTAATGTCTCTTGTATGTTTTATCTCTCTAAGTTATCATAGTTTAGCCTCCAACCTTGCCTAATTCCGAGTTATAACGAAGAAGTTACGACATTTTTTGTATTGTTGATCCAAGCTGAGAATTCAACACTGTCAGGTGCGAATCGATTCGGCCAAATGACAAATAGATTCGACTTTTAAGTGGGTTTTTGGTGGGGTATTTAGAAGTAAACATTCTATTAAATTGGGGGATCATTTTCAGACTTCATAATGTTATTTTAGGTTAGAGTTTGGGTATTTTTATTGGAGCTTTCTGTCTCCTATCTTTTTAGGTTTATACCCATGTATATTAGTATATTATACTATTCATTGTCTTCTTCCTCGTATACATGCTTTGATCCCTTACTTTCTTGCTTTGTAGTTAGATTATTTCTTTCATTTATTTGTTGTTGTTTGTTTATTTATTACTTTCATTTACTTAGTAGTTGTTTTAATTAATTTGTTTATGTCTTGTGCCTAGTAAAAAGGGTTTGGGTCATGTGTCCCCCATTAATGGGTGCCAAGCCCCAAAAGTTTGTTTTTGGGGAAAATCATGTTTAATCGAAACCCCTCGTATTAAAATGGATTTATTATGCGTTAAACTTTCTTTGTCATGCAACGTTAGTTTTTATAGAGATAATCCGATTTTAATCCGCGTGTGACCATTTTGAATTAAATATTTTATGTCGCAAGTTTGAGTTAAATTTCTTCTTGCGTGATGTTTATGGTTAACTAAAAATGCTCGGTTAAATATTTTAGAAAACCAAAATTCTAATTATCAGTTATTTAGCCCATGGTGGGGACGCGATCCCGAGTTTCGTTCTATTAATATTGTTTAGAGCTAACAACTTCTTATTTTTCCTTTTCACCATTATCAACCTATCACATTTTACAGTTTTATTCTTGAAATAATAAATCGATTAAAATCTATACGACATTCCTCATGGATTCGATCCCTAATTTCTGCTACACTTCCACTTAGTGTACCAAGTTGTGGTATTAGTTTTGTATAGGGCGTAAACAACCAACTATGTGTTTTAAATACAAAGTTTATGCCTCATCACCAGGGGCTAACTTGCCAGTTCCTGTTGAGGTCAAGGAAGATCTCAAACTTCAATATAAGAAATTTGACCAAGTCAGGATATCCGGGAACTATATGGATTACACCCATATGTGTCCCTACCCCAAAATAAGATTGCCAGAGAAGTTCAAGATTCCACCCATCGAGAAGTTCAAAGGAAGCGGTTAAATGAAACACACTTTAAATTACTTGTAGTGCACCTATATATTATCCTTCTAATTCTTATGAGTACGCATTCAATAGCCCTTAGACCCGTTCGAGAGTCATTACCCCTGTAATGAGATCTCTCGAATTGTCCCGTTTCTATAGTTTGGGGCTGAATAGTTTATGTATAATAATATTCTTAGTGGCTTAAACTTGTTACTTTTGGGGGAAGTTCTGCAGCCATATCTTAATGTTCTATGGGTACATACTAGATGATCCGATGTTAAGTGTTATTTCAATTGATAAATTGAAATAACACTCACATTTGCGAATCTATGTCATGAACTTGGAGAAACATGGGGATATGTTGCCGAATTTTCCTCAAATTGGAACAATGTGCATGAGGAGTTAAGTATATTACAGGTATATGCGGTCTTGAATGGGATAGGACCACTCGCCCTTTAGAGGAGATGGAGGAAATTTGAATTAATATTATAAATTGAATTTTAATTTAAATTTCAATTTCAAATTAAAATTGAATTTGAATTTGAATTTGAATGCACGAATAAATTTACCCATAAGAACTAGCCTTCTAGTTGTTATGCGTACACATTCAATAGGTGATTGTTTATACTAATGGGAACGAAATATTCACAGTTTTTATGCTATTTTACCCATAATAGGTGATTGTTCGTAGTAGCTATTATGGAAAATTTTAAATACAAAGAGTGGATGGGTGAGATAAATAGATTAGGGGATGTGTTTCACAGAGGTGCTAATGAATTTGTGAAATACGCAAAGAAATGCTATAATGATAAAAAGTTTTCGTGTCTGTGTGCTAAGTGTAATAATGGTAAGGTGTTTGAGTGGAAAATAGTTGAACTACATATGTTAAGATGGGGTATGCAAGATAGTTATCGAAGTTAGGTTTTTAATGGGGAACCAAAAGTTCCTTTTGTCCCCAAGCAAACTTCACAAAAACCTTCAACAAGTAGGATAGATGTACAATGGGAGGATGACAATGTAGATCACAATATGCTAGAGCATTTAGTTGATTACACGTATTGAGTTCATTAAGTGGAAGATAAAATGGTCACTAACGATGTACAAGGTTCAGGGACTCATAAAGATATCACAATAAACCTTGATGATGACTACCAAAGTTAAAAATTTAAGGCGAGTCAGCCGTTATACTCTGGTTGTGAGAAATATCAAACAACTTTACATGCCATGGTTGGTTTGCATAGTTTTAAGACTCAACATGGTTTGTCGGGCATTAGCGTGACAGGAATTTTGAATTGGCTTAAGGGTTTGCTATCCAAGCAGAATACACTTCCAAACAGCTATCCTACTATGAAAAATAGTATGGAAGGTGTGGGAATGAATTATAAATCAAATCATGCTTAGGTGTATGACTTCATACTATACCGAAAGGAGTATGAAAATCTCGATCGGTGTCCGGTATGCGATGAACCTAAATATGTCCAATCTACTGGCAAAGAAGGCGCAAGCTCAAAAGTGCCTCAAAAAGTATTGAAATATTTTCCCATTGGACCTAGATTAAAGAGATTTTTCATAGTACCATAAATAGCGGAGGCAATGACTTGGCATGCTAGGGAGGAAGTTGGGGAAAATCTAATACGTCGTCCTATTGATTCCACAGTTTGGAAGAGAATAAATTTTGAGTATCCCAATTTTTCTCGAGAACAGCGTAACATTTATTTGGCAATATCAACAAATGGTTTCAATCCATTTAGAAATCTAAACGCCAATCAGAGTGTATGGCTAGTGATCCTAGCCCCACTCAACCTCCCTCCTTCACATTGTATGAGACCTGAATTTTTGATGTTATCTTTATTGATCCCTGTACCAAAGGCACCAAGTGAGGACATTGATGTCTACCTAGATACTTTAATAGAAGAATTAAATGGGTTGTGGGAAGAGGGTGTGCAAGCATTTGACTTTAAAAAAAAAGAAAGTTTACGCTGAAATCTATGTTGATGTGGGCAATTCATGATTTTTCAGTTTATGGGACATTATTCGATTGTGTAGTGCATGGTTATTTGGGGTGTCCTATTTGTGGAGAGGAGACTGAATCTCTTCGTCTCCCTACTAGCTTAAAAAATGTATACCATTGCCAAAAGAGGTTTTTACCCCCAACTCATAGTTTTAGATTTGAGAAAGGTTCCATTTTTTTACCGTGTGGGGTTGAAAATGGGCTACGGCTGAGAATACTTTTAGGCTCATAAATTTAAAGTAAATCTTTTTATTGTGGCCCTAATATGCTAGGTAAGAATCCTAAATTTAAGAATGTCAAGCATAAGAAGACCCTTACTGGGAATGAAATAGAGACAAGAAAGGCATCGTCTAGGAGGTCAATTTTATTTGACTTACCTTACTAGAAGAATAACTCGGTGCGCCATGTATTGGATGTGATGCATGCATAGAAGAACAACACTGAACATATTGTGGGCACATGCCTTAGGGGAGTTATTCGAAGGATGGAGAAAATGCACGAAAAGACCTTAAAGCATTGAAACTTAAGCCACAACTACGGTTGAAAGAAGATAGTAGGGGAAGGACAATAATTCCGCCTAGTGCACTTACTTTTACAAGTGAGGAAAGGAATGTGCTTTTAGACACAATATATTATTTGAATGTTCCATCTAATTTTCTGTTCAACTTGCAAAGGATTGTGAATTATGATACCCATGATTTACATAAGTGTAAGTCCCACGATTGGCATGTGATCATGCAATTAGTTCCTCTATTGTTTAAGCATTGTTTCTCCAAGCACAAGAATTTGTGGAGGGCTATTATGCAAATTGGTTTCTGCTTCTCACTTTTACGTGAGAAGGTAGTCAATCGAGATCACATGGTGGCTGCAAAATTGATGATGAACGAAGCAATTTGTGTCTTGGAGAAGTACTTTCCCCCATCTTTCTTAGACATAAGTGTTCACTTGTTGGTACACCTATGTGACGAGGCACTTCTTTGCGGCCTAGTAAGATATCGGTGGATGTATCCATTTGAAAGATTGATGATAGTTTTCAAACATTACATCAAGAATACATGATACGTTGAAGGATCAATTGCAGAGGAACACATCACCGTGGAGTCATCAATCTACACACAGGAATATATGCCTAACTTGACCAGTGTGGATGACAATAATGAGTTCATCGATGAGGGTGGTCATGTGATGGGCAAACGAGTGAAATTAACGAGTTTGCAACATAAACAAGTAGCTCATTATGTATTTGCACACATGAAGATGTAGAAGAATGGAAAAAGTAAGTTTAAATTATTTTAATTTTTACATGATTAATTTTGTAATAATTTTGTCACGATCTATGCAGAAAATATGAAGTACGTGAGAACAATAAAAGAAAAAAAAAATGGCACAATCAGACAGCGAATTTAGGTTGTAGTTGTCACACGAGGTAATTATAATGAAAATGGAAGTTATCAAATGTCACATTACAAGAAATATTTACAACTAACCTAATTAATTTATCTATATTCTCAGCTCTTAAAGATGGTTGATGAGACATCAAAGCTTGCTCGTCTAGCCATTGGACCCTTATTCATGGAACAAGAGTACAAAAAGTATCGATTGAACGGTTAAGTATTTGGTGCAAGGGTTCACGAGTAAAATACAAATGTACAGAACTCGGGCATTTCATACAAGGCTCTTACTTTCTTTCGAGAGAGCGTGAAAGATAAAAATCTCGTTAAAGCTGAAATGAATTACTATGGTGTAATTCGAAATATATTTGAATTGGACTATGTAAACTTCAAAGAGGTTGTATTTTACTGTGATTGGGTAAGAGTTGAGGATAAAAATGCTTGTAAAGTTGATCCTGGCACCAGTTTGATCCTAGTTGACTTGTCCAAGTTCAAGAGCAACGAACATGTGAACGATGAACCGTTTGTTTGTTCTTTTCAAAAGGTCAAGTAAGTATTTTACTCAGAGTATATCAACAATGACCTATGGTCAATCCTCCCACATGCGCCAAAGCGTCTAAATAGTAGTGTGGATGACTTGGATGCACCTACCAAATATCAATCCATTTTTAATGATAAGTCGAATTTGAAACAATTTTTTTTATTTGTAATAAGTATTCAAATTATTTGTAATGACTAGTGGTTGTATTATTCTAATGCTTTATTATTATCGGACGACAATTTGATGCTTTTTATTAATTTTTACTTGATCATTTTAATAATCAAGTGAATATGTTAATTAGAAGTTTAATCAATTTAAGCATTAATTCAAAGTCCATGACCCGGGAGTGTTTGGTATTGTTATTGGTATTGGTATAAATTGAAATTGGTATAAATTAGTATTGGTATAAATTGGAATTGGTATAAAGTGGTATTGGTATTGGTATGTATTGTTTTTATCAAATTTGAGCATTAATTCAATGTTCATATACATGTTTGTACAAATAATAACATTTTTTTACAGAAAATGACTTCATCAGGGCACGATAGCAGAGGCGATGAGGGATCCTCGGGCAGTAGGCCCCCAAAATGGGGCAAATTGGGGCCCGTCGTCGAGAATAAGATAGCATTATTAGCTAGAGAACCAGAGTTATTGAAGGCGATTGTCGGCTCAGGGTACAGTGATTGGAGGGCCGCGCCTATTGACCTCAAGATGAACATCTGGGGGCACTACAGGTTGCGTACGAATGATATTTATATTTATATTTATAACGGTAACATTTACTTGTAGGATGGTTTGTATCTATTTGACAGGAACAATTCGGTATGCCCGCATATCTTCACGACCCAACGTTGGAGAAATTTAGGATCAATATAAGACGTGGAAGAATAATTAGTGAGCACGGTACTTTGGGAAGACTCGGGAGTTCATTCTAGACTCCGTAAAACCGTCCCCCCCCCCCCCCAGGAGCTAATCTCATTGGCACAGTGGCATCTCTCCAATCAGGGACGGACAGCCGGGTGAAAAAGGTGGATGTGCACTACTCCGGGCAAACGTCTTACAGCAAGGTGGAGCACAAGATGGTAAGTTTTTATTTTCCTTTAATTTTAGTTATTCTAATTTACCATTACTTTGGGTTACTTACTAATTCTGTACTATTTTATTTCAGGACACGGGGAGTGGCCATGGGTGTAGGCCACATACTCGATGCCTATGTGGAAATTCGAACGAAGAAGGACAAGGAGGTGGCCGCAAGCATCACAAACACCATTGTAAGTTATAAATTTTTAATTTTTGTAACTATGTTATAATTTTTTTAATCATGTTATAATTTTTTGATTTACTTAAGTAACTAATCGTGTACTTTTATTTTTTCAAGAAAATCTTAAGGAAGTGCATGAGACGGAGTCTAATGTCGACAAGGCATCTTTGGTTACGGACTCACTCATCCAAGTGCTCGGGGCGGATCACAAGGCGAGGACTAGGGGTGAGCTAGTGGGTGGGGAAGTCTAGGATCATCGCCATGGAGACGAGCAACAACGGGTTGGCACATAAGATGGACTCCCATGATGATAAGCTATCAAGGTTGGGGTGACAGTCCTAGATATGTACGCCTTCATGAAGCATCACTTGGGCAATGGAAAGGGAAAGGGAAAGGTCAATAACAAGGAGAAGGTGGTAGTGGTAGACGAGGACGAGGATGAGGACGCCGACACCACTGTTTCATCATCAAGACGCACGGACTCGGCATCATATGATGATCCATTTCCCATCGTGACCCCCGTCGACAGGACTATGTTAACATTAGTTTGGTCGAGCATGCATCTACTAGACATATATTGTGGGTTTCCGATAGTGAGGGGGTTGAAGGATACTAGCTTTCTCCCGAGTATACCGATTCATGGACGTAGTCTCAAAGACATTGCGACAAGAGTGCACGTCATGCATGTGGTGGAGGGAACGGAATACTAACCTTTGTGGTTGCGTAAACAATGCGGCGTTCAACATATTATGGGGTATCTCAAATCAAATGTCATGTGGCCTTCCTTCCTCCTCTGAACTGCTGAAGATTGACATTATTTCTATCTTTTTTATTTGGATATTGGATTGTATTTGTATTTTCTTGATCTTGGTACATGTGGGTTTGGATATGGATGTTTTCATTTCTATTTTATTTGAATATGGATTATATATGCCATAATTTTATATATTATTTGTATTTTATTTGGATATATGCTGTTTGGACGGGTTCAATTTGGCTATAATAGGTACAAATATACTGCTGGGCAATGGCAGTGGCCATACTGCCCAGCAATTTTTTTTAATTTTGTCCTAAATTATCACAGTCAAAGACCGTGACAAGTCCGTGACAAACCAACTTGACACGGACCTGTCACGGTCTTTGACCATGACTATTTTTTCAATTTTTTCATGGGCTTATCACGATCTTTAACCATGACAAAAACTTGTCAAGGTCAGAGATTGTGATAGGATGGTGATAATATTATGAACCTATCACGGTCAAATACCGTGACAAGTTCATGATAAAGAAGTTTCCACCCCAAAATTTGTCACGGTCATTGACTTTAATAAGTTGGACTTGTCACGGTCAATGACCGTGACAAGTCGATAGTTTCGATGCAGTGGTAATTATAGTATAAGTTGTATGTGTGACTATAACTAGAATTTGGAAATACTTAGGAAGTAGGGCTAGTAACATGTAGAATTGGATATGGGTGACGAGTGGAGTACTTTTTAAATAGTTTGAATTGCTATGCATGATCCGTTAGTGATGGGTCTATATATAGGTTTATGCTGATTTAACCCACTAGTGAGGGTTGTAAATGTGACTCGGTAGTATGAGGTCGGTATGTATATATGTTTATTTAATTCAACGCATCCATGAGGGTTAATTTTATCAGATGCTTTATGTGAAATTCGTACTATGTGGGAGTGCTCGTGAATATCGTACTAAGAGGGATTCCATTATGAGGTCACATACGAAGCGGACCGTGATGGTGCCTCGGCGCTCGATTCTAAAGACGAATTTGCTAAGGTCGTATTACTTTTAGCCCAGGGTCCTACGTCTTTGTATCTGTGTACCAATAGGGTTCCCTGAGAGATTTCATTCACGTAGTCTTGCTTATAGTAGGCTATACGAATGATATATAGGCATATCGATTTATCCTTTACTCGTGATGAGGTCTTAGGTTTGGGATGGTACGTTCGAATGATCCACATAAGCAATAGGGATACGCCTTCATTATGTGTCGGGGTTGTGCTTAGGTAGGGAGGTTAGACCTGATAAAGTTTTTCTCTTACCATATGTGATTATTGTGTAGAGGTACTAGATATAGTTTTACCGATTTATGTGATATATTAGAGATCTATCGAAATTATAGTACGAATGCCTATATACATACTTATGACTCGAATTTGTGTATTACCTATAATAGAGATGTATAAATTGCATTATTGTCTTGAGATAACCCAATGATAATAGACTTGAGATATAAGCATGTTCTTGGTACCGTGGTTATTTAGTGAGACGTACCTTAGATTTGAGCATTAATACATCATGTGATTCATATTTATGTTGTTGCTTATTTGGTTTTAGTTTTTCTTTTTGTATGCTGGGAATGTTACCAAATGTTTTTTATTCCCGTGATTTTTATATTAGATATGATCAATCTATTATTTGATTTTTTTGGGGTGTCAAATTTTTTTCTTTTACAATTCTTCAATCAAGGCATGTTAAGATTATACTCCTCCCCTTTTATGTAATTAAATATTGATTTCTACCTCAATATAATTCTCACCGCTAAAATGAATTAGAGATAATCAGGACTTTATATTTTCTATATAAAATTTGTAAATTAATAATATAAAACAACTAAATTTTTAATTTTTTTGACTTATGTAATCCTAATTAAAATTTCATGTTGGTACCATTTAAAATTTGTATGAATCTTAGAATAATGTTAGAATTCATATATAAATTTTTAATTTGATAAATTATCATGATTGCTTTAGTAATCTAAAACCTAAAAGGAAATGTTAGCCTGGTTCATGATATTGAATTGATGTAGTATTACATTAGAAAGACTTTATTTCAAAGTTCATATGTTTATGTAGACTTTGTGAATTCACGAATAAGGGATTTTTCGTATGATATTGGAAAACTTCATAAGTTAATTCTTGTTGCCCAAGTATAAATAATTTCCCTACATGTGTTATGTTAGAAATTCTTAAATTCAATTCCTATTCCAGGATGTGAAATATCTGCACTTAATTGGATTAAATCCTAATATTGAAATTCATGACTCTCCCTTGTTATAGACCTTTGGATGATTATTGATTTGAAAGATTTGTAGAATTTTGTAAAGCCCCAAATTGAATTAGTACTGCCTTCGGACTTTAGTATACAAAATTTATGCATCACCCCACCCCCTAGAAAGAATAAAATCTTATGAACGAATAAAACAAAGTAGAGGAATGAAAGAGAAAAATAATATAAAAGATATTGGATTAATTAATGACATTTGAAGCAAATTTGTTGTAGTGTATCGAGAGTGGAGATTTATTAATCTTTCATGCATGACATTATGTGGGTGGACATGGTTGTTTATAATATATATATTGATGGATATGTTTGTAAGTGTATACGATGGATGTTGGATTCTGTATAATGGAGGTTGGTGACCCCAAAGGGGACTGTGGACTATACAAAATTACGATTATTTATGGCGATATATTTGGGTGTATATGGAGGAGGTTGGACTTTGTTATATAGGAGATTTACTTTACTATTATTTATTCTTTCATATGCATGGTGGGACTCTAGTTACCATTAGGGGATTGGGTTGCTAGGTATGTTTACAGTCTTTAATCATGTTTAATATTATAAATGGAGGAATAAATAATGATTTGTCATGCACGTTATAACTTTCATGGGTTGTGTACCTTTGTTAGCTTGTGATAATCTTTCCATCGCTATTTAAAGCCCTTTAAGGTTCTTATGACCATCCAATTTAGCATCCTTGTTCCTGCAACATCAAGTCTTGTCCAAGTCACACCATCACTTTGAGGATGTATGTTCCAATCTTGTTTATTTTAGTTATTTACTTTTTGAGAGATGCGAGGATTGTTATTACAATTTTAAAATGTACTATATTTTAGTTGTTGGGTCAGATTTTTATTACGGTAGTTCGTGGAGAGTTATCATATGGCTTTAGCATTGGGTTTTGATTGTAGTGTAGGATTATGGTTTCATTCTATATTCTAGTTGGTGGTGATGTGATTTTTTTATAATATTCTATTTTAGGATTTATGTTATCGTACTCCAGTTATATTTTCTTTTTCATTTGTTTTCACTCATTCTAAGGACGATATTTAAATTGATTTGACAAACTGTGTGTTTTAATAAATAGACTTGATCAACCTAATTATTAAAAAATACGGCTTGTCATAATTATCCTAGCCTTGTGATAATAAGGAGATTGTGTACCATTCGATGCTTCAATTAAGAAGACCGAGGCTTTCCTCAGGCAATTCTTTAATGTGAATGGTAAATTACTATGATTAACTAGAACGAAAGAAGAAAATGTAATTGACATAAACCCAATTTAAAGTAAACCTTTAAAAGTCAAGAAAGACAAATGCGATGAAAATAAATTACAATATAAAATGTAAAGCAATGTTTGCAAAGAATGTAAGACAAATCAAATGTCAAGCCAAGGAAACATTTAATAACATGTAAAGAGAGTGGCAATCTACCTTAGAAATTACTTCAAATGAAAGAAAAGCTGTAAATAAATGAAAAGAAATAAAGAAATAAGAGAAAAAAAGGGTAAATCAGTAAAGGCCATTTTTTTATTGAGGGAGTCATTATTTCCTTTGTCCTCTAGTTACTTATTTGTAGCTCTTTTCCATGAAACTATCTTGTAACTATTTGATCGTTACAAAATTAGATTTTCCTACCTAGGTACTTTAGTGCCCCAATAATCATCATTTAGTGCTTAAAACCACCTCCAAAACTTTGACACGTGTCAAACGTTTGAGCTGCCTTTATATTAAACTAGTGCGTTACATTTTAGATTTGATTTTTTATTTGTAATTTCACATGTAAAATCCTCATTGGACGGTGATAATATGGGTTAAGCATACCCCCGCACTAATTTATTTATATGAAAAAAATAATTAGTGGACTGTTAAATCCTAGATACCATCACTCCATGTTTTTATTCATCATTACTCTAAGTGGATGCTGGATTAGTAAGCATCTTTGGGCAGTGATAAACTATTCATTTCTAACCACCAGTATCTTCACCTGAGCACTGAGCTTCTTCTTCTTCTTCTTCTTCTTCTTCTTCTTCTTCTTCTTCTTCTTCTTCTTCTTCTTCTTCTTCTTCTTCTTCTTCTTCTTCTTCTTCTTCTTCTTCTTCTTCTTCTTCTTCTTCTTTTATATTCTTTATATTTGGCAACGGGGTATAATGGCACGAGATTCAGAAAAATTCATGAGTTTGGCTCAACTTCAAACTCATCCAACAATGGTGTAAACCCATGATGGATTACTATTTTCTCCTTAGATCAATAATTTAATAATGAGTTGTATCCTGCTGGTGCTTGAAGGAAAGTTGATTGTGAATATTATTAAATCCCTGCTCCACCCTTTATGGTTGGTTTTCTTCTGTTATTAATAGAGTTGTGAAGTTGACATGGACATTAAGAGTGGAGATGACTATAAAATAAAGGTTTTTTTGTATAAAGTAATCTACAAACTTCATAACTCGTCTAACGACTATGGTGAGCATCCCATCATTATTCTTGATGGCTCTTTCTAACATCCTCCTTTTGGAACTATGTTGGAAGATCCTATCCTTCCATCTCGTGATACCTTATGTTTTGATTATGATCATAACATCAACCTTACTCTCTTACCACTTGAGTTTTGGATGTTGGTAACCTACCCCAATTTCACATGTCATCCTAGTACCTATGCCTGACTATCCCCACTTTCCTTTTAACACTCTCAAAAGTTAATATTTGGTCATTTTGGATGTCTTACATTTTACAACTTATAAGGTTCGAAGAAATGGTTCCCTTATTGCCAATTATCCTTATCACACCATTGTGCATTGCACCTTCTCTTTCATCGCCAATGGTCATAACATTTCTTATGTTTTAACTTGGGCTATCTTCGATACTAATGCCTTTGAAGAGCTGGTGACTGAGACAAACTTTTCTAATATTCTCCTTTATGACATGGTGGTTTTACCCCACATGTTATATGGGTTTCCAATCAAAGATTTGGAGAAATATGTCCAAGATGGTTTGGATATATATTATCGCACCTTGACTCAGCCTTTACTATCACTATAGTTGCCAAAGCTTTAGAGGTTCTCCACTCTTTTTCCCATCTTTCTCCATGGGTACTTTTGAAAGGTCATTCTCTCAATAACTTGATTCGAGTCATCTTAATTGTTCAAATCTTCGAAGATAATCCTCCAATTCTCAAGGAATAAATCTCCTCTTCCTCTTCCTCCTCCTCCTCATCCTTCTTTGTAAGGACATTTTTGTCCATTATTAATTGTGTGTCGTACGTCGTTACACCATTGAAGATATTCAAGATTACATCTACATTGATGGATCCGAATAAGCTTCTTCTTTTATGGAATTAATTTTTTGGACATCCGGACCGGTCCGCCTGCTTTAAAAAGGAACCGCTCCGCCCTGGACCGATCTGCCCCTTTTGGAAAAAGAACCGATCTGCACACGGACTAATCCGCCTCAATCTGGACCGATCCTCTTTACACCAAACAACTATACCCCGGATCGATAAAAAACCGAATAAGCTCCTTAAGAAAATGAACCGGTCTGACCTCGGACCGATCCGCATCCATACCGGACCGGTTCACCTCGGATACATTCGAGTAGATCGTTATGAGATTTTTTAGGCCCAGTATTTTCTTTTATAAACCAACTTCGGGTATTGGTTTATTAAGACTGACATAGACGATTTTCAGAGTCCAAAAATTCTAAGTCTTCATCTTTGTGAGTCCCAAGACTCATGTTTCGATTCACACAAATTTCCAAACCCTTGTGAATCTGTTTTCAACCCAAGAACACTTTCGTGTGTCTGTTCATACCCTTGTGGAGAAGACCGTCCTTTTTCTTCATTGCTGCCCTCTTGGAAAGGGAAACTTTCAGCCACCGACTATAGATCCGATGCCTACAAGTAATTCTGTATCACTGTATTTTCATTGTAATCCGAGAAATTGAATGTTATAATATTATAATGAAAATAAATGGTTTTGCCCCTTTGGGGGATTTTTCCTCACATGTGTGTGTTTGAATGTTCTTGCATGTTTCATCATCTTGTCCAACCACATATACCTGCATGTTTAGGACTTAACTGATAAAACTGAGCTGAATTAAAATTTCTATTTGAACGCACGCACACTCTATCAAATTGGTATCAGAGCCAATTACACAACCTTACCGTGTAATTTTCCGCAAAATTCTTCTAAGATATCAATTTTTTGAAAAATTGATTTTTGAAAACGAGTGTGTTCATAATGGAGAAATTATATAATAAAATGCCAGTTTTTGACGGAACAAACTATGCATACTAGAAAGCCCAAATGAGATCTGCATTAAAATCCATTGATGAACGTGTCTGGATCTTGGTTGAAAGAGGGTGGACACCTCCCTCCGTCACCGTTGATAATGTGATCAATTTAAAACCTGTCACTTCTTAGACTGAAGAAGAATTTAAATGGTCATCATTCAATTCTAAAGGGTTAAGTGCCATTTCCGTATCAGTCACACCTGACGAGTTCCGACGTATAATGTCGTGCACCGCGTCAAAAGAGGCATGGGATGTTTTGCAACTTACCCATGAAGGTACGAATGTTGTGAAAGAGTCTAAGCTTCAAAATTTAACAACTCAATTTTAGACCATCACCATGCATGAAACTGAATGTTTTGATGCTTTTTATGCTAGGCTTTCTGACATTGTTAATACTAACTTCAATCTTAGTGAACATATTCCTAATACTAGAGTTGTTAAAAATATTCTTCATTCTCTGCCTAATTATTTTATCCCTAAAGTCACTGTGCTAAATTCTTTGGGTAATTTAAATGCGCTAAAATTGGAGGAACTTGTAGGCGACTTGCAAACATATGAAATTGATATGTTTCCTAAAACTGCCAAGCCTAAAGATAATGGAATTACACTTAATGACCAAGAGATAAAGAGTGAGGGGTCGGCAAGAAAGACCTGAGAGTCATCTAGAAAAAGGGAGATAGATACGTCAGATTCTGAGTGCGATTTTGACTTAGATGATTTGACCCTTTTTGCTAAAAATTTCAAGAGAATTCTCAAATTCAAGAAAAGTGGTAATTTTAAGGATAAAAAGAAGTTTGAAAAGAAAAATGAAAAAGTTTTTAAAGATCCTCCTAAGAAAGAAAGTGAGAGATGCTTTGAGTGCGACGGTAGGGTTCATAGAGCCTTTGAGTGTGCTACTAGGCTAAATAGAGAAAAGGGAAAAGTTGTCCTTAATGCTACCCTTAGTGACGACAGTGAGGTCAAGTCGGTGGATTCCGGAGATGAGTCACCGCATGATTGTAGCTTCACCGCATTCATGGCTAGTCATGTGAGCACTTCTAGTACTCCTCACAATGATGAGGATGATGCATCACAAGGACACCTCGACAAAGAGATCGATGTGAGTGAGGGGGAGGATAACCCAAGTGAGAGCTAGAGTGATCTTCAACGCGCCTACGCCGAGCTATATTCTGAGTCCTTTAAAACTAAAAAGCGTAACAAAGCATTAGTTCTTAGGATCACCGCTTTAGAAGAAGATTTAGGAAAAGCGAGAGAGAGAGAGATTCAACCACCTGCACTACCTTAAGAGATAGAGAGTCTGCCTGTGTTGAGAAAGAGAGTTTGTTAAGAGAAAGAGCGAGATTGTTTGGAGAGAGAGAGTTGTTTTGAGAAAGAGAGAGGGGACTTGACTAAACAAGTGGCTAGTCTTACTAGTGAGCTCCATTCCTCCGTAGATACTCGAAATAAAATTTAAACCCTTGTTGCCCAACTTACTCATGATCTTGAGAGAGCAGGTGAAGTCAAGGTACAAATCGAGGACAGATCTGGAAAGATGGGAAAGATGATCCTCGGCCCCGCTTTGGTTTTTGGTGATCGGCAGGGAATTGGTTTTGATGGTGCCACCATGTCCCAAATTTCACCTGGACCAGTCCCTGAGTTTACTACTACTCCTTATGGTCATCGCTAAAATCCACGAAGGAGAGTTCGACCAAGAAAAGCAAACCATGGTCCGCCTAAGAATATGTTATTTTGTACATATTGCAAAAGAAAAGGCCACCTGAGGGAGTTTTGCTATATTTTGGGTCGAACACGATGCACTTCTGCTCCACCAGGTCATACTAATGAGTTTTCCAGTCTGAGAGAGCGTGTTGAGTTTTTAGCTGCCAAATCATAGAGTTTAATGGAGGAATTTCGACGGATGTCTTTGCCGTCAGTGAATGCTTCTCTCATTCCGGCTAAAACCAACAACAACAAGGGTAAACAAAAGATTACCACTTATTGGGTGCCTAAGAAAGATAAGAAAGCCCTTGTTATTCATTTTTCTCTCAAAGCACATAATACCTCACCGTGGTATTTTGATAGTGGGTGCTCTAGACACATGACAGGTGATGTCTCATTTTTACCTACCTAGAGGAATATAAGGAAGGTAGAGTCACCTTTGGAGATGGGAGCAAGTCTATAATTGTAGGAAGAGGTAATGTAGAGTTACAAGGATTTCCTAAGCAAGAGAATGTTTTTGTACGTCAAAGGTTTGAAAGCAAACCTTCTCAACATTAGCCAACTGTGTGACGCTGACTTTGCAGTAAAGTTTGATCGGGACGCGTGTAATGTCTACAATTAATCCGAAAAACGTTTAGTGCAAGGGGTGAGGACTGAAGATAATTGCTATGGGACTGTGCCCACTTCCTCACTTGTCTGCAACAGCGCCATAATCACTCCTATGGATTTGTAGCACCAACATCTAGGTCACGTGAACGTGAGAGATTCGACTCGTTTAGCCAAAAAGGACCTACTACGTGGCTTACCATCCCTTGGAAAGCCAACTTCCACGGTTTGTGGACCCTGTCAGTTAGGAAAAAAATTCAGAGCCCTTATATGACGTTGCATTCCTTTACCACCTCCCAAGTACTTGAGCTGATTCACATGGATCTTATGGGTCCTACTCGTACTGAGAGTTTGGGTAGTAAGAGTTATATCCTCGTGATGGTAGACGATTTCTCCAGATATTCTATTGTAGGTTTTCTGAAGGAGAAATCCGATGCTATAGAGTTTTTAATGACCAATTGCTGTGTCCTGCAAAATCAACACGGAGTCACTATTAATAGGATCCGTAGTGATAACATCAAAGAATTTAAGGAAGCAAAATTAGATCTGTACTGTCATAGCCTTGGGATCAAACATGAGTTTTCTGCTGTGAAGACTCCTCGGCAAAATGGGATTGTTGAGAGAAAGAATAGGATGATCCAGGAAATGTCTAGATCTATGCTTCTAGGTCGTAATGTTTCTAGGAGATTTTGGGCAGAGGTAGTGTCTACTACATGCCACATGGTGAATAGGGTTTATCTGCGTCCACACACACTTAAGACGCCTTATGAATTGTGGACTGGAAAGAAACCCAATCTTGCATATTTCCATATTTTTAGGAGTAAATACTACATCCTAAGGGATCGAGAGCAATTAGGAAAGTTTGACTCCCGATGCGACGATGGAATGTTGCTAGGATATTCATCAAATAGTAGAGCATACCGAGTTTTTAACCTGAAGAGCTCTAAGGTTATGGAATCAATAAACGTCCCCGTGCAAGACGATGAACCTCCGACGGTTATTGATCCTAACCTTCAGTGTGAGGATGAGGACTTTTCTGGTAGTGATTTATTTGTCCCTCACTCACACTCTAAGGAACCTACTCCTATGCTAGGGGACACTCCTGCTTGGGTTTGCAAGAGTCATGACCCTTCTGCCATTGTTGGTGATCCTAGTCTAGGGGTCAAGACTCGTGCACAGCTAGAGAACGTCGTTAGCCACTTTTTCTACACGTCCAATATTGAGCCCAAGAATCACAAAGAAGCACTCATGGATGAACACTGGATATCTGCTATGCATGATGAGTTGATTTAGTTTAAAAAGAACAATGTCCGGGAACTAGTCCCCCGACCTAGTGAGACTAATGTGATAGGTACCCGGTGGATATTCAAGAATAAAATGGATGAAAATGGTACCATAATCATAAATAATGATAGGCTGGTCACTCAAGGATACACACAGATAGAGGGTGTAGACTTTGGGGAGATATTTGCTCCTATTCCGAGGCTTGAGTCCATTCGCTTACTACACGCCTACGCATGTCATCTGTGCTTTAAGTTATATCAAATGGATGTCAAGAGTGCCTTTATGAATGGCATTCTATAGGAGGAAGTTTATGTGGAACAACCAAAAGGGTTTGAAGACCCTAAGCACTCTGAGCACGTTTATCATCTGAGGAAAGCCTTGTATGGTTTGAAGCAAGCACCCCGTGCTTGGTACGAAAGGCTTACTTCCTATCTCTTAGCCCGTGGCTTCAAGAAAGGGGAAGTTGATATGAAGTTGTTCGTTAGGAGAGATGACGGTGCTATTTTGGTTGCCCAGGTCTATGTGGATGACATAGTCTTTGGATCCACTTGCTCCCAACATGCTCATCACTTTGAGGAGGAGATGAAAAGTGAGTTTGAGATTATCATGGTTGGTGAGCTTACTTTCTTCCTTGGTCTCTAGATTTGTCGGCTAGAGGATGGGTTGTTCATCTCCGAACCCAAGTATGCTAGAGACCTAGTGAAGAAATTTGGTCTAGACTCCGCTAAGCACGCATGTACACCTATGAGTACTTCTATCAAGCTTAGTAAGGACACTTAGGGCAAGGACGTAGAGCAAACCTTGTATAGGTGTATGATAGGTAGTCTTCTCTACTTGACTGCCAGTCATCCCGACATAGCCTTTAGTGTTGGAGTCTGTGCACGTTATCAGGCGTCCCCGAAAGAGTCACACTTACTCGCTCTAAAACATATTATCAAATTCGTGAGTGGGACTCTCTCATATGGTATTTGGTATTCCTTCAGAAGCCCTTATACTCTTGACTCACTTGAGTCTATATTGTATAAGAGATCATCTAGTTTGGAAATTAAGACAAAATTATGTCTATCCTAGAAACCAAAGAACCTCATAAATTGGATTGCTATTTCATTCATTTATCTTGTAGTGATTAAGACCAAATTACCAACACCCACACACAGTAGAATGCATCATATACATGTCATATTGCATATTTATGTGTGTACATATGTTGAGCATGTTTAAATCCCTAAATTTGATTTTTAAATATTTTTTGGGATTTTATAAACATTTTTTAATAAAGGTTTTATTCATCAAAACTAGGTTTGTAGACTCTTCCGTTGCTGCATTTTGTGTTTCTTTACTAAGTATACAATCGCGTATCTTTACAACCGTTGGATCAAACCTTATCAATGACCTGCATTCTTTCTTTAGTAATCCCTGTGTATCCCTCCTGAACCAATCAGGTGACTTTTAATCACCGCTTTCTGTGAGCCCTTGGATTTAAGTCAATCCAGCTTGACTCAATCCTGACCCTTGTTTTGGAACCTGCTTCACGATCCTTCTCTTCGTCCTATAAAAGGGACCGTCCTCTCAATCGTCTAAGACTTTTGTCCAGTTCTTTCCTAAGAGAAAAAAAGAGAGAGAAGAGAGAGAGAAGAGAGAAGCCAGGAAGAAAGAGAGAGTTAGAGACCCTAACCCTAACCCCTGTTTCAATCCTCTTTTAAACCAAACACTTCTCTAAAACTCCTACATATCCAAAACACTACCGTGAGTGTTATTGAGTTTTCGAGAGATATTTTTGTTCCTGTAACCTCTTGTTCGTTAGATCTTGTTCCCAACTTAAACTGTTTACTTAGATCTATTTTCTTCTTCATAGAAATTTCAGATCTATGTTCTGCATGTTACATCACACTTAGATCTACATGTTTTATTTCTCATCTTGAGAAATATATTGTTTATTCTTTTCTGAAAATTTCTTTTAACTTGGAAATCAACAATAAATGTTTCTGTTTCTAGTTCTCTTAAAACTAAACCTTTTACCTAGTTTGGAATCACACTTAGATGTTTTCAATCTCGAAAATCTTTTTAAAACTCTGAGATTGATTAAGATCTTAATTGTCTTCTAAGCAAGATATCCGTGGATTCTGGGATTGATTTAAAGGTCAAAAAGGTTCAAAGTTTTGTGAGAAGAGAGAAAAAGAAAAATCACTGCATATAGCCTTATATGTAATTTGCTAGGACTGTTTGTACTTAATAAGTGTGAGTGTATGAATGCATGTGTTATAGAGCACCTCCCCAAACACTTTCACCCTGCAACACGAAAAGTGATGGTAATAAGATCTTGTGAACAAGAGTCGACGTAAAGTACTCGAACAAATCAGAAGTTAACAAACTGGGAGAACAACATCTACAATCAGAACTGCAGAGAAGTTATAAGGACACCAGAGGGTACATTACTAAACTTATATAGGTCTGACTTGTATGCATGTTAGTTATATAGTTTGTAACTCGTAAATTTATTTTAGTGGATTTTTTATTTCACTCCGTAGAGGGAGTCGTGGATGTTTCCTCAATTGGTGAGGTTTTACCACGTAAAAAATCGTGAACTTAATCTTTCTACATCTCCTCATCTCATTCTTGGTTGTGCTGAGTTTAAAGTTTTTTTAAACTATTTTATAAACCTATTAGTAAAATCTTGAATAGATCTCGTACATACTGTTTTGTTAAACACACCTTATGTTCAAATATTTTTTATTTTTAAGAAAAGAGTTTCGTCAAAAAACATCTCGGAGTTACTTAAATAGTTTATTTTTAATAAACGACTTTAGTAACATATTTTCAATTGATATTAGAGCCTGGTAAACTTCTTTTAATGAGATCTTGTGTTTCTGAAACTGTTTTCTGAAAGTCAAATATGGACGAGAAAAATGAAAGATTTGGTAACTTGACCAGACCTCCTATCTTTGATGGAATCAATTTTGCTTACTGGAAAGTAAGAATGATTGCTTTCATTCAAGGAACTCTGGGAGATGATGTCTGGGACATTGTTGAAAATGTTTACACTTTTCCTACAAAACCAGCCACTGAAGGAAGTAATGAGAGGGTTAAGAAAGCATTAAGTTAGTTCACTCAGGAAGAGAAACAAGTTTCTCGAAATAATAACAAAGGAAAGAATGCCATATTTATGTCCATAAATGAACATGAGTTCAAAATAATCTCATCTTGTACCACTTCTAAGGAAGCTTGGGACACTTTGGTTACTGCTCATGAAGGTGACACTAGAGTTAAGGCTGCTAAAACTCAAATGCTCATTAAACAGTATAATTCCTTAATTATGTCTGAGAGTGAGTCATTTGATGACTTTTATATGAACCTGACTGATTTTGTGACAAAACTGCATGCTAATGGGATAACTTATAATAGACAAGAAATTGTATCTAAAATTCTGAGATCATTACCACAGAAATTTGATAACAAAAGATATGATATTGAGGAAATGTGTGATATTAATCTCACTCCTGAACTACTCAGTAGTAAATTAAGAACTGTGGAAATGGAACTGGAATTTAAAAAAAAATTGACCCAATCCCATAGGAAACAGACTAGTTCCAATCTAAGCTTTTCTTTTAAATTGATAAAACCTAAGTTTAATACTTCCAATGATGACTCTGATGAGGAATGCGATATAGAGAGTTTGGACAATCAGATTTCCTTAATGTCAAAACAGTTTAAAAAAATCATTAAGTTTAGAAACAAAGTGGCAAATAAACAAGGCAAGTCCAATTATCCAACTCCCTCTAATCACAGACCTCATGAGAAAAGCCATGAAAAAAATCACAAGGAATCTCACATTAGACCTAACAGAGACCTTAAGAAGAGTGAATTCTATAGATGTGGTAAACTAAGACACATTGCACAAGACTGTAGAGTTAACTTGAACACTCAAAACAAGAACACTAGAGCCAACATTGGCAAAACGTGGGATGATTCAAGTGACTCTGAAAATGAGGAATCTGAGTCATCTGATGTTTTTGATCCTTGCATGTCTTTCTTTGACAAGATTATATATAATGATGATATGCCTGTGCTTGTTAGTGAGGATGAATCGAATAATTCTATGTCTGATGTTTCGAATATTGATGTTTCTGGTTTAGATCCTTTGATTACTGAGAATATTGTTATCTCTTCTTCGGGGTGTGTGAGTCAAAGGGAAAGCGATAATGACGATGTCAATGGGTGTGTGAGTTCAAAGAATGAAGCCTTAGGGGTCACTTCACACACTACACTTAGTGACTCGGACAGTGAAGACCTCCCAGACATTCACACACTTTATGCTAAAACTCTCAAGAAAAGCGCTAGACTAGAAAAAATTGTGAAAGATCTCACCAAAAAGTTGGAAGACCTAAGCCTGATGGTCAAACTGAATGCTGAAGAGTATACCACCCAATGTTTAACTCATGAAAGTGAAATTAAAGTGTTTGATGAAAAACTCAGAAATTTGACTGAAATAAATGAAACTCTGGAGAAAAAATACAAAGGGACATTGTTAGAATTGGAACAAACCAAAGAAAAGACAACAACTGTTTTCAAAAAATTTACAAAATTTGAAAATAATTCTAACTGTTTTGATGAATTTGTTGCTGAATCTAAAACCAATTTGATGATCGAACTGGAATAGGGTTTTGCCCCAATTTGAAGACACAAACAAAATCTTTTGAACCTATCAAGTTTGTGTCAGGAGGTAAAAGACCTATTGAAACATGTCAAGATTTTCATTGCCTAAAAACTGAGTTTGATTCAAAACATCAAAATTTTAGCATTGGGGAATCAAGTTGCTCTAAACATAAAAGTTCACCTAAGGCTAAATATGGTTGCCCCTTGATTAGAAAGAGTGAATCTACATTCAAACCCGTACTACCTAGGAATAGAGTTCAACCTCAAAATTCCTCAAAACATTTGTTTAGAGACTTTCCTAAGGAGACCCCAATTTTGAGCAATCTTTATTGCTCTTACTGCGATATATATGGTCACTCTTTTTATGGTTGTTATGCTAGGAGACTTATCAAACCTGTCTGTAATCCTTATATCTATCAGAATTTTAACTATTCCAGGAGGAGCCGCAACAATTATGTACTTCCTAGACAACCAGACAAAAACTCTAATTATAGGAAGAGAAAGACCAAACCTAAAAGAACATTTCCTAGAAGGATGCGTAAAAATCTTCCTAAACCAAATGCTCAAGTCTTTCACAAAATTCGAAATCATACACAACATTTTTCAACAAAAATCCAATGCTCGCAAATTTTATCAATTGAGAGATAATAGGTGCAAAATGAAAACTAGAGCAATTTGGGTTATAAAAGATGATCAATTACCTCAGATGAAGTGTAACATAGTTTTTATTGCTTTAAAAGCTGAACACACATCATCTGGTTGGTATTTAGACTCTGGATGTTCTAAGCACATGACTGGTGATGATACAAAACTCTTAAATAAAACCAGCTTTGCTGGTGGAAAAGTCATTTTTGGTGATGGAGTATCAGCCCAGTTCATAGGCAAAGGAACTCTCTAAGAAGATGGACTTCCTATTCTTAAAGATGTTCTTCTAGTTAAAGGTCTTAAGGCCAATATACTTAGTATCTCGCAATTTTGTGACTCAGATCATACTGTTACCTTTTCAAAGAACAATTGCAAAATTTTAAATGAAAAGGGTGAATGCATAATTACAGGATTCAGGACTTCTGACAATTGTTATACGATCAAGAATAAGTCTGAAATCTGTAATGTTGCCAGAATGGATGACAACGAGATATGGCATAACAGAATGGGTCATATAAATTACGAAAATCTTAGTAGACTGACCTCTCAGGAAATAGTTAGAGGAGTTCCTAAAATCAAACCCAAACCTAACATTGTCTGTGGTTCTTGTCAGGAAGGTAAAATTATTAAGGAACCCCATAAGAAAGTTAATGATATTCTTACCTCTAATCCTTTGGAGCTCATCCATATGGAACTAATGGGTCCCTCCCAAACTGTTAGTCTCTGTGGACACAGTTATATCCTGGTTATGGTTGATGACTTCACCAGATTTACTTGGGTAGCCTTTTTAAAACAAAAGTCTGACACTTTTCAAACTTTCCTAAAAATTCTTCTTCGAATTGAAAATGAAAAGGACACTCAAGTAAATAGAATTCGTAGTGATAGAGGGGGTGAATTCAAAGACACTGGTATCATTGAATACTGTGACTATAATGGTTACAAACACGAATTCAGTTCTTCTAAGACTCCTCAACAAAATGGAATTGTCGAGAGAAAGAATCGTACCCTTCAAGAAATGGCACGAGTTATGTTACATGTCAAGAATTTACCTAAATACTTTTGGGTAGAATCTATTCGTACTGCATGTCACATCATAAATAGGGTCTATCTTAGAAAGAATTCCAAACAAACTCCTTACGAACTTTGGCACAATAAAAAGCCTAATCTTAAGTAACTTAGAACTTTTGGCAGTACTTGTTATGTATGCAAAGATAGGGAACACTTATCCAAATTTGAGAGTAGGGGAGATAAAGCTATATTTTTAGGATACTCATCTAACAGTAGAGCCTATCAAGTGTATAACCTTCGCACTAAAACCTTGATGGAATCCATAAATGTAATTGTAAGTTACACTACTGTAGAGAACAAGACTGGTGAATCAGCTATTGAGTAAGAGTCTACAAACACTTTAGAAAATGACTCTTCTGAAATAGATATTTCATTACCAATTGAGATTCCCGGAGTACCTAACTGGGTTTCTAAAGATTATCCCATAAATAACGTAGTTGGTAACCCTAGTGATCCAGTGCGTACAAGATCCCAACTTAGAAATTATGCACATTATGCATGTTTTGTTTCCCTCGTGGAACCAAAGAATGTAAATGAGGCATTGAATGACTCTCACTGGATTTCTGCTATGCAGGAAGAACTTCTTCAATTTGTCAATCATGATGTTTGGTATCTTGTTCCTCGTCCTGATCACAAAAAGGTTATTGGCACACGTTGGATTTTTAAAAATAAGACTGATGAAAATGGGATAATAATTAGAAATAAAGCCAGATTAGTTGCTTAAGGATACTTTGAAATTGAAGGAATAGATTTTAACGAGACTTTTGCACCTGTTACTCGTTTAGAATATGTTCGTCTGCTCTTTGCTATAGCTTGCCACATGCATTTTATACTTTACCAAATGGATGTCAAATCTGCATTCCTTAATGGAATATTCACTGAAGAGACCTATGTAGAACAACCTAAAGGGTACATTGACCCTCAATATCCAAATCATGTATTTCGTCTTAAAAAGGCTTTGTATGGCCTTAAACAAACTCCTAGAGCTTGGTATGAGCGTCTTTCCAGTTTCCTCTTAGATAAGGGTTTCAAAAGAGGTGGAAATGATCAAACCCTTTTTGTCAAACATTTTGACAAACACATCACTACTTCTCAAGTTTATGTTGACGATATTATCTTTGGATCAACTTCTCCCTCATAAGTAAAATCCTTATCTGAAATTATGCGCAAGGAATTTCCGATGTCTCTTATGGGGGAGTTGCAATTTTTCTTAGGTCTCCAGGTCAAACAAAATTCAGAAGGATTATTTGTCTCGCAATCTAAGTACACTTTAGAGATAGTAAAGAAATTTGGCCTAGAGAGTGCTAAAGATGCTAGAACGCCCATGAGTACTACGATAAAATTGTCGAAAGATGAAAATGGAAAATCCGTAGATCCTACTCTATATCGTAGTATGATAGGAACCTTACTATATCTTACTGCCTCACATCCTGATATTATGTATGATGTGTGTGTATGTGCTCGTTATCAAAATAACCCTATGGACAGCCATTTGAATTCTGTTAAACGTATCATTAAATATGTGAAAGGCACTCTGAATCTAGGACTTTGGTACACTAATGACACACCAAGCACTATAATTGGGTACACTGATGCTGACTAGGTTGGGTGTACTGATGATAGTAAAAGCACATCAGGAGCATGTTATTATATAGGTAATAACTTGGTAGGATGGAGTAATAAGAAATAAAACTGCACATCACTCTCGACAACTGAATCTGAATACATAGTCGCTGGCAGCTGTTGTGCTCAATTACTGTGGCTTAAACAAATGCTAAGTGATTATGGTATTCAAGAAAACCAATTGCATCTCTAGTGTGATAATCAAAGTACGATTAATATTTCTAAAAACCTTGTTCAACACTCGCGAACAAAGCACATAAAAATAAGACATCACTTTATACGCGAATTGGTTGAAACTAAGGAATTAGAAATCAAATATCTTCCTACTGATTTGCAACTCGCAGATATGTTTACCAAACCTCTAGATTATAATAGATTCATTTCTTTGCAAAAATCTATTGGTATGGTTTGTGCTGAGTAATACCTTTGCTGATTATCCAAGTTTTTCCCTTTGTCCATTTGAGACAAAATGGGGGAGAAATTTGAGTCTTTATGAATATTTGTATATATGCTAAACTGCTTGATCTTAGTAATTCATTGCAGGTTTTTGTACAGTTTTTCTCAATTGATGTAATAGGGTATTCAATTGTTAATAGTTGAGTTATGTACTTTTGTTTTCTAGGATTTGGGTAGATAGAATCTTTATAGGAATAGGTTTTTCTTATCTTTTCGTCGCCCTACGAGTCCTAGTTGACTCAAAGGAGATTTTATCGCATATTTCCAAAGGGGGAGATTGAAGCCCTTATACTCTTGACTCACTTGAGTCTATATTGTATAAGAGATCATCTAGTTTGGAAATTAAGACAAAATTATGTCTATCCTAGAAACCAAAGAACCTCAGAAATTGGATTGCTATTTCATTCATTTATCTTGTAGTGATAAAGACCAAATTACCAACACCCACACACAGTAGAATGCATCATATACATGTCGTATTGCATATTTATGTGTGTACATATGTTGAGCATGTTTAAATCCCTAAATTTGATTTTTAAATATTTTTTGGGATTTTATAAACATTTTTTTAATAAAGGTTTTATTCATCAAAACTAGGTTTTAAAAGTTTGTGGGTTCAATCTATAATTATGGTTTAATGGGTTTTTTGGCTCAAAGTTGGTTTGGGTAGAAACCAAAAGCGGCAGAGAATTAAGGGTGTGGTTGTAATTACTTTTAGACGCGCGTTTTATATCACCTTACTGATCAACACCTGTTGCTTACTGATTGGTGCATTTTGTGTTTCTTTACTAAGTATACAATCGCGTATCTTTACAACCGTTGGATCAAACCTTATCAACGACCTGCATGCTTTCTTGGGTAATCCCCGTGTATCCCTCCTGAACCAATCAGGTGACTTTTAATCACCGCTTTCGGTGAGCCCTTGGATTTAAGTCATTCCAGCTTGACTCAATCTTTACCCTTGTTTTTGAACCTGCTTCTCGATCCTTCTCTTCGTCTTATAAAAGGGACCCTCCTCTCAATCGTCTAAGACTTTTGGTCAGTTCTTTCCTAAGAGAAAAAAAGAGAGAGTAGAGAGAAGAGAGGGAGAGAAGAGAGAAATCAGGGAGAAAGAGAAAGTTAGAAACCCTAACCCTAACCCCTGTTCGTCAATCCTCTTCCAAACCAAACACTTCTCTAAAACTCGTACATATCCAAAACACTACCCTGAGTGTTCTTGAGTTTTTGAGAGATATTTTTATTTTTGTAACCTCTTGTTCATTTGATCTTGTTCCCAACTTAAACTGTTTACTTAGATCTATTTTCTTCCTCATAAAAATTTCATATCTATGTTCTGCATGTTACATCACACTTAGATCTACATGTTTTATTTCTCATCTTGAGAAATATATTGTTGATTCTTTTTTGAAAATTGCTTTTAACTTGGAAATCAACAATAAATGTTTTCTGTTTCTATTTCTCTTAAAACTAAACCTTTGACCTAGTTTGGAATCACACTTGGAGGTTTTCAATCTCGAAAATCTTTTTAAAACTCTGAGATTGAATAAGATCTTGACTGTCTTCTAAGCAAGATATCCGTGGATTCTGGGATTGATTTAAAGGTCAAAAAGGTTCAAATTTAGTGAGAAGAGAGAAAAAGAAAAATCACTGCATATAGCCTTATATGTAATTTCCTAGGACTGTTTCTATTTAATAAGTGTGAGTGTATGCATGCATGTTTTATAGAGCACGTCCACAAACACTTTCACCCTACAACACGAAAAGTGTCGGTAATAAGATCTTGTGATTAAGAGTCAACGTAAAGTGCTGGAACAAATCAGAAGTTAACAAACTGGGAGAACAACATCTACAATCAGAACTGCAGAGAAGTTATAAGGATACCAGAGGGTACATTCCTAAACTTATATAGGTCTGAGTTGTATGCATGTTAGTTATATAGTTTGTAACTCGTAAATTTTTTTTAGTGGATTTTTTATTTTACTCCGTAGAGGGAGTCGTGGATGTTTCCTCTATTGGTGAGGTTTTACCACATAAAAAATCGTGAACTTAATCTTTCTACATCTCCTCATCTCATTATTGGTTGTGCTGAGTTTAAAGTTTGTTTAAACTGTTTTATAAACCTGTTAGTAAAATCTTGAATAGATCTCGTACATACTGTTTTGTTAAACACACCTTGTGTTCAAATAGTTTTGATTTTTAAGAAAAGAGTTTCTTCAAAAAATAGCTCGGAGTTACTTAAATAGTTTATTTTTAATAAACGGCTTTAGTAACATATTTTCACCTTCGATACAAATGACCGTTTGTCCGCCTATTAGGATGCCGATTGGGCTAGGGATGTAGATGGTTGTAGGAGCACTTCTGGTGGGTGTTCTATTTTGGTTCTTCTCTTGTCTCTTGGTTGAGGAAGAAGTAAAACTCCATCTCTTTGTCCACTGCGGAGGCTGAGTACATCGCCGTCGGGAGTTGTTGCACGCAACTCTTGTGCATGAAGCAGATGCTGGAGGATTATGGGATTTCACAGGACACCATGACCATTTCCTGTGATAACACGAGCGCGATACACATATCCCGTAATACAGTACAACATTCGCGCACAAAGCACATCAGGATAGGCAATCATTTTATATGTCAGTTAGTTGAGGAGAAAGTCGTATCCCTGAGTTTCGTACCCACCGACCGATAGTTAGCCGATATTTTCACGAAACCTTTAGATGCCCTTAGATTTGAGAGTCTTAGGAAGTCTTTGGTTATTTGAACAGTTGACCGAGGGATTGGTCTATGTCTAGGATAGGATACTTTTTCGTGTTCTTATCATATGCCTCCTATTGTTAGTTTGTTTTATATGTACTATTGCTTGTTGTACAACTATTTATTTATTCTTTTGAAAAATCCAAAAATATTTTCTTTTTACAAAAATTTTAGAAAAGCTCAAAAATATTTTTGTATTTTTTTTGCACATTTTATGGATGAGCATTTAAGATAGCAAAGTCACAATTTCATTCCATTTATCCATGTGACTGTTTGATAGATATTTGAGATGCTACATCATTTCATCCATGTACTTTACATTGTTTGGAGTCTTTGAGATGTGATTAGTGATATCTTTCTACATGTTTTACTCATATCTCCTTTATTTCACACATGCATGGCTATATTTGATTATTGCACTTGTTTATCACATATTAGGCTTGAGTGTTTCCATCTCAATTCTGTCTCTACAACGTACAATATGCAATAAAACTTGATAAGATTGGAATGCATGTAAAAACCGTTTTGGTGAGACTGCGTGATTATTTGAAAAAATGGGGAAGGGCCGCGGAAGGTTCATTTAGCCTTTGAGATTCTAAGCCACCGTTAAAAAGGACCTAAAAAATGGAGGAATTTTATTATTCGGGGTCCAAAGAGGTTAAAAGAGCCCGAAAATATTTAAAGGCAATAAAAAGCAATTCATGCCAAATATGGGCCACTAGGTTTCACCATCTATTCTCCAAAGTTTGAGAATTTAGATTACCTCTATAAGAAAATATTTATGAGGGAGTTTGGTTGGAGAATTTAAATGGTTTTGCACTTTCTTGATGGTCCTGAAAAAGCATGAAATTGTTTTGGACGTTATTGGAATGAAAATCACTTTGAGCTTTGATTTGTTGATTTTATTGAGTTAGTGTCTCATATTTCCAAATTTTTTTACACCAAAGGAAGACTTTAAGTTCATTCGTTAGGAGTATCCGATATTCATCGTGCACATATGTCATGTTTGTATGCATTGATTTTCCTATCGAATCTGTTCATACCAATTCATTTACGCTATCATCGACTTGGTTGCTTTGTACTCATTCATGGTGTGGTTCTTTGTTTATATATTTTGTGTGAAAAATTTTGAAAAATTCAAAAATACAAAGTTTATTATATTGTGACAGTCTCATGTATATCTATTTCTAACTCTCATATCTGTCTATTTGGGGACATCATAAAAAGGGGAAGAAAGAACTATCATATTATGGAGTTTGAGGATCTATTTTAAATTGGTATCTATGTTTAGCTCATTTCAAACTTTATATGTCACTTGGTATTTGCTTTGTCCCATGTGTGTAGGCACTACTTTGATGATCTCTGAATTGCACACCCCTAAGGAGAAAAGCGTTGAGATTCCTGAAGATTCGAAGAATAAACGATGAAGTCTTATTCATTTATATCATTCCAGTTTTGGGTTCATGGAGGGGTAGATTTGTATAGGAATTTTGATATTTGATAATTCAGATGTTTGTTTTTATGTATGTACCGGCATAGTCATAGGGGGAGATTTGTAAGGACATTTTTGTCCTTTATCAATTGTACGTCGTACGCCGTTACACCAATGAAGATATTCAAGATTGCATCTACATAAATGGATCCGAATAAGCTTCTTCTTTCATGGAATCAATTTTCTGGACAACCGAATCGGTCCGCCTACTTTAAAAAGGAACCGGTCCTCCCCGGACTGATCTGCCCCTTTTGGAAAATGAACCGATCCTCACACGGATCGATCCGCCTCAATCTGGACCAATCCTCCTTACACTAAACCAGTATACCCCAGATTGATAACAAATTGAAGAAGCTCCTTGAGAAAACGAACCGGTCTGACCTTGGACCGATCCGCATCCAGACCGAACCGGTCCGCCTGGGATAAATTCGAGCATATCGCGCTGAAATTTTTTAGGCCCAGTGTTTTCTTTTATAAACCAACTTCGGGGATTGGTTTAGTAAGACTGACATAGACGATTTTCAGAGTCCAAAAATTCTAAGTCTTCATCTTTGTGAGTCCCAAGACTCATGTTTGATTCACACAAATTTCCAAACCCTTGTGAATCTGTTTGCAACCCAAGAACACATACGTGTGTCTGTTCATACCCTTATGGAGAAGACCGTCCTTCTTTTTCATTGTTGCCCTCCTGGAAAGGGAAACTTCCAGCCGCCGACTACAGATCTGACGCCTACGGGTAATTCTGTATCACTATATTTTCATTGTAATCCGAGAAATTGTATGTTATAATATTATAATGAAAATAAATGGTTTTTCCCCTTTGGGGGATTTTTCCTCACATGTGTGTGTTTGAATGTTCTTGCATGTTTCATCATCTTGTTCAACCACATATACCTGCATGTTTAGGACTTAACTGATAAAACTGAGTTTAATTAAAATTTCTATTTGAATGCACGCGCACTCTATCATTCTTCTTCTCTTAAAATATTAAGCCAACATGATGTCGAGCTTGAAAATTACATTAAACAAATGGATTTTCATAATGAAATTTTTACCAAAGCCAATTGTATATTTGAATATTGGAAGCATATTTCCTTGCTCTTTGTTTATTAAAAAGGTAACACAAGGGATTATGGATTTGATATACTTTCTTTCGAGGAAATTAAATTCAGATCCGAGCAGCTACAAGAGGAAACTAAAGACTCCATTCCAATTCTAAAATAACACGAGAATTTTATATTAAAGATGTATCAAGATTTTGCCTATTTGGATTCTAAGCAAAATTAAATTACTTCTTTTTGTAATACATTACACAAATTTGTTACTTATGCATTTTTATAATTATTATTGCATCCAAAGAGTGTAACGTTATGTTTCATATCTTTTATGATTTCTAGACTTTGAACGCCCAAATGGAAATATATTATTTTATTAAATACCTGTTGAAGACTTGAAATTAAGCCAATGTATTGTAAATATTTAATGTATTTTCTCATTTGTTTGGTATTTAATTTCTACATTTTACCAAGTTTGTCATCTTGGTGTAATATTTATATCATCCATTTAATGGTCATTTTATGCTTTAACAAAACTTGGTATTTTGCATGTACTTGTAACTGTTTTGTACTTTTGGATCTACAAAAAATTCAATTTTGGTTGATTCTACTTGCATGTTATATTATTGGCGGTGGTCCCACTAAATCCCAGTGCATATGCAGAAAGATCCAAATGATAACTTTTTGTTTCCAATTGGAATGATTAATTATTAAAAAATGATAAGCTTTTTCCATTCTCTTTGTAGTAGGGATTATAGATAAACATCCTTACTTAGAGATAAACCTCCACAATAAGAAACAAGAGAAGGATTCATCCAAGATTAGTTACACTACAAAGGAGTATGAGTAGTTAACCACTCTAATTTAAGACCAAGGTAAAATGGAGCTTTTATCAAAGACGAAGGAAGCCTTATAGAAGAATATAGGTGATCCAACATGTATTTTGTCAATTTTTAAGTAATTATGAGTTATCTTATAATAGTGATGAGGTTACTTGGTACTGGTTATGGACCAAGTCTGGAAGGACTTATGGGAGCTTTTACACTCACTTTCAGAACCTCTGAGGGAACTATTGTTAAGGATAGAGAGCAAGGCATCATTAAATCATGATTTAACCATTCTAGATACACAAGGTTAAAAATCCAGCTTTTCCCGATTGAGCACATCTGATCAACCTTGAGGTACTAAACATGATCATACTTTTCCATAAATTTGTAGAGCCAAAAATAGTATCTTTCCATAAAAGATCTCAGTGATGTCATACAATTCCTAAAACATGTAAAATAAAACTTGCCTTAAACAGTGACAGTTTGCCAACCAATTTGTTGGTTCGGCGTTAATACACTGTAACACCACCTGACACAGTCGTTGGTTACTCGAGATTTCACTCAACATTTAATGATAATGTCATGTTAGGTATGGCAGTTTGACCGAATAGTTAATGCCCTTTAGGTTCCGGGGGAGTATTCTGAGACTGTAAATACCCCCAAATATCTTTTGAGAAACCACAGGATCTTTGAGCCAAAAAAACATTTTGAAATATTTATTACAAACTAAAGATTTTACTATCATGCACTAATACGTTTGCCCATTTCTTTCCAAGAACTCAATTATTTATTGAGTTAAAACACTATACTACCTACATTTGAGTGTTTACTTGCCTACCTGGGTGTGTTTAAAGTGTCTGTTTCTCTCCTTTTCTAACTAACTTCCTTAGAGATTCATTTATTATCAAGAATATATATATATATATATATATATATATATATATATATATATATATATATATATAGAGAGAGAGAGAGAGAGAGAGAGAGAGAGAGAGAGAGCAAGGCTCCTATACATCATGCTTCTTGCATCACCCATACATCGGACCTAGTTCTAGACCCTAAAAATTTTTTTTTTCAATTTTTTTTATTTTACTCATGGATTTAACCTTCTAATCAACACAGCTTAAAAAAATTAGGTCAAAATATAATTTCTAGTTATTTTTTAAAAATCCAACAAAAAACTGCTAAAAATACCTTATTTGTAAGGGTGTGCACCTGCAGAAATTTTTAAAAAGATGGAAAATGTATTTTCACTTAATTTTTTTAATATGTGTTTATTGAAAGGTTAATTTCAATATAAAAAAAATTGGAAAATATATTTCTTAGGCCTAGAACTAGGTGTGATATATATATATCCTTGAGTTCATACCTTGTCATTAAGAGCACATTTACTATTCTATTATCAAGTTTTACGCATTGGTTTATCCTTAAACATCCTATCAAAGAGAAATATCATTTTACATTTAGCGACTCTATTGGGGAGGTATTATCTTAGAATCTTAACTTTGACAATGTTCAATGTGAATATAAGGATAATAATATTCCTGCTATGGAGGTTCCTCTAGTTCCTGCTTCACAGGAATTTCCCACATTGGCAAAGCCTCCATAAGTATCATAATGGGGACTAACCAAATGAATCACCTCATGTCCAAATTTATGGAATTTTTACAAACTCAATTTGGAATGGAAATATTTGGGTTAAGGATAAACCCAAGCTCTTTCACTATTCTGGTTGCACCACATATTGTTCCTTTTATGGGAGCACCTATTCCACCCGCAAGACCCGCTGGTGCCTCTAGGATTAATATTGTCTCTACAATAACCGTTAGAGAACATGTTGTTGTTAATGTCATGCATGTGGTTTCTCTTCCAATAACCAAGGTTGTAGAGTCACCTACCACACCTTCCTTTACCATTGAAGAGGTCAAGAAAGAGATGATAAAAATGTTGGCATTATCCTCACAAAAACCTAATAAGGCATTGTATATTTACAATGATTTATACTCCTTACCCAAAGGATTACAACAATGAACCTTGTCCTGAGGAATACATTCCCATAATTTTTTTGAAGTTTAATGGCAAGGGGGGAAACCCAAAGGAGCGCATAAATAGATTCGTTGAGAACCTTAGTGCTAATTTCAAAAACAAAAATTATGTCTTAAGGAGTCTTCAAAATCCATTTCCGATAAATCTTACACATGGTACTCTCACTTAACCCTAAGGAGTGTGGCTACGTACAAATATATGCACATTCAATTTCTCAAGGAATTTTTTCTGGAAGATGATGAGTTCACTCTGGCACATCTTTCTAGAGAGACGCATCGACCAGGTGAGGAGGTGATGAGCTATATCAGAAGATTTAAGGAATGATTATTGGACATGAGAGAATATGTTGCGGAGAGAAACCTTCTACAAATTTGGGTTGGGGGGTACTGATGGAGTATATTTTTCATTTGATAAATGAAACTCGAGAAGGAACCTTCAAAGTATTAATGAGAGATGCCCAAAACATCTCCCTGATTGTTCTCCCCAACCCTATTGTCCCATAGAATCCACATGCCAACCAATAAGGTATAGGAGGACAATCACCATGAGTAAAAGACATATATGGTGGCAAGGGAGATGAAGATGGTAATGAGTAAAAGAATAAGAAAATAGGAGTTAGTTTGATAGATAATATCCACCCATATTGCCTTGCTCCGTTGAAAAGGTAATAAGTTGTTACAACATTACAGTTACAGATGGTTTAGTTTATCCACCAAATAATTCTACACCTTATGCTCTAGGGGCATACGTGTAAGATGACCCTAAGTATTTCCACATTCATTGGAGTGTTTTCTACCCTATGATTTCATGCTTTAGTTTGAGGAGGGTTATCAACAAACATATGTTGGTTAAATTCTTGCACATTTCCTAAAGGTAATGATAATAATAATCCTTTTCCAGCACATGGGGCACACACGGTGTTGGAATTTGACAAGGAAAATGTAACTCAGACGAAAAGAGAGATAAGAGAGGAAGAACAACTTCAAAGAATGTAATACAGTTGTTTAGTAGGAATGTCCAACATGGTCATTGCCTATGATGAACTGAGATTAAAGATAGTGAGGAGGTCTATCAAATGGATGAGTATGAGGTGGATCCAAGATTGGATTATCGAGTTGTTTTGAAGTCACAAAAATTTTAATGGTTCTTCGTCCATGTTGGAATTTCATAAGAAAGAAAGTTAGAGCTACTGCAAGAAATTCTAGACATAGCGAGAAAAATCACTGTTCCTTCGCTAAGATGGAAATGACCTATGTCAAAGTTGGTACACAAGTTTATGTTTGAGATATCTTCTCAAACGCATATAGATAGATCAGGTTCCCTTACAACAAACCTTTTTACGTGACAACATGCATTAATGGGACCATCTTTTCAAGTGATTTAATGGACGTAGGAGCATTGATCAATATCATGCCAATTGGCTCATTTTAGGCAACTAATATTTTTTAGATTAGGTTGATCGCGATGTCATTTTCAATCTTAATATATGATAGCCAAATATTCAAATCCATTAGTTATATGAGTGTTGGAATAATTATGGGTAGCCTCCCATCACACATCAAATTTCATGTGATTGATCCACATCCTGCCATATTTTGGTACGGAGAGTTTAGATACACAACCATGGATTAGTTCATTTGATGTATCATTAATGTTCCAAAGCCAATGTAAAAGGTAATGAGATTGTGATTTAGGCAACCAAGATACCTTTTTCCAAAGAGGAAGCACACTTGGTAGATGTTGGTTTCCACACTGAGCTGAATGAGGATATGCACATTCTTATAAGGCGTATCGAGTGGGAAATTCTTTGGTATAAAGAGTGCGCAATTCTTAGACTTGGTGGTGGATCGACAAAGAGTTCAGATGAACCGATATAAGCATAAATCCATCCTTAAAACGCCTTATCCCAAGACATAGATATAGTTAAAAAGTTTTTCTGGAAAGATTTCCCATCTGAAAATATTTTTCCTAGATCTATTTAAGATCACTCATCCGTTGATACAGCTATTGCAAAATACCACATAAAGTGAATGGAAAGAACCACAACAAGAAGATTTTAAAAAGCTTAATATATTTCTTACTTTTCCGTAAAAGATGATTCTAACTAGAGGTGGAGTACATTTGCTACTTTATCTTACCTAAACTATGAGTTACATAGGTGTGATGATATCACAAGAGGTTACGGACAAAAGACACGTGTATATTATCTAAGAAGAATCATCCATGGTCCCGAAGAAAGATATAATAACATGTAGAGGTATTTCTTTATCTTTACTTTTTTTCTCCAAAAATCTTATACATTATATGCTATCTTCCTCTCTTCACATAGTGACAAGATGTGTTCAAATTAAGTTTTTACTCTTGTAATACCCCGTAATTTTAAAGGTATTTAAATTACACAATGGATGTAATTTGGTAATTTGAGGAATTTCTGTGAATAGAAATTCTGGGATTAATAAGTGAAATTAAATAAATTTAATATTATAAAATGAATAGTAAATATTAGCTTTCGAGTGTCGGATAAATATTTACATCATTAATATTTTCTTACGAGACTAAGTATATAAATAGATTATATTATTACATGTCGAAGTTAGTGAAAGAGACAAAGGAATTATTTTAAATTAGAAAACATGCGTATTTGGATGTGTTGGGTTTAATTAGTGAATTTTAGTCAAGTACCTCAGATGGAGATTTCGACTGCGCCATTAGGTTAGGAATGGCCGAGATAGTCAAAATAGAGTACCCGGGGGTAGTATTTGGGTTTCGAACATTTTTGGAGTAGTAGGGGCTCGTAAACGGGTACACGAGTCATTTAATAATTGGGCATTTACCCAAATTCGGGTTTAAGAACTTAACAACCCCTTTCCCCTTTCATTATCATCCCTAAGAGAGAGAAGAGAGTAGAGAGAAGGAAGAGAAGAAAGAATAAGAAGAAGAAAAGAAGAAGAAGAGAAGGAAAATCCGTCCAATTTTGCGGGAATCGACTCGGGGTCGTCGGATTTATTCCACGAGGCAAGTGTTTAACTTGCGTATTGATTGAGTGTGTTCATTTCTCATACTATATTTGGTTTGAATTAAATGATTTTCGGACTGAAATTTGGTAGATCGTACGGGTTTTCGAAAGAATAAGACGGATCTAACCCGATTAATAACCAATTTGTGAATCTTTGAAATTGTTGAAATAAATTGTTGGAAATCGGTTCTAGGATGATTAGAACCATTTTTATGTGTGTATTTATGGTTGTTTGAGATTGGTTGATGATGAAAGAGGAGATAAAAAGCTTGGAGGTGTTTTAATGGAGGTTTCGTGTTTTGGAGAAGAAGGTGAATAGTGACCAGCCCACTTCCGGACTGTTTCGGACAAGAAGACAGCCGATTCAGCTCTCGGTCAAAACACGAAAGTTGTAGGTAATTTCGATACGGTCGTGTGAACGCTGGCCGCATAATTTTCTGATTTTTCTTCGAATTGTTATGATTTTTACAAGATGGAAGTTCCGGGGTGAAATCACCAACTCGGAAATGCACTCGGAAATTGGAAAAATAAAGGCTAGAATTACTTGGAGATAAATATTTGGGGTTCCTAAAAATAAATGGAGACTTCTAAATATTTTTTTCAAATGAGATGTATGTTTTGGGTTAATCGAAAGTAAAATTAGAGACTCACCCAAATAGGGGTGTTCGTGAGGAAAAGTAATTAAAGAGGTATTTAGGTGGGAAATTTTATATAATTAATTGTGAGCCTAGAAAAGATATTTAAATACCGAACTTGGTTAAGTAAAATCCTACGAGGAGACTAGGATGAAATGTAGGATACGTATTATAAAGAATTAAGCGATTACTCTATGCGTCTATGGACGACGATTATTATAAGTGAGGAGATACCTAAAGAATTAAGAGACGTAGTGCTTATGTTAATTATTATTATGAATTGATACATTCGAGAATTTATTGTACAAATCTTTATGAAGTGATTAAGGAGGAATTTGAGTATTAAAGAAGAGAGTATGTATTGGAAGAGTATTTTAAGTGTATGAATATTTATATTATTAAGAAAGGGAAACACTTGAGGTTATTGGTAATCGCTATCGAGTTGGAAATTCATAGCCATATTATATTGGGAAGTGATTTAGATTTTATAGAATATATCGTTAAATTTATATATGTATAAATCAAATAAATACATAACGATGTTATTCGTGTTACCATCGTATGGTGATAAGAGTTAAGAGATAAAATACTGAAGATTATTTATAATCGATAAATACGAAGAATAGTTAAGTTATATAAATACTGCGTATGAAAGTTATTATATGGGATATGCGTATGCCCCCAATATTATCTTTACAAATACGGGATAATTAAATACCTATGGGAAAATTATATATATAGGTGAGATAAATACCTATCGTCATCATATGATTGTGTAAATGCATCATTGATGTTATATTTATATATGTGGAAATGTTTGCCTATATTATTGTTTATGATGTGTAGGACATACCTACCATATTTTCTATCACGGGAGGTCGGTTTACGATAAAGGACTATCTAATCTTGTGTGCCTACGGGGGGGTTTAGATTAAGTACCTAAAGAACACAGGTCTTTGAATGACTTATTTTGAGTTAATAAGTTTTGCAGACCATGGGAGCGTAGGTATGTGCGTGACCCGTGAGTCCGGGACTATGTTCGCCTCCAATATGTGTGATTTTTAGTTTATTGATACAGTTCCTATGTGATTCGAAACACGTGACCCTTATGTACGTGATGTACCGGGATGAGATAGAAGAGTATGAGTGCAGCACAGTATATTCGAGGGGTGCCAGTGTGTTTATATGTACTGAGAATAAAATACATGTACACTTGTGATGTTCCACTGTTGCTTGGTAAATGAAAACGCCTAAGCTACTTATATTACGATTCGGTGGATTTATTATTATACTTGTTGCGTGTAGTATATTGTTATATATGTGAGATGTGTTATCATATAACGTGACCTAGTATAAAAAGGAAAATGAATAAACTGTGATACTACTTTCGGGAAGTTAATACCCAGATGTATATGAATTATGAATCATTGATGATAATGGGAACTAAAAATAAAATACAGGATAATATAGAATGTTTATATGTACTAAGGACTTAATGGATCCCGACGATCAACATTGTCATGTACTAGTGTATCGGGGGGGGGGGGGGTCCTTGTTTGGGATTTCGCTTGCGAGACACCCCACGCACGAATGTAACAAAATGTTGAGAATAGGGTGAAGTTTAATTCTTCGTACTTAGATTAATAAGTATTATTAGAAGATGGTAAATACATTAGTTAGGCAGGGTAGCTTAACTAGGTTGTTTAAAAAACATGCGATAGTTGTGCACTAATAGAAGAGGGGTGAGGTGTAGCTCATGAGAGAGCGATATCAGTTTAAATATGAGAAATAACATATTTTAAAATATGGATTTTATGCACTTGCTAAAATATTTTCAACAATCGGGCTCTGACCTGTTTTCTCTACTTTTCCCCTCTCTTGCTATATATATATATATATATATATATATATATATATATATATATATATAGGTGTCCAGACACAAAGACGCCTGGATAATAATTCATTCAAGTCAGACGTTTGCTGCAGCACCTGTAGATGAAAGCAGGTTTATTGTAGACGCTTCCATCAATGAAATATAGATAGGAGGTACTATAGTCATATTCGGGCTAATGGCCCAACTGTACTCATCTATTCATTTACCGCCTTTTGTGCGGCATTCGATTTGGTTGTATTATTGTACCGAGTGTTCGGTAATTTTATTCTATTTCATTTCAGTCGTTGCATATAAACTGTTGTAATTATTTTGTTTGAATGGTTTGGTTAAAAAGATTAGTTAATTAAAATTTGACGACGGCCTAATAGGATATTAGTAATTTAAATTGGTCTTCGACAGTGATGCTGAGAATGAACCATATGAGACTCCTGTTTTAATTTGATATAGGAGTGATCTCCCGGTATTTTATTAGGCGGGTTGTCACAACTCCCACGATTAATTTTAATTGGGAGAGAAGAAAGGAGGTTCGTTAAACGTTTTGAGTATGATATGAAATGTGTGTTCCCTCACGCAATCAATATCCAAGCCTATGCAGATCTTTTGGCTAGGCATGTTCGAGCTACCTAAAGAAGATATTCCAAGTGATGGTTTACAAGACAATATTTATGAAGCAAATTTAAAATAATGATCTATGGAGTTTGATGGTTCATATTCTAGTAACAAGGGAGGATAATGTGCTATCTTATCTTGGGGAAAGGGAGATATTACTCAGTCCTTTAAATTGGAATTCCCTTATTTAAATAATGAGGAATAATATAAAGCATTGATTTTTAGGTTTCTCAAAGAATTACAAAGAGGCATCCGTTCACTTTGTATCAAAAGAGATTACAAATTGGTGGTTAAGAAAAGGAATAGGTAATATATGTTGAAGTATCTCATCTTGGCACCTTACAAAACCATCATCCAGAGGTTGATAAAAAAAATTAAGAGGTCAAAGTGGAGAGGCAACCATTGACAATTAATCATCATGTTGATGCATATTCCACAATTGCACATAAAGTTATCATGGATGGTGAGTGTAAAACTATTATGATCCATCTTATAACAAATGCATCATATGTACTCCAATTATTCCCTAGCGATGATGATTCATGTTAGACAGGGGAAGTAAGGAAGAATTTGGAGGTAATAACTGGTAAGATGAAAATAATTGAGTTAGCACAAAATTTCCTTCTTCAAAGAATTTTATACTACAAAAATCCCAGGGGCATGCTTTCGAGATTCACAAGACCAAAGGAAACATAAAAGTTGTTAAAGAAAACTCATGATGAACATTATGACACCATTGATATTCCCCTTTATGAAAGAATTCAAATAGATGGGTATTTTTAACCTACGCTGAAGTATTACACAACAAAATATAGAGAGAGTTTCCTTAATGTTAAGCTTTCTTTCAACTGGTTGAATGAAACTTATTGGAAGATCAAACGAAATAGAGGAAACTTTACATTAATTTTATCAATGATGGAGTTGTTCCAAGTGATAAAGATGATGGCAGATGAATAAGGAGGATGGATCCAAGTTTCCACTTACTAGAGGAGAAGATCTATCACAAAGGTTCTTCAAAAGGTTATTAAAATGCATCATAAAGGAGGAGGAAGATCAAGTACTCAAGCAACCAACTCACATTTGAGGATCCAAGTTGTACGATCAAATCATAACACTTGGATACAATTAGAAAATAATCGAGAAAGATCCATTTGAGTTTGCTCAAAATTGCAAGGCTTGCCAATTTCATGATAACCTCATTGATGTTCCGTCAGTAAAACATCAATTAACAGAAACTCCCTATACATTCCATACTTGGGCATTTGACCTTGTGGTGACAAATAAACCTCCTTTCAAGGGCAAATTTTTTTATTCTCATAGCAGCTAAATGCATTATAAAGTAGGATGAGGCAGTGTCTTTGAAAATGGAAACGTGAAGTGTGGTGGCACGATTCATTAAAGAGTACATCATTTATCAATTTGTCATTCCCAAGGTCATTTTATCTGATAATGAAACTCCAATTATCAAAAGATAAGTGACCATGTTAACAAACAAGTATTCAATTATCCACCACACTTCAACAATGGCATACCCCAAAGGCAATAGTCAAGTTAAGTTCACAAACAACACCTTGCTTAATATTTTAGCCAATATTATAGAAGATTTTACTGGTGTGTGGGATGACATGATCCTTATGGTTCTTTGGGATTATCAAACTACCAAGAGGAAACCATTAGGTTACACACCTTTTCTTTAGTCTATGGATTTGAGTAAATTCTTCCAGTGACGTAGAAGTAATTTATGCTAGATATTCTTTGCGAAGCAACATGATTCCACAGAGTAGGCACGTTCAACTAGAAACACTAGACTGACATAGAGATAATGTAAGAAAGCACGTCCAGATATACACAAAGAAACATTCTAGACCTTAAGAGAACTTGGTGAAACTAAGAAAATTTGTTGAAAGTGACTTAGTGTTTAAAGTTGCAGTTGACCATATTATAGGACTCCCTTTGTAGAAGTTTGCAACAAATTAGGAGGGGTCATATGTTGTTAATCACATGATTCAGTTTACTGTTTAATATAAAAAATTAAGGATGACCGACCTTTTAAAATTAATAAGAAATGTTTAACGGTTTATCATGTATAGACATAACATGTAAATTTTCTCTGCTTTATTCTTTATTTTTTCCTAAAAGCTTACAACTTTTTATAAATAGACAAGTGTTGAACCAAGAAAATGAGTTATGTACACATATGATTAAGAACATAATTCTTTTAGTATTTCACTTGTATAATAGTTACAATGAAAAATTAGGACCATTGCCTAGAAATACAACAAAGAGAGAGCTTATTAAACCATAAACTAGTTTGGAGAAGTAAAGAAACGCTCCATAATCAAAGCACTTACATCTGAAGAAAATTCTTACTGATACTCAGACATGGATGAAATGTTCGATTCAACTTTCACCATCAACTTTAATTCAGGTTCATGCTACTTTCAGGCATTTTCTACAGCTTCTTCGACGATTACCACTTCTTAGTCACCCTTTTCAATATAGGGGCAATCTCCCTAAGTTTTCCTTCCTTGAACCCCAAATCCTCAAAATTCGTGAGGTCTTGAGAATGATAAGTTAGTATGTTAGGATCCTTGAGGTGTCACAAGATGTTGATAAGCCACAAGAAATCAAACATGTCTTTCCTCTGATATTTTAGGAGGCCCATATGTTAGTTAAATACTAATCATTATAAGGCATAATTTAGAATATTCATAACTTTCGATACCATAAATGCCATACTTTGAATACGATAGCCTATTACCGTAGTGTGGTGCCTCACAGAATTAATAGCAAATGTCACATCCCGATTTCCCAAGCATGAAGTTTTTTTTTAAAACAATGCTAATCATAAATAAGCCTAAATGATGATACGAGAAATCGGACACAATTCATTATCGATCATCATATCAAGTGTAGAATAAAGCAAAACCAACAATAAAGGAAATAACATAGAATATATAGTGGTTTGGCTATTAAAATGAGCTTACATACACTTTGGTGCTTCACTGTCACTATATGCGTTGTACAATACAATATGATTGGGCCTAAAGAGGCGTACAAATAAGAGAATGGAAGAGAATACATTAGAACAATGAGTCCATGAAGACTAAATGTGAACTATGAGGCGGATGGAATCCAGGTTGCGTACCGGTAACCACCCTGGTGGGTGTGAATCTGTAGAGAGAGGTAGTATGGAGATTCTGGTAGGGCTCCGCCAAGTAATTCTTTTCTCAATCCCCCAAATTATGAGGTGAGCTCCTCTATTTATAGGGAATATAAGTTGGTGTCATGTGCTTAGGACACATGACATATGGGTAAGTCTGAAGGAAGAATCTTTCTTGGACAACACCTGGTTGTTCAAATAGGGGTTGCGGCCTGTTCGAACCCATGTAATAGCCATCTTGAAGGAGGTGCCATGACCTATCTGAGTCAAGGCAGCAACCAATTCTGACCAAGGCTAGGTATGGTATGAGTAGGGGTTGCAGCTTGTTTGATCCCGTGTTGCGGTCATGTAAAAGGTGGTACTGCGACCATCCTCAGAACAAGTTGTAGTTAATACAAGCCAAGGCCAACTATAAGGGGCGCGCCATGTATATGTGACACCCCACCTAATTAAATATCGGGTGATCATTCATTTATCAAATTAAATCAAAGTGCCCGGTTGGTTCATTCTTAGTATCACTGTCGAAAAATATTTTTTCTTCATTAATCACGTAATAAATAATTAAGTTAAGTGTCAAAACATTTCATTTTTTTAGATTAAGTCCTATTGTTATGATATAACATACGAAACCATTTTTATGAACACAAATAATATTAAATACCAAACCATCCAAGTGGATTAAACAGACTAGATCAATCAATCCAAATAAAATATCCCAAATCACAGGACAACGAAATAATTAAAACAATCCCAACTAAACTAAATACTGAAATAATAAAGAGTACAAGTCTCTCTGAACTAGATAAAATATGGAAATGGGCGATACATGCCCTATCTAATGTTGACTAAATAGAAGATTGTGAAGACAAGGATGAAGTCATCTACTACAAGGACATGCAACTCCCACACTAGTTGCATCACATCAATAGTCCAAAGATCTAAGCCTGACGTCCATGTTACTGGGCACCTGTAGTACATATATATATATATATACAAGAGAAAGAAGAGATGACAGGAAACGGGTCAGAGCCCGAGTGTAAAACAACTTTAAAATAGTTTAGCAAGTATTTAAAATGCTTACCAGTTGATATTACATACATGTTAGTACCTCAACACTCACTTGGAGATTCTCACCCCTCAACTAGTGTGCCGGCCTAACGTACTGCTGAACAAATCTTGATAAAGGTAACCCAGTTCACTAGCCTAACCTAATTTCCCTTCATCAAATACTGTTTCAAGTACACACAACTATAATTTATATCTGATAGCCTTTTCTTATGCATATATTAAGCCAGATATGTTCATCTCAATACAGAATTCAGTTCTCAACCACTTACTTCATTTAATATTAATTATACAATTTTACCTACTTAAAAGCACAGTACATTAATCACAGGTATATATATTTATCACTCACAATATATATACTAATAGGGAACCTAATATAAATCTATGGTGCTGGCCTACTCTGTTATCAAGTCCTTGTACCTCTCGTACAAAGGGAAATACTAGTCTGGAATCACTCTCGAACTGTATTAACACAAAACACACATATTGAAGGCGAAGCATAGTTCCCAGTCACTAAAAGGTCAGCACATACCCTCACGTCTCTTAGGACTATCTGACTATCATTCTCAGATAGCCTGTATCCAGAGATTCAATGTTCTAGGGTAAAGGTCAATATCCCTCATAAGGTCCAATCGAGATAAGACTGTCCCAGTGCGGAAACCTCTGTAATAGCAAGTAGCGCGGGTATGATTACACACAGATATTTACATAATAAATATTCACACCTATATTTATATTATCATCATCCAAATAGGTACACACACAACCCATACTATATTCTAACCATACGCGACACGTAGCGCTCGAGTCCTACGTATAATTAATCCACTCTTACTTTCTCAATTACCGTAAGTCCTTAAGTGATTCTCGACTCTCGAAGTGTATCATCTTGATAATTATAAAATCAGTAGGTGTACGCTATCTACCCTACTAGAATAAGTCGTTCATAATTCTCACAAGGCCTAATTTAATGTACGCAAAATTTCCACTCCATTTTATACCCCCAAAATCCCACGGTTAAATTTCATATAAAATCGTGTTACCCGGACCTTACCTATACCCTACTTGTCCTTCCCAAGTCCCATTATCGTATTTAAATTATGTCCAAAGGTCCTTACTCATTGGGATAGTATTAACATTAAACGAGGAAAGAGTTTCCATTTCTAGGAGGAGTCGATCGATCGATGAAAATGGTCGATCGATCGACCAAGCAGTTATTGCCTAGAATTCTGCATATTAAGCCTACGATTTTCTTCCAATTTAAATCATTAAAACTCCATTAACATGTCCCAAACTCCCAACCAAACATCATGAATGTTATATAAACCAATATGGGTGATTTCTAACGTAAAACATTCATTAATTCCTCAAGAATCGTCATCAAATGGATTAATTAAAGAATTTATCAATTAACCCTAGTTTATCTAATTTTCTCAAGAATTCCATTAATTTCCAGATTTCTATCTCTATTCGGCATTAGAATTCGTGGTTAATATTCAACATATAACAAGATATTCATCCTATCATGGTTTTTACTCCAAATTGCAATAATATTCTCCCAAACAACATTATATTTTCATGAGACACAAAATAATTATCTCCTACACTAGCTTGGATGTGTTATCAACTAAAGAACAGCAAATTAGATACTTGCCTAGAAATTAAAGGTCTGATCTAACAAATTTGAGTGGTATAGGAGGGATCATCTTCTTCCGATCTACGCGTTGGTGGTGGAATTGGTGAGGATGGTGTAGGGTTGGTGGTTCACCTCCGTGGAAGCCTTCTCTTTTCTCCCTTCCTTAGCCTCTCTGCAACTCCAATGTTTCTAACCCTCGAGGACTCTAACTCCCATCAGATATAACCTTTCAATTTTCGTCATTAATGAAGGCCTAAAATGGGAAATTACCGAAATCCCCTCACGAGTTATCGGTTAGGCCTAAAAACATCCCCAAACCCAAAATAAACCCCCGAGTACACTTTTCTGACTATCTCAACCCTTACGGACACATTAGCGCACTCAAAATGACCATATGGGTGACTTATAATTTATTTACTTTTTTCCCATTATTTAGTCCCGACATGACACACGCGCATCCCGACTTAATTTCTATAACTGTCGTAATATTCACTCATGGCAATTTTAATAAATCCAATCTCATATATTAATTTACTCATTAAGTAATATTCAACATAATTCTTACCAATAATTACTAACACTCGTCACACTAGTAAATATTTATTTTCAAATTCAAATTAATATTAAATTAATTTATCCTAATTTAATTTAATAAATCCCATAATTAAATGCCAAAAAAATATGGGGTATTACAGTCTGGGCCCAGGTAGCGGCTCCTGTTGTCTCTTCCACTGCAGTAGGGACTATCTAGGCCATATCAATAATCCCCCAAGTCGTAGTACTAAGAATTAGTGAGTTGGGATTGCGGATGAATTCATTGTCCCATGGTAAGTATTCATACGTTGTCGCGGTAACTAGCAAGGTGACAGTTCAACTTCCCGTGCCCTCTTATATAAATGGGTTTTTTTCATGGCCCTCATTTCGTTTTCTAAACTTTTGAGAGCAAATCGAAAGCCATACTCTGTCATTTTATCCTTTGAATTTTCTGGCGATATTTTATGGTTGTTTGAGGCGGATTGAGGCTAAGCAACCGGTGGTTCTCCAATTTTCATCGATTTCCATGTAACCTTTCATATTAACACTTTCATATTTCTATAATTTTTCATCCAAATCTAGTTTTCCAAGAAAACTACTGTTTATGTATATCATTTAAATTTGTATTGTTGAATTTACATTGAAAACCCATTTTACTTGGTTCTGATCACTAAATTTGTAGAAACTAGGATTTGATGGTAGGACTTAATCTCTTTTAGGTGCCATTTCTTGGATTTTTGGGTATACACTGAACTGGTTTTAATGCAGTGTGTCGGGAATTGTGCTGAATTTTTGGGTAGTTCAATGGAATTTTGAATTTATAGGATTAATCCGCACCTTGCCCCCATTTTGAACATGATTTTTGGCCAAGAATATGTTCTTGATGTTCTTGGCCAAACCCTATAATTTTTTTCTTTCAATCCAGAACATGGTAGATTCAGACATTTACCTGTTTGCGCATCCTTCCACGGTGGGTAATGAAATTTATAATACCCCCTGGCTGCAGTCTTTAGGCTAGGGCTAAAACTTAAAGTAATTGGCTGCAACCGTTGAGTCATGTTTGAAATTGTAAAAAATTGTACTTGTGTGTGTGTATATATATTGTATACTCTGCAGCCTCTATTTGAGGCTTTTTCGGCCATAGAGGTTGTGGCACCTTAAGAGTGGAGACTTTCTATTTTTCGGGTTCTGCTGCGGCCCTATGAGTTTGAACCCCCAAGATTTTCTGGAAAACTCACTTCGGCATTCCTCCTCCTGATATTCCTTTTGTGAGGCCTTTGAAGGTTGTTGGACCTCGCCTGCTCAAAAACTGCCATAATTGTGTCACTCTTGACTCTATTTTTGCGAACTCTTTAAATTGTAGGAGTGCAAGTGAGGCTGCAGCTATGGAGGAGGATTGAAATTCTACCAACCATCCTCCTCCCGAAGTGGGGGAAGTAGCAGGTGGACCCTCTGAGGCTAGGAATGAGTCAACCGTTCCCTCTAATAGAACTAAGACAGTTCCTTTAGCCTTAAACGTCCGCTGCATTATAACCGATGAGTGGATTGATTAAGTTTCCAAAGCATTTGAGTTTCCCAATAGAGTTATAATTTCCACTCCTATGGCAGAAAAAATATCATGATCTGTTGTTCCCAATAATGGGATCTGCTTTCCTCTGGATGCCTTCTTCTTTGGGTTGCGGCAACTGTGCCAGTTCCCATCAGGAGAATCTTCAGCGTTGTAAACGTGGCACAAGCCTAATTAGACCCAAATGGATGGAGGGCTATACTTACCTCTCTGATATTTTTCTAGGAAAAGTTCAGCATAGATATTACTCCCACGGAGTTCTTCCACTTCTACAGACCAAAGGAGAACTCGGTCAAGTTGGCCTGGTATTATTATTTTTCTCTTCATAATAATGAAGAATACGTGTATACTGAAAGGACTTCTAGTATGAAAAACTGGAAAGGCTAGTATTTCTATATCTTTAGAGAGTAATGGGAAATCCATCTAGAGGAGTCTAAGAGAGAGAAATTCTAATACCCCGTATTTTTGAATATTCTATTTAATTAAATTAGAGAATTAAATGAGAAAATACGGCTTAATTTAAATTACGTAAGAAGAGTAATTTAATGAGATTATTAATCGAGAGATAGATACCGATTTTTATTGTCTCATTATATTTACTTAGTGCGAGTGGTAAATAGTTACTTAACGCGTGTAGACCGTGTTGGGGTGAGAACGAGTAATATTTTTAAGTGACTCAAATGATAATTTAGAGGTCACAGATGAGTCCGGAAGGGTCAAATTAGTCAAAATAGTATACCCAGGGGTACTAGTTGAGTCTCGGGATAATTTTGGACTAAACCGAGACTGTTCGGGGGCGTTTTGGTCTTTTAAAATAAGAGGGTATGAAGACCTACGAATTTGAGAGCCTTTTTATCAGTCGTATGCAAGAGGGGTTAGGTTTAGAAAACCCATGTAAACACCAATACCATTAGAGAGGAGAAAACCAATTCCAAAGTTTAAGAAGGGATTCCTAAAGAATTGGACTTGAATCTTGCACCCAAATCATCCATGGAAGAAGGATGGATGGAGAAGAACATCAACCCATCATCAACTCCACGAAATCAGATTTCCCTCTTGTGACACCCCGCCCAAATAAATACCGGGTGATCAGTCCTATATCAAATTTAAAACAGGAATCTCAGGGGTTCATTCTTAGCATCACTGTCGAAAACTTTTTAAAACTTTACTAATCACCTAGTATTCAAAAAGACTGATGTCAAATTTTATCTTTTTATTAAACAATTAAATATGCATGCTGAATAACAAATAAACCATACATCCAAACCATGAGTCTAAAACAGTACTAAATGACTAAATGACATGCCGAATAAACAATCAGCTCAAAATCCCAATAATAATAATTCAATAAATGAATACATAAACCAAATACTGAGTCTAAAAGTAAAAAGGGGAAACATGACCTGAATGAATCTACAACCGAGATAAGAATCCTACTCTAGGAATAAAGAAATGACACGTCTAAATCAAATCCTGCAACCATCCACAATGTTGCAGCTGCGTAACCCTGGAATAGATAAGTCAACTATGGCATCCCTGTGGCTGGACACCTGTTAATATACATATACATAGACAAGAGAGAAGAAGTACAAGAAACGGGTCAGAACCCGATTTATAAAAATGTTTAGCAAGAATTTTATTGCAATAAATGAAATGCGTAGTATATAATGTTCATAATTGCTTTTACGGTCCCACTCTCTTGAGGACAATCTCACCTCTCTTCTATAGTGCACACCTATCGCATTCATTTATTTCGCCTAGCCATCTGACACACTTCTAACTAGGAAAAATGCTTATCCTTCTAGTTACCCCTCGTAGTAGTATATCATATTTGATCTCAACAATTATCATTTTTAAATAAGTGTTATCACACTAAAGTCAAGTATTTACTATTTACGTTTATATAAGATTTGACTATCTTAATAGTCTGTAATTATCTCATTGTAGATATACCATAAGCATACATATATATCCCTCACTATTATATATATGTATTAACACAATCTTAATAGCCTACAATTATCACATTGTAATTATATCACAAGTATACATATATTTCCACCACCATTATATATATATATACTAACACAGCACCCTAAGGATACACCTATAGTGCATTGCATACTCTGCTATCATGTCCCGGTACGTCTCGTACTCAAACAAGGACTATCGGTTCGGAAATGTCCCACGAACCATATAAACAAATCACACATATTGGCGGCGAACATAGTTCACATACCTATGGGTCAAGCACATACCTATGCTCGCATAGTCAGCGGACTTATCAACTCACAAATAAGTCTTTCACAGTCCTATGTTCTGAGATACAAGTCAAATATCCCCCCGAAGGTCACTCAGGATAAGACCGTCTCTACACAACCCCCCGCGATAGCAAGCAGCTAGGTATGTCATACACATAATAAAACAATCAAATATGTATTCACGCACCATATTAAAATATTAGGTATTCACACAACCTTTCATTGTTTTACGTATTCACACAACCTATCATTATTTTAGGTATTCCCGTAACCTATTATCATTTTTCTATTGGATTATGTATTCCCATATTTATATATATAATTCACACATTCATATATATATACATATATTCCAATTATTACTAGTTCGCTCGTATTAAATACGATCCAATACCAAAATAACTACATCCCACTATTTAATATAATTTATATAATTATATATATCACCTCATATATACTTGATTAAGTTCATATTAGTCACACAAAGTTCCCAATAATTTTTAGTTTCAATTCGGGAAAGTTTCATCACTAATTAAAACTCCAAGGGTATTTTAGACATTTCACAATATATGCCTCAGTAATGAAATTCCTAGTACTGCGTACTACTCTCCATTTGCTATGCGTGGCCACAAACGACACGTAAATCCGAATTCGTATGACAAAGTTATGCTCATTTAAAGCTGTGCTAAAAATCAAATAACTCGTTCCGTCTTCAAGGGTATTTTAGACCTTTCAATTTTTGTGTCTAATTAAAAATATTCCCAGGACAGCGTAATACTCTTCGCTATCTATGTGTGGCCATGAACGGCACACTAATCCGTGTCCGTATGCCAAAAGTTAGGGCATTATAAAGATTCACCTCAAAGAAGATTTTTAAAAAAACCTTTCTTAAAAAGTTTTCCCACATTCTGCCCAGATTAATAAATTGATGTTTTGAGGCATTTTGGAGCAGTTTTGGAGGAAGCGCGTGAGACAACAAAATGTAGAAAACGCGATTTTCTACAGGGCAATGCGAACAGAATCGCCATTAAAGCTCCAAAACCTTCGATTATACCCAGATCCTTTAACCCAAAAACCTCCCAAGATTCATCCTAAATCCACCCAAACTTCATCATTAACAATTTCTTCCAACAATACCACTAATGGAGATTCAAAAACCAAGATCTAATCATGTTGTTCACTTCTCAAATTAAGTTATAATTTCACTATTAACCCAATTTCTCACAAAGTTAAAAATCCCCTATCAATGGTTATTCTTCATCTTCATCACCATAAACCCACAAATTTCAATTCAAATTCCTACTTCCAAATTTCCAGAATTAATTGACATAATTACAACTATTTACATAATTAACTACAACTCAAATTAAAGCAAGAAAACACTTGCCTTGGGGGATTAAATCCGACGATCCCATGTCGAAATTCTTGCCCGGATTGCTCTCGTCATCCTTCTTTCCTTCTTCTTCTTTCTCCTTTCTCTCCTCTCTCAACCCTTTGTGTTTTGGAATGACTCATGGCTGCCCAACACACTTAAACCTAGGTTAAAATTCCTCAATCCCGTAATTAAGCCTATTGGCCAATTAAAAATGACTTAAATGCCCCCGTATGGGCTCGGTCATGTCTAAAAATGTCCCGAGACCCATTTACTACCCCCGGGTACTCTTTTTCGACTATCTCGACCCTTCCGGACTCAACCGTGCACTCAGAATTGCCATCCGAGATACTTTATAAAATTTTCCAATTTCAACCTCAAAATACGACACATGTGAAAATTTTCAATAACCCGAATTAATTTGAATTTCTAAATCCCCAAATTTTAATAATAAATTCTAAATCTCCAAATTCAATAATTTCTCCAATTTAAATAAATTAAATTTAAATCACCAAATTAAATGAATTTCTCCAAATTAAATAAATCCAACTCACTAATTTAATTAATTTATATATCCTCTAAAATATGGGGTGTTACACCTCTGTCAAGGCAAGTGTTTATTACAAATCAAATTCAAGTTATAATACCCATGTGTAGGAAGTTTTAAGAATTGGTTGATTCCATTGAAAAACTTTGAACTAAATGTATGAATTGATCATATGTTTGGGTAGGATTGCATGTAGAATGAATCCCTAAGTAAAGATGAAACGAAATTTGAATATATTTGATGATTAACATATAATCTTTATGAGATCTTGGTTAAAGAACATGAATATTGAATGACTTAGGGTTTAATTGAGGAACACAAGATGTCAATCTGCCAGAAATTTTGACACAACTTTAAACGTATGCCATTTGAGTTGTACTTCTAATTAGAGTATGAACCATACATTACTGGAAAGGTATTTCTCTTAGCTATCCAATAAACTTGGAATCAGGTCAAGCGGAGTTCTGTAGAGGGAGTAATCGATATTTTACTACCGGGTGTTTGATTTGTCAACATAGTAATCTGCCAGAATTTTGACGTGACTTTAAACGTGTGCGATTTGAATTGTACTTCGAATTAGAAAGTGAACCATACATTAATGGAAAGGTATTTCTCTTAGATATCCAATGAACATAGAATCAGGTCAATCGGAGTTCTGTAGAGGGAGAAATCGAAATTTTACTAGAGAGTGTTTAATCTGCCAGAAAAATTTATGATTCGTTTCGGCTGCGAGAAAATGTGAGATCCTTCTTTTTAAGACTCAAATGCCTAAAATTTTATCGGGGAAGTGTTTGGGACCTTGATGAAATATATTTCTAGAATAATGATATGGAAGTAGGCCTACGATTGAGTGTTGGACCTTAATTTTGTGAGAGAATTAAAGTGGAGATTCATAGGCTTGATTGTGACGTATTCTAATTCGAGATGATAAGAATATGATTTCAAGCGAGCTTAAATTTATTGAGTTAGTAGGTTAACAAGGGTAACTACTGAATTGATATAACAAGGGGTAACTAGGGCCCTTAGAGTTGTGTGAATACTCGAATTAATATGAAAGTGAAATAAATTTGTAAAGCAAACAATTATTGTTAATATAAGAGAATACTATATTACATACAAGTATGATTGATAGGTAGGGTGTGTACCTACTGAATTATATGATCTTTTAGGTCGAGAGAAGTATACCTAAATTAACTATGTTAGGGTCGATGAGATATTCCGAATTAACATAGGGTTATTATATAATTGGGGTCGATGTATCATTCCGAACGAATTCTTACTTGGGGTCGATATATCATTCCGAACCAAGAGTCCTTTATGTGTGTAAAAAGGACAAAATAGTAATGACTGATATTTAATATATATTGTGTGTGAAATATATACTTAATGATATTCTACTTCTGTGTATTAGTAGATTGATATATACCTAAATTAACTATGTTAGGGTCGATGAGACATTCCCAACTAACATAGGGTTATTATAGGTTTGGGGTCGATGTAAAATGCTGAACCAAACCTTTGAACTGGTGGCGTGATGAAAGAGTCCGAGCCAGAATTTGTAAATATAAATAATTGGGGTCGATGTATCATTCCGAACCAATTCTCACTTGGGGTCGATGAATCATTCCGTACCAAGAGTCCTTTACGTGTGTAGAAAGGACAAATACAAATGACTAATATTTAGTATATATTGTGTGTGAAATATATACACTTAATGATATTCTACCGTTGTGAAAAAGTAGATGAATATAATGTGTTTAATGTTACATATCTAATTAGTAACTTAAGTAGTGAAACATAATTACATAAGTGGAAAGATAAAAATTGTAAGAATTGTAGAAATTTAGTAGTGAAACTAAATAGCCTTGAAGTATAACATAGATGAAATGTTATTTGAGTATTAATTAACCTTCGCGAGATATTAATGAAATGAATGTACTGTGTGGGCAATCTGAGAACTTAAGTATATATAAGTTCAGATGATTACTTAGTCCTAGTTAGCTTGGGAGATATGGTTAGGTAGGCTAAGTGTAGAACGTTAGGTGTGCACAAAAGCCGAGGGGTGAGTAAACTCAAGACAGTGTACGAGAACCTAACATGTGTAATCAATAACTGCATTTTATATTGTGATAAACGCTTGTTAAATATTTTCAAAATGTTTTGAGTACTAACTCTTGCTATAAAAATATTTTCAAAACCTTTTAGGTGTCCAGCCACAGGGACACCATGGATGATGATTCTATTCTAGGGACTCGAAGCTGTAGCACAGTGGATGCTTACGGGATTTTGATTAGACGATATCTCTCATTCAGATCTAGAACAGGATCTCACACTATTCTTTGTATGGACTTGTGGTCTGGTATCAGTCTCAGATGTTAGTTTCATATTAGTAGTTGTTCTATTGCTGTTTGGTATTTTTAGCCGATGGTTTATTCGATAATACTCTTGTGATGTTGTACTTATACTTTGTTGGTTTGGGTTTTAGCATGGTATTTGTTTTTACTATTTTTCCGCATGGTTGATTTATTTGTTTTAAGAAAGATAAAATTTGGCACCGTTCTAATTTTACTTAGGGGATTAGTAATAAAAAGAATGTTTTCGACAGTGATGCTAAGAATGAACCATTTGAGAAACCTGTTTTAATTTAATAAAGGCCTGATCACCCGATGCTTAATTTGGAGGGGTGTCACAGATGGTATCAGAGCATCAGGTTCTAGTGTCCATAGGATCTGTACGGCTTACTACATTTTTAGCATATCGTTTGATTGATATAGAGCCCTATATTAGGATTGTTGTGCTCCTCTACGTACATAGTTTAAAATCTCCTGCTATTTAGTTAATGAAGTGTAGTATATACGAGTTCGATTGGGTATGATACGTCGAACCTGACGATAAGACCAACGAGGGTGTTGGAAGGACTGCAGGAGGAAGGGGTTCGGCATGAGGCATGTGTTGTTCGAGGATGGTAATCGTAGGAAAGATGACCGTTGTCGAGGTCACTCCTAGTGTGTAATGGAAGTAGAATTTACAGGAGTTTTGGCAATAAGGATAGAGTAAAAATGCTCAGAAGTGAAAACTTGGGTAAATTTTATAGAGGCAACGTGGTGGGGATACCAGTCACCACATTCGGACTGAGGGTCAGTATACAAATAGGGACCTTACGTATAGTTTAACCGCAAATTTCTCCAATGATGGTTCAGAAGCGAAGCGAATGGAAATTCCTGAACCCATCATGTGAAAGCCTGGTAAATGCCATTTGTGAGGAAGAAATTTATCGGTTGAAGTGAACCTGTAACCAATGAGACAGGTACAAGGTAAAAAGATCCCTTGAGAGAATGGACTCACGAGTTGTTGTCGGCCGTAATTTTGAGAAAAATCTGCTTGGACGACTTATGTGTATGAAGGCAGTAAGGTACTTGTTACAAAGTCGAGGTAAATGCTCCTAGGTGGGCGGAGCTAAAAGAGTTTAAGGATTTAGTCAAAGAGTAAGACTGAATATAATGGGGCTAGTGCAAGACATTAGTGGAAACCCACTAAGGGATTCCTTAATTTAATCCTAAGTCAGGACTGTTAAGTCTATTAGTGCGTTCCTTGGTCAGCGAAATTAAGGGAACCATGATGATTAATGTTAACAAAAAAATCAAGACTGCCAAGTCTGAGTGGGAGAATACCCTAAACCAGTAGGTGTGGCCTGGAATAAGGGAATTTATGAAATGATGTCTTATGTGAGGCGTAAGACCACACGTGTTGATCTTGCCCGAAGTTATTTAAGGAGATAATAACTCCGATAAGTTTGCATTCCGAAAGGACAAGCGTGTTATGTCCGGGAACCATTTGAACTACCAGAGCGATGGGCAAATAGTATATGAGTTTTAGCCTCGAGCGAATGGGGTATATGACGATGCCTCACCTGAAAGAGGGTCGAGCTGTCATTTTCATTAATATGTGGGAGACTCCAGAGATTATGGATGTCTCATAGTGATTGATTCCGGTGTGTAGGAACCTTAATGATGGGAATCAAGGTATATCGTATGATCGCTGGGCGGAGAGATCGAGCTCGTTGTTGTAACAAGAGCTAAGGGCTTAGAGATATTATAAGCACAGTTCCACTTGGATCCTTTAGAGATGTTGGGGTACAATCGTACATATTGTCAGGGGATGAAATTTGAATATCTCGACTATGTGTTGTACCGATAAGACTCAGTAAAAATGCATTGGGAGAAGTCCCTTGTTTAAGTTCGATCGCGAAAGGGGATACGACTAAATTTTTATGCACGTCAGGAGAAGAGACGTTAGATGCTAGGGCATCGGTAGAGCCGTAAGTGTTGTGGGAAAACACTGAAAAGCTTATCTCTCCACGAAAGGATAAGTGGGTCTTTGTGGGCAAGAATTTAATTATTGGTCTATAGGGGATTGTGAATACCCACAAGATTGTAGTCACGCCCTGAAGACAAGGCGAGAGTTGAGGAAAAGCATGTTACAAGTGCGACGTTTGCAATGTTTTTGCAAATATGCATGGAGAAAAGGGTGTATAGGCGCCCTAGTCAATTGGCTTCCTTAGCCATCCGAGGTAGAGGGATGCAGAGAAAATTATTTGTTAAGTACGCCGATGGAGGAAGTTGCGGCTAGTCGTGTTGATGAAATGGACTGAACGTCATGGAAGATAGACGGTAATCCAAGATTTTTGTGCTGAGAGAACCAGCACACCCTATGGGATAAAAGTCAGTGGGAAGCCGTTCAAAAGTTATCTCTTGATATGGGAGGCCTAACTGTTGTGAAGAAATGATGCAAGGTTCTAATTAACTGAATGTTGAGAGTGACTTAGGCGTTACTAAAATGTTGATTCTTATAAGGTAATCAACCCTTAAAGTGCGCCAATTACGAAAAGTGCATGGATTGTAAAGTATAATATACTCGGAGTGAAAGGGGAATAGAGTACCACTTGAGGAAAGATGACGTAAGTGGGAAGCGGTGTTGAGGAAGAGACATAGTGAGATTATCTCCAGACGCACCACTAGTTGATAGAGAAAGATGGGCACGAAATGATCAATCGGAAATTTGGTAGTGAACCTACGTTTCCAATGATGGAATGCGGAGACAGACTTAGATATTTTTTGATGGGCTGTGAACATCATAACTAAACCAAGATTTCGTTGGGATAGCGGAATGGGTTGAACGAGATGGATTAGTATGTAAGTTGAAAAGGAAGAGTGCACAAGGGCACGGTGCCGTTCTACATGGTTGTGAATATGGATGAAATCCTAAAATCCCACCCTGTGAGAGATTGTCAGGGGGGAATAGAGATAAAGTTTTATTTTGAGTATGTTGTGTCACCTATGACTCAATGATTGCGATGCAAATTGATACGCCCTTACGATAGTGGAATTTTGGAGGAAACCACTGATCAAATCATAGGTTGCATGTATACCTTTATGAACATATTTATAGGTAGTACGAGTGCCTATATAAACTGTACATAAGGGTTAGGTTCTTGGGTACCTATTATGAACATATGTGTACTTTGAGTGGTGGTTCGAGGAGACATTTCGAACTTTTAGTCCTTAACGAGTGATATGAGGACATTCTATTGGAGTATGACATTTTAGGGTATATGAAATGTGTAATATATGCCTCACAAATTGTCTACTCATGTGCGATGAGATATACATACATACATTGGTGCTCGAGATGTGATTCGCAGACAATATAATTAATCACCATTGGTGATCGAGGTGGGTGTGACAACCCGAATATAATTATGATAAATTATATTTAAATCATGCTTATCTTATGTGATATGAATAATGTGCTATTAGTATATATAATTTTAAGTGATTATGTTTATTATAATCCTACTTTCATAAATCATGAAAGGTCGAATTATTTACAAACGCAAATTTTGTTATTTTCGGTAGAAATGTTCCTGTTAGAGACTAGTTTTGACCTTTATAACATTATAAATGACTTGAGGTGAAAACTAGATAGTTGTAGACATGTGAGTTAGGGTCTTAACACAATAAACGGATCATCAAATGGATGCCTGAGTAAAGAGTTATATCGAATTTTCGAACAAAGGGCAAAGCTGTCCATTCCCTTTAAGTGGTAAACTGTCTTTTATTAAACCAAATGTTTTAAATTGATTGGTTGGATTTGGAGGCAGCCTTGGCCGACTTAAAACCCTCCCTCTAACATATTTCTTCATCAAAACAAACCCTAGGTTCAGTTTGAAGAGTGTTGTTAGCTTGAGGAAAGAGAAGGTAGAAGTTTAGGAAGAAAAGTGAGGAGAAAAAGTGTAGAAAAATCCGTAGAAATTACGTAAACGTACCGAAGGTAATCCTAATTGCAAATCTTGTTATTTTTCATATATTTATGATTTATATGATATAAATCCTTTCTTTTTTATTGACCTTTCACGCTTGGGTGCATATGTATGAATATATGCAAGTTTAAGTTAAGTTGAATGCATAAACCTTTAAAAATTTCTTTGTATTGAAACCCCTTGTATTCAAACTTGCATATCTCTTTGTGTGCTTACTTTAATTGATAAATTCCAATTGGATATGAAATTAGACTCATATATTCATATCATATATGAAAATTAGAATTTATCTCCTTGTGGTTAGGCCGTAATGATGGTTTCAAGTTGGTACATGGTTTCTGTTTTTATACTTCATTTCGGTATGCCCTGAGTTTAGTCGAGCTCTTGAGATAGCAAATGAAGTCAAACAATTATGAAACTTTAATTACGTACTATTAAGTATGTGTACTGAAAATGGGTTGAAAATCACTGAAAGTTATGCTGGAGAAAAATAATGAAAATTCTTGGAAGTTGAAGGAACAATAGAGGAGCTTGTAGGGCAGATTTCTTGTGTTGTAAAGAAATGGCCATAACTTGCTCTAGGAAGCTTGAAAAATTACACCGTCACTTGTACCGGAAAGTATATTCATATATGTTTTCATATTGATAAGGTTGGACCCCTGTATTTGTACAATTTAGGAATATAGGATGGTCAGAAATGTAGGACAATAATTTCAGGCCATGCTGGATACCCCTTGAATGAATGTTTGTATTTCGTCCTTACAAAGGGTACTTTGAGTATATGTTTCATGTGTATATACATTGACAAGTATAATTTCATGTTTACTTGACTTTGGTTATAAATTACTTATAAGGTATTTCTTACGGTTGAATGTCCATAACTTTATCAACATGTATATCATTGTTTTGCCTTTACCTATGTTTTATGGAATGTGACTTAATTGGAATTATATTGTTGATGTCTAGTCATGGAAAGTTACATAATTATGTTAGGATAATATTTATGATTGAGGTTCAGTACTGATCTAGTTTATATTGACAGGTGTAAGGTCTAATCAACCCAGTTCAGCTCCACCAGAAGGAAACCTAAATACGTAGTTGACAACTCAAGGTGAGTGTACTCACTGGAATGATGTATTTGTATACTGTTACGAATGTGATCATAGTGTTATGAATATAAAATTGTTCATTTTCATTTACCGAAATGAGGGGTTACTCCTCGACCAGGAATGAGGGAGATTTGTCTATTAATGACAAGGGGTTACTCCTCGACCAGGAATGGGGGAGAATTGTCTATTTAGACAGGATATGTGAATCATGATTCGAAAAAGTTGGTCATTCATTATGAATGAGCCAGATAAGTTAATACATAAGTATATGGACATGATTTATTGCATTTAAATTCATGCAGTAGTTTAGTAGTGATGCATTCACTGGGCTATTTTTGCTCATGGTTCTTATGTTCACATTTTCCAGGTAATGCGATGTCACTGCCAAATCTAGGAAGTCGGGCTGGGTTAGCCAAGAATGGGAGAAACAAAGATTTTTTTTAAATGTAAATGATGTAATTAAGTTAAATTATCCTTCAAGCAAGTTTGTATAAGTATGACTACTCTGATGTTGTAAAAAGGGTTTTGAGTTATATGGATTTACAATGATGACTCTGAAATTAAAACTCGTGTTTTTGGTTTGGTTAGATTAATTATGGTTTGACTCACTTTGACTTTCAGACTTAATTATAAGTAACTGGGTTGGGGTGTGTCAGCTTTTGGTATCAGAGCCTAGGTTTTAGAGGTTCTGGAGTGAGAAGAGTCTAGATTTGGCAGTGAATGTTAGAAATATATTTTATTTGATACTAACGATTATGTTAGGAAAGATATGTATATCTGCATGTTGTTATATCTTTGATTCATTTAAGATATAAGTGAATGGAACGAGGGAATGTAAATGTGATATTAGAAGATGAGGTTGAGCAACCTGTTCAGATAAATGTGGAACCCGAGCCAGAACAACTGACAGATATGCAAAAAATAGCACGTGCTATGACGCTAATGGCAGAGCAGCAAGCTAGATTTATGGCTCAGATGGAAGAATAATAGACCAGGCAACTGGAGGCACAATCCTTGTCTAGGGCTGAGGAGGTGATACACCGGGAAGAAAGAAGTACTTCACATGAGAAATTTATTAAGATGAACCCACCATCGTTTGAAGGAGTAGTTGATCTAGCAGAGGCAGAAGAATGGGTTAAAGAGATTGAACTTATTTTCGGGGTGATGAGAATGCCTGAAAATCAACGAGTTATCTTGGCGACGTACATGCTGAAAGGAGAAGCTAAATATTGGTGGGATGCCACCAAACATTTATTGATTACTCCAGGAGGTGGGAATGTGATCTCATGGGATGCTTTTGTCAAAGCTTTATATGATAAGTATTTTCCCCCAATGTATCAAAAACAAAAGGAGAAGGAATATTTCATGTTGAATCAGGGGAGTATGAGAGTTAGAGAATACGAAGCTAAACTGACAGCATTATCTCGATTTGCTTCGAGGTTTATACGGAATGAGGAAGATATGTGCAGCCGATTTCTCGATGGGCTTGAGTTAGTCATTAAATCTAGATTATCGGCTTTAGAAACTTCTAACTATTCATCATTGGTGAACAAAGCCATGCTAGTAGAAAGGGACGTGAATGAAGTAAGAGGGAATCAAGAACGAAGTGTAAAGAGAAGAAGATTCGATTCAAGTTATCAAAATGGTAGCGATACAGAATATTCGAGACTTGGAGGGAAGAAATTCCAACAGGGTGGAGGTGGAAGTAGTTCACAAAGGGGTGAAGCAAGTGGTGGAAGAGGTTCAAGAGTTTCATCGCAAGGAGATCCGAGTGTTTGTTTCTTTTGTGGTACATCGGGCCATATAAAAAGAAATTGCCCAAAGTTACTGAGTATAGAATGTTTCAACTGTCATCAGAAGGGCCATCTGAGAAAGAATTGTCCGATGTTATCAAGAGCAGTTTCAGTCAGTAGTGTGGGGCTTCATAAAGGATCCTCTCCAGGCAGTGCCACCAGGGGAAGAGGTACAGGACAAGCAAGTGGATCGAAGGAAGGAGGAAGAGTGTTTGCAATGACATTTTAAGATGCCCATGCTACACCTGAAGTGGTTACAGGTAAACTTTTTATTGCAAACAAATATCTATATGCACTCATTGATCCTGGATCTACGCATTCATTTGTGGCATTACATATTGTTTCATATTTGGGTAGACCATGTTCATTCCTCAATTGTTCCTTATATATTTCTACCCCAATGGAAAGTGTAATTCTAGTTGAGCATGTTTATAAAGATTGTGTCTTACGAATGGGTGAGCGAGATTTCTATGTTGATTTGATACCGTTGGCCATTCGGGATTTTGATATTATATTGGGGATGGATTGGTTATCATCGTATCATGCTTCCATTGATTGTTTTCGAAAAGAAGTTACATTTCATCTTCCTGGTGAACCCGAGTTCCAGTTTACAGGGGAAAGAAATGTTGTCCCTAATTGTCTTATCTCAACAATAAAGAGTAGAAAGTTATTGAGTAAGGGTTGTACGGGGTATTTAGCGCATGTGGTTGATGTTAGTAAGGAAGCACTTAAAGTTGAAGATATACCAGTGGTTAGAGAATTTTCTGATGTCTTCCCAGAGGAATTGCCAGGATTGCCACCGGATAGGGAAGTAGAGTTTTCTATTGAATTAATTCCAGGTACTGGTCCAATTTCTCTTGCTCCATATAGAATGTCACCAGCAGAGTTGAAAGAATTAAAAGTGCAATTACAAGATCTGATAAGCAGAGGTTTCATTCAGCCTAGTGTTTCTCCATGGGGAGCACCAGTGTTATTTGTGAAAAAGAAAGATGGGACAATGCGATTATGTATTGAATATCGGCAGTTGAATAAGGTGACCATTAGAAATAAGTACCCTCTACCTCGTATCGATGACTTGTTTGACCAATTATAGGGGGCCATAGTATTTTCGAAGATTGATTTGAGATCGGGTTACCACCAACTGAAAGTGAAGGATAATGATATTTCCAAAACAGCTTTTCGGACTTGATATGGGCACTATGAGTTTTTGGTGATGCCTTTTGGATTAACTAATGCTCCAGCAGTTTTTATGGATTTGATGAATCGAGTATTCCACCCTTTCATTGAATCATTTGTGATTGTATTCATAGATGATGTGTTGATTTACTCGCGTAGCATAGAGGAACATGAGAAGCATTTGCGATTTGTATTGCAGATTTTGAGAGAGAATAAATTATTTTCTAAATTCAGCAAGTGTGAGTTTTGGTTGAATGAAATTGTGTTTTTAGGGCACGTGGTCTCGAGAAATGGTATTTATGTTGATCCAAAGAAAGTGAATGCAATTGTTGAATGGCAAAGTCCTAAGAATGTGACAGAAATTAGGAGTTTCCTAGGATTGGCAGGTTACTATCGCAGATTCATTAAGGGATTTTCAGCAATAGCATTACCACTGACAAAGTTGACTCGTAAAGAAGTGAAGTTTGTATGGGATGAAGAATGCGAGAGGAGTTTTAAAGAATTAAAGAATCGATTGGTTTCATCCCCTATACTTACTATTCCATGTGGGAATGAGTCTTTTGTGATCTATACAGATGCTTCATTTCAGGGTTTAGGATGTGTTCTTATGCAGAATGGGAAGGTAATAGCATATGCTTCCAGACAAATAAATACGCATGAACGAAATTACCCTACACATGATTTGGAGCTAGCAGCCATTGTTTTTGCTTTAAAGTTGTGAAGACATTACTTGTATGGAGAAACTTGTGAGATATTTACAGATCATCAAAGTTTGAAATACTTGTTTACACAGAAGGAACTGAATTTCAGACAGAGGCATTGGATAGAGCTGATTAAAGACTATGACTGTACCATTCATCATCATCCTGGGAAGGCCAATGTGGTAGCAGATTCTTTGAGTCGAAAATCATCAGGGATGCTTGGTTGCATACGGTGTGCCCGTGTTGGAAATATTCTTGACTTGGCATCGATGGGGATTGAATTGAAGTTTTCAAAAAGCGGAGGATTATTAACACATGTCACAGTGAGACCTTTATTAGCAGAACGCATACAAAATTTGCAGATCAGTGATCCATTCCTTGAAAAGAAGAAACAAGAAGTTCAGGATGATAGAGAGAGTGACTTTGAGATTAAGAATGATGAATCGTTGTGTTATAAAAATAGGATTTGTGTACTAAATGATCCACCCTTAAAGAAAGATATATTAGAAGAGGCACATAGTTCAATTTACTCTATGCATCCAGGAGGTACCAAAATGTACAGAGATTTGAAAGAGTATTACTGGTGGAATAATATGAAACGTGAGATTGCAGAGTTCGTAGCTAAATGTTTAGTGTGCTAGCAAGTAAAGGCGGAGCATCAAAAGGCGACAGGATTATTACAGTCATTGCCTATTCCGGAATGGAAGTGGGAGCATATAACGATGGAATTTGTTACAGGATTACCCCGGTCACCAAAGGGGAATGATTCTATTTGGGTGATTGTAGATCGATTGACGAAGTCAACTCATTTTCTTCCAGTTAAGACCACCTACACTGTTGACAAGTATGCACGTATGTATGTTGATGAGATTATCCGTTTACATGGGGCACCAGTATCAATTATATCAGATAGAGATCCAACGTTCACTTCTAAGTTTTGGCCTCATCTCCAGAATGCCATGGGCACAAGTTTGAAGTTCAGCACTGCATTTCATCCACAAACTGATGGACAATCAGAAAGGACGATTCAAATATTAGAAGACATGTTACGAGCCTGTGTATTTGACTTCAAAGGTAGTTGGGATGATCATTTTCCATTGATGGAATTCTCGTATAATAATCGTTATCAGTCCACCATTGGTATGGCTCCGTATGAAGCTTTATATGGGAGGAAATGTAGAACGCCTTTGTGTTGGGATGAAGTGGGTGAAAGGAAAATATTGGGTCCTGAATTAATAGATGTGACGACTGAAAAGATCAAAATTATTCGGGAACGAAGAAAGATAGCACAAAGTAGGCAGAAATTTTATGCAGATAAGAGGAAGTATCCATTGGAATTTCAGAAGGGAGATTTTGTATTCCTGCGTATTTCACTGTGGAAAGGCGTTATGAGATTTGGCAAAAAGGGGAAACTAAGTCCAAGATACATTGGACCATTTGAATTGTTGGAAAGAATTGGGCCCCTGGATTATAGATTAGCTTTACCTCCAGATTTATCCCGTTTACATGATGTGTTTCACGTATCGATGCTTCGTAAGTATTTGGCAGATCCATCTCATCAGTTGAAAACTCAACCAATTGAACTGAAGGAAGACTTGTCGTACATCGAGGAACCAATGGAAATTATTGATCGTAAGGACCAAGTATTGAGAAATAAAGTTATTCCCTTAGTTATGGTTATGTGGATGAGCCATGGAGTTAAAGAAACAACTTGGGAAACAGAGGATAGCATGAGGAAACAGTATCCCCATTTGTTTGGTAAGTGACCTTTATATTAAATTTCGGGGACGAAATTTTCTAAGGGGGGGAAGTTGTGACAACCCGAATATAATTATGATAAATTATATTTAAATCATGATTATCTTATGTGATATGAATAATGTGCTATTAGTATATATAATGTTAAGTGATTATGTTTATTATAATCATACTTTCATAAATCATGAAAGGTCGAATTATTTACAAACACAAATTTTGTTGTTTTCGGTAGAAATGTTCCTGTTAGAGACTAGTTTTGACCTTTATAACATTATAAATGACTTGAGGTGAAAACTAGATAGTTGTAGATATGTGAGTTAGGGTTTTAAAACAATAAACGGATCATCAAATGGATGCCCAAGTAAAGAGTTATACCGAATTTTTGAACAAAGGGCAAAGCTGTCTATCCCCTTTAAGTGGTAAACTGTCTTTTATTAAACCAAATGTTTTAAATTGATTGGTTGGATTGGGAGGCAGACTTGGCCGACTTAAAACCATCCCTCTAACATATTTCTTCATAAAAACAAACCCTAGGTTAAGTTTGAAGAGTATTGTTAGCTTGAGGAAAGAGAAGGTAGAAGTTTAGGAAGAAAAGTGAGGAGAAAAAGTGTAGAAAAATCCATAGAAATTACGTAAACGTACCGAAGGTAATCCTAATTGTAAATCTTGTTATTTTTCATATATTTATGATTTATATGATATAAATCCTTGATTTTTTATTGACATTTCATGATTGGGTGCATATGTATGAATATATGCAAGTTTAAGTTAAGTTGAATGCATAAACCTTTAAAAATTGTTTTGTATTGAAACCCCTTGTATTCAAACTTGCATATATCTTTGTGTGCTTACTGTAATTGAGAAATTACAATTGGATATGAAAATAGACTCATATATTCATATCATATATGAAAATTAGAATTTATCTCCTTGTGGTTAGGCCGTAATGATGGTTTCAAGTTGGTACATGGTTTCTGTTTTTATACTTCATTTCGGTATGCCCCGAGTTTAGTCAAGCTCTTGAGATAGCAAATGAAGTCAAACAATTATGAAACTTTAATTATGTACTATTAAGTATGTGTACTGAAAATGGGTTGAAAATCATTGAAAGTTATTCTGGAGAAAAATTATGAAAATTCTTGGAAGTTGAAGGAACAATAGAGGAGCTTGTAGGGCAGATTTCTTGTGTTGTAAAGAAATGGCCATAACATGCTCTAGGAAGCTTGAAAAATTACACCGTCACTTGTACCGGAAAGTATATTCATATATGTTTTCATATTGATAAGGTTGGACCCCTGTATTTGTACAATTTAGGAATATAGGATGGTCAGGTATGTAGGACAATAATTTCAGGCCATGCTGGATACCCCTTGAATGAATGTTTGTATTTCGTCCTTACAAAGGGTACTTTGAGTATATGTTTCATGTGTATATACATTGACAACTATAATTTCATGTTTACTTGACTTTGGTTATAAATTACTTATAAGGTATTTCTTAAGGTTGAATGTCCGTACCTTTATCAACATGTATATCATTGTTTGGCCTTTACCTATGTTTTATGGAATGTGACTTAATTGGAATTATATTGTTGATGTATAGTCATGGAAAGTTACATAATTATGTTAGGATAATATTTATGATTGAGGTTTAGTACTGATCTAGTTGGATTGATAGGTGTAAGGTCTAATCAACCCAGTTCAGCTCCACCAGAAGGAAACCTAAATACGTAGTTGACAACTCAAGGTGAGTGTACTCAGTGGAATGATGTATTTGTATACTGTTACGAATGTGATCATAATGTTATGAATATAAAATTGTTCATTTCGGTTTACCGAAATGAGGGGTTACTCCTCGACCAGGAATGGGGGAGATTTGTCTATTAATGACAAGGGGTTACTCCTCGACAAGGAATGGGGGAGAATTGTCTATTTAGACAGGATATGTGAATCATGATTCAAAAAACTTGGTCATTCATTATGAATGAGCCAGATAAGTTAATACATAAGTATATGGACATGATTTATTGCATTTAAATTCATGCAGTAGTTTAGTAGTGATGCATTCACTGGGCTATTTTTGCTCATGGTTCCTATGTTCACATTTTTCAGGTAATGCGATGTCACTGCCAAATCTAGGAAGTCGGGCTGGGTTAGCCAGGAATGGGAGAAACAAAGATTTTGTTTAAATGTAAATGATGTAATTAAGTTAAATTATCCTTCAAGCAAGTTTATATAAGTATGACTACTCTGATGTTGTAAAAAGGGTTTTCAGTTATATGGATTTACAATGATGACTCTGAAATTAAAACTCGTGTTTATGGTTTGGTTAGATTAATTATGGTTTGACTCACTTTGACTTTCAGACTTAATTATAAGTAACTAGGTTGGGGTGTGTCAGTGGGGTTCCGAGCCAATAACCCCAAAAGTGTTACATAAGGGGGGTGATTATAAAATAAGTGTTTATAGTATATGTTATGTGTAAGATATATACCTATTGATTTTTTTCTACTTATGTGCGATGATAAGTGTGCTTAAATTCTGTATTGGGGTCGATGATGTTCCGGACCAATACATGAAGGATCGATTTGGGGTCGATGATTTTTCGAACCAAATCGATGATTAATTTGGTGTCGACGGAAGGTCTAAACCAACATATACATTACATTTACCTTGGGGTCGAGGAATTTCCGGACCAATGTAAATGATAGGATTATTGGGGCCGATGATTTTGTCGAACCAATTTCTCTTATAGTATATATTGTGTATGAAATATATACCTTATAATATCCTACTTATGAGTGATAGTAGACACATAGATGTTATATATAGAGATATACATCAAAAGAGTAAATTAAGTAGGGAGGAACTTAATTTCAAGAGTTAACGTTAGATTGAGAAAGACCTATGGAGAAATTAAGTAGTGAGACTTAATTATGATATATGCAGCATGGGTAACATGCGATAAGAGGTTATAATGAAGCAAGGCATGTACTTGGGGAGACCGTTAATTTTAATACCAGCCTTATCCTAATTTCGAGGACGAAATTCCTTTGTAAGGGGGGAACTATGTAATACCCCGTATTTCTGAATATTCTATTTAATTAAATTAGAGAATTAAATGAGAAAATACGTCTTAATTTAAATTACGTAAGAAGAGTAATTTAATGAGATTATTAATCGAGAGATAGATACCGATTTTTATTGGCTCATTATATTTACTTAGTGCGAGTGGTAAATAGTTACTTAACACGTGTAGACCGTGTTGGGGTGAGAACGAGTAATATTTTTAAGTGACTCAAATGATAATTTAGAGGTCACAGATGAGTCCGGAAGGGTCAAATTAGTCAAAATAGTATACCCAGGGGTTCTAGTTGAGTCTCGGGATAATTTTGGACTAAACCGAGACTATTCGGGGGCGTTTTGGTCTTTTAAAATAAGAGGGTATGAAGACCTACGAATTTGAGAGCCTTTTTATCAGTCGTATGCAAGAGGGGTTAGGTTTAGAAAACCCATGTAAACATCAATACCATTAGAGAGGAGAAAACCAATTCCAAAGCTTAAGAAGGGATTCCTAAAGAATTGGACTTGAATCTTGCACCCAAATCATCCATGGAAGAAGGATGGATGGAGAAGAACATCAACCCATCATCAACTCCACGAAATCATATTTCCCTCTGTCAAGGCAAGTGTTTATTACAAATCAAATTCAAGTTATAATACCCATGTGTAGGAAGTTTTAAGAATTGGTTGATTCCATTGAAAAACTTTGAACTAAATGTATGAATTGATCATATGTTTGGGTAGGATTGCATGTAGAATGAATCCCTAAGTAAAGATGAAATGAAATTTGAATATATTTGATGATTAACATATAATCTTTATGAGATCTTGGTTAAACAACATGAATCTTGAATGACTTAGGGTTTAATTGAGGAACACAAGATGTCAATCTGCCAGAAATTTTGACACAACTTTAAACGTATGCCATTTGAGTTGTACTTCGAATTAGAGTATGAACCATACATTAATGGAAAGGTATTTCTCTTAGCTATCCAATAAACTTCGAATCAGATCAATCATAGTTCTGTAGAGGGAGTAATTGATATTTTACTACCGGGTGTTTGATCTGTCAACATAGTAATCTGCCAGAATTTTGACGTGATTTAAACGTGTGCGATTTGAATTGTACTTAGAATTAGAGTGTGAACCATACATTAATGGAAAGGTATTTCTCTTAGCTATCCCATGAACATAGAATCAGGTCAATCGGAGTTCTGTAGAGGGAGAAATCGAAATTTTACTAGAGAGTGATTAATCTGCCAGAAAAATTTATGATTCGTTTCGGCTGCGAGAAAATGTGAGATCCTTCTTTTTAAGACTCAAATGCCTAAAATTTTATCGGGGAAGTGTTTGGGACCTTGATGAAATATATTTCTAGAATAATGATATGGAATTAGGTCTATTATTGAGTGTTGGACCTTAATTTTGTGAGAGAATTAAAGTGGAGATTCATAAGCTTGATTGTGACGTATTCTAATTCGAGATGATAAGAATATGATTTCGAGCGAGATTAAATTTATTGAGTCAGTAGGTTAACAAGGGTAACTACTGAATTGACATAACAAGGGGTAACTAGGACCCTTAGAGTTGTGTGAATACTCGAATTAATATGAAAGTGAAATAAATTTGTAAAGCAAACAATTATTGTTAATATAAGAGAATACTATATTACATACAAGTATGATTGATTGGTCGGGTGTGTACCTACTGAATTATATGATATTTTAGGTCGAGAGAAGTATACCTAAATTAACTATGTTAGGGTCGATGAGATATTCCGAACTAACATAGGGTTATTATATAATTGGGGTCGATGTATCATTCCGAACGAATTCTTACTTGGGGTCGATGTATCATTCCGAACCAAGAGTCCTTTATGTGTGCAAAAAGGACAAAATAGTAATGACTGATATTTAATATATATTGTGTGTGAAATATATACTTAATGATATTCTACTTCTGTGTATTAGTAGATTGATATATACCTAAATTAACTATGTTAGGGTCGATGAGACATTCCCAACTAACATAGGGTTATTAAAGGTCTGGGGTCGATGTAAAATGCCGAACCAAACCTTTGAACTGGTGGCGTGATGAAAGAGTCCGAGCCAGAATTTGTAAATATAAATAATTGGGGTCGATGTATCATTCCGAACCAATTCTCACCTGGGGTCGATGAATCATTCCGTACCAAGAGTCCTTTACGTGTGTAGAAAGGACAAATAGAAATGACTAATATTTAGTATATATTGTGTGTGAAATATATACACTTAATGATATTCTACCGTTGTGAAAAAGTAGATGAATATAATGTGTTTAATGTTACATATCTAATTATTAACTTAAGTAGTGAAACATAATTACATAAGTGGAAACATAACAATTGTAAGAATTGTAGAAATTTAGTAGTGAAACTAAATAGCCTTGAAGTATAACATAGATGAAATGTTATTTGAGTATTAATTAACCTTCGCGAGATGTTAATGAAATGAATGTACTGTGTGGGCAATCTGAGAACCTAAGTATAGATAAGTTCAGATGATTACTTAGTCCTAGTTATCTTGGGAGATATGGTTAGGTAGGCTAAGTGTAGAACGTTAGGTGTGCACAAAAGGTGAGGGGTGAGTAAACTCAAGACATTGTACGAGAACCTAACATGTGTAATCAATAACCACATTTTATATTGTGATAAACGCTTGTTAAATATTTTCAAAATGTTTTGAGTAATAACTCTTGCTATAAAAATATTTTCAAAACCTTTTAGGTGTCCAGCCACAGGGACGCCATGGATGATGATTCTATTCTAGGGACTTGAAGCTGTAGCACAGTGGATGCTTACAGGATTTTGATTAGACGATATATCTCATTCAGATCTAGAACAGGATCTCACACTATTCTTTGTATGGACTTGTGGTCTGGTATCAGTCTCAGATGTTAGTTTCATATTAGTAGTTATTCTATTGCTGTTTTGTATTTTTAGCCGATGGTTTATTAAATAATACTCTTGTGATGTTGTACTTATACTTTGTTGGTTTGGGTTTTAGCATGGTATTTGTTTTTACTATTTTTTCGCATGGTTGATTTATTTGTTTTAAGAAAGATAAAATTTGGCACCGTTCTAATTTTACTTAGGGGATTAGTAATAAAAAGAAAGTTTTCGACAGTGATGCTAAGAATGAACCATTTGAGAAACCTGTTTTAATTTAATAAAGGCCTGATCACCCGATGTTTAATTTGGAGGGGTGTCACAGAAATCATATAAAATGTCATGGCAATGGGGACGGCCTTATGAATCAAGTAATTTTTTGGTGTGGCACATTATTAACCTTATCATTTCAATTTATTCTTTGTAGCTTCTCTTCATACTCCCTCTTTTATTTCTTATGTTGCGGTATATACTGATGTGTTGTGCGACCCTTGATGATCTAAAACTCAACAGCAGGGTAAAAAAAAGAGTTAAGGACGCGGTCGACATTAGTGATGAATATAAATGATTCTTTGTCTTGGCTACCTCAGCAAATTTTCACAAGTTTAGATATTTTCCCAGCAAGCATATTCAGAGAATAATGGTTGTGGAAGGTAACTTAACACCTTTCATTTACTTGATATATATTATCGCAACCTCTTTTTCTAAACTTTATTTTGATACAGGTGAAGAGATTGGCCCCACACTTCTGGTCGCTCAACTTGCAGAGATGGACGAGGATGCAACCGTCCTCAATAATTCCTCCAAGAAAAGAAATAAAAGAAAAAGATCCAAAAAAATTAAAGACGCAGCAGCAGGTGCCCTATTGAGCCCATTTCTGGATCAAATGTTGATACTGAGACTGCTGCAGCCAATCAATCTGCAAAGGGAGGAAATATTACTGATTGTACGACTCAGACAGACAAGGATGCTTCAAGCGCTAATGATGACATAGGTGACCAGCTAGTTACGGTAGGCCTGCTACCCTCTGAGGAAGAATTCCTAGGTGGGCACAACCCCATACATGTCACTCCATCTAATTCTCCCCCTCTGTAGACTACCATGGCTATGAATGTCAACTTTCCACCCCCCCAAGGCAGGGAAAGTGTTGTCCCTAATGGTCGTCTGCGACCCCAACTAAGATAACTAAATCCCAGTTCCTCATGGGATGTCACGGCAAGGGTTGTACACAGAATGAGGAGAGTTCCTGACTCCGCTGACCTTGACCGGATGATAGAGGAAGACCACAAGGACTTGGATGAATATGCCCTCCACAGTCTGTTGTTGGTAATCACTTCATTTCATTTTGTGTTTTTCAGCTAATAATTTCTACGTACTAATTTTCTTTAATCTTTAAGCTGTGAACGTTGTCGTGTCCCATAGCATAAAGTACGATGGGCTCTTCAAACTCTACAGGGTTGCGGTGTAATCACATAAATTTGACTTGGAGGCTGTCAAGTCTTCTTCCTTGGAGGCAGCCAAAAATCATCAGCCGCAGCATTTGAATTGGCCAAGATGGATTTGGAAAATGCTATCAAGGTGAAGAATGAGGCTGAACAAAATTTCACTGCGACTGCTAAATCCCTTCAAGATGCTAAGGCTAATGTTGTGGAGGCTGCAAGGCAAGCCACCACCTTTGAGGGTAAGCTCAATGTTCTTTAGGAGAAGTATAATAAATTAGAGCAGAGTAGCATCTCCACACTCTAATAAAAGGATAGTGATCACACCGCAGCCTTGAAATAGATGGAGGAGTCTCAAATTATATCCTTGACAAAAGTGGATGATTTTAAGACTTTAAGGGACTTCTTTCGCCTCGAAAATAAAGCCTACCTTCGCGGCTACCTGGAGCCGAGGCATAAGATAATCAAAACCTTTTTTGGGTCCAAGGAGAAAATTATATCCTGGCAGTTGGGTGATACTGAGCATGACCAATGCATGGCTGAGATTAATGTTGCGGCGAAAGAGAGGGAAAGACATAGACTCGAAGTGGAGAGCACGGCAGGCGACGAAGCCACTGAGACTGCAGCTGATGGTGATGATGAGGATGATGATGCATATTAGTTTACTTATGTAACTTGTATTTTGATTCTGAATTTTATACAGGGTTGCGTCCATCTTTTATTTTTGTAATTTTGATCAGCGTATACTGGGTTGCATCCCAAGATGAACATTTTTCCATTACCAAACTTGGCTCCATTTCTAGAAATGGGCTGCAGCCATATTTTGCTAAGCTGCAGTAATGAATTAATACATATATGCATTCTACCTTTACTTTGTATCTTCGATGTTTTGATTGCATGAATGTATTCCTTTCTTTGGTTTGTCTTCTATATTTTATTTCTTAAAACTGTTTTGAATGTGGTGATTTAGTAGTAGCGAGATCAGTATGATGGATGATTGGCTCCAGCCATTCAATAATATCCATAAGACTACAACACATGTCTTCTCAGGCACTAAGTAGGAATTAAGGATATTGTATCCATATTACACTGAATCCTGCTTATTCTCTATCAGGTTATGACCATCAATGCTAGGCTACAGCCATACCGAGGATAATCAAGTCCTTGGCCCACCGATGATGAGAAATGTTGCCACAGAAATGCTTGATGAGGTGGTCAGTGGGGAACAACTTCCCATGCCAAGGATAATTAAGTCCTTGACCCAGTTAATAATTTACTACGAACTTTTATAGAGAGGATAACAATGATTTTTGGATTGTTGGCGATGTGGAATTATCTCCCGATTTCCACCTATATTTGTCTTTATCATGCGCCCCTAATCTATCTGTCGTCTTCTCTTTTCTTGGAGAGCTATCAAGCCTCCCTATCCTGAGTTTATTATCAAGCCAACTAAGGCTATAATCGGATATATATGAAGCCATCCCTGGATGGGTATTATGAGCCCCCATGACTAATAGGAGCATCTCGATAGCTAAGAACATGCATTGTGAGCTCTTGTGGCTAATAGAAGCATCTCAATAGCTAAGAACGAGCATTGTGAGCCCCTGTAGCTAATAGAAGCATCTCGATAGCAAAGAAAGGACATTGTGAGACCCCGTGGCTAATTGAAGCATCCCGATAGCTATAAATGAGAATTATGAGCCCCGTGACTAATTGAAGCATCCGGATAGCCAAGAACGGACCTTGCGTTAAGAGGGATGAGACTTCCAACCAAGGCAGTTCCAATAGACCTTTCCTACAAAAATAAGTAAACAATCTTCGGGATAATTGTTCTTTATCTTCCATTAAATTTATTTTAGATGAATGGTTTTTCATTAGACTTTGCAAGTAGGAAAGCAATAATAAATATATGACTAACAATTACCATTCATTCATGTACATATGGATATACATTTATCTTTTGATTTTAACAAAATACAAAAGTTTGTTAGATATAGTTACAAGAGCTTCATAGATAGAGTTCAAGAGGAAAATGTGAACAAGTAGACACTAAGGCTACAATTTAGTGAGCGGTCTCCAAGATATCGATTGCACCCCCTAGGCATCCTTTAGGAATTGCTGAAGCGCTCCCTTCCTAACAAGCCTTTTAATCTCATTCTTCAAGGTGTGGTAATTATTCGTGTCATGGCTATGATCATTGTGGAAACTGCACCACTTGGCTGGGTCCCTTTTATGAGGAGAGGTCTTCAGTTTCTCAGGACAGTAAAGCAATTTGTCTTCTTTGATGAGCTCAAAAATATCTTCAATTTGGTAAATCAGTGAGGTGTAGGTCTCATAGCCTCTCTCTGGCTTTGGCTGGTCCATCTTCCTTTTTTGAACATTGGTTGTAGCCACTACAGCTGTAATGACCACAGTTTTTATGCTCATATGTATATACTTTGTTTTTACACTCATGTGTTACTTATTATCTTATAGATGTTGTATTATTAGATATGTGGTATTATTGGCTATCAATATAACAAACTCTATTTTTTAAATATGAAGAATCAACTGTAAATTAGATCAAATCAAAGTCTTATGACATAGCTTAAGGTAAATAATAAGTTTTGGGGTAGAAAATATAAATTTATGAAACTTAAGGGACTAAAATAAAAATATAAAAAGGGCCATTTTGTAAATAAAATATTTTCAAGGACCTCTAAGAAATATTAAAAATATATAGTGTGAAATTACCAAAATACCCTTCATGTGTGAAATGACCCTTATACCCTGATCACCTTTCCACCACGTGCTGGTCACCTCCACCTTGCACATGTCCTCTTTAGAGAGAGAGCTAACACACTTGTCATCATTTGGTGCTATTAACACTGCAAGACCACTCCGGCACGCGACACCTCGGCATTAAATCACCACTCCAAAAAGCTTAGTCATTTGACACGTGTCAACACCGGAATTTCCTTGAAAACCTATAAATAGGGCCTTTGGGATAATTTATAACTCACACCAATTCCTTGAGAAGTATAGTAAGAAAGAGTGATAGCTTGGGAAATATCTTAAGAAGGAGTTCTATAATTTTGAAGAAATAATTTGTTTCGTAGGTATGATTTTATTTAAATGTTGTAATGCATATTTATAGTTTTAATTTCGTGCTTTATAGCTTTACTTAGTAGTTATGCTGGGAAAATACACTAAAGGATCCACTAATCAAAACTTAAAATTTGGAAAAAATCTAAATGGATTTTATTTTCAAAATATGTCAACTTGTTTGAAAATATATATATACACTTTTTAAAATGATTTTAGTAAGTAATTGCTCGTTATTACGGAATCTCATTTAAGTAATTCCAAAGTCAGTCCCGGTGAAATTCTGTCTAGTTGAGATGGTATTTAAGTGGTGCCCCTGTGACCCTCCATCTCTACTGGGAATAAATCCAGAAATGTTCTATCTAGATGAGATGGTATTTAAGTGGTGACCCTCCATCTCTATTGGGAACCGACTCATTAGGAAGAACCATGAATTGAATCCTTTAATTATGATCAATGAGTTTTAAAAGTTAAGAAAATGGTTTTTAGTAATCCTTTGAAACAAGTTATTATTAAAATACAATATGGAGACTGGACCTTGTTTAGAACATATACTTAAACCTTTATCGTACGTGTTAGCTTAACGTGAGATAGAAGACTCATTATCTATAATTTCAACCTCTATTTTAGGTGAGTACTCTATGCAATTTCTTGCGCATTTTTATTATATTATATTATGCAAAATATGTAGATTTTGTGAAATGCTTTTATTCTCAAAATGCATCTGATACCGATGATTCCGTCGTTTGTTATATGTTTATATCTCTCCATATAAACATCTGATTTGAATTCTGAAATTTGATTCGGCCTATGGAAACTCTCATACTATGTTGGCCTTGACTACCGGGTGGAAATATTTGGGTGGTACCTTCCCAGATGGTTTATCACTGGTGTGCCCTAAACAAGGCGTTGTTCCAGAAATCATGATTCTCTGTCTGTGATGTTACCAGGTGGAAACATGTGGTAACACTATCTGTCTGGGTATTAGAGCATACATGGCCACTAAAACTGAATAATTGACATATACTCAATTCTTTTATCTGCTATGTTCTGAACTGTTTATTCTGAATATATATATTTTCATTTACTTTATATATATCACTTGAAATTCCTATCTCTATGTATATACCTTCTGTTCTAAGTTGAATAGGTATCAGTTTTCTGAAAAATCCTGGAATGTCTAGAGATTGAACCTCATTCGGCTTTTAGCTGACGTTGTATAAATAACCATTTTTCAGGAAATAATTAAGCTCGTGGATGGAACGAAAAAGGACTATGCTGAAGATTTAGATTTTAAAGATCCTTTTGTTACCTTAGGTAGAAGTTTGTTTAATTAGATAGAGCATGTTTAGCTCTTTGTGTCAAGTTGTAACGCGTTGATATTGTAATACAAATGAAGTTCCCTTTAGAAAGCTTTGATGATGTAATTCCTTCACTTTCAGTATTTTACGATTCATTACCATGTGATAATACTTCCGTTACAAATATTTTAAAAGAAAAATTTTAACGCTAGAATATTGGATGCCTTGTTGGCATGTCAAGACACTCGTTCCCTACTATTTTTGGGTCGGGGTCGTGACAAAGGTGGTATCAGAGCGTAGGTTATGAACCCGTAGACTACTGAGTATAGGTTTCGAATGTTATAGATTTTATGTTTCCATCCTTAGGAGATAGTATTTAAAATCTAATTTATGTGATAACCCTCCGAATGTGTTATATTATTTATAATTGGTCTTTTAGTTCTCAATATTGATATAGTATAGTAGATGTTACGTTTGGCCATGACTGTAGAAAATGACCAAGATAATATCATCAATGGGAACTAGTGATTCGAGTATAGAAGGACTGGAAGGTGCATACAAGGCAATTAAAAGTCGAGCAAAGATTGTGGAGCAGCAGGTGAATAATGGAGTACCAAAGAATCTTGAACTAAGTAGATGTACTATTGAACAGTTCAAGAAGTTGAATCCTCCATCTTTTAAAGTTACTCCTAACCCCACCGAGGTAGTATGTTGGGTGATTCAGATGGAAAAGATACTCGATGTTCTTAAGTGTACTGATGAACAAAGGGTGTCATTTGCAACATTTATGTTAGAAGGGGAGGCTGAACATTAATGGAGAATGACTAAGAGAATGCACAGGGAAAGGAATGCTTACATAGGTTGGAATGATTTCTTAGTAATCTTTTATGAGAAATATTTTCTGAAAATGGTGAAAGACAAAATGGCAGCTAACTTCACGAGTTTGGTGCAAGGGAATATGGTTAGTCAATATGAGGCAAAGTTTACTGAGTTATCCCGTTTTTCACATCATGTTGTATCAACTGATGTTTTAAGAGCGAAGAAGTTTGAGCGTGGGTTAAGGTTGAATATTCGTAGTCGAATTTCCATCCTGAAATTAACATCATATATTGATGTCGTGACTAGGGCTACAATAGCTGAGAGGGATGGTGAGGAGTATAATCGAATTAGAGATGGAAAGAGGAAGTTTGGGGAACAAAATGGAAAGAACCCGAATAATAGAAATTTCTTTAGGAACACATCCAATGTTGGGGGATCTAGTGATAATAAACAGTATGATAACCAGATATGCCAACAATGTGGAAAGATTCATGGAGGACGACCTTGTTATAAGGATTCAGGAGCTTGTTTTAGATGTGGATAGAAAGGACATCAGATAAAAGACTGCCCAAACCCAGCAAGGGTTTCGATAAAGCCTTCAAGTGAAAATAAGGATCAAGGCAGACATGGTAGAGTTTTTTCTCTTCCTGATACCCAAGCTTCCAATGCGGTAGTGTCAGGTACACTTTCTACATGTCAACAACCTTTTAAAGCTTTGATAGATCCCGGTTCTACCCATTCGTTTATATCTATACATGTATTAAATCGCTTTCATAAATTGCCTGAACCCTTGAATCATAACATACATGTTTCTACTCCTTCGGGTGAGTTATTGATGGGTAAATTAGTATACAAGGCTTGCCCCATAGACATTGATAGTCATAAACTATTTGTTGATTTGATAGTTTTAGACAGTAGAGATTTTGAAGTCATTTTGGGGATGGACTGGTTAGCATCATATCATGCTAATGTGGATTGTTTTGATAATAGTGTTACTTTCCAAATCCCTCACCAACCAAAATTTAGTTTTGAAGGAACTGGCATCATATCTCCGATGTGTATTATTTCTGTAATGCAAGCCTATAGTTTTATTAAGAATGGATGTCAAGGATTTCTTGCAATTGTTACCAGTTTGCAGAAGATGGGGCCTAGCTTAGAAGATATTCTTATTGCTAAAAAATGTATGGATGTTTTTCCAGATGATTTACCAAGCCTTCCTCCTAATAGAGAAATAGAACTTACCATTGACCTTATTCCTAGAACTACACCAATCTCAAAACCACCATATCGTATGGCACCTTTAGAATTAATAGAGTTAAAAGTTCAATTAGAAGACCTTTTAGATAAGGGTTTTATCCGACCAAGTATATCTTCGTGGGGTGCTCCAGTGTTATTTGTGAAAAAGAACGATGGGACGATGAGACTATGTATAGATTATCGTGAACTGAATAAGGTAACCATTAAGAATAAATACCCCTTACCTCATATAGATGACTTGTTTGATCAATTAGAAGGTACAAAGTATTCTCTAAGATTGACCTTAGGTCAGGCTATCATCAATTGAAGATTAAGGATGATGATATTTCAAAATCATCTTTTCGTACTAGATATGGTCACTATGAATTTCTCGTAATGCCATTTGGACTAAATAATGCACCAACCGCTTTTATGGATATGATTAATAGAGTCTTTAGGAAATATTTGGAACAATGTGTTGTTGTTTTCATTGATGACATTCTCATTTATTCTAAGAGTATTGAAGAACACGAGAAGCATTTAGAGACAATATTACAAATCCTTAGGAAAGAGAAATTATATGCAAAATTAAAGAAGTGTGAGTTTTGGATGCCTAGTGTTTCTTTTCTAGGACATGTCATATCCAAAGAGGGAGTGTCAGTTGACCCTCAAAAGATTGAGGCTATAATAGATTGGCCAAGACTAACTAATGTGAGTGAGATTTGTAGTTTCCTTGGATTAGCAGGTTATTATCGAAGATTTGTTGAAGGATTTTCTAGCATTGCCAAACCTCTATCTAGGTTAACACAAAATAAGGTAAAATATGAATGGTCTGAGGAAGCCGATAATAGTTTTCAAGAACTTAAGAATCGATTGGTGACTATTCCTTCAGGTACGAAAGGATTGGTGATTTATAGTGATGCTTAAAAAATGGTTTAGGATGTGTGTTAATGCAAAATGGAAAAGTAGTTTCTTATGCTTCAAGACAGTTAAAACCATATGAATAAAATTATCCAACCCATGACCTAGAATTAGCAGCTGTAATTTTTGCTCTTAAGATTTGGAGACACTATTTATATGGTGAGATTTGTGAGATTTATACCGATCATAAGAGTTTAAAATATATATTTACGTAGAAATAATTGAACATGAGACAAAGGAGGTGGCTAGAATTGATGAAGGATTATGATTTGAATATTCATTATCACCCGGGGAAAGCTAATGTAGTAGCCGACGCTTTAAGTAGGAAGCCTACACCAAATTTAGCATTTCTTATTACAAACCAGGAGGCTCTATTGAAGGATATAAGAAATATGGAAATAGATATTCATATTTATAGTAAAGGTGGAATGATTGCAAACTTACAAGTACAACCCATTTTGATGGAAAGGATCAAAATTGCACAAGTAAATGACCCACAAATGAAGAAGATTAAAGAAGAGGCTATTGAAGGGAAGAGAATGGAATTTGTGATACGGGATGATATATTGAGATTTGGAAATAGAGTGTGTGTTTCACGTGATGCCCAACTAAAGAGGCAAATTTTGGAGGAAAGTCATTACTCAAGATTCATGTTTCATCTCGAAAATACCAAGATGTATAGAGATATTCGAGAATTGTTTTGGTGGAATAACATGAAAAGGGAGATAGCAGAATTTTATCTCACTGTTTGGTCTGTCAATAAGTAAAAGCTGAACAATGAAAACCATTAGGATTACTACAACCCCTACCTATCCTAGAGTGGAAATGGGAACATATCACTACGGATTTTGTGACATGTTTACGAAGGAGTTCAAATGGTAATGATTCTATTTGGGTAATTATTGATAGGCTAACTAAATCTGCTCATTTTCTTTCCATTAAGATTACCCATTCTTTAGAAAAGTTGCCTAAGTTGTATGTGCGGTACATTATTAGGCTTCATGGAACCCCAATTTCAATTGTTTCGGATCGTGACCCCAGATTTGTGTCTCACTTTTGGAAAAGCCTACAAGTAGCCATGGGAACACAATTAAATTTTAGCACCGCTTTTCATCCTCAACACAGACGGACAATCTGAGAGAACCATCCAAACCTTAGAGGATATGCTTAGGGCATATGTACTTAATTTGAAAGGGAATTATGATGATAATTTACCGTTAGTGGAATTCGCGTATAATAATAGTTATCAAGCAAGTATTCAGATGGATTCGTATGAGGCACTCTATGGTAGAAGGTGTCGTTCCCCTACATGTTGGGTAGAAGTTGGGGAAAGAAAATTGTTGGGACCAAAATTGATTCAGATCACAACAGTAAAGGTGAAATTAATACTAGACCGACTTCGAACCGCTCAAAGCCGTCAAAAGAGTTATGTTGACAATCGACAACGACAGTTAGACTTCCAAATAGGAGATTATGTGTTCTTGCGAGTATCGCTTACGAAGGGAGTAATACGATTTGGGAAGAAAGGGAAGTTGAGCCCAAGATACATAAGACCTTTTGAAATCCTTGAAAGGATAGGAGCTGTTGCGTATAAAATAGCCTTACCACTTAAACTATCTATTGTACATAATGTGTTTTATGTATCAATGGTAAAGAAATATGCCCCATATCCATTACATATATTAAGTCACGAACCTCTTCAAGTTAGAGAAGATTTATCATACATTGAGCATCCGGTAGAAATTTTGGATCGTAAAGATCGAATATTACGAACCAAGATAATTCCACTGGTTAAAGTATTATGGCGTAATCATTCAGTTGAAGAAGCAGCATGGGAGCGGGAAGATGAAATAAAGGAGAGATATCCATACATGTTTTTAAATTAATATGAGTCAAGTTTGGGGACCAAACTTTTTATAAGGAGGGAAGGATGTAATGACCCCACTTTTATATGCTCATATGTATATAGTTTGTTTTTACACTCATGTGTTACTTATTATCTTATAGATATTGTATTATTAGATATGTGGTATTATTGGCTATCAATATAACAAACTCCACTTTTTGAATATGAAGAATCAAGTGTAAATTGGATCAAATCAAAGTCTTATGACACATTTAAGGTAAATAATAAGTTTTGGGGTAGAAAATATAAATTTATGAAACTTAAGGGACTAAAATAAAAATACAAAAAAGGGCTATTTTGTAAATAAAATATTTTCAAGGACCTCTAAGAAATATTAAAAATATATAGTGTGAAATTACCAAAATACCCTTCATGTGTGAAATGACCCTTATACCCTTATCACCTTTCCCCCACGTGCTCGTCACCTCCACCTTACACATGTCGTCTTTAGAGAGAGAACTAAAACACTTGTCATCAGTTGGTGATATTAAAACTGTAAGACCACTCCGGCACATGACACCTCGGCATTGGATCACCACTCCAAAAAGCTTAGTCATTTGACACGTGTCAACACCGGAATATCCTTGGAAACCTATAAACAGGGCATTTGGGATCATTTATAACTCACACCAATTCCATGAGAATTATAGTAAGAAAGAGTGATAGCTTGGGAAATATTTTAAGAAGGAGTTCTATAATTTTGAAGAAAGAATTCGTTTCGTAGGTATGATTTTATTTAAATGTTGTAATACATATTTATTGTTTTAATTTCGTGCTTTATAGCTTTACTTAGTAGTTGTGCTGGGAAAATACACTAAAGTATCGACTAATCAAAACTTAAAATTTGGAAAAAATATAAATTGATTTTATTTTCAAAATATGTCAACTTGTTTGAAAATATATATATATATATATATATATATATATATATATATATACGCTTTTTAAAATGATTTTTGTAAGTAATTGCTCGTTATTATGGAATCTCATTTAAGTAATTCCAAAGTCAGTCCCGGTGAAATTCTGTCTAGTTGAGATGGTATTTAAGTGGTGCCCCTGTGACCCTCCATGTCTACTAGGAATAAATCCGAAAATGTTCTGTCTAGATGAGATGGTATTTAAGTGGTGCCCCTGTGACCCTCCATCTCTACTGGGAACCGAATGATTAGGAAGAACTATGAATTGAATCCTTTAATTATGATCAATGAGTTTTAAAAGTTAAGAAAATGATTTTTAGTAATCCTTTGAAACAAGTTATTATTAAAATAGAATATGTATACTGGACCTTTTTTACAATGTATACTTAAACCTTTATCATATTTGTTAGATTAACGTGCGATCGAAGACTCATTATCTATAATTTCAACCTCTATTTTAGGTGAGTACTCAATGCAATTTCTTGCGAATTTTTATTATATTATATTATGCAAACTATGTGTATTTTGTGAAATGCTTTTATTCTCAAAATGCATGTGATACTGATGATTCCGTCATTCGTTATATGTTTATATCTCTCCATATAAACATCTGATTTGAGTTCTGAAATTATTGATTCAGCCTATGGAAACTCTCATACTATGTTGGCCTTGACTACCGAGTGGAAATATTTGGGTGGTACCTTCCCAGCTGGTTTATCGCTGGTGTGCCCTAAACAAGGCGTTGTTCCAGAAATCATGATTCTCTGTCGGTGATGTTACCAGGTGGAAACATGTGGTAACACTATCTGTCTGGGTATTAGAGCGTACATGGCCCCTAAAACTGAATAATTGACATATGCTCAATTCTTTTATCTGCTCTGTTCTGAACTGTTTATTCTGAATATATATATTTTCATTTACTCTATATATATCACTTGAAATTCCTATCTCTATGTATATACCTTCTATTCTAAATTTAATAGGTATTAATTTTTTGAAAAATCCTGGAATGTCTAGAGATTGAACCTCATTCGGATTTTAGCTGAAGTTGTATAAATAACCATTTTTCTGAAAATAATTAATCTCGTGGATGGAACGAAAAAGGACTATGTTGAAGCTTTAGATTTTAAAGATCCTTTTGTTACCTTAAGTAGAAGTTTGTTTAATTAGATAGAGCATGTTTAGCTCTTTGTCTCAAGTTGTAACTCGTTGATATTGTAATACAAATGAAGTTCCCTTTAGAAAGCTCTGATGATGTAATTCCTTCACTTTTAGTATTTTACGATTCATAACCATGTGATAATACTTCTGTTACAAATATTTTAAAAGAAAAATTTTTACGCTAGAATATTGGATGCCTTGTTGGCATGTCAAGACACTCGGTCCCTACTATTTTTTGGTCGGGGTCGGGGTCGTGACAACGGTGGCCTCTGCTACAGCTACCTTCTTTATGGAAACGAAGGTTGCAGCGTCTGCTGCTGCAGCTTGTGTTGAGGTGAAGGTCGTGGCTTCTAGTGTCAGAACTCTCTGCATCAGGAAGTTAGCCTTGTCCTGAAACGAAGCATGGTTGTCATAAAGATGGTTGAGGTGGATGTACAACTTAGAAATCTCTTCATTCTATTTTGAGTTTGTTCCAGAGTTTCCTTCCAATTCTTCTTTGTTCCATAGTTTCCTTCCAACTTAGCCTCGTCCTGAAACGAAGCATGGTTGTCATAGAGATGGTTGAGGTGGTTGTACAACTGAGTAATCTCTTCGTTATGTTCTGAGTTTGTTCCAGAGTTTCCTACCAATTTTGTTTTGTTAGTCTTTAGAGATATACTCTTAGATGAACTAAACAGTGGTGAGAAAATCAAGAAATGCAGAGAAAATAACCAAGAGTAGTTACAAGGATGTAGGTTTTGGCACTCTGCCAAATGTACTATTGATGTCGTGACCTGTTGGACACATGGAGTTACTACCGTGGTCTCCTCGAGTGAGGATTCACCAAATTTGAACCCGAGAACAATTTCACCATTGCCTGGGTGATGATATTAAGAATATGCACCGTTTGCAATGAAGAGGCTGCGACACAAAGGCAATTTGTATACCAAGGCGCATCCTACTTGCACCAACACGGTGCAATTCCAAAATTGGGCCCTGAAGCTGCGTTTAACCCATATATAATGCATGAAATAAGACTACTACAAATATACCAGGGATAAAATAGTCCCCAAGTTCTTTAAAAATTGAATAATTATGGTAGGAAACCCTAGATCATAGGCAATGGAAGTGGTGAATGAGTAAATAAACCTCATCCCTAGTCACTCACCTTTACGAGGATTTTGCCTTTTGTGCTTTTCAACACTTCCTAGGTTAGGTAACATCATTGGGGTATACAAAGAAAATCTTAGGTCATGAAAACAGGACCAATAACAGATTTGAAATAAACAATACCCTCACGGGGGAGAATATGAATATAAGGGCTTGATAACCGAAGTCTCACCCATGGGATAATGACCGGAGAGGCCCCTTTAGATGAAATAAAGCACATAGAACCCAAAAGTGAGAAGAAACAAGATAGAAATATCTCATTCCCACATACGATGCCAGATTGTTGATAAGAGAAATCGGACACAAGTCGTTCTCGAGCATTATATCAAGTGTAGAATAAAGTTAAACCAGTAATAAAGGAAATAACACATAATATAGAGTGGTTCGGCTATTAAAATGGGCGTACATCCATTTTAGTGATTCACTCTCACTATATGCATTTAACATTACAATATGATTAGGCCTAAATAGGCGTATAAGTAAGAGAGGGGAAGAGAATACATGAGAATAAAGAATTCGGGAAGACTGAATGTGAACTATGAGGTGGCTGGAATCCTGGACATGACCTAGTAAGCCCCCTGGTGGGTGTGACTCCGTAGAGAGAGGTAGTATGGAGATTCTGATAGTGTTCCGCTGGATAATTCTCTTCTCGATCCCCCAAATTATGAGGTGAGCTCATATATTTATAGGGGATATAAAGGTGGTGTCACATGCTTAGGATATGTGACATATGAATACATCTGGTGGAAGAATCTTTCTTAGATAATAACTGGCTATTAAAATAGGAGTTGTGGCTTATTCGTACCCAGGCAGCAGCCATCTTGAAGCAGGTGTCACGGCCTGTCTAAGTCCAGGAAGCGGCCAATTCTGACCAATGCTGGGTATGGTATGAGTAGGAACTACGACTTGTTTGATCCCAGTCAGCGGCCATATAAAAGGTGGTATTACGGCCTGCCTGATGCCAGGCTGTAACTAATACAAGACAAGGCTAACTATAAGGTGCCATGACCTATTTGGACCTAGGCAACGGCTCTTGTTGGATCTTTCGCGGCAGTAAGGACTATTTAGGCCATATCACTGAACACTAAAACAACTGAGGCATTTATTAATACTCAAACGTGTTACAACTTTAATCTAAGACGCATTCTTATATCATACTTCTATACGTATGCATTTCTCCTGCTATTCTATGCTTCCTTACTTCTAATGATCTTTCTCCCTATCTCTATGTATTAACTAGCTCCAGAAAGGTTCATCATTATCTATAGGCACCTGTTTAAAATAACTAGAAAGGAAGGAATAAGAAAAACTTTTCCCAGTAGATGATTCTCATTTTATAACATAGTATAAAATAGTTTTTGAATAGAAAATCATGCTTGAAGATCAGTAACATTAGGAGTACAATAAAAATTTAATTAAATAGCTAAATTGAGATAAACACGATAATTCATGATTATATTTCTATAAACAGAAATATCAAGGCTAGAACAGGTAATGACTGTGGATGATTTCTAAACAAATAACCCATAATTATCCGTTTAGAGGCTTTAAGGCAATAGTCATACATAGAACAATCAATCCAATAAATTGGAGATAAAAATAATCGCATTAAGTCAATCACAGACATTCTATATAGTAGCAACAACTAGGCCCACAACATCTGAGTCCTACAGGCCAATAATACAATCGTGGGTATAACATTAGATTATTCAGTAGTCATAATGTATGCTATAATAGAACAAGTTCAAAATGAATCATATTAAATGATATCATTGCATAAAATCAACATAGGGTTTTTAAAATTGAATCAATTGTACGTAAATTTTGGAACTACTCAAATGAGTTCATCAATAAGAATAAGATCAACTGGGAGTATCACATAGAGATATCAATAATAGGCGTAATCAAAAGCATTGTGAGAAATAATACTGAATAAGAAATCACCTACAAAGTAATACTGAATAAAAGATCATTTACCATATTCTGCAGTGCATAACTTGTTGGTTTATCAGTTGGTCTCGTATCTGTGGCTGTGGTTTTAATGGAAGGGTGATCATGTATAATTTTTGGGATACACTGGTATAGGCAACTTATAATGATTAATTTTTGATGATTTTTATATTTCATTTAACATGTGGTTTGACTGATAATTAAATCTTGATGTGATAGTTCACGTGACTTTGAATAAATGGAATAAAGTTTATCATTTTATGAATGTAATGATTAAAATAATTAAAATTGATGAATAGTATATTAAAGTCGTGTAGGGTATCATAATTTACTTTTTTTGGAAAAAAATGTATTTTTTATAACAATGAGAGTTAAGGACAGACCCGTCAAATTTTTTTTATGTTTATAATAATATAAACATGTGATATTTTTGTAATTTTGAATAAGTGTATAATTGAGGTTCACTACACTTTTCGTGAAAAAATGAAATTTTTATCGAGTGTACGTGATTTTTAATGGACACGGTGATATAAATTGGCTCCATTAAAAATAGTGTCAAATTCAACATATTTATATACCAAATTAATCTACTCGATACTGCGAATCCAACGATACATTTCATATATTTTCTGAGCAGTGGTTTGAAAGATATGAATTTTTGAAAATGACAAAACTGGTCCTTTTTAACGCGTATTTGTATATTCACGGTTGGTTTAAAATTAAAATTGTATTTTTCTTTAAAGGATTACGTAAATATATAATTATTTACGTATATATTAAAACGGAATGTGAAGACCTAATATACGTAGTTAAAATATATATATATATATATATATATATATATATATATATATATATATATATATATATATATATATATATATATATATATTTATGCATTTTATAACAAAAATCCAAAACAACAACCTTTTCTTGACACAATTTTAGTCGAGTAAAATACACGTCTCGGATAATCCTAACAAATCTCTGATTATGCATACTGATTCTTGGATATCCAGACTCAAAGTTTGCAAAGTTGGACTAATTTTTTGAGCACCCGAAACGTGTTAAATTTGAGCTTAAACAAAGACCGAAACTTCGATTTTTATTAAAAAAATTAGTTATTTTGTTAAACTTTTAACACTTCAAACATGCACCTCGATAAACGTGCACACGTGCGACCCTCCCGTATGTGTTCCCGGGGTGTACCAAAAATTAGCCAAAAGATAGCTCGACAAAGCTGTCATTTTATTACGATTAGCGTCGGTCAAACTTCGGACGTCCCGAAACTCATTTTGATCACCCCATATTTCATCTCTACTACCAGTATGTGTTATTTGATATATAAACATTATTTTAAATTACCTGAACCACTTATCAGATGACTCGTTTAGTTGCGTTAACATGCCGGATATATCACGTCGTAAACGAAATTTACTATTTTTCTCCAACTTCATCTTCTTCCTGCTAATACCCATTTTGTGTATATATTTATCCAATACCCACTGTTAAATGCATACACATATATATAATCTCATATATACTTATATATATACACACACACTTTTTTGTGTTAAACACACAAACACCTACTCAAAAATGCACACACACACACATTTAAATATACACACATACACACAGTGTACATATATATGTATAAACCATCATAGATATAAGAAAAAAACCTCCTACAATCCATATATACACCAAACCAATATGTATACCTACATATATATATATATATATATATACACACTGAACATATCGAGCATATACATAGGTTATATGTATATCCTAGATATACATATTCGGTTAAATGTAAAGAAACATAAAAAAACTAGTTGTAAACCCACGCGATGCGATAGTCGTACATTATAGTAAGAGAAATAAAAGTCAATGGAAATATGAAGAAACAAAAAATTAAACTGGGTAATAGAATAAAAATTCATATTCGTGAAAAAAAAAATTAATTCGAAATAGAAATAAACATTGTCACGGTTCAACGTAGAGAGAAACATCAATGTAGAAATATATAATAGTACCTGTAGACACCCCATTCTCGTACCCCCATAAGTTCTCCTTAGGTCCCTAGGACCTCCCTTCATCACTACAAACCTAAGTCCTACCCCGGGTACTGACCTAAAGGCCATCGGACGCTCCCTGGCTCTCCTTGGTAAAACTCTTCAACTCGATCGAGACTGAATGAATCTTCAAAGGGCACTGAAACCCCGCTCCAACGGTCCTCACCATGCGCGATTCTGACATACGAGACGGACGAATGGCCCATTTTCCCTCGAAACTTGACTTAGAGGTCACCGGACGCTCCCGGGCTCTTTTTGACCAAAGTCAACTCTGCACCTCGATCGAGACAAAATGAATCTTTAAAAGGAACTAAAACCCTTTTCCAATAGTCCACCCCATGCATGATTCTGACTTACGGTACGGACGAACGATATGTTTTACTCTGAAAGGTCATCAAATGCTTCCGGTCCCCGACTGACCAAAGTCAACTCCCCGAACGAAGTCAAACTCTTTGGAATGTCAAAGTAAATCTCCTAACCTTTCCAATGGTATGCCCTGTGCGCTATTCTGACATACCATGCGGACGAACGATCCATTTGCGTCCGACGATTCCCCGTCCAAAGGACCGATGATTGCTTCCGAGCCACATTTTCCCCAAAGTTAACTCCCGGACCCGAGAGAAGTCCAAGGACTTTTGAAGGAATCTAAATTACCTTTCCAATGGTTTGCCCCGTGCATGATTCGGATCAATGATTTGCGTTCTACAACTGATTTTCCAAAGGAACCTTAAAGAGACTGCAAAACAGCAGGTTCCAAACCCTGCCTATCGGTAGTGTGCCTAAACACACCTGCCGATTGGCAGGACCAAGGCTATACCGATCGGCAATGCCCTGGGACTATAAGAAGTATGGCCTAACCTTATTATAAAAAGTTACCCAAGATCTGAAATCTATCACTCCCAGCGAATTCAGATAACCTCTCTCGAAGTCAGCGTGATTTCCACGTCCAAATCCCTTTCCAACCTTCACTTTTCGTAATCCTTTTCATCAAACTTGGTGAATTAACCACTCTTCATCATCACCCAAGTGCAAGGGCTGCTCTCCAACAATCAAGATCAAGCTCAATATCTTCAAGAAAGTCTAACTTTCTCAACTCTCTCTTCAAATTCTCCTAAATTTGTATTAATTTATTTTATTACTTAGCACTTTTATTTTCTCATCTCACATATCCTAATATAATTTTTATCTAGTATTATTGCACATATCTTATTGTCATATAAATAAAACCCCAAAAAATAAGAAAAATAGGGTTTGCTCATAAATTCTAAACGGGAATTCTCACACCTTTCTCACAACTAAAACACTTCTTTACACACACATACACATAAGAGAAATCTACGATTGGATTTATGGGATAAATCCCACCCCTCATTTTTCATACTAACTACGTGAAATTTGATGCCTCTATAGGCTACGTAGGTGTCTCGGGGTAAACCCCAAGACTCGAGTCCTATTCCTACTTTTCTCTCATTTTCTATTTTTATATTCTTTAATTTAACTCTCTTAGATTATATATATATATAGATAGATAGATAGATAGATAGATAGATAGATAGATAGATAGATAGATAGATAGATACCTATTTGTTTTTAGTGGTGTATTATCCCATATGCGTTATCGTTCCATTATAACAATCAACGCTAGGATAATCGCATATACCCTATTTTTTAATATTACTTTTAGGAACATTCCTACTCACGACTCGCTTTATCTCTTCCATAATACAAGTTGATGGCTCTTAACTCCACTACATATACACATGCACACATATCATGGGGAAATAAAGGAAAATAGCAACAACCTATGAGAGACCGCAAGGGCGAAATGGATGGCTAACACCTTCCCATTTCGTAACTTAGCCTCTGGACCCTTTTTGAATCATTTTTGGTTTCGTATGTATCAGTATGTCTTTGGATGCCATCCTTAGGGATGGATCCCTTTTCTTTTTTGTGTTTTGAGTAAAATCGACTGGAAACTCCATCTCTCTATCTTTTGCACCTCATCACCGACGCCCGCCGAAGCGATCCCGAGAGGGATGCGCGAGACCAAGATCCTATCGACGAAGAAGATGCCCTCTTCTTCCGTCTCTCTCCCATCGCTAGGATTGGAGGATGGCCACTGTGGTGAGACACCCCGCCCAATTAAATATCGGGTGATCAATCCTTTATAAAATTTAAAACAGAGTGTTCGGTTGGTTCATTCTTAGCATCACTGTCGAAAACACAAGCCTTATTAACCACCTAATAATTAATTAAGCTAGTCTTAAAATGTTTTCCTTTTTCAATAAAATCATTCAATTATTAAATCCAAGAATTTAAATATAATCCATCCACCACATAACTAATTAATATAAATACGAAATCTGAATCACACACTGAAATAATTAAGGATGGATAAAACATTCCAGTTCAAAAATCTAAACCAAGAACCCTAGGAACAATAAATCCAAATGAAATGAAAGGAAAGTAAACTGTATACAATCTCTCATAAAATGTTTAAGGAATGGGCGACACATGCCCTAAATGGAAATTCTAGATAGAACTGAGGGAAATGATGGAGGCGTATAATGCAAAGACCTACAACTTCCACAACAGCTACAGTACGCTAAGCAATCCAAATCTCTAAGTCTGGTGTCCCTGTGGTTGAGCACGTGATATATTACATATATATAGCAAAAGAGGAAAGAGGTGCAAGAAACGGCTCAAAGCCCGATGTGTAAAAAGATTTGTTTTAGTAAGTATTTAAAATTTGCCATAAAGCAAGTATCAAATGCATGTTAGTTCGAACTCCCACATGAGCTTCTCACCTCTCAGCTAAAGTTCACGCGTAACTGAAAGTGTGAGTGGCCCGATATGTGTGTTTTAAACAAAACCATTTTTTGTTCGAAAAAGATCCAACTTTTAATTATGCACTAAACCAAGTTGTGAAATCCCAATTCTCACTTTAAACTAATTTTTTCTTAATTAATCCTAAACATGCATCTAGTGGTTAAAGCAAGTTAAGTAAAGTAAAGAATACTCACAATGCCGAATGTACGAGGAAAAAACTCCAAAATGGGAAAACAACCTCGAACAGCCCAAGCCAGACAATCACTATGAACAATGGTTTTACAAAGACAGATTCGCCTTACACTAAGACTCGATCCCCATGGGTCTTGACGCTCCTTATGATATTCAACTGTTCTTCAATAGTGCCCATGCAGAAATTCTATTTTCCACGATCTCTGTACACAACACACGCGTCCACGTATATCTCGGTGTCCACCAATATGGCTTTGATACGTCTACGATGTCGAACACGATGTCCGTCGCTTCTTCACCGTAAAACCCTTTGTGTTCAATATGCAGAACAAATAAATTTTGTGCAGCAAGATCACTTAAACATATAAGAATGATAACTCGGATCTTTGCAAACTCTAAGGATGTGTTTAAGACTTTTAAACCTTAGAAAACATGTGCAAACAAGGTTCTGGTTTTTAAAACTATTTTTCCAGAAAGCACACTTACGAAATTATGTTGCAAACACTATTTCAATAGGATTTAAATGCCGCCTCGAAAAATGTGTCATTCGAACGACTTAAGCAGTTCGTTTGCGCGACATTGTATCTCGTTCGAACGAGATCCAATGTTGTTCGAGCGACCTCACAAAATTTTGACTTTCTTTGACTTTTTGATAAAAACGTCTCTTAACAAAGAGATTCAAATTAGTCAAACTTTATTGCGAGCTTCTCATCGTAAAATGAAGTTTAAACCATTAAAACACTTTTAAAATATTTAAAAACATTTTTCTTTATAAAAATTACATCCTTATCTTTTATAAAATAATTCCGAGCGCCATTAATTTTACGCATTCATACCTGAGTGATCTCAGAATGAAATTAACTTTGAAGACGAGTAAACTTGCACCAAATAAACATCGGCATGATTATTTCTTTGAAGCTTTGTCGCAACGTCTTCAATACATCATAGACCAAGTGGGATCGTGACAAAATAAAATTCTCCCTATGACATATTACAAACACAGTTTTGTTCACGAAATTAAGTCAAAATAATACAGGGACTCAATTGAAAATTTATGTCCTTACAAATCTCCCCCTTTGACTATTCCTGGACAAACCTAAACTAGTGAAAAGCCTAATCGGGCCGTCAAGCCGTATGACGCCTAAATCCCATCCCATAAACCCAAAATAAAAAAATACAGGATGCGGACAAGAATATGTAGCACCGACAAGCATGAACTGTTTGAATGTGATGTAGACTTGAAATCTCGAATCGCTGAAGCATACCTACACGCATGAAACAGACAAACAAATACCAAGTGAAGTATGGAGGAACAAATGAAACCAATTTATATATTCATATCATTTGAAAACATGGGAGCAATTTTTTGATACCAATTTGAAACATAAAGTAGCGCTCAACAAATCTCCCCCTACATCACATACATCTCTCCCCCTTTTTGTCTCGAATAGACAATCCGGTGAAAAGATAAACCAATATGAAATATCTAGCATGAGAATATGATACCAAATTGAATTAAGTTGATACCAATTTTGAAAAATGAAAAATTCTATATAAATATGAAACAACCAGCTAAATATGATCAAGCAATGATAAATCAGTAGCTAGTAAACCAAGGAATCACACAAAGCGTATACCAATCAAATCAAGTGTGATAAACGGTCATATATGCTAAAATACAAAATTTGAACATAGAAGGTCCTGCATATAAACCAATTAATCCAAAAAATGCTTCGTGCAGTACCAAAAATATATCAAATTAAGCCAGAGGACTGCAAACCAATCAAAAGTCATTTTTCACCCTGTCGTTCGAACGAGCCAGGGACTTCGCTCAAATGAGATGAGGAAGTCGTTTGAACGAAGTACAAAAGTCGTTCGCGCGAGATGAGATGTCGTTAGAACGACTTTGCGCGACCTCCCAAAATTTCCCAGTTTCCCAGAAATATTATAAAGTATTGCCTAGTGATAAAATTTCCACAAAACAATTCCAGGAAGGGCCTGACAGATGCAAAACAGTGCTAAAACAGTAGGCTTTTAGCACAAAGTGCAAAAACTCATAAGAACTAAAAAATGTGAGTTACATCCAAACATAGTACCGATGTGCCCAAACATGGACACGAAATGAATGGGCGTGAAACTACAACAAATGAGTCACAATTCCAACACATCGAACGATCAAGAAGCTCTAATTGATAGCAATAAATCATCAAACTTTATCATAGCCATATGACAATAAAAGTAAGAGCTTAATGAACTAAACATACTACATGCACACAAATCCAGAATTTTGATGATTCTACAAACAATAGCGTTAAATTGCAATGTTTCAACATTAGGATTAGTTGTGCAAACCCGTTTAAATTTTCTCCAACCAAACACCCTCATATAAACATACTTTTTCAAGTTCTTTTGAGGTTTCTAGTATTCTCAACTTAGAGAAAATCTTATTGTCCCTTTTCTTAGCATTTTGCTTTTTCTTTTGGGCTCTTTTAAACGGTAGCTTTCACGACGAGTTAATTTTAAACTCTCGTAGCCCTTTCCCGTGAATCACTCATCATTTTTTAATTCAAATCCTCACGGTAAACGGTTATTACATGAACACTTCTCCTTAAGTTTACTTACGCATAGATGACAAGATTGAGATAAGAACGTCTCACCAAATTCAAATATGCAAGAGAAGTCAAACATCCATATAAACTCGTGCATGTGTGCGATGTTGGGATATATACAAAGTCGAATCAAAATGCATATCAACTTCGAAACAACCCCATATAAACAATGGTTAAGATCATTCTAAGTATCGATAATAATGACCAAATGTCCTAGCCACATGGATAAAGAAATGATGGGGGGGGGGGGGGGGGTACAAGTACACCAATATGCCACATCAAACATGTAAACTCAAAAACAAACACCGAAAATATTTTTGGCTTTTCAAACATATTTTGACTCAAAGAAAAGAAAAATCTTTTGGATTTTTAAAAGTTTTCTCAAAAACAAAATCTTTTTGTATTTTTCAAATAGGACTCAAACAAATAAAAACTATAATACAAAATGATAAACATGTAATAATACTAGCAATGAATATATCATGAACCAAACTAGCATATGACAAACATGCAAGCTACTAATCATAAGAAATAGCAAGAGATTAATCATGTGCATGAATGTGAGAATCAACCAATGAAGCATTTAGCATCTCCAAAACGGATTTCCTAACCTAAACAGGTGTATACCTATAAAAATGGGTTTTGGGAACCAATGGGACACTACGTTTAATCTTCCCAGGGTCTTGTGACACCCCGACTAATTAAATACCCGACAGCTACTCCTTTATTAAATTAATACAAAATCCCAAGTTGGTCCAGTTAATAGCATCATTGTCGAAAACATTTTAATGATTACTAAGCACCTAGTATTTAAAAAATAAGTTGCCAAATTTTAAGTTAAGTCTGATTAACATGCGATAAAAGAATAATGGAAGAACAACATAAATCCATTCACCATAACGAAGTAATGAAATAACCAACAAATAGTAATAAGCCCGGAGGAAAACTCCTCACAACAATCCCACAACTGAAAATAATATGACAAGTCTGAATCCCAAATTAATTACATGCTAGAAGTCTGAATAACTGAAATAAATGAAATGTCTCTAAAAGAAATGGGCGACATGCCCTACAACTGATAAATGCTGAATATAGAGTCAAGATAGATGAAGCGTCTATAATCAAAGTCCTGTAACTTTCACAAACAGCTACAGCTCATCACCTGAATGAGGATCCTAAGCATGGAGTCCTTGTGGCTGGGCACCTAAAATGGTTTTTACAAAAAAATAGATTTGAAAACAAACGGGTCAGAGCCCGAAAGTGGAGAGTATTTTGAAAACAGCAAGTGCTTTAATAACATTTAAAACAATAAATTCAAGATACATGTTAGTACGTGCTCTCACATGAAATACTCACCTCTCGTCTAACTGTGCACTCCTAACGTTCCTGTACCCATTCATGTGTTTTCTCATAACTATCTAGTTCAAAAGAGTTTCTAACACTTCTAGTCGGTTCACGTTTTAATTCCAACCTTAACAATTAAATAGAGAGTTCTACTTTAATTCTCGGATTCCCAATTATTTACAAAACCATTTATTGATAACTGTCCCCTTTTATCTTTTCATAACGTTACAATTACTATACTCACAAATTAACATAGCAATTTCCTTTTCATTTAACCGTAGATTATTCACATCATAAATATACAATACAAGCATCCCGAGACTAAGCTGTGGTGCACACATACTCTGCTATCCATCCCGGTACATCACGTACATAAGGATCACGTATTCCGAATCTCTCAAGAATCGTTCTCAAATAACAACATCACAAACAATGGAGGCGAACACAGTCACATCACATGGGTCACGTACATACCTACGCTCCCACAATCAGCAGACTTATTAACATCCCAATAAGTCCTTCTCTGACCTATGTTCATCGAGGTACCAATCTAAATCCGGACAACACAAGGATAAGAAGGCCCTAAGCGAACGTAAACCTCCCGTGATAACAAGTATGGTAGGTATGTCATACACATAAAATTATATTATAAGCATTCACACATCTTAGATATCTCAATAATAATAAAGGTATACTCTACATCTTTATACCATTATTCCAAATTTGTATATTTTAAGTCTCACGATAATATAAAATTTTAAACCGTCGACACGTCTCACGTCATAGTTTCTTATACTTAAAACCTATCTCAAATAGGCTATTAAGTTCCTATTATTCCCACATATAATATCTTTATTCCTAAGGTCCTTACTTCTGCCCCAAACCTCATTTCATCAAATTATTCAAATTTACACTATTAACCCAAATATTATCTCACTTATCGAATTTCATTAGATTAGAATAATCCCTCAAATTGAATTCTCATTAAGGTCCAAATTTCGTAACCATGCCTACTGGTCTTACTTAAGTTTAAGGGTATTCATAAGGTCCCCAATAATATTTTCCAAGGGTTAACATCATTAAAATTTAAATAGGGAAAACTTTACTCATTCTGGGAAGGTCGATCGATCGACCTTTTCCTTCGATCGATCGATGGTGGTCGATCGATTGACTGATGAACATCGATCGATCGAACGCACCAGGTATGGCTACGGACTGCTTCATTTTGCAGTTTTCAAATCATCCCAAAACATACTTTTAATGCATGAAACTCTAATATAACGTTATAGTATCATCATACAACCATCCTACAACATTATTAACGTTCTAAAACTAATAATTCATCAACCAAGGGCTATATTTGGATCAAATCTTCATCAAGAACCCTAGTTTTCTACTTCTTTCAAGAACATTAATAAACCTCTTCTTAAATCCGTTTTTAGATCATCAAGGGTCAAAATTTTGAATTCATAATTCGTCCAGAATGTTTCTACATGCAGTCCCTAACATAATTCATAGTTTTAACCTTTCAATTCATGGGTCTATATCAATCTTCCAAGGTAATTTCGATAATTCCTAAACATGGAAAAGCATAGCATTGAATCAATTGTAATTAAACCACTTGCCTTAATTGTTCTCTGAATTTGAGGTTGAATCTTGAAGGTTGAATTGCCTTCTCTCTCTCTCTGCAAAATTCTTCTCTTCCTCTCTCTCTCTACAAGTTCTTCTCAAGGTGATAATGGAGGTGGGGTTGGTTTTTGCCAAGTTCAAGGTTTCTAAACTTCTCCCGTAGCCCACTACCTAAATTGGGGTTGGAAATGGCTTAGTGGGTTAAGACTAAGTCAGATTTTTAACTCTAATTTTCGTGGGTTTTAATTACCCAATTTCCGAAAGTACCAAAATGCCCTTATAAGTTACCGGTATGGACCAATAATGCCCCGGGACCCAAACTTAACCCCCGCCTAGTGTTTTCTGACTATTTCGACCCTTCCGAATACGTTGGCGCACTCAAAATGACCATACGGGTGATAAAAATAAAATTCACTTTTTAATTCAAATAGTTATATTCCTGACGCGACTGTCACGCGCGTCCCAACAAAATTTCCCAAATTTCCGTATTTCAAGCTCGCGACAATTTCAACGTTTCCAATATTCATATATTGCCATATATACACATTATAATCAAATACTAACTCACATATCATTAATATTTTATCCGGATTAATTTTCCATTAATACGCATTTAATTCAATTAATCCCCAAAAATAAATATCACGAAAATACGGGGTATTACAGGTCTTTTCTAAGATTAAAACAGAAACTCCTAAGGTGACCTTTCCTACCACAATGCGAACATGTGAAAACACGACGAGGAACGGGACCTTTAGGTTGACCTTTTCTAATACCCTCAGATGTGGTTGACGCTCTAAAACAAACTATGGTTTGGGCTTTTACAATCGAACCACTAGAACAAGATAAGCCGCTACCATCACTACTCGAGTCATTTAAATCATTTTTTAACTTCAAAACTTTTGACTCAAGCAAACAATTAGACTCCTCAAACTTTCGGGACTCCTTCTTTAAATTTTCAATTACCCCTAGAAGGTTATCTCGCTCCCCCTCAATGCGAGCAAACTTATCCCTAAGAGCCTTTTCTCGTGCCACAAAATCATTCATCGAATTACTTTCCTCAACTGCACAAACTCTATAATTTTTTAAATTCTCTAACTCTTTTTCTAAAACGAGGACTCTATCATCACTCTCCATTTTGCCCAATTTTAATATATTAAAATCTTTAAACAAGGAACTAAAGTGCTCACGACAAATATCTCTTTGAATTTGAAATGTTTGCAAATATTCAATCTTATTTTTAAAATCGAAATTTTCTTTTTCCAAAACTTCAATACGTTTTGCAAACTTTAAATTCAAACGATGTAAATTGTCAAAGCTTAGAGAATCCATCGAGAGAAAACAAACACAGGAGAGGTAAACAAACACACGGGATCACAAAACAAATAAATAATGTTTTCTAGCTCTGATACCAATTTGAAGACGTGAGTAGACAAATTGTATCAGAAAGTAAATCATTCGAAAAATCAGGATCACGCAATAAATTAGCGTAACCCACTCTGATACCAATTTGAAAGTGTAAGTGGCCCGATATGTGTGTTTTAAACAAAACCATTTTTTCTTCGAAAAAGATCCAACTTTTAATTATGCACTAAACCAAGTTGTGAAATCCCAATTCTCACTTTAAACCATATTTATCTTGATTAATCCTAAACATGCATCTAGTGATTAAAGCAAGTTAAGTAAAGTAAAGAATACTCACAACGCCGTATGTACGAGGAAAAAACCCCAAAACGGGAAAACAACCTCGGACGACCCAAGCTAGACAATCACTATAAACAATGGTTTTACAAAGACAGATTAGCCTTACACTAAGACTCGATCCCCACGGGTCTTGATGCTCCTTCTGATATTTAACCGTTCTTCAATAGTGCCCAAGCAGAAATTCCGTCTGCCACGATCTCTGTCCATAATACACGCGTCCACGTATATCTCGATGTCCACCGATATGACTTTGATACGTCTACGATGTCGAACATGATGTTCGTCACTTCTTCACCGCAAAACCCTTTGTGTTCAATATGAAGAACAAATAACTTTGGTGCAACAAGATCACTTAAACATATTAGAATGATAACTCAAATCTTTGCAAACTCTAGGGATGTGTTTAAGACTTTTAAACCTTAGAAAACATGTGCAAACAAGGTTCTAGTTTGTAAAACTATTTTTCCAGAAAGCACACATACAAAATTATGATGCAAACACTGTTTAAATAGGATTTAAACATCGCCTCGAAAAATGTGTCGTTCAAACGACTTAATCATGTTGTTCACGCGACATTGTATCTCGTTTGAACGAGATCCAATGTCGTTCGAGCGACCTCGCGAAAGTTTGACTTTCTTTGAGTTTTTGATTAAAAATGTCTCTTAACAAAGAGATTCAAATTAGTCAAACTCTATTTCGAGCTTATCATCATAAAACGAAGTTTAAACCATTAAAACACTTTAAAACATTTAAAAACATTTTTCTTTATAAAAATTACATTCTTATCTTTTGTAAAATAATTCCGAGCACCATTAATTATACGCATTCATACCTGAGTGATCTCGGAATGAAATTAACTCTGAAGACGAATAAACTTGCACCAAATGAACATCGGCATGATTATTTCTTTGAAGCTTTGTCACAACGTCTTCAATTTCTTCAAGACGTTATAGACCAAGTGGGATCGTGACAAAATAAAATTCTCCCTATGACATATTACAAACACAGTTTTGTTCACGGAATTAAATCAAAACAATACAGGGACTCAATTGGAAATTTAAGTCCTTACACTAACGTACATCTATTCTCACCTAGCCATCCGTAACACTTCTAACCAGATAAAGACTTACTTCTAGGTATACCTCTTGATAGCAACCCGTGATTCCCAATTTTCCACATTATTAATATCATCATTTATTAATTCGATTAAGTGTTATCACACTAAGTTAAGTATTCACAGCTTACGTCACTTAAGATTTTACTGTCCCAATAACCAACAATTATCTCACAATAGGAATAACACAAGTATACTTATACTAATACAGCACCCCAAGGCTAAGCCTGTAGTGCATTGCATACTCTGCTATCATGTCCCGGTACATCTCATACTCAAATAAGGACTATGGGTTCGGAAGTCTCCCACAACCATATACACAAAACACACATAGTGGTGGTGAACATAGTTCACATACCTATGGGTCACGCACATACCTACGCTCCCATTGTCAGCTGACTTATCAACTCATAAATAAGTCTTTACAGTCCTATGTTCTGATTTACAAGTCAAATATCCCCCCAAAGGTCACCCAGGATAAGACCATCTCTACACAACCCCCCGCGATAACAAGCAGCTAGGTATGTCATACACATAATATTAAGCATGTAATAGGTAGCCACACATCCTATTAATATTTATAGGTATTCTCCTATCCATTTTGTATACTTACCATACGTATTCCATTCTCATTATTACGTATCTTATAGTATTACTAAATCACAAAAACTCTTTGTAACTTCCGAATTAACTCTCCTTTCCGGATTAATTAAAGTATAAAACTCACATACTTCCTCATAGACCTGTCTCATTTCGAATCTATTAACTGGAAATTTCTCTCACTCGAACAGACTCGAAAATTTCAAAACTGCCCCTAAGAAGATTCCCAAAAATTCACTCTGTTGCTCGAACGAGATGGCAATGTCGTTTCAACGACTGCCACGTGTCTCTTGAGCAACTTCGCGCGAGATACCAATCTTGTTGAACGACTTCGCGTGAGACATAGTGTTTCGTCTTCTACATAGAATTTTAGTGTTTTTCCACCATTTTTAACCCTAAAACCTCTAGATTGTCATCCCAAACTCCAACCAATCAGTTCCAAATCGAATCCTAACAATTACACATGGATTCTAACATCCTAGAATCATCAAATCATTTCGAGTCATCAAAGAAATAGGAAATCCCCAAATTAATTGCTAAAACCCTAGTTCTTCAATTTCTTATTCAAGAACACATGATTACCAGATTCTTTCTTCCCATAAGTTCATCAAAACGTGATTTCTATCTTACATACATGAAGGGTTCAATCTAATTAATCTCAGATTCGAATCATACATCCTAAATCTCCATTTTTTTCTCACTTTTATGAACAATATATATTTATATCATCCTTATACTAACATGAATATGATTAATGCTAAAGAAGATCAAGTAATAAACACTTACCTCGAATTAGTCGCTTAATTTCTTGACGTTGTTGGTATGGGCGTGTTCTTCTTATTCCGATCTACATGATGGTGGTGATGGTTGTGCAAGGTGGTACTAATTTGGGCCTTCCCTCTTGAAATTTGTTCTCCTTCACACCCTTTGTGGACGTTCTTTACTTTCTGTGTCTCTCAACCCTAATGGACTTTTCTTGGCTGATAAAATAACTCCCAATTTTCGTCCATTAATTAAACCCAAAAATACAATTTACCATAATGCCCTCTCGGGGCGCCAGTTAGGCCTAAAATTGCCCTGAGACCCAAATTAAACACCCGTGTAAACTATCCTGACTATTTCGACCCTTCTGGACTCAACGCCGCACTCGAAATGACCATATGAGTTACCAAAAATAATTAATCTTTTTATTCCATTAAATTAGTCCCGACACGACTCACACACGCGTCTGACTTAGTTTACTAAACTGTCGTGTTTCTTATTCTTGACAATTTATCGAAGTGTATAGTTTCATATTACATGTTGCATAGTAATATTCAATCAATAAGTATTAACCCTTGACACGTTAGTTAATATTTATTTTAAATCCGGATAACAATTAAATTCTCACATTTAATTCAATTAATCCCCACAATAATAATTAATCCCATAATTATTTCAATCATAAAAATATGGGATATTACATGTGGCGACTCGGCTAGGGACTATTTTGAAGGCTAGACTCTATTTCCATGGGTGTTTTATTTTTTACATATTCCCCTATTTTGCATGTTCCCCTTTTATTATGTGTACCTCATGCTTGTGCTTCTATTCACACACTTGTAGAAGATTCTCCATGTACACTTCGCACCACGTGCACCTAGGATCACATATATCTGCATGTTGCATGCATCACCCATCCATACTTGGTATACCATTGGTACTTGTACTTTGCTCCCGGTTTGGCATGATCAAGAAAGATACTATTATCATAAGATTCCAATAAGAGAATCATGCATGATTCACACGACAACACCAAAGAGTATTTTGATTTACCAAATTTTGTCCAGTAACTAGAGGGTCACTTCGCGTAGGACGTTGGTCCGGCAGGGCGCAGTTAGCCTAAGCGATTGTAATACCCCGTACTTTTGTCTATATTTATTTTTGGGATTAATTAATTAAATGCGTATTAATTGGAAATTAATCCGGGTTATAAATACTAATGAGAAGCGAATTTGTATTTGATTATGTGCATATATGATTATATATGTATTTGGTACTATGAAAATTTGTCGTGAGATTTATATACGACATTTTAGAAATTTTGTTGAGACGCGTGGGACCGCCGCGTCACGGTATATTATTTTGATAATAAAAAGTGAATTTAAAATCTATAATCCGTATGGTCGTTTTGAGTGCGCCAACGCGTCCGGAAGGGTCGAGATTGTCAGAAAACACTAGCCGGGGGTATAGTTTGGGTCCCGGGGTATTTTTAGGCCATATCGGCAACTTAAAGGGTATTTTGGTAATTTTATATTTTTAGGAATTAAAAGTGACGAAAATTGGGTAATTAAATCTGATGTGGATATTGACCCACTAAGCCCATAACCAACCCATATTAACCCTTTAAGCTACGGAGGCTAACATTAGGTTTACAATCTTTCCCAAATCAAAACCCTAGCCACCTTAAGCCACCATTGGAGAAGGAGCTTGGAGAAGGAGAGAAAGAGAGGAAATTCTGCAGAAAAACATCATCAACCTACACCAAAGTCAGAAATCAAACCAAGGCAAGTGACTTTATTCCATTTAACTTCTGAGAATGTCTTTTCCATGTTAGAAAATTCGGATTTATGGTTTGTTCTTGATAAAACATGAAAACCCATGTAGTTTAGATCATAAAACTTGAGGAATTTGAGAAGGATTGCATGTAGAATAGTTTGAAACGATTAATCTGATGTTAATACATGTTTGGGTGAAAGAAAAATGAATTAAATTCTGGGATTTGATGATGCTATGTAGTTAGGGTTCATGTTCTTGAGATATTTGGGAAAAGTGTAGAGATTTCTAAATTTAGTTGATGTTATGATGATTCAATCCTTGAAAACATGTTAGGAGATGATGTAAATATGTTTAGGATGAATTAGAGACCCTAACACGTTATTAGGATGAACCTTGGAAGAGATTAGAAGTGATAAAAATGGTGAAAAACGAATTGGGGAAAATCTGGGCCGAATCTGGTAGCTCGTTAGAAGCAGTCCCCAGGTCGTTCGAACGAACTCGTTCGAACGAGCTTCTAACGAGTTGACCAGTCGTTGCTAACGAGTAGGAATTTCGTTCGATATCTCGTTCGAACGAGATATCGTTAGAAGGGACAGTTCGTTCGAACGAACTGGATCTCGTTCGAACAGCCTCGTTCGAACGAGACTTCTAACGAGCTGACAGTCCAAACTCGTTCGAACACTCGTTCGAACGAGGCTTCTAACGAGTTGACAGTTTGGTCCTTTTTGGACTGTTTTGATTTTTGGAGACCCGTAAACTTTTTCGAGGATATAGATAGCATTTCTATGATGATATAGTGATAGACTTGGGACATTTGGGTATTTATGAGGAGAAATTTACATACGAGAGTTGTATTACATGGACGGTTTGGGTCGAGACGTGAGTGTCCACTACGACGTAAGAATTAATTATGGCACGTATGATTATAAACCGGTATAGCATATATAGTGATAATTACGAGTTAGTAAGAGAATGAGAATAGTACTACGATTAAAATATGGTATTACTAAGATGTGTGTTTACTTAGTATTGGTATATGGATTGTGCGTATGACATACCTACCATACTTGCTATCACGGGAGGTTTGCATTCGCTTAGGACCCTCTAATCCTTGTGTGCCTACGGGGGGGATATAGACTGGTACCTCTATGAGCATAGGTCATAGAAAGACTTATTGGGATATTAATAAGTCCGCTGATCATGGGAGCGTAGGTATGTGCGTGACCCATGTGATGGTGACTGTGTTCGCCTCCATTATTTGTGATGTTGTTATCGGTAAACTATTCCTGAGAGATTCAGAATATGTAATCCATATGTACGTGATGTACCGGGATGGATAGCAGAGTATGTGTGCACCACAGCTTAGTTCGCGGGGTGCTTGTATTGTATATTTATGATATGAATAATATACTTTAAATTAATGGGAATCCTCATGTTAATGTTGTAAAAATATTACGATATTCTTTCGAGATATATAATGAGTTAACTGATAGTTATATCAATGGCATATTTAGTAACTGAGTTTACGTTAAACCTCTATTTAATTACGAGCGTTGTTTTGTTAAATGGAACCGAGTAATATGGGTAGAACCTTTGGCAGTCTAGCTAGTTATGTTGTCAGTTAGCCAGTAGTATGGGTCGATATAGATGGGTACTTACGTTAGGAGTGCACAGTTAGACGAGAGGTGAGAATATCATGCGAGTGTACGTCCTAACATGTACTTTGCATTTAATGTTTTAAATGTTTTTAAAGCACTTTCAGGTTTTTTAAATATAACTCCACATTCGGGCTCTGACCCGTTTGCTTTTCAAATCTCTTTTTCTTTGTAAAACCATTTTAGGTGCTCAGCCACAAGGACACCAAGCATAGGTTACTCATTCAGGTGACGAGCTGTAGCTGCTTGTGGAAGCTACAGGGATTTGCATGTAGACGCTTCTATCTTTTGGATTCCAGAGTCACCATCTATCAGTTGTAGGGCATGTTGCCCATTTCTTTAGAGACATCTTTTATATTTCAGTTTTCAGACTTTAGCATGTTTTATTTCAGTTTCGGTTATTTATTTCAGTATGGGATTGTAGTGAGGAGTTTTCCTCCAGACTTTATTTACTCTATTGTGATGGTTATTCGTTTCTACTTCAGTATGGTGAATGGTATTAATTATTTTTACTCTTGTTGCATGTTAATCAGACTTAAATTAAAATTTGGCAACTTACTTTTTAAATACTAGGTGGTTAGTAATAATAATAATGTTTTCGACAGTGATCCTATTAACTGAGCCAACTTGGCATTTTGAATTAATTTTATAAAGGAGTAGCTACCCGGTATTTAATTAGTCGGGGTGTCACAGGTGGTATCAGAGCATCAGGTTCTAGTGTCCTTTAGGATCTGTACGGCTATTATGTTTCCGCTACGTTTCTTTGATATAGAGCCCTATATTTTAGGAATGTTGTACTCTTTTTGTGTATGCTTCGTTCTTCAGCTATATTAAGTTTATAACCGTGAACTTATAAACTTTGTTCTTATTTCAGATGCCTCCACGACGTGCACGACGAGTTCCCAGGAATGCAATGCCTGAACCCCAGCCCGCCATTGCCGTTGTTCAGCAGGCACCACCTCAGGCGCCGGTTGCCGCGCCAGCACAGGTTAATGCATTTCCGTCTGCTTGGGAGCGTGTACGAGATGCTTTTCAGAAAGCGCATCAGCCAGAGTTTGCAGGTAGCTCAGATGTGGTAGTCTCGAGCCAATGGAGGAAGGACATACAGAGGCATTTGAGGATGCATGAGTGCACTGATGTTTAGAAACAGGTGCTAGCTACTTTCAAGCTAGTGGGATCTGTACTACAATGGTGGGAGTCTATTACCACTGCAGAGGAGAGGGATACTCTCACGATTCAGGAGTTCTGGGTGCGGTTTGACCACAAGTACTTTCCGTCCGCAGTTCATACAGAGATGAGGAGGAAGCTGATGAGTTTGAAGCAGGAGGGCAAGACAGTGGCCGAGTATGAGGCCGAGTTCACTAACCTGTTGAATATCGTTCCAGACGAGATTCCAACAGAGAAGAAGAAGATAGAGAAGTTCACCGACGGGTTGAATTGGAGGATCCGTCAGCATCTGCTAGGGAACCTATCGTTGGCCACGTATTCTGATGTGGTTAACGCTGCATTATTGCACTGCCAAGACCACCGTTTTCATATGGCCGAGGGCAAGCGGTCGGGGGAGTCTAGCCATCAGGGCAGGACCGGAGGACATGGTGCCAGCGGGGCACAATCGGGTCAGGGGCAGAGACAGACTGAGCAGGGCTCCCAGCAGGGGGATAATAAGAGGTTCCGGTCAGGGAACTACAGGCAGGGACAGGTAGGTTTCCGTCAGGGCCATCAGGGTCCAAACGGCCATTAGGGCCAGTAGGGGCAGAATGGGCAGCAGTTCCATCAGGGCCAGCAGGGCCAAGGGAGGAACGGTAACGGCCACCAGGGCCGGGGACATCAGGGGCAGAGGGGAGGGAACTTCCCAGGGAAGTGCCTTACTTGTGGCAAGACTGGCCATAAGAACCAGGATTGTCCTGATAAGGGCAAGGCCCCACAGCAGCAGCAACAGGGTGCTCGCCAGGAACCACAGAGACCTATGTTTCCCGCCGCTCTTCCCGCACCGCCACAGATGGCAGCATTGCCATCCATTCCAGCAGTCCCAGTTCAGCAGGGGAAGCTACAGTATGGACGTGTCTACAACGTTCACCAGGCTGCAGTTCCACAGGCACCGCCCACGATCGAGGGTACGTTTCCTATCCATGGCACTATGGGTCGGGTGTTATTTGATACGGGTGCTACACACTGTTTTATAGCTACACACTTCGCGAAAGCTTTAGGATTGTTAGCTACGGCAGAGAGCACAGTGACGTGTGTCGACTCACCATTAGGGAGTGGGTCACTTATTTTCTTTATATGCCGGGGAGTGGGGGTAGAGGTTGGTGGTTTGGTATTACCTGCGGACATGTTAGTGTTAGACATGCATGTTCACGATGTGATCATCGGTATGGATTGGCTCGTAGCATATAGGGCCATGATTGATTGCTTCAGCGGGAGCATTGTTTTTGCCATTCCGGGGCAAGAGATGTTTACAGTGGCGATGCCTCGCCCAGAGGGAGGATCGACCGCTCATCTGTATTACATAGAGGAGGATACCTCTAAGGAGGTTGTTATTCCTTTAGATTCGATCCCGGTTGTCAGGGAGTATTCGGATGTGTTTCAGGAAATACCAGGCTTACCACCCAGTCGAGAGATAGATTTCGTTATTGATTTGCTACCGGGTACGAGACCTATAGCACGTGCACCGTACCGTATGGCTCCAGCTGAGATGCGAGAGTTACGAGATCAGATAGAGCAGCTGTTAGGTCAGGGCTTTATTCGGAGGAGTACCTCACCTTGGGGCGCTCCAGTTTTGTTTGTGAAGAAGAGGGACGGTTCACTGAGATTGTGTGTGGACTACCGAGAGTTGAATAAGGTCACGATATGGAATAAGTATCCGTTGCCTCGAATCGATGACCTATTCGACCAGTTGAGAGGAGCTTCCTTCTTCTCGAAGATTGACTTGAGGCCAGGATACCATCAGTTGCGTATCAGGGAGGAGGATGTCTCGAAGACTGCGTTCTTGTCGAGATATGGTTCTTATGAGTTTCGGGTTATGCCTTTTGGTTTGACCAACGCTCCAGCAGTGTTTATGGACTTGATGAACAGGGTGTTCAGGGATTTCCTAGATCAGTTTGTCATTGTCTTCATTGATGACATTCTGGTTTTTCTCTCAGACAAAGGAGGAGCACGCCGAGCATTTGAGGCAGGTTTTGCAGACACTTCGTCAGAACGAGTTGTATGCAAAATACGAGAAGTGCGGGTTTTGGCTGAAGGAAGTCCAGTTCTTGGGTCATATTATTTCCGACCAGGGAATATCTGTTGATCCGGGAAAAGTATCAGCGGCGAGGGAGTGCGGACAACCCACAACACCAACGGAGATTCGTAGTTTCTTGGGCTTAGCAGGATACTACAAGAGATTTATTCGGGGTTTCTCAGAGATAGCAGGTCCTTTGACACATCTTACTCGTAAGGGTGTGCCATATATCTGGAGTGATGCCTGTCAGTTGGCATTCGATGAGTTGAAGGACAAATTGACCTCAGCACCTGTGTTAGCATTGCCGAGACCGGGAGTTGAGTATTTGGTTTACACCGATGCGTCTTTGCAAGGACTGGGAGGTGTATTGCAGCAAGAGAGACAGGCCATAGCTTATGCTTCCCGTAAGATTAAGCCTCATGAGAAAAATTACCCCACACATGATTTGGAGTTGGCGGCAGTGGTATTTGCCTTACGGATTTGGAGGCACTACCTTTTGGGGGAGAAGTTTTAGCTGTTCACGGACCACAAGTCACTACAGTATCTGTTCACGCAGAAGGAACTAAATATGCGGCAGCGTAGGTGGCTTGAATTTGTGAAGGACTACCAGTTCGACATCCAGTACCACCCGGGTAAGGCTAACGTGGTAGCATACGCGTTGAGCCGCAGGCCAGCAGATGAGGTGGCAGAGGTGTGCAAAGCTAAGTGGAAGGAATTGGGACACCAGGATGCAGTGGCCCAATCTTTCATGTCTGTGATGACCGTTACCCCACAGATTGTCACGAAGGTAGTACGGGCACAGACTAATGACTCGTTCTGTCAGGAGCAGATAGTTCGATTGCTAGCAGAGGGAGCCGAATCCTATACCGTTAGCTCAGATGGGGGATTACGCTTCAATGGGAGATTGGTAGTTCCGGAAGGAGAGGAATTGCGACACGATGTTATGGCAAAGTCGCACGGCTCACAGTTCGTGGTACATCCCGGAGGGGACAAAATGTACCAAGACATGAGACGGCAATATTTATGGAGCGGTATGAAGAGAGATATCGCTGAGTTTGTCTCGAAATGCACCACTTTTCAGCTGTAAAAGTGGATCATCAGAGACCAGCAGGATTGCTACAGCCGTTGGAGGTTCCGGTGTGGATGTGGGAGAGCATATCCATGGATTTTATCACGGGATTGCCTACGTCGCAGAGGGGTCACGACTCCGTTTGGGTAATTGTGGACAGGTTGTCCAAGGTCGCTCACTTCTTACCCGTAAGGACTGATTACACTACGGGACAGTATGCCAAGCTCTTCATTTCAGAGATTGTGAGACTTCACGGTGTGCCCCTAAATATCGTGTCTGACAGAGACAAGATATTTGTTTCGAGGTTTTGGGAGAGTTTCCAAGAGGCAATGGGCACGAAATTACGGTTGAGTACAGCTTATCATCCGCAGACCGATGGACAGACAGAGCGAACCAACCAGATGTTGGAGGACATGCTACGCATGTGCATTATTGACTTCGGGGGTGGATGGGAGCAATACCTTCCACTGGTGGAGTTTGCTTACAACAACTCCTATCAGTTCACGATTGGCATGGCTCTGTTTGAGGCATTGTACGGTAGGCCTTTTCGTTCCCCAACATGTTGGCTAGAAGTGGGGGACAACAAACTACTTGGTCCGGAAGTGATCCAGGATACTTCGATAAGGATTGAGTTGATTCGGAGTCGCATTCGGGTAGCTCAAGACAGGCAGAAGAGTTATGCTGATGCGAAGAGGTTTTTCAGGGAGTTCCAAGTGGGGGACCAGGTTTTGCTCAGGGTTTCTCCGATGAAGGGGATTATGCGATTCGGGAAGAAGGGGAAGTTGGCACCGAGGTACGTGGGGCCGTTTCCTATTATTGAGCGGATCGGATCGGTTGCGTATAGACTTGGACTACCGGAGCACTTGCATCGGATTCACGACGTGTTCCATATTTCCTCGCTGAGGAAATACCTTAGAGATAATTTGTCTCATTCTCACATTGTTGTGGAGGACATCGATCTCCAGTCGGATAGCTCCTACGAGGAGGGGCCAATTGCTATTTTGGACCGAAGCGAGAGGAAACTGCGGTCAAAGATAGTCCCGTTAGTGCGTGTTCAGTGGCGACATCACAATGTCGAGGAGTCCACATGGGAGCGCGAGGATGAGATGCGCGAACGTTATCCAGAGCTATTTTTAGCAGGTACTTTCTAGTTTCGAATTTCGGGACGAAATTCAGTTATTAGGGGGGAAGTATGTAATACCCCGTACTTTTGTCTATATTTATTTTTGGGATTAATTAATTAAATGCGTATTAATTGGAAATTAATCCGGGTTATAAATACTAATGAGATGCGAATTGGTATTTGATTATGTGCATATATGATTATATATGTATTTGGTACTATGAAAATTTGTCGTGAGATTTATATACAGCATTTTAGAAATTTTGTTGAGACGCGTGGGACCGCCGCGTCATGGTATATTATTTTGATAATAAAAAGTGAATTTAAAATCTATAATCCGTATGGTCATTTTGAGTTCGCCAACGCGTCCGGAAGGGTCGAGATAGTCAGAAAACACTAGCCGGGGGTATAGTTTGGGTCCCGGGGTATTTTTAGGCCATATCGGCAACTTAAAGGGTATTTTGGTAATTTTACATTTTTAGGAATTAAAAGTGACGAAAATTGGGTAATTAAATCTGATGTGGATATTGACCCACTAAGCCCATAACCAACCCATATTAACCCTTTAAGCTACGGAGGCTAACATTAGGTTTACAATCTTTCCCAAATCAAAACCCTAGCCACCTTAAGCCACCATTGGAGAAGGAGCTTGGAGAAGGAGAGAAAGAGAGGAAATTCTGCAGAAAAACATCATCAACCTACACCAAAGTCAGGAATCAAACCAAGGCAAGTGACTTTATTCCATTTAACTTCTGAGAATGTCTTTTCCATGTTAGAAAATTCGGATTTATGGTTTGTTCTTGATAAAACATGAAAACCCATGTAGTTTAGATCATAAAACTTGAGGAATTTGAGAAGGATTGCATGTAGAATAGTTTGAAACGATTAATCTGATGTTAATACATGTTTGGGTGAAAGAAAAACGAATTAAATTCTGGGATTTGATGATGCTATGTAGTTAGGGTTCATGTTCTTGAGATATTTGGGAAAAGTGTAGAGATTTCTAAATTTAGTTGATGTTATGATGATTCAATCCTTGAAAACATGTTAGGAGATGATGTAAATATGTTTAGGATGAATTAGAGACCCTAACACGTTATTAGGATGAACCTTGGAAGAGATTAGAAGTGATAAAAATGGTGAAAAACGAATTGGGGAAAATCTGGGCCGAATCTGGTAGCTCGTTAGAAGCAGTCCCCAGGTCGTTCGAACGAACTCGTTCGAACGAGCTTCTAACGAGTTGACCAGTCGTTGCTAACGAGTAGGAATTTCGTTCGATATCTCGTTCGAACGAGATATCGTTAGAAGGGACAGTTCGTTCGAACGAACTGGATCTCGTTCGAACAACCTCGTTCGAACGAGACTTCTAACGAGCTGACAGTCCAAACTCGTTCGAACACTCGTTCGAACGAGGCTTCTAACGAGTTGACAGTTTGGTCCTTTTTGGACTATTTTGATTTTTGGAGACCCGTAAACTTGTTCGAGGATATAGATTGCATTTCTTTGATGATATAGTGATAGACTTGGGACATTTGGGTATTTATGAGGAGAAATTTACATACGAGAGTTGTATTACATGGACGGTTTGGGTCGAGACGTGAGTGTCCACTACGACGTAAGAATTAATTATGGCACGTATGATTATAAACCGGTATAGCATATATAGTGATAATTACGAGTTAGTACGAGAATGAGAATAGTACTACGATTAAAATATGGTATTACTAAGATGTGTGTTTACTTAGTATTGGTATATGGATTGTGTGTATGACAGACCTACCATACTTGCTATCACGGGAGGTTTGCGTTCGCTTAGGACCCTCTAATCCTTGTGTGCCTACGGGGGGATATAGACTGGTACCTCGATGAACATAGGTCATAGAAAGACTTATTGGGATATTAATAAGTCCGCTGATCATGGGAGCGTAGGTATGTGCGTGACCCATGTGATGGTGACTGTGTTCGCCTCCATTATTTGTGATGTTGTTATCGGTAAACTATTCCTGAGAGATTCGGAATATGTAATCCTTATGTATGTGATATACCGGGATGGATAGCAGAGTATGTGTGCACCACAGCTTAGTTCGCGGGGTGCTTGTATTGTATATTTATGATATGAATAATATACTTTAAATTAATGGGAATCCTCATGTTAATGTTGTAAAAATATTACGGTATTGTTTCGAGATATATAATGAGTTAACTGATAGTTATATCAATGGCATATTTAGTAACTGAGTTTACGTTAAACCTCTATTTAATTACGAGCATTGTTATGTTAAATGGAACCGAGTAATATGGGTAGAACCTTTGGCAGTCTAGCTAGTTATGTTGTCAGTTAGCCAGTAGTATGGGTCGATATAGATGGGTACTTACGTTAGGAGTGCACAGTTAGACGAGAGGTGAGAATATCATGCGAGTGTACGTCCTAACATGTACTTTGCATTTAATGTTTTAAATGTTTTTAAAGCACTTGCAGGTTTTTAAAATATAACTCCACATTCGGGCTCTGACCCGTTTGCTTTTCAAATCTCTTTTTCTTTGTAAAACCATTTTAGGTGCTCAGCCACAAGGACACCAAGCATAGGTTATTCATTCAGGTGACGAGCTGTAGCTGCTTGTGGAAGCTACAGGGATTTGCATGTAGACGCTTCTATCTTTTGGATTCCAGAGTCACCATCTATCAGTTGTAGGGCATGTTGCCCATTTCTTTAGAGACATCTTTTATATTTCAGTTTTCAGACTTTAGCATGTTTTATTTCAGTTTCGGTTATTTATTTCAGTATGGGATTGTAGTGAGGAGTTTTCCTCCAGACTTTATTTACTCTATTGTGATGGTTATTCGTTTCTACTTCAGTATGATGAATGGTGTTATTTATTTTTTTACTCTTGTTGCATGTTAATCAGACTTAAATTAAAATTTGGCAACTTACTTTTTAAATACTAGGTGGTTAGTAATAATAATAATGTTTTCGACAGTGATGCTATTAACTGAGCCAACTTGGCATTTTGAATTAATTTTATAAAGGAGTAGCTACCCGGTATTTAATTAGTCGGGGTGTCACAGCGATATGACTCTCACCCTCCATTGGCCAAGTACCTTCGACGTATATCGAACGGTTCCCCCGCATCGTACCGCTTGACCTAAGTCATGACGGGAGGTATATCATAGGGAAGTCATTCACGTACGCCGATTATATCGAATTCGCTTTCACACGTACTGTACCCATAAGGTATATAATGATGCAATTCACGTACACTCAGGTATATCAAATGGCTTGTCCACACATACCGATTGCCCTCAAAAGCAAGATGTATATCATGGAAGTCACGACAAAGGGGGAACCTTTTCCAATTCACCCAACCAACTGCATACCCACATACAGGTGTCAAGCCTAGGACACACATATTAGATTGTCGGTTTCAAACCGAAACTCTGCCGAAATTTCGGGTCGACCTACCGCCCAAATTATTGCTCATTTTTAAAATGAGACCTTGCCCGTGATCCTAATTACAAGTCCAACCATAGCTTTTCATATATTAGAAACCCAACTTTTCATGGCTCGGGTCCCGTCCGGCATTTCATTTTGCATTTAGGATAATTTCATACAAGTGAGAACATAATAATTATAATAATCATGCTGAGACCTGTCTCCCAAAATATTTCTCCTTTCTTTATCAAAAATCCAAAAACATTTCTCCTTTCTTTATCAAAAATCCAAAAATATTTTGTTCTTTAGTCTCAAAGTGAAAGAAAATGTTAAAAATATTTTCATTCTTTTTCTAAAAAATAAAGCCCCTTTTATACCTTCTCAGTTCGATCGCACGCCCTTGGCCTGGTTCCTTATTGGCTTAGGTCTTCAATCAAATCACCCTGGAGATATTTCCGCTCCCCTGCTACTTCTTCCGAGTTCGGTATCCATCCACTTTCCATGGAGAACACATATCAAGTACCAGTTGTGCAGCCAGATCTGACGGCAGTCTTAGCGCAGCTCGTGTCGAAGATTGACAATCTCCAGACTCAGGTCCGAGAGATGCAACGAAACCAGGTTCCTGTTCCTCAAGAGACCGAGGCCCTATTCCCTCGTGATATGGGTCCACCCGAGCCTATTTAGATTTTCAAAGAGTATCAGTAAGCTCCACGTGCCCCTCCTTCTACTGGGTCACCGCCTGCCCAGCTTCCGATGTCGAACCTTGCCCAGCCTGGGGCTAACTTACCTTTGATCATTGGTCCAATAGAGTAAGAGTTGAATGAGGTTAAAGAAGATCTCAAAATGCTAACTAAGAAGTTCGACCATGTCAGAATCCCTGGGAATTACATGGACGACACCCACATGTATCCTTATCCTAAAGCGAGGTAACCCGAGAAGTTAAAGAGGCTAAATATTGATAAATTCGGAGGAAGTGGACCCCCCGATTATTCATCTTCGTAATTACCACCGTTCTATGACTCTCTTAGGGGCTTCTAAAGAATTTATGGCCTAATTATTTTAGCAAACTTTTAAGGATAGCGCCCTTCGATGGTTTTTGTCTCTCGAGGAGTCCAAAATCCGCAGCTGGGAGGATGTAGCTCGAGAATTCATGTCATAGTACAAGTAAAACGAAGAGCTTGAGGTCACCCACCGTGATTTAGACTTTCTCAAATAGAACTCCAGAGAATCAGTCAGTAATTTCATAACTCGATGGAGGGAAAAAGAAACCACCATGACCAATCGTCCATCCGAGGAAGAACAAGTCAACATAGTGAAGAATAATTTCTTACCCCATGTCCGAGAAACAATGGGAGGACAATATTATCCCCACTTTCGATCTCTGAGAAAAGTAGGAGTAAAAATCGAGGAAGGTCTTACTAAAACAGAGGTTGAACCAAAGAAAGTGTCCAGAAAGTTCACCCCCAGAAAATATGATAAGCCCATGAATGCTGCAGTCTCAACCATCAACAACATCTCTCAACCAACCACCTCATGGGCACTAGAAAGTCTCCCTGTCCCAATCCAAAAGGAATACACTGAGATCCATGCTCTCCTCTCCAAAGTTTATCAAGCCCTATTAAGCCGAAACCTTATCAAACCCTTGGATTCCCGTCCATTGTCCAATCTACTCCCAAGAAACTTCACGGCAGATGCCCATTGTGACTTTCACTGAATTGCTAGCCATACCACCGACCAATTCTTTCCCCTCCGAAACACAATCTACGGTCTAATTGACCGGGGTACCATTACCCCACCAGCTAATTCTAAGCCAAACACTACTCACAACCCACTGCCAATCATACCAATGCCATCTTCTTAGAGGAGAACCCAAAATTTGATCCCTCAACTCAAATCACACCCATATACTATTCCAAACCTCTATAAATTTGCCCATATGTATACCTACACCCTACTCGCCTCGCTGATCAGGCACTGCCACTCCTTACCAAAGCATGCATCGTTATCCGTACCCATTTCGAAAATGGAAGTATGGAATTATCAGAAGTGTTAAACCAACTCCTGGAGTTCGAGTTAAAATTACCCTCACAAATGATCATTGATTGTAGAGGTTAAGTACACTATTATTAGAAGCACGGAAATGGTCCCGAGAGTCAGACATGTGGGGGGTACCAACCGATGAAGTTAGCCTAAATGACGTTGTCCAGATCATGGCAGAATTATTTAGGCAAACGAGTAATATTTGTAGTAAGACCGAGTTAATTGATAATCTGAAGCTACAAGGGAGCCTGGTCCCTTCACCCTTACATATCCCCATAGAATGAAAAGACATGTATGAAGAATCCATTGAAGTTATGGAATGCATTGACTTTACATGGAAAGACAGAATTGTTTACACCGGATGGGGGGAAGAATTTGAAAATTCAAACGAAGAGCCAGCTTCTAATAAAACTAACTCGATAGCCGACATGTGTGGGATAGTATCATTTGAATAACTCCTTAGAGAGATAAATAAGATGGAAGAACAACCCGAGATCGACGAGGAAATAGGGTTCATGTTCTTCCCTTCTTCAGTAAATCACATGACCTGATCAGGGAGGTATTACCAGATCCCAGGCTCATTACCAGCAAACGATAAGGGGAAGGGTGTTGAAAACCTTCTTATGCCAGAGATGACCCTCGAGGGGAGCAAGATCCTCGATCAACTAAAGAAAACTCAAGCTAACATCACTATATAGGGGCTTTTCATGTCTTCCCAGCTGCACAGAAATGCTTTGATCAAGTTGTTCACTGGAACCATAGTTCTTCCTTCTACCACACCAGAAGAAGTAATAAATTTAGTTGGATCCTTGACCTCTACCCGAATGCTATCCTTTTTCAAAGAAGAAATCCACAAAATTGGGCTCAACCACAATCATGCACTCAATATCTCCGTCGAAGTTATGGGAAAGGTCGTACCAGTCTCTCTTATCGATAATGGATCTGCCTTGAATGTTTGCCCATTAAGAACCTTCAAATGCTTAGGACTGAAGGAAAGTGATCTCGATCCAACCTCCGCTGCTGTACGTGCCTACGATAATACCAGTCGAGAGGTGATGGGATCCATAAAACTTGTAATAGGGGCTGGCCCTATAAACCCTATCGTTGAATTCCATGTTATTGACATCCCAGATTGTTTCAACATGTTGCTTGGACGACCTTGGCTGCACAGTATCAAGGGTGTATCTTCCTCGCTCCATCAGAAATTAAATTTCTTCACCGACGGATGAGTCATCACCATTCTGGGAGACGGTGATGATGCCAAGGGTGTAGGTACCAGCAATCCATTCCTTGAGATACAACACAGGTCAAATGATATGCTTCTATTAGGATTCTGAGTTGAGCCACTTCTACTCCCAACAGGGGATGATTTCAAAGAAAGGGTTTGTCCAGAATGCGACCCTCGTGGAAACATCAATGTGATTCAGATGTTCAAAAATATGCACTTCATGCTCGGACTGGGGCTAAGGCAAAGGCAACAAGGGATACTTGAGCCCATTGAACTGAAGAAATCTCTCCTTCCTTGTGGCTTGGGGTATCAACCATCAGAACAAGAGCTCAGAAAAATCTGTCAGTCTCAACCAAAGAGAAGACTAGACTACATTTAGACTATCCCAGGTGACTCCTTGAATATACGATTCATCAAAGAGGGCGAAGAATTCCCTTTTTGCAGCTTTCCAGAACCATGGTATGACCGTATAGACAAGAAAATGAAGCCTAGAATGGAGATCTTCTTACAAGATAGCTACCCATGGGCCGAAAGTTCCCAACACCATGTATTACCACTCATCAAGGATATCGAAGAGACTGAGGAAAGTGACTATAAGGATTCTTTCAACTTACAGACACAGGGGCTGACACTCTGTATGGTTCATTCAAGCACTACATCACTGGATCCATCCCGCCTTATTAAAGTTATTGATACACCTCTCCTCAACTGGCATACTTCACCAGTTCTACCTGTTGAAATCCCACCTAATCCTAATTTATACCCCATTTCTTCTTCTATTGTCTATCCTTGCTCAAATTTAATCGAGACCTCCTTTGATGAGCTTCTCAATGTTGTTTTCCTATCAATAAAATAAACAAAGATTTTGAGTATCTTATTGTGCCTTACATTAACTGTTTGGGTTCTAATCAAACTTTTAATGATGATGATTCTGTAAATGAACAATTCTTAACTGATCTAAATAAGGTTAATAACAAACAACATAACCGTGTTCAAGTTAATGAAGAAGAAACTGTTATTATTAACCTCAGCTCTAGTATCCAACTGCGTGAGATTAGGATAGGGGCTACCCTTCACGAGCATGAGCGTGCACAACTCGAAGAATTACTAAAGGAATTCATGGATGTCTTCGCATGGTCCTATGAAGATATGCCCGGCATTGATCCTGAACTATCTCAACATGAGATCCCCACTCTCCCAGATTACAAGACAGTTAAACAAAAGTTGAGGAAGCTTCGCACCGAATGGTCGCTCGAGGTCAAAGAAGAAGGGGTCAAATAGCTGAAGGTGGGCTTCATTCGTGTGATCGAATATCCCACATGGCTAGCCAATATAGTGCGCGTGCCAAAATCAGGAGGGAAAGTTCGGATTTGTGTAGATTACCATGACTTCAACAAAGCTTTCTCGAAGAATGATTATTAGTTACCCAATATCAACATGATCATGGACAACACATCCAGTTATGCTCTCAAGTCATTTATCAACGGGTTTTTCGGATACAACCAAATTAAGATACACCAAGATCACCAAGAAAATACCGCATTCATCACCCCATGGGGAACCTTTTGCTATACTATTATGCCATTTAGCCTCAAGAATGCTGGGCTGCCACAACCATCCTGCACGATCTAATTCACAAAGAAGTCGAGGTTTATGTGGATGGTATGATTATCAAATCCAAAACTAGAGAAGGTCATGCTCCCGCTCTCTTAAAGTTCTTTAAACGACTGCGAAGGTATTAAATGAGACTCAATCCACAAAAATGTATCTTCGGTGTTACAAAGGGAAAACTCTTGGTATTCATGGTCAGTGAGAAGGGGAAAGAAGCAGATCCTGCCATACTGAAAGCCATACTTGAGATGCCACATCCCCGAATAGAGAAAGAAGTTTGAGGTTTCCTTGGGAAATTGTAGTACATCAACCGATTCATCAGCTAGCTAACCTCCACCAACGAACCAATCTTCAAACTCCTCCTAAAGGATTAGACTAAGGTTTGGAACGAGGCCTGCCAATAATCTTTTGACAGCTTCAAACAATATCTGAACCAACCTTCGGCACTCATGCCACCACAGTCGGGTCTCTCTTTACTCCTATACCTAACCATAACCGACACTACAGCTGGGGTTTTGCTAGCCCAATACCTAGAAGATTCCCGTAAAGAAAAATCCATCTATTATGCCAGTCACAAATTAATCGGGTACGAAGTCAACTACACTTCTTTGGAAAAGGCATATGTCGCGCTTATTTGGGTCACCCAAAAGTTGCGACACTACGTGCTCGCCTTCCCCATAAAACTTATATCCCAAATGAACCCCATCAAGTACTTGCTTAAGAAACCCGCTTATCCAGTCGAATGGCCCAGTGGTTGATGCTCCTAGCTGAGTTTGATATCGTGTACGTCACACAGAAAGCCATGAAAAGAAGAGCCATTTCGGATTACCTCACTGACTACCCCATGGATGAAGCCGATGTCTGGATCTCTGAATTCCTAGATGAAACCATCTTTTGCTCTGCTAAAGATAATCTTCATTGGAAAATGTTCTTTGACAGCACCCCCAACAAAAAGGGATATGGCATTGGGATACTTCTGATCGCCCCATATGACTCCCACACTCCCATCGCCATTAAATTAAATTTCCCCTGCACCAACAACATGACTGACTACGAGGCGTGTACGGTATGGCTCAAAGTTTCTCTCAAGAAAGGAATTCAATCCCTAGATGTCTATGGGAATTTTGCCCTTATCATCGATCAAGTGCTCAGAAAGTGGAAAGTTAAAGACGAAAAACTCCAACCCTTCCATGCCCACCTAGAAGAATTAGCCTCCTAATTCTAAGATATCACCTTCCACTACTTACCTCGAGCAAAGAATATTCTAGCTGATTCCCTTTCTACCTTGGCCTCCATGGTCAACATGCCCGAAGGACTAACAATGGCCCCTTTTCTAGTTCAAAAGCAAGACAAACCAACTCACTGCTACCATATCAAGCTCATCACCAAGGAAGATCCCGATCTAGCCAGTTGCTGGTACCATGATATTTAGCACCTCCTCAAACATGGTAGGTATCCGAATGGTTACAACAAGAAAGATCGTGCAACCCTTCAAAGACTGGCCGCCCAGTACATCATCGTCCATAAAGCACTATTTAAAAGAAACTTCGATGGAACCCATCCACACTGCATCGCAGGGGCTGACATTAAAGAGGTAATGCAGAAAATCCATAGTGGGGAATATGAGCCCCACATGAACGGTCACATGATTGCCAAGAAGATCATCGAACAAGGATACAACTGAACCACCATGATCCAGGATTGCAACGCCTATGTACGGAGATGCCTCAAATGCCAAAAGTTTTCCAATCTTTAGCACCTACCTCCGCGAGAATTGTACAACATGACTTCTCCCTGGTCGTTCTCCACCTAGGCCATCGAAATCATAGGGAAGGTTACACCAAAGGCTTCCAATGGGCATGAGTTCATGCTAGTTGACATTGAGTACTTCACCAAATGGGTCAAAGCTGAGTCATACGCAGTCCTGAATGCTAAGAAAGTGTCCAAATTCATCAGGAAGAACATCATCTGCCGATATGGGGTCCCACACGAGTTAGTGTCAGATAACGGGTTGCACTTTAAGGCAGAAGTGATAAAACTGGTCAACGAGTATGGGATTCAAAGACACAAATCCTCTCCCTACTGACCTCAAACCAATGGTGCAGTCGAAGCCGCCAATAAGAACCTCAAATCCATCATTATTAAGATGATCAAAAGCTGTCGAGATTGGGCAGATCAAATCCCTTACACCCTCTGGGGCTATCGAACCTCAATTCGAACCTCTACTGGGGCTACCCCTTACTCTCTAGTCTACGGCATGGAAGCAGTCCTACCCATGGAGCTAGAAATCTCTTCACTTCGTGTCATACTCGAAATCCAGGTCAGTGAGGAGGACTGGCATCAAAACTATCTCAATGAGATGACTCTCCTAGATGAAAAGAGATTGAAAGCGTTGTATCATATACAAGGGTACCATCGCTGAATAGCGTGATCATTCAACAAGAGAGTCAAGGACTGTGATGTCGGAGAAGGGGATTTATCCCTTAAAGAAATAATAGAGCCCATCTGGGACCCCAGAGGGAAATTCAAGCCCAATTAGAGTGGCCCATACATTGTGAAGAAAATTTTGTTCGGCGGTGCCGCCATACTCACTGACTTAGGTGGAGAAGAGATGGCTCGTCCAGTCAACCTGGACCGTCTCAAGAAGTTCTACCCCTAGTCCCAAATCTCGGCGCGCTACGACTCTTCTCATCTCCCTTCCATTCTTAAAAAAAATCTTCATTTCCCTCTACCCACAACTACATGGGCCTGATCCTCTACAAAAAACCTTTCTCAAATAAATTAAAACTTTTCAAAACCCCAGAGGTACGTAGGCAGCTCATACATTGTACATGAGCACGGACCTTTCTTTTTCACAAAAACTATTCTTTTCTTATCTCTGAGAACGACTGTTCATTCTAACATATATTTGAACAAAATGACTATGTGTGCCTCAGCGATCGGTATAGATAATTCAATATACAAATTTTATCGAAAGGCGCAGGTAGGTGATCAAAAACTTATTTATTTTGCTAATAAGAAATTACGTTACAATTACATAAGAAAAGGAATGGATAACTCCCATCCCCCTACCTTCCTAAAAAGCCAAATAAAATTCCCAAACTCATTCCCCATTACAAAACAAACTCCCCCAAAGAGTCCTACCCACATCTTAAAGAGGAGCCCGCTCCATCATCATCATCATCTATATCCTGGGGTCCCTAAACTCCCCCTGCCTGAATAAAGTGTCACAGAGGCTCAATGGACCGATAAGCTCAAACCAGCTTTGGAAAAACCACAACACCTCCCTCCATGATATTGGATAAGACAAACCACCTTTGTCCAGTATCCACTGCCAACATCTTGATGACTACTTTTATCCACAACCACTTTATATAATCCTCGGGGATATGCCAAACTCTCCCAACAAACTGAGAAGGACGGGTCGACGGACGCCGAATCTCCCACAAAGATCTAAGTCGCATGCGCAGACGCTCTGTCAGATCCTCTACCAGAAATAAGTCTAGTGTACGAGGCGGCATGACCTGCTCCCAGCCAAATTGGCGTTAAAGTTGCCAAGGGAAATAAAAGAGGTTTGTCTGAAACCAACCAGTCGAACATACGGGTATTCCCCCAGCTCCAGAATAGGCAGTAGCTGTCCCCACCAAGGCACTGACCAGTACAGGTTTAAAGCCCCATGCTCCATAAACCAGTTCATCCAACTCTCGATATCCAGACCCACACTGATGAAACGGCATGAAAATAAGTTAGGTAAAGCCGACAAAGGGCATTCCGGAGGAGTCACCAGGGGGAATCTTTCAGATAACCACATGAACAACATCATAGGGCTACCCTTTAGGAAGTTAGAACGGCCTTCTCACCAGGCATCCAGACCATTCAAAGTCTCTACCAGTATCATCGCCTCATGATTACGACGGTATGACAACCATGAAGTAATAGCTGCAAGTTATGGGTCCACCAGTAGTTCCTAGTCACCAGCAGTGATTTTGAAAATAAGCCCAGAACAACGGCTCTGGCATATCCAACATCACCAACCTCCTACAAATGCACGAACTGCAACACCATCGAAAGGGAGATCATTCCTACAGCAACCAGTGGTCTGGCCACCGAAGGTGAAATATGAAGAAGCCCGACCAAAAAATCCTTGGGAGAATGGGAAAACTTAGGTAGAGCCACAGCAATGCTAGGATTTACCACCAACATGGCAGAAAATTCCTCATAAGTCGGACAGACTTCATTTAAGCCAAAGCGAAATACATGGTCTTCGGGGTACCAAAATTGTACCGGTGCCCTCATCATGTTCCACTCTATGGGCCGATTACACCATAAAGAGACTCGACGCATATTGAAAGCATCGTAGTCGACGTTGTAGGAGCACATCACCTCCAAAGTCTCGAGGTAGTTGGCAAACTCAAAACTACCAGGGAGATCCATCTCATAAAATAAGAAAGGGAGAATGTGAAGGTGTGATGAAAACACTCCACCCTTACCCCTTTTTATACTTGGAAAACCCTCACAAAAGACATAACCCCTATAGAAGTCGGAGGGAATCCTTCCCCACAAAGCACCAAAGGCTAAAGAAGGTACCAATCAAAGCCTTAATTGATTAGACTGGACTGACTTGCCGATAAGCAGGATAAGGGGCTTACCGATCGACAACCCCCTGTTTTTAGAAACTTCCCTTTTTCCTCTTTTGTCAAAATCAGAAAACCCAATAAAAAATAAATTGATATTCTCAATAGAATTTTAAAGTCCCCTTCCATCTTTATATAATACCTCATTTTAAACCTTCCTTCAAAAATTCCAAAAAAATATTTATTTTTACGGTCTCAGCAGCAAAGTAAAAAGCGCATGTGCATGCATTCATTCATTCATTACTAACACAATATAATAAAAAAACTCCATTGCATTGCATAGATATTTTTCTGTGTTACATTAATTTTACAGGAAAAATATAAAAATAACGGGACTCAGCCCGAACCCACATTCTCTCTATCTCTCACATAACCTTCACCTCTCTCTCTCTCTCTAAGAGCTCTCACCCCTATGACGCGCTCTCTTTCCTCAGTGGCACCACCGCTACCCGAACCAAACTCTTCCTCGAATCTGGCAGATGGCACCAAGCAGGAAGGAATTGGAATCACATCCAGAATATGGGCAGTCATCGAAGATATCCAGTCCCTAATGTTCCTTGGCCAAGTGATGGACACCTGGACTTGGTGCAAGAAAAGGCATAATCAGTATTAAGCAGAAAAGATCAAAAGAAAAAAAAGAACAGAAAGGTATACCAAAGGACGAAGAACCTCCTTTGTCAAGCCCAACTCCTACGGGTCCATCGCATGAGGATGATGCAATATAGGTACCATCCCTCCATCAGCCCGCCAATTGTTGTATGAATGGGTATGAAACCGCACAAAGGGAACCTCCGAAGTCGTCGCCGTAGACGCCGATGGAACACCACAGCTGTGCGAGGACCCCACTAGTAGACTTGAACTGACAAGATGGAAAGCCAATGCATCATATATGTTGGGCGCCATCAGCCAACTCATCATGAAGTCCATATAATCATACGACGCAGCCGTATCAGTGTACCACAGGTAGGAATCACCAATCATTGTCGCAAAAATCGCATCCTCTGGAAACAGCCGCTCCCGCCTCATAGACATAGGGGGCCTCCCAGGTGGCACCACCACCTCCTCCTCAACAATCTGTTGGACCACCCTCTCCTCGAGATACCAAGAGTGTCTAAACTCATGAGCTAGCAAATGCCTCAGCTACGCGTTCGCCCCAGTCGACCCCGTGTCCTGAACAACCGTCCCCCAAGGGTAAAAGGTCACCTGAAAAATCCCTAACAGATATAAGTCAATACATAATCAGAGCATACAGAGACCAAGAATGAAGAAAAAAAAGTCTTAACCTATCACTGGTCAGACCATTCAAGGCCTGACACACAACCTCCAGAGAAAGAGACCTCCTCGACTACCAATTGGCTTTTCGCCATCGATATAATTGGCACGAGTCCCCAATAGTCTCACCATTCGAAGCAACCATCTGGGTATTACTCCCAATCACCTCGTAGAACCATGTCTACCGAAGACAGGAATTTGCAATAAAAAAGAGACGCAGAAGGAAAATGCGAATGCATAGAAGGAAAAATGCACAAACTAAAGAATACCTCAAGAAGATACGTGGCTCCAGTGAAAGACTGCTAGCAGCACCGGCTCAATGTATCCAGAGAAAAATAAAGGGTCGCCAAAGTCAGACTCCCCCAATCATAGAAAGGGATGTTCGAAAACACCCTCAAGTATGGTAAAAACCACAAGTGGACGACGTCGCAGCTTGACGCCATCAAAAATCTCCCCTGCACCAGAAAAATGAACAACCAGGCCATCTGCCTCACCTGCAGCCCGTCCTCGACATCTATCACCCTGTCCAGTAAAACATTCTTCAGCAGGAACAGCCGAGTAGAGTCCCCAAACACTATCCTCCCCACATCACCGGGCACCGCTCGCACCGCCTCCAGCCTCACTTGCAAAGAGTGATCCACCTATATCTTCTATCCATCACAATATAGTCTCAGCAGCTGCTACACATATATGGGAGTCATAGTCATCTCCCCAAAGCAGAAATGGAATGTGTGGGTAGTGTCCCACCACCTTTCCCCCAGAGCGCACAGAATCGCCATCGAACGAGGCATCTCATCCAGTATAGACGTTAGCCTTCCAAAGCCTGCTGATGATACCACCCAATGCACCACAGGTGGAAGGTGCTCCCAGACATCAATAAGCCCCGTCGTCCCGCAGGCACGCATAGTCGACAAAGAAACATCCGAATGTCAAATAAAAACCTTATCAAAATCCAAGAAAAAAGGAAAATCACCAAAAGAAGAATGGCAAAAGTCATTTTACTTACGTAACCTCTAGGGTTAACCACCCTTGAAGAACGATGATGCGACGGCTCTCGTAGTAAATTCCTCTCATTCATAACCGTCTTGAATTCCTTAAAAGAGTCCTCACTCCCCAAAGCAAGAGGCACCCTGGCCCTCCACTCCACATTCACCCAATCGTCAAGAGTCAACCACTCCCTGCGTACCGCAGTGCTCACATAAGCGGCCATTATTTGAATTACATAATACTAGAATGATTCACAAAAAAAATAGCAAAAAGAGAGAAAGCAAGGAGATGTAAAAAATTAGGGAAACCCGCCCCTTTTTATAGGAAGCCAAGGGCCATGTCGATCGGCACTGACCCCAAACCTACCAATCGGCACTTCCCCTTTATCTTCTCGAGGTAGTCCAAAATTCCATGCCACTGTCGAATGGTTCCCTCCATACCATGCCGACCGGCACCCCCTTTAATTTTCGTACAAAAATTCCTAGAAAATACCAGAAAACCCTGAAAAATCCTCAGAAAATTCCTAAAAAACCCGGAGAGGATTTAGCACATTCTCACCAAGAAAATTTCACACTCCCTCAAGTGGAACCCTTATTTTATAAGTGAAACTCTCAAAAGCTAATCTCTCCATGGCAACATCCCCAGCGAAAGTTATAGCATCAAATTGGTTTCTCCAGCAATCAGCTCCCCAGCTCAAATCAAGATCACGAGGTAATTTCCTCGAGCAAGTCGTTTGAACCGTAGACCACCTAATCACATCCCGAGTAGGAGTTTTACCATCAAATTGATTTCCCCGGTAGAGTTCCTCGAGGTCATCTCAATTTAAGCCCTCAAAATTAGCTTTGACCCGCAGAATTGGTCATTACAACCTAAGCCCTCATAATTAGCTTCGACCCGTAGAATTGGTCATCTCAATTTAAGCCCTCAAAATTGGCTTCGACCCGCTGAATTGGTCATTACAGCCTAAGCCCTCAGAATTAGCTTCAACCCGAAAAATTGGTCATCTCAATTTAAGCCCTCGAAATTGGCTTCAACCCGCAGAATTGGTCATCTCGATTTAAGCCCTCAGAATTGGCTTCGACCCACAAAATTGGTCATTACAACCTAAGCCCTCTGAATTGGCTTCGACCCGCAGAATTGGTCATCTCAACCTAGGCCCTCTGAATTGGCTTCGACCCATAAAACTGCTCATCTCCATTTAACCCCTTGGAATTGGCTTTGACTTGCAGAATTGTTCATCTCCATTTAAGCCCTCAGAATTGGCTTCGACCCGCAGAATTTGTTATCTCCATTTAAACCCTCAGAATTGGCTTTGACCCGCAAAATGAGTCATTACAACCTAAGCCCTCAGAATTACCTTCGACCCGTAGAATTGGTCTCTCAATTTAAGCCCTTAGAATTGGCTTTGACCAACAGAATTGGTCATTATAACCTAAGCCCTCAGAATTGGATTCCAACCACAGAATCGTTCACCCTCATCGCTAAGCCCAGATAATGGGCTTCGACACACAGAATCGATCACCCTCCTCTTCAAGACCTCAGAATTGGCTTTTACCCCTAGAATCGATTACCCTCGTCCCTTAGCATTCAAAATTGGCTTCGACCCGCATAATTGGTTATTACAACTTAATCCCTCAGAATTGGCTTCGACCCGCATAATCGATCCCCCTCCTCTTCAAGCCCTCATAATTAGCTTCGACCCAAAGAATCGGTCACCCTCGTCCCTAAGCCCTCAGAATTATCTTTGACCCGCAGAATCGGTCACCCTTATCTTTAAGTCCTCAGAATTGGCTTTGACCTATAAAATCGATTATCCTCCTCCTTAGGTCCTCAGAATCGACCTCGACCCTCTGAATTGGTTATCTTCTTCCAAAGGCATCATGCAGTGTCTATTCCACGGCCATCGTTTGTTCCAAAATCACCCCTCGAGGGGCTCTATAGATAACCCATTCGCATACCCCGTTAAGCTCTCCTTAGATTCCTAGTACCTCCCTTCATCACTATAAACCTAAGTCATACCCCGGGTACTGACGTAGAGACCATCAGACGCTCCTAGGCTCCATTTGACCAAAAGTCAAACTCTTCATCTTGACCAAGACTAAATGAATATTTAAAGGTCACTAAAAAGCCCTTCCAACGGTCCACCCCGTGCGTAATTCTGACTTACGAGACGGACGGATGACCCATTTTCCCCCAAAACCTGACTTAGAGGCCATCGGACGCTCCCGGGCTCTATTTGACCAAAGTCAACTCTTTAGCTCGACCGAGACTGAATGAATATTCAAAGGGCACTGAAACCCCTTTCCAACGGTCCGTGTTGTGAACGACTCTGACTTATGGTACGGACGAATGATTCGTTTACTCTGAAAGGTCATCAAATGCTTCGGGGCCTTGGTTGACCAAAATTAACTCCTCGAACCAAGTCAAACTCTTTGGAATGTTGAATTCAGGCTCCTAACCTTTCCAATGGTCTGCCTCATGCATGATTCTGACTTACCATGTGGACGAACGATCCGTTTGCATCTGACGATTCCCCATCCAAAGGACCGATGAGCGCTTTTGATAAGCACAAAAACTGTACAATTTATACCCCGAATAGACGGACTTTAGTTGTTAATTCTCGACAATATGGGTCTTATGCACTTAATTGTTCAATTTGCAGGCTTAATTGCAGTTGCGGTGTGAAAAGCTATATTTCAGAGCAATTTGCAGTTAAAATGGAGCTAATTACCAACCTCGTAACCTTATCCCGTAACCCTAGCCTATCCTAAACCTACCCCAAACCCTGTGTGTTTTGTTTGTGTCTTTTTATCAATTTTTAGATTTTTAGTTTGACTCATTTTTATTTTTAGGATGAATTTTAGATTTATTTAGTATTTTCTAGGTTTTATTTTCTATTTTTCTAATTTATTTTTATTAGTACATTTTTATTTCATCTTTATTTTTATTAATTATTACTTTTATTTTTATTAGGATTAGATTTTTTTAGGATTTCATTTATTTTTTTAGTTTTATTTGATTTTACACTTAATTAGGATTTTAGTTTTAGTTTTATTAGATTTTATTTTAATTTTTAATTTCTTTTTAGTTTCATTTTTAATTGAGTCTTTATTTTATTTTTAGAATAGGAATTTAATTTTTAGTTTTTTAGATTTTATAGTTTTTTTTTAGTTAGTTTTAATTTTATTTTTAAGTTTCAAATTAAACACACACACATAACCCCACTTACACACTATCCTACACCCTAATCTATCCTACACCCTCATCCTCACCGATAATCCCTACACCCTCACCCACACAATCCCACCAAAACTCATCTTCAACCTCTCACCTTCTCTCTCCTCTCCCTCCATTAAACCAAAGCTCCATAAACCATCAACCTCCCAAACAGGGGCGGATGGAGCTTGAGCCCAAGAGGGGCCATCGCCCCGGTTGGATAACTAAAAAAAAAAAAAAAAATTTTTTTTTGATAAAAACAGCCAATGGTCAGCTGTAATTTTTCATTAAAGAAATTTCATGAGTTCATCCTATAAAAAATGGCTATTGAAATAAATTTCATGACCACTAATTTGTGTAATTTGTATGTATGTTTGTGTGGTCTCAAATTGTTAATAATGATTGAGAGTAATTGTTTGGGCATTGTAAAACTATAATTTGTTTAAAATTAGAAATAACCCCCAAAAAAATCGCCTCGGGGGCTCCCGCCCCCGAACCCCCGACAACACTCGAAACTTTTGCATATATAATTTTCAACCGATTTGCCCCCCGTTGGACTAAAATCCTGGATCCGCCACTGCTCCCAAACCACAAAACCCACAACCCCCACCTGAAAACCACTCCGGTGTTCACCCCCGCCGGTCCTATGACCCTCAATCGCCATCCCCTCTCCACCTGACCCGACCCAACCCTACTCGTAACAACTCACCGACAGCGCTCCACCTACCAGTGCCCGCTGCGACCCCCGCCTGCAATCCCTTCCAACCCGATACCAGCAAGTTCTGACCACCCTCATCCATCTCCGGTCGGAGCTACCACCTTCGCCCTACCCTGATGCCACCACCTCCGGCCGGATCTCAACCCATTTTAGAACCCGAACCGGACCCAGCACCCCACGGCGCTCCCTGACACTCCGGCGACGATGCCACTTTCAACTTCCCCGGAGGCGACCCAGCAATACACCTCAAACCGTGTCAAACCAAAAACCAACTCATATCCATTTCAACCCATGAAACCCCCAAATACCAATTTATCCACTTAACACGAATTTATCCTCCTGCCAAAACCAAAGACCAAGTCATTTAAATGTCCACATGTGCATTTTTCCCAAAACACCCTTCAAACCATATCAGATTTTATACCCTCATTCTCCCACTGTCATGACCTCACACCCAAACCACATGCACTCTTCTAATTCCTAAATTACTCTCACCTTTATTCCAAAACTTCTCCCCATTTTATCCTACACCATGAACCTTCCAAAAATACCCCTTAACTCCATGGGTGCCATGCATCTACTATAAAAGAAGACTCAAGACCCCATTTGAAAAGAGAATCATCATCAAATTGAGAGAGAAAATTTTAGAGAGAGAGATAGGTTAGACTTGAAAATAAATTAGGTACAATATTTTTGTAAATAGTTTTGTTTTTATTTTTTTAGATATTTGTGAGAAATTAATTGTTGAGTGATTCAAATGAGTGTTTTTATCTAATTGAATATTGTGGAAAGCTCAATTTGAATGGATGTTGCTCAATTTCAATGGAGGATTAGAGTCCAATTTTGCAAATCAAGGAGACTTGTTTGAAGATTTGTCCTCTTACCCTTTTATTTTATTTGTTTATGTCTTTGATTATTAATTTGTCAAATTTTATACCATGTTAGGCTAAAACCCCTTTCAAGGGGTGAGGTAAAACCCTTCGTTGATGTTATTTTGTTTTAATTAGTTTAATTACTTGAAAAATCCCTTTGAATGTTAATTTTAAACCCTCACACTTAAATTTACGCCTCGAGAGAGGGTAAATGATTTTCGAGAGAAAATCAAAATTCTAGTTATAATACTCATTTTAGATTTGAACTAGAGATAGGGGTTTCTTAAGTGGGGTATTAGAACTTGAATTTCAACTCTAAATTTATATTCTATGATTGACATAAATTTTAATTGATCGATCCTAGCGGATGATTAATTAAAAGGAGTGTAGATCTATTCTTCTAGAGTTGTGGGGTGTTAAACTTAATTTTCTAAAATATTACTATTATAATTACACTTGCAACGAGAGTTGGTTTGTAATTTTAATATTAATTTAGGAGAATTCAAATAATTAAATTAATTAATTAGAATAGATAAAATTTGTGGTGTAATCCCACTCCTTGATTGTTCTCACAATTATTTACCTCACTTTATCTCTTATTTTAGTGTTAGACTTTACTTTTCATTTTAGTCACTTTGTAGTAGTTATTTTCATTTTAGTTTAGTTTAGTTTAAATCATCACCTCATCCTATTGTTTGAATATTGAAAAAGCTAAAAAAATTTAAAAAGTGAAAAAGCACAAAAAGAAAATAAAAAATGAATTACAATTGAATTTGTCTCTAGCTTACTCACTAGGAAGTGGATTGATACCCTTACTTACCTCTACACTTTAGATTGTTATATTTTGTAGGTAATTCAAGGTTTTTGACTAACTTGGCTTTCAGCAACGACATACAAAAATCATAGTTATCAAATGGCGTCGTTGTCGGGGATCTAAAAACCAAAGTTATCAAATGACGCCGTTGCTGGGGATCTAAAAACCAAAGTTATCAAATGGCACCGTTATCGGGGATGAAAAGTCATAGTTATCAAATGGCGTCGTTGCCATTCTTGGGATCGTGAAACTCGGAGCGGATTTCGTATTGTAGTTCATTTTTTTTTTTGCACTTTATTATATTTTAGTACCATTTTTCTTTATTTTAGAAGGCTTGTATTAGGATTTTATCCTTGGCTTGTATTGCGGTGCATAGGACAACATTTATTTTCCATTTAAAATTATAATAATCGAAGACAAGCGTGATAGGGAAACCAGACAAGGTAGAGAGAGGGCGTCCAAAGGCGAGGATTTATAAGCCTCTCTACCTTGGGTCGATAGGACTCCCGGGGACGACTGAGATAGGCGTGATCTCCCCCCCGTCGACTCAAATTTTTCGGCACCCCACGGCCTAAAAATCGTGGGAGGTACATTTCTAGAACACTCGCGCCTCTCCTGTTAGTGAGTTAATTCTTTTGTGTGTTCTTACTTGATTCTATTCTCGCATTTATTTTCGAATGGTGTGTTGAATTAATTGACTAAGACCTACACCCGACCACTCACGAGAAGGGATTTCATCACCCGACTCACTCGCTTACCATTCTGTGCTACCCTATCCATCATTAAATTTAAAATCAATCAACTAGGTAGCCCACTAGGAGAATATTTTTGCAAAGGGGATCACTCATATTTCCGTGATTTTTTTTTTATCGCCCGCGGACTTAATTAAAATTTGACTACCCTTTCACTAAATTTAAAGATAAAAATTGGCTATGTGCTAGTTAGGAAATTTTCTTGACTTGTGTGTGTGTCCAATTCCATTTTTTCGGTAGTCGATTTTATAGTTGGTTCGTCCAAATCCAAAGAATCCACCTATTTTCCCCACCTTTTCTTCCCAAAACAATCCAAAAATATTTTCTTTCATTTTTATAACAAAAAACTCCAAAAATATTTTCTTTCATTTTTATAAAAAAAAAAATCTAAAAATATTTTCTTTCTCCCATTTTTCAAAAAATTCAAAAATATTTTCTTTCCTTTTGAAAAAATTAAAAACTCCAAAAAACTATTTCTCTCCCCATGGCCGAAGAACGTCCTTTACGGGACTACTTTGTTCATTTTTCATTGTCACGGGACACGTGTGAGAGTAATCCCGAGCCGTCTCTTTATGATATTCTTAGTGGTTTCACCTCTCTCACGAGTACTGTTGGTACTCTTGACCCATCTATGCACGCACCTCCTACTCCATCGCCCTCGGTGTCAAGTGTCGACGTGTCTTGTCCTTTGTTGTGCACCCACTGTTATTAAGCCGATCACATGTTCCATGAGTGCCCATACTCTTCATATCCATACAAACCCACCACGGACCATGTGTATCCATATGACACTGTTCCGGAACCCACCTCGGCCTACTACCCCGCTATACCTAATCTCGAGTTATGTGAGCACCCGAGCTATTCATGGAGGCCTGATCACCCTTCCATGCAATACGAATCCCAACCTGATGTTGTGGATCCTCACACGTTCCAACAATTGTCAGGGCAACCTTGTGCACCCAGTCATGATCAGTCCCCTCACTACACACCCATTGAATTTCAACCATTTGTCCATCACGAAAGCGGTCATTTCGTGTCTTATGTACTGGTCCCCATCCCACACAATTCCTTTGAGTATTCTTCATACACTCATGATAGTAGTGTGTTGTGTCCACCTCAACCACCACCACCACCCGCCACTCCACCACCATTGTCATCCACCTCCACTCTCGAAACCCTCTTGCAAAAGTTCATACATGAGCAAGAGAAATCAATTCAAACTCAAGCTCTCCAAAGACTTGAACAAAGGTTAAATGAATTGAAGCGTGCGCGAGAGTCAGATATTCCCATGGCCCCACCCATCGTTGCCACCGAGTGTGACGATGATGTGTCCTCTTGTAACACGGATTCTGAGTGTGACCAACCCTACCACCCCAAGAATCTTGAAGTTGAGACCATTCCATGGTCCGAGTCCCAAGTCGACAATTGTGTTGGCTTACCTTCCATTAGTGAGACTGATTCAAACCCACCATGTCCACATAAACCCATCATTGCGGTTCACCTTCCCACTCCCGCTGAATCCAAAATAATTCCCAAGTCTACACCTATCGAGCTTCACCCTTGTATTCCCGAGGAACCATTTCATTCTAGGTTAGCTCCGGCTACAAGTGCTCACCATTTTCCCGAGATAGAATATGTGATAGTTCCTAACTATCCAGATATGGATGATATCCCTCCATGCATGGCTCCCTTTGAGACCGATATTTCTAGTGATTCCTCTATCATTGATCTTGGTGCCTCGTCTTACCCACCCACCATATTCACCGATGCTACTCTTGTGGAGAAGTTGACAACTCCATCTTTAGAACCCACACCTCCTCCTGCGATTTCCCTTGAGGATCACTTTGTGCCTCATGAGGAGTGTGTGTCTCCCACTATTTAGTTGGATAATCTTCCTCCTCATTTATCCCACCCGATACACCATTTATCCCACCCGACTCACACATTTTCCTTTCTACCCCACCACCTGGTTTGGATCTTGATTTTACGCATTTCAAGTTTCCATAAACATTTTTAGATCCTCACCTAAAATCATCCTCCACCCATGAGAGTTTTTATGCTGCTACTCTCCACCGTGACATCGAGCTTGTTCCTCCATGTACACTACTTCCTTGTGGTGTTGATTTTTCTTCTCAACAGCTCCCTGGCGTGTCACGGCGCGACCATTACCATTGCCCATTCATAGAACGGTTGTGTGATTTTTATGAGGACCATCCCATTCACTTTCCCCACCATATTTCCTTCCTCACCAATTGGAGCACCATTCTTATATGGCCCTAGTTGCCCTTACCTTCCGGCTCAATAAGGACCGAGACCGATACCTTTCCCCCCTCACCTTAACCCTTTTTCCCACCCGCCCTTGGTCCACCGATGCTTTGCATCGCGTGATGAATTTTGCTATAAAATTGCATTGACCACTTTAGCCTGTTTCAAGCAAGACTGACGCTTCAGTCTTGTTTGGGGGTGATTCTCATCACCCCAATTTTTCTGCCACCCGCGCCATTATAGATCTTATCTTTAGGGTGATATCCCTTCGGTCTGACTGAAGACATTAAACTTAGCGCTACCGGGAGGCAGCCCGCGTTTCTTATACTAGTCTCATCCTGTTTGGGGGTGATGTTTCACATCACCCAATACTTTCCACGTTATAGACTTGTACACATTTTTTTCTCTTATCATTTATTTAGGTTTATTCTTGGCTATATTTGTCCACTTCATTAGCGGTTCATTCTGGTAATCTCTTTCCTACCTTATGCTCTCATTTTAAAAATCATTTTACTTTACATCGAGGACGATGTTCCTTTTTGTTTGGGGGTGGGGAATTTTATCAAAATCGTACCTCTTTTGAAAAATTTTGATTGTTGAACCTGATTTTTAAAATTTCGTGCAGGTTCTTTCATCTCACTCATTGATGTGAATTTTCAATCATCCATCTTTCTAAGTCTAGGAATCAAGAAAGAGGATTTATATTTTCTAATAGCTTATGTAATATGTGTCAAGGCATATTGCACCATGAATTTCTAAACCCAACAAAATTTGTGCACGTATCACATCACTACGGTTAGAGTTGAGGATTACTACAATTCTAAAGAGAACCTTAAGGATCACTAGTAGAGACTTTAGCTTGTGAGATTCGTGCCTTTCACCCTTTCAGAGAGTTTTACGCAATCTCCGAGTCACAAGTTGATTCAACTTCTTTTGTGTCCGCACTAAATAATTGTATGATCTCGTTATTCTTCATTAAAATTTGGCTTAATCACTGAGAATGAAATCTTTTTCGAGTTGTAAGAAACGCGTGTCTTGAAATTTGTCCCGAATACTAGATTTTCATCCATACACCTACCACTTCCCCCCATATCACATTTCCATTCACTTCACCCATTATATTCCCATGCTCTTCCACATTCCCACATACTTCTCCCCATCCATATACATACCCCACCACATTCATATATCATCCTTCATTTTTGAGAAAAAGAGTGTTGATTCAAAATGTTAAATGTCTTCATTGTTGGTTTGAAAAGTGAGAGGAAAAAAAAGAGAGAGAAACATAAAAAAAAGAAAAAAAAAAGAAAAATTGAAAAAAAAAGAAGAAAAGAAAAAAGAAAGAAAGAGAGTTTGTAGTTAGTAGTTAGTTGTAAAATAAAGACATTTGTGCCTAAATTGTATACACTTTTCTTTCGCATCCATCTTTTACCCATCGCATATCCTTTATCCATCATATCACTATCCTACCTACCTCATCACCATCCTTACCTCATCTCATATCCCATCCTTCTCATTTCATTTCTACCTCACCCATATACATCCATATTTCCCCTAGCTATTCGGGCAAATAATAGTCAACGTGGTGAATAACTCGACGTTCTCACTATAGTGATTAACATTCCTTTCATGAGATCAATTTTCTTTCTTATTGTCCGTTCTTTCTTATATGTGTGTGAGATGTTTGAACTTGCTTACATTTACTCACCTCCTCACACACAAGAGCGATACACTAACCCATATCTCGAGAGTTCGTTTGAGAGAGCTATATCCAGTGAGATTTTGAAGTTGAAGCGTTGATTCCGATAAGGCAATCTAGGAATTACTCTTGTGAGACTGATTCACACTACACATGTTGAGTTCTAGGAAGGATGTGCCTTGTGTATTTACTTAGCTAAATTTTTTATGCACTTCTAGCTTGTATTTCTTAAAATATTTTTCTTGTGATGGATTGTGCGATTATTCTATGTCTAATAAAACATTTACTGCCCTTTAATAAATCTTTTTGCAAATAAGAATTTTGTGGGTATATTCCCAGCAAACCCTCACGAGACATAACTCGTCCTGTAGGGTAACCTATAAGTTTAAAGGCTTGTTGCACATGCTAAGTGCAATCACAAGTGCCCGCGAAAGTGGTACACTTTTGGTTACTTATCTTTCTCTTTCTCTCTATCTTAATGCTCGAGGACTAGCAACGCTGTTCTTGGGGGTGGTGTGATAAGCACCCAAAACTCTACAATTTATACCTCGAATAGATGGACTTTAGTTGCTAATTCTCGACAATATGGATCTTATGCGCTTAATTGTTCAATTTGCAGGCTTAATTGCAATTGCGGTGTCAAAAGCTATATTTAGGAGCAATTTGCAGTTAAAATGAAGCTAATTACCAACCCCGTAACCTTATCCCGTAACCCTAGCCTATCTTAAACCTACCCCAAACCATGTGTCTGTTTTGTTTATGTCTTTTTATCATTTTTTAGATTTTTAGTTTGACTCATTTTTTTTTGGATTTATTTTAGATTTATTTAGTATTTTCTAGGTTTTATTTTCTATTTTTCTATTTTATTTTTATTAGTATATTTTTATTTTATCTTTATTTTTATTAGTTATTACTTTTATTTTTATTAGGATTAGATTTTTTAGGATTTCATTTATTTTTTTAGTTTTATTTGATTTTACATTTAATTAGGATTTTAGTTTTAGTTTTATTAGATTTTATTTTAATTTTTAATTTTTTATTTCTTTTTAGTTTCATTTTTAATTGAGTCTTTATTTTATTTTTAGAATAGGAATTTAATTTTTAGATTTTTAGTTTTTATAGTTTTTTTAGTTAGTTTTAATTTTATTTTTAAGGTTCAAATTAAACACACACACATAACCCCACCTACACACTATCCTACACCTTAATCTATCTTACACCCTCATCCTCACCCATAATCCCTACACCCTCACCCACACAATCCCACCAAAACTCATCTTCAACCTCTCACCTTCTCTCTCCTCTCCCTCCATTAAACCAAACCTCCATAAACCATCAACCTTCCAAACCACAAAACCCACAACCCCCACCTGAAAACCACTCCGGCGTTCACATCGCCGGACCTACGACCCACAATTGCCATCCCGACATCTCCTCCCCACCTGACCCGACCCACCCCTGCTCGTAACAACTCGCCGGTAGCGCTCCACCTACCAGTCCCCGCCGCGACCCCCGCCTGCAATCCCTTCCATCCCGATAGCTGCAAGTTCCGACCACCCTCATCCAGCTCCGGTCAGAGCTTCCACCTTCGCCCGACCCTGCTGCCACCACCTCCGACCGAATCTCAACCCATTTTAGAACCCGAACCTAACCCAGCACCCCATGGCGCTCCTTGCCACTGCGGCGATGTTGCCGCCTTCAACTTCCCCGGCGGCGACCCAGCAACACACCTCAAACCGTGTCAAACCAAAAACCAACTCATATCCATTTCAACCCATGAAACCCCCAAATACCCATTTCTCCACTTAACACAAATTTATCCTCGTGCCAAAACCAAAGACCAAGTCATTTAAATGTCCACATGTACATAATAAACCAACTTAGACCATTTTTCCCATTATACCCCCAACTACCTACTTATCCCCTTTTTCCCAAAACACCCTTCAAACCATATCACATTTATACCCTCATTATCCCACTATCATGACCTCACACCCAAACCATATGCTCTTTTTGAATTCCTAAATTACCCTCACCTGTATTCCAAAACCTCTCCCCATTTTATCCTACACCATGAACCTTCCAAAAATACCCCTTAACTCCATGAGTGACATGCATCTACTATAAAAGAAGACTCAAAACCCCATTTGAAAAGAGAATCATCATCAAATTGAGAGAGAAAATTTTAGAGAGAGAAATAGGTTAGACTAGAAAATAAATTAGGTAGAATATTTTTGTAAATATTTTTGTTTTTATTTTTTTAGATATTTGTGACAAATTAATTGTTGAGTGATTCAAATGAGTGTTTGTATTTAATTGAATATTGTGGAAAGCTCAATTTCAATGGATGTTGCTCAATTTCAATGGAGGATTAGAGTCCAATTTTGCAAATCAAGGAGACTTGTTTGAAGCTTTGTCCTCTTACCCTTCTATTTTATTTGTTTATGCCTTTGATTATTAATTTGTCAAATTTTATACGATGTTAGGCTAAAACCCCGTTCAAGGGGTGGGGTAAAACCCTTATTTGATGTTATTTTATTTTAATTAGTTTAATTACTTGAAAAATCCCTTCGAATGTTAATTTTAAACCCTCACCCTTAAATTTACGCCTCGAGAGAGGGTAAATGATTTTCGAGAGAAAATCAAAATTCTAGTTATAATACTCATTTTAGATTCAAACTAGAGATAGGGGTTTCTTAAGTGGGGTATTATAACTTGAATTTCATGTCTAAATTTATATTCTATGATTGACATAAATTTTAATTGATCGATCCTAGCGGGTGATTAATTAAAAGGAGTGTAGATCAATTTTTCTAGAGTTGTGGAGTGTTAAACTTAATTTTCTAAAATATTACTATTATAATTACACTTGCAACGAGAGTTGGTATGTAATTTTAATATTAATTTGGGAGAATTCAAATAATTTTATTAATTAATTAGAATAGCTAAAATTTGTGGTGTATTCCCACTCCTTGATTGTTCTCACAATTATTTACCTCACTTTATCTCTTATTTTAGTGTTAGACTTTATTTTTCATTTTAGTCGCTTTCTAGTAGTTATTTTCATGTTAGTTTAGTTTAGTTTAAATCATCACCTCACCCTATTGTTTTAATATTGAAAAAGCTAAAAAAATTAGAAAAGTGAAAAAGCACAAAAAGAAAATAAAAAGTGAATTACAATTGAATTTGTCTCTAGCTTACACCCTAGGAAGTGGAGTGATACCCTTACTTACCTTTACACTTTAGATTGTTATATTTTGTAGGTAATTCAAGGTTTTTGACTAACTTGGCTTTCAACAACGACATACAAAAAGCATAGTTATCAGGTTTCGAGCCACATTTGACCCAAGGTCAACTCCCAGACCCGAGAGTAGTCCGAAGGACTTTTGAATGTCTCGGAATTACCTTTCCAACGGTTTGGCCCGTGCGTGATTTGGATCAACGGTTTATGCTCTACGACCAATTTTCCGAAGGAACCTGAAAGAGACTGCCAAACGACGGGTTCCAAACCCTGCCTATCGGTAGTGTGCCTAAACACACCTGCCGATTGGTAGGACTAGGGATATACCGATCAAAAATGCCTTGGGCCTATAAAAATGAGGGCCTGACCTCATTGCAAAAAGAGACCCAAGATCTGAAATCTATCACTCCCAGCGAATTCAGACAACCTCTCTCAAAGTCAGCGTGATTTTCACATCCAAATCCCTTCCCAACCTTCACTTTTCATCATCCTTTTCATCAAACTTGGTGAATTAACCACTCTTCATCATCACCTAAGTGCAAGGGCTGCTCTCCAACATTCAAGATCAAGCTCAAGATCTTCAAGAAAGTCCAACTTTCTCAACTCTCTCTTCAAATTTTCCTAAATTCGCATTAATTTATTTTATTACTTAACACTTTTATTTTCTCATATCATATATCCTAATATACTTTTTATCTATTATTATTGCACATCTCTTATTTTCATATAAATAAAACCCAAAAAAATAAGAAAAAGAGGGTTTGCTCATAAATTCCAAACGAAAATTCTCACACTTTTCTCACAACTAAAACACTTTCTTACACACACACACACACACATAAGAGAAGTCACAGATTGGATTTATGGGATAAATCCCACCCCTCATTATGCATACGAACTACGTGGACTTTGATGCCTCTATAGGCTACGTAGGCGTCTCGGGGTAAAACCCAAGACTCGAGTCCTTTTTCTACTTTTCTCTCATTTTATATTTTCTATACTCTTTAATTTAACTCTCTTAGATTCTCTCTCTCTCTCTCTCTCTCTCTCTCTCTCTCCATATATATAAATATATATATATATATATATATATTAGTTTTTAGTGGCGTATCATCCCATAGGCGTTATTGTTCCGTTATAACGATCAACGCTAGGATAATCGCCTAAACCCTATTTTCTAATATTGATTTTTGGAATATTCCTACGGACGACTCGCTTTATCTCTTCCATGATACAAGTCAATCACTCCTATCTCTACTACATATACACATGCACACATATCACGGGAAAATAAAGGAAAATAGCAACAACCCATGAGAGCAAAAAATACGAACGTCACTCATGAATGCAAAAAATATTTTATATTTTAGTTTGACTTTTACCTTAAATTAAAAAATGGTAAATAAAAATAACAGGCATAATATATTTGTTTTGTACATTAACCACATGCTCATGTTTAAAAAATATTATAAAACATATTCCTTATGTCTACCTATTACATTTATTTTTAAAATACTATGTTTGAAAAGACATTATAAAATAAAATTTATTTAACAAAAAAACTTTTGTCTACCTATTTTAAAAAAAGAAAAATAATTTCCATTTTTAATCATTTTTTTAGTTGTTAAATTTTGATGAATATTCCTTGTCCACCTATTTTTTTAAAGTTATTTTCTTTCCATACATTCCTAAATTTTTTGTTCAGTTATTTAAAAAAATTACGTCCACTTTTTAGGAAAATCCAACTATTTTGTTAATAACTAAATAGTTTCCATGAAATAAAAAACGTAATATTTCGAATGTTCAGAAAAAAATTAAAGTTATAAAAAAACTATTTTGTAAAAGAAATTATATAATAATGTTTTATAAAGAGCCGTAAAAAATATTTTGTAATGACGTTATAAAAAATGATTTCTTTATTAATAAAAAAAATACTTGGACAATAGTAATAGTAGAAGATAATAAAGTAAAATGAAAGAAGAAAAGTAAAATAATGTTATGGTATATGTTTTTATATGAACGTATTTATTTATTTAATGAAACTTTCCTTTTCTATGTTGATGCCTTTGAGTAAAAGATTGCTCCAAACCTAGAAGAAATTTTGTTGCTTTGATGGTTGCAGAGTTTCAAATTTGAATAGTACTACGACTGCATCAATATTTGGTAATGAATTATCATGATGAGATGAAGAAATAAACACAGATGGACTATAAAAAGATGACATTTGAAATGTGAGAGCAGGGGAAGTGCACAAATGAAAAAGGGGAGATGTATTAATGGGAGGAGTGAGAAAAGAAAAATATATAGTGTCAAATGGACAACCCCTTTAAAGAGGTGATATAACTTTTGTAAAGCATTTTATAATGTATATAGATATAGATATAGATATAGATGTGTTCTATAATGCAATACTAATCAGCATTGTAACATAACTTCAACTTACAAAAAATTAAAGATTTATTTGCATGACCAAAAGTTATATAGTTCAACTGCATCAACCAGTTTGATAGAATAGAAAGTAATGTAATTAAGCATGCCAATATAATCAATGACTACATATTGCGTCAGGATATTTACCAATTGGTAATAGCAAGTCTGAAATATCAAAATAAAATCTCCATGAGAGTTTAATTGAAAAAAATTAAAAAAAGGGGTCTTATAAATTTTGCATCGAACTAAAACTTGATTTTTTTACTTAGCACCTAATTAAATATGACACCCCACCTAATTAAATACCGGGTGATCAGTCCTTTATTAAATTAACTCAAAGTGTCCGGTTTGTTCATTCTTAGCATCACTGTCAAAAAACAATTTTCTTTATTAATCACCTAATAAATAATTAAGCTAAGTGTCAAAATCTTTAATTTTATAAATTAAGTTCGATTGTTATTATTAACTATGAAACCATTTTCACGAATACAAATGATAGTATTAAAACCAAACCATCCAAATGAGAGAACATGCTACATAATTCAATCCAAATAAAATATCCCAAAGCGTAGGACAAAGTAATAATCACAAGTAATCCCAACAAAAATAGAATACTGAAATAAATCGAGAGTACAAATCTCTCTGAGCTAGATAAAACTGGATATGGGTGACACATGCCCTATCTAATGATGACTAAATATAAGACTGAGAAGGCAAAGATGAAGTCGTCTACTACAAGGACCTACAACTCCCACACTAGCTGCAGCACATCAATAGTCCAAAGATATAAGCCTGATGCCTCTAAGGTTGGGAACCTGTAACACACACACACACACACACACACACACACACACACACACATATATATATATATATATATATAAGAGGAGGAAGGGATAACATAGTTTAGGAAGTATATAAAATGCTTAGCAATTGATATTAAATACATATTAGTACCAGCAAACTCACTTGACAATTATTGCCCCTCAATTAGTGTGCACGCCTAACGTACTAACGAACTAATCTGGATAAAGCTAACCCAATTCACTAGTCTAATTCAATTTCCCCTCACTAAGTTTTGTGTCAAGTAATCGTATGATTATAGTTATATCATATAACCTTTTCTTATGAATATATTAGGCCAGTTATATATATATATATATATATATATATATATTCATCTCGATATGGACTTAAGTTCGAAACCACTTATTTCATTTACTATGAACTATTCAGTTCGTATCTACTTACAAGCATAGTAGATTAGTCACATGTATATATATTTATCACTCATAATATATATACTAATAGGTCACCACACATACATCTATGGTGCTGGCATACTCTGCTATCAAGTCCCCGTATCGCTTGTACAAAGGGAAATACTAGTTCGTAATCACTCTCGAACTATATTAACACAAAACACACATATTGGAGATGAAGCATAGTTTCAAGTCACTAAGAGGTCAGCACATACCCTCACGTATCTTAGGACTGTATGACTATCATTCTCAGATAGCCTGTACAAAGGATCCTATGTTCTAGGGTATGAGTCAATATCCCCCATAAAGGTCACATCAAAATAAGACTGTCCCGATGTGGAAGCCTCCATGATAGCAAGTAGCGCGGGTATGATTAAACACAGATATTCAAATAATATATATACATGCACTCATATACATATTTAAATTATTCAGCTAGGTACGCCAACGACCCATAACATATTCTAGACATGCGTAGCATATAACGCTTGAGTTCTATATATAAGTAAAACACTCTTTTTATTCTCTTAATTATTGCAAATCCTTAAGTACTTCTCGACTCTCGAAGTGTATCCTCTCGATAAACATAAAATCAGTAGGTGCACCCTCACTACTCTACGGGTCTAAGCCTTTCTTAATTCTCACAAGACCTACTATAATGTAAGCAGGATTTCCTAACAAATTTATATATCTGAAATGTCACGGTTAAACGTCATATAAACTCGTCTTACCCAGACCCTACTTGTACCCTACTGGTCCTTCTCATGTCCCATTAAGATATTTAAATTATGTCTAAAGGTCCTTACGCATTGGGACTGGATTAACATAAAAATGGGAAAAAATTTCAGTTTTACGGAGGGGTCGATCGATCGATAAAAAGGGTCGATCGATCGACACAGTCGATCGATCAATCAAGTAGGTGTTGGCCCAGTTTCTGCAATTCTAGCCTATAGGTTTCATCCAATCTAAATCCTTAAACCTCCATTAACATGTCCCAAACTCCCAACCAAACCTCACGAATATTATATAAACTAATATAGAAGATTTCTAACGTAAAACATTCGCAAATTCACCAAGAATCGTCATCAAAGGGGATTAATTCAAGAAGTTAACACTTAACACTAGTTCACCTAATTTTCTCAAGAATTCATTTAAATTTCTATATTTCTATCTCTACTGGGCATAAATTTCGTGGATACTATATTACATATGACATATATCCATCCTAACATGCTTTCTACACCAAATTTTCAATAAAAACCTCCCAAACAATATTTTATTTTCAAGAAAACATGAGAGAATAAATTCCTACACTAACATGGATGTGTTATCAGCTAAAGAACAGCAAGTTAAATACTTGTCTTAAATATGGAAGTCTGAATCATTGATGATTATGGGTATGGTTTCATTCGTCGTTCCCCGATCTACGCATTGGTGGTGGAATTGGTGAGGATGGTGTTGGCTAGGTGGTTCTCTCCCTTGGAAGCCTTCCCTCTTCTCTCTTCCTTAGCCTCTTTGTAACTCCAAAGTTTGTAACCATGGAGGACTCTCTCTTCCCACAAATATAAATTATCAATTTTCGTCATTAATTAAGGTCAAAAAATGGAAAATTACCAAAATGCCCTCCCGGGTTACCGGTCAGGCCTAAAAACGTCCCGAGACCCAAACTGACCCCCGGGTACACGTTTTTGACTATCTCAACCCTTTTGGACGCATTGGTGCACTCGAAATGACCATAAGGGCGACTTATAATAAAATTACTTTTATTTCATTAATTTAGTCCCGATACGACACATGCGCGTCCGGACTTAATTTCTATAATTATCACATTATTCACTCGCGATAATTTCTCATATATTACTTTACTAATCTAGTAGTATTCAACATTATTCTTACCAATAATTACTAACTCTCGTCACGCTAGTAAAAATTTATTTTAAAATCCGGCTTAATATTACATTAATTTATCCCAATTTAATTTAATTAATCCCATAATTAAATGCCATAAAAATACGGAGTATAACATACTTCCCCCCTAATAACGGAATTTCGTCTCGAAATTCAAAAAATAAGACCTACCTGGTAAAACAATTCTGGATACTTTATCAGTACGCAAAACTAACTTTAGAGTAAGGCACTCGATCACTATAGCCCCCACCTCACAACAAGCTTGTTTAACACACTCAACTTTTTATCAGTTATAGGGTCACACCTTCAATACGACACTTCATATTTTGCTTATAATTGACGACATTCGAATGAGACGAGCCTATACATCATTGGCCCCCATTATCTCAATATTATTGGGAGGTTGCACCTAACTACATGTCAACTACTCGTATTTATCTCAACACAAAACTCCCATCCTGAGAGAAACCATATGAACGTCTGACTACTCTTGTCAGTTCTTCGAATCTCGATTTCCAGTGACATAACTCTTACGACAGTCAGAAGCTACCTAAGAAAGTTTGTGGTTATTCCACTATAGTCATCGGACTGTAACTCGACCAATCCAAAATCTAATATCCTATCACCTCTAAACAACTCGAGGGAGAATAATTAAGGTTTTTCCACACAAAATTTCAATAAGAAGTTTGTCCACAATAAACAGGAATGAGTGTTTACACACTACATTACCATAAGGTAATTTCTTCTCCCAATTATCATAATATGCTTCACTTACTAACTATAATTATTGTGGATATGAAATGACCACAATGAGTCCAAAATTACATTCGTACTGCTCCACTAGTCATTTATAAACTTTCGCCTACTCCTCGGGCTATAGGTGATGCAACCTGCTCAAAACGAAACATCATCCCCACTGCTTCCTGAAATCATGTATTGAAGGTGGGGTTCAATGATCTCATTCTAGTTCAGAACAATACCGGGAAGGACCACTTACGGGCGCGATCCGTCTTTTCAAATAAAGACTGGGGCATACTGTCTAATAGTGTATATCACCCAAAATAATAATAATTACTTTCTTTTAGGTCAAATTGTTCCACACATTCTAAGGAACTCGTGACCTTATCTTGAGGTTGGCACCCCATGAAAGATATTTACCAATTTGACCGCCCTCTTCCATTATAGGAATCGTCGGCTTGCTACAAAATTCTATGGTTGATCCTCTTGTTCCAACCGATTTCTATCTATGAGTGGTGCACGTGGAGACTACTCACTACATCCCACTCAACATAGACTTCTACTTGTAATTTCACATTAAGTGACACTTAATACTCCCCTTCTTTCCGCGACGTATACTGAAAGTTTCGACCCGTGCACTTTTCTCCACGATGTGCACTTCTGTACCTTTTATACCTTACTAACATCATCATTATTTGTACGCGCATGTCGCTCTCAACATTTGACAAGATAAAACTCTTCTCCGAGTGTTCTCCATAATAGTTAAATTTTACCCTTCTCAATGAATACCGCTTTTTAAATGGCTTCCCATAGCCTTTCAACTAAATTTGGGTGTGCTATTTTGATTGCACACGTATATAGGGATTATCGTCCTTCTCACACGATGCTTAATCCACCTTACGATTTCCACTTTTTTATATAAGTCCTTCAGGCATATATTTCACACATTTATTCCCACGTCCCTTTCACTCGGACGATTCTGACATCAGTTAACCAGGATGCCCACACACCCTATAAACCGTGCATATTGGCGTAAGGATCACATACGCTTCACACATAACACCCAATTCTTTATTTCCCCTCTACTCATAACGTGGTTACAACACTTGGGTACTCTCAATCATCCTAGAAATTGAAATCCTAAATCCTCCTTAACATCGTTCCACCCTTCAACTTGTGGTGATAAGACAAGATTTCCAATGCCTCACCTCACAACCAAATCCACTGGCCTTTTATCGTAATTAAACCTTCCAACTTACAGTTATAATTACCTGCTCCTATAACGACCGAGGTACCGGAATCATGGACTAATGACTAACCATCTCCTTACTTCCAACCTTATGCTAAGTTTTATGCATGGGATGTCTCGAAAAGCGAAATCCAAATAAGGAATCCCCTGATACATTACTACCTAGAATTGTCGGTTATCTAAATCCGTTAGGCCCTCCATCCATAACATGTAGCCTTATATTCCCTCCTCTTGGCATAAAAGCTACATCTCCTCCCGCAATTACACTTAAGCAAGGAACGTTTCGCCAATTGTACTATCACTCAGCATTGGTGGTAATCACATTCCATAAACCTCGTAGTCAAATAATCGGGACTCTCAAAATCTTGTTCCCAAACATATGAATATAAGTATTAACTCCCACGTTTCCAAAGGATAAATATAATAATGCGCTCTTCCTATAACTAAGTCCTGAGCGCTAAACATAGTAATGAGTTAAATCTTTTCGCTCAATGGTAAACCCAGTACACACAGAATCATAACAACAAAGTCCCTACACACCCCGTGATTAAACATTTCGATACCACTATACCCTTCGAAGTCTCTATAATATATAATATAAATGCGAGCTCGGCCCTCTCACATGTAAGGCTTAGTCAGAACCAAAACATCCTGCACTGGGGCAACAATCTCGATAGCCTTGCAATAACTTCCCACTATCGTTCTAACCATTACTTATAAAACCATAATCAGGATAATACCATACTCGTATAACGCATCACTAAGACGAGTAATCTCAATAAGGTATGCACCACTATCAATACACCCATTCACCCTCCACGGATAACACTAAAGATAATCTTGCTATACCAGGGAAAACATTCACATAATGATAACATTATCGATATACGCATTAAGCTTGTGTCACGTGCGAATCTAGAAAAAATCAAAATATAATGACTCGTTCGTGTCACATAAAACACGCCTCATTCTCCGAGGATAAAACTCATACTTCTACCTTGCCAATCGCCCTGGCTACTTAAATGGTTTCCCGAACATAACAAGCATGTTCAAGCAATACCCAAAACTACATCAATCATTGCTCTTGCAAGCACCATACCCTTTTCCCTTTACTCACTTCGGGAGAAATTAACGCATGCGATTTTACTCTCCATAAAACTCCTCTACACATAACCCACTTATCTCTTATCGTACTGACCATATTAGGGTTGTCCGTCTCTCGGACTTTCGTAGTCTCGATCCTGATGGATACCCCCGTTGTTCCCTTAGCTTTGTTGGCCTAAAGGAACATGCTACTGGCTTCAATATCCCTTACTAAGTTCACCATCGCTTGGTAAGAATTCAGCTACCCGAATCATTTAAATGGGTCCCCTGATGGGTCTCCCCCTTATGGTGATTTACTACCACCGTTTCATCCAGTCTTATTCTCGACTAAATTCTTCGATTCTTTTAGCTTGCCACACAAAGAATCATTATCATCTCCACTGAAAAAGAACGAAATTGTCTCCCTCGGAATCGACCGTCCAGCAAAATTCCCTTTAACTGTTATTAACTATTATTACGAGTCGATCTCCCACTTGAAATCCTCTCCTCCATTTGTATCCACTTCTGTCAATATAAGATTAATTTTCTAAAGGTTTAAATTCATTTTCACAAATGGACCTCTGTTCGACCCTCCCATGATGAGTTCAAAACAACGTTAACATCTTATTCTGAACATCTCATAAAGGAACGTGCGATCAGAGTGTACCTAAGATCCTTCCATTGACATAGCATTCCACTTCTAAACGTGGTAGCTGACTCCCACCATTATGACTTTGCTCCGACGAGTCAAGAAAAAATTTTACCCAAAATTTTCACTTGCAGTTAACAACACTCAGCTATATGCCCAAGCCTTTGGATATATTTTCTTCGTTAGTTAACACACACAATTCCTACATTTCTAGAAATTCTACTGATGGCTCTCCTTAATGTTTCATTTGACTCTCTCCCAGTCCTACCAAGTTAGGTGAGTCAAATTTGGCACCACGTTCGACTATAGCAGCATTGGAAATCATATGTTGTGCCCTAGACATCTTTACAGTCCTAATTTCTAATGCCATAATAGGGGTGACCTCAACTACGGTCATCATTCTTGAATATACCCTCTAATCTTAATTGAGCTCTGCCTCCTTCTATCCGCCTAACGGCCCTCGTCTATTATACTTCATTGTTCGAACATGCCCGAACGCAAATAAGATTCGCTAATATATTGTGACACCCCGCTTATTAAATAAGAGGTGTCCACGCTACTCCAGTAAAAATAGGAATCTTAAATGGTCCATTCTTAGCATCACTGTCGCGTAATAATAATACGAGACAACCACCAAATATTTTTGAAAACTCGTGTCATAATTTTGCGAGTTTGATAAAAACTATTTTGACAATCCAATTTATAACAGAAGGTGGATATATGTAGAGACATGTAATAGATTAATAACAATTCTACAAAACATAACTGAATAAGCTGTAGGTTAACATACTAATACAAAAGGTTACACCGAGTATTATAGTAGTCATAAATAATAGACTTGGGCAACACGCCCAAATATACAGACAGACCATATCTAGAATATCCAAAAGAGATTGATGCGTCTAATACAAAAATCCTACAACATCCGTAAAAATGTTGTAGCTTCTTGACACTGGGAAGGAATGATCAAAGCGGGTGCCCATGCGGTGGAGCACCTGAACATATATAAGAACCACACAAGAAGGAGAAACATAAACGGGTCAGGGCCCGGTTTGATATGATAAACATGTGAATAAGATGCATAACAGTTATGAATGTCAAATATCATGAACAGGTTAAGTTCGCTCTTCATTATAAGAATCATCCTCACCTCTTTTCTAAGTGCACATCCTAGCGCCATACCCTACCACTTTAAGTTAAACTACCTATCTGATTAAGAGGAATAGCCTAATACTATTTAGCATGATTAGTTTCCCAATTCATAAAATATATCTTCATAAGTCAATTTATCATTTGGGGATCATATGTTGTATAGTTCATCTATAGATTCATTAACTCGTTCATATGAAATGCCATAACCGTGAGAATAATTACAATCATAAGACCATCCTTCCGGGAGTCACCACACTAGATGCACCCCTAAATGCTATCATCTTTGAGGGCCTATAATCAATACCACCTGGGTACCCTAAATCGCAACGCATGGGAAGCGGCCATATACCTTCGACGATGAGTAATAAACATACCCGGAATTACCTCACCTCGAACAAAACAATCATACAATGTAACCACCGGTCCTATGGCCCGAGGACTATATTCTCCCTGCATCATTAACTAGGGGATTTACCTCATTCGCGTAACTTCCCTCATGATAGCATTTAGAGTGGTATGTATGTAAATGCCATAATTACAAGATATACCAATTAAACATACACTTCTTATTTCTGAAACCATATGTGCATAACAATTTAGGCTACAAGTATAATTACCCCCATACTAGCCCCCGAGAGTCCAAAACGATGCTACCCAACTTTACCCTAGCCCAAGACTCGTTTACTAGATGAAATGAGACATTAAGTTCTACTAAATAGTCCCCTAAATCAGCTCGGATATCCCCTTACTAACCTAGGGTATTAATCCCCCTTATGTGAGACCCTAATACTCTTTATTAATCATATGAGAAGGTTCCAAAGATTCAAACCTAAAAGAAAAGGAGTAGAAACCAAGTTGGAATTTTTTTCTAAAACAGCAGGATTTTCGAATCGAGTCACCCCTGAAAGCGAATTGATTCGCTCAAAAAGCGAATCGATTTGACTGACAAAGCCAACCTTTTGTCTAGGTCCGAATCGATTCGGTTTCTCAGACTTGTAGCCACCATGTTATGAGTCATTTCTGAGAAAGCCGGTCTTTCTTTTCTCTTCTTTCTCTCATGCTCTCACTTATCTCTAACTTCTAGGTTTACAAATACATAAATGAGACATAAAATGACCTTGCAAGACTAAAATACCCAAAACATCCAAAATACATTAAGTCCAACATTAAATGCTACGACTTAATTAAAATGACTCATAACATCATAATTAAGTCATAACTAGCCAAAAGTACCCCAAAACCCAAAAACACAACTGGCACTTATTTTGTTTATCTCAGCCGTTACCGGACTGACCGTGCCCTCAAAAATGTCATCCGGAATATCGTTCAATATTTATTGTTCCAACGTCATATTAACTTTTTAATAATAACCCGATTGGAATATTAATCATAATAGTCACTTAAACCACAACGATGCAACAAAATATAACGTTACACTATTTACATTCGCTTAACGGTAAATATGCAAAAATCAGTAAATATTATCTCTTAAATCACTCAAAGTAATATTAACTTTAACTCCCTTTATTTTATATAATTAACCCACATGGAAATTTAATATAAAAATAACTACTCAAAAGTAATGGGTATTCCATATATGTACGTTATAGCAGGAGAATGAAATCTCACCAAAGAAATCAACAATCCTAAATATAGGGCTCTATATCAAACAAAGCAACACGGGAAGCATAATAAGCCGCACAGATCCTAAGGACACTAGAACATGATGCTCTGATACCACCTGTGACACCCCGCCAAAGTAAATACCAGGTGGTCAGTCCTTTATTAAATTAACTCAAAGTGTCCGGTTGGTTCATTCTTAGCATAACTATCGAAAAACAATTTTCTTCATTAATCACCTAATAAATAATTAAGCTATGTGTCAAAACCTTTAATTTTATAAATTAGGTCTGATTGTTATTATTAACTATGAAACCACGAATACAAATGATAGTATTAAAATCAAACCATCGGAATGAAAGAACATGCTAGATAACTCAATCCAAATAAAATATCCCAAATCGCAGGACAAAGTAATAATCACAAGTAATCCCAACTAAAATAAATCAAGAGTACAAATCTCTCTGAACTAGATAAAACTGGAAATGGGAGACACATGCCCTATCTAATGATGACTAAATAGAAGACTGAGAAGGCAAGGATCAAGTCGTCTACTGCAAGGACTTTCAACTCCCACACTAGCTGCAGCACGTCAAATGTTCAAAGATCTAAGCTTGACGTCTCTGTCGCTGGGCACCTGTAATATATATATATATATATATATATATATATAAGCGGGTCAGAGGTCGGGTGTAAAACAACTTGAAAAATAGTTTAGCGGGTATTTAAAATGCTTAGAAGTTGATATTACATACATGTTAGTACCACGACACTCACTTGGGAATTCTCACCCCTCAACTAGTGTGCACACCTAATGTACTAACGAACTAATCTGGATAAAGCTAACCCAATTCACTAGTCTAATTCAATTTCCCCTCACCAATTTTTTTTTCAAGTAATCGTATGATTATAGTTATATCACATAACCTTTTCTTATGAATATATTAGGCCAGTTATATATATATATATATATATATATATATATATATATATATATATATATATATATATATATATATGGACTTAAGTTCGCAACCATTTATTTCATTTACTATGAATTATTCAATTCGTATCTACTTACAAGCAAAGTAGATTAATCGCAGGTATATATATTTATCACTCATAATATATATATACTAATAGGGCACCCCACATAAATATATGGTGCTGGCATAATCTGCTATCAAGTCCCCGTATCTCTCGTACAAAGGGAAATACTAGTTCGTAATCACTCTCGAACTGTATTAACACAAAACACACATATTGGAGGCGAAGCATAGTTCCATGTCACTAAGAGTTCAGCACATACCCTCACGTCTCTTAGGACCATCTGACTATCATTCTCGTATAGCCTGTACCAAGGATCCTATGTTCTAGGGTACGAGTCAATATCCCCCATAAAGGTCACATCATAATAAGACTGTCCAGGCGCGAAAACCTCCGTGATAGCAAGTAGCGTGGTTATAATTAAACACAGATATTCAAATAATATGTATACACAAACTCGTATATATATTTACATTATCCAGCTAGGTACGCCCACGACCCATAACATATTCTAGCCATGCGTAGCATACAATGCTCGAGTTCTACGTATAAGTGAATCCCTCTTTTTATTCTCTTAATGATTGCAAATCCTTAAGTACTTCTCGACTCTCGAAGTGTATCCTCTCGATAAACATAAAATCAGTAGGTGCACCCTTACTACTCTACTGGTCTACGTCTTTCTTAATTCTCACAAGACCTGCTATAACGTATGCACGATTTCCCACTAAATTTATATTCCCAAAATCCCACGATTAAATCTCATATAAACTCGTCATACCCGGACCCTACTTATTCCCGGTCCCATTAAGATATTTAAATTTTGTCCAAAGGTCCTTACGCATTGGGATTGGATTAACATAAAAAGGGGAAGAATTTTCAATTTCAAGTAAGGGTCGATCGATCGATAAAAAGGGTCGATCGATCGACACAGTCCATCGATCGATCAAGCAGGTGTTGGCCCAGTTTCTGCAATTCTAGCCTACGGGTTTCATCCAATCTAAATCCTCAAACCTCCATTAACATGTCCCAAACTCCCATCCAAACTTCACGAATGTTATATAAACAAATATAGAATATTTCTAACGTAAAACATTCCCAAATTCACCAAGAATCGTCATCAAAGGGGATTAATTCAAGAAGTTAAGATTTAACCCTAGTTCTTCCAATTTTCTCAAGAATTCATTTAAATTTCCAGATTTCTATCTCTATTGGGCATCAATTTTGTGGATACTATATTACATATGATAGATATCCATCCTAACATGGTTTCTACTCCAAATTTGCAATAAAAAATTCCCAAACAATATTTTATTTTCAAGAAAACTTGAGAGAATAAATTCCTATACTAGCATGGATGTGTTATCAACTAAAGAACAGAAAGTTAGATACTTGACTTAGAGATGGAAGTCTATATCGTTGATGATGATGGGTATGGTTTCGTTCCTCATTCCCCAATCTACGCATTGTGGGTGGAATTGGTGAGGATGGTGTTGTCTAGGTGGTTCTCTCCCTTGGAAGCCCCCCCACTTCTCTCTTCCTTAGTCTCTCTTCAACTCCAAAGTTTCTAACCCTGGAGGAATCTCTCTTACCACATATATAAACTCTCTATTTTTGTCATTGATTAAGGACAAAAATGGAAAATTACCCAAATACCCTCCCGGGTTACCGATTAGGCCTAAAATGTCTCGAGACCCAAACTGACCCCCTGGGTACACTTTTCTGACTATCTCAACCCTTCCGGACACATTGGCGCACTCAAAATGACTATACGAGAGAATTATAATAGAATTACTTTTATTCCATTAATTTAGTCCCAACACGACACATGCGCGTCCCGACTTAATTTTTATAATTATCGTTGTGGCCATCACCGATCCCCATCGCGGAGGAAAAGGATCCTTCGGGGCCCATGCGTCCCTATCGGGAGAGCACTTCGGCCGGCGTCAATTTGTGAGGTGTGAAAATGTAGAGAGATTCAGAGTCGCCAGTCTATTTTACTCAAAACAGACAAAAGAAAGGGGGAGCCACCCCCTAAGGATGGCATCCAAAGACATACTGCCGCGTGAGAAACTAAAATGATTCGAGAAGGGTTCGGAGGATTAGTTACAAAATGGGAAGGTGTTAGGCACCCATTTCGCCCTTTCGGTCTCTCATGAATATTTGTTATTTTCCCTTATATTTCCCCCCGTGATATGTGTGCATGTGTATATATAGAATGGAGGTAGGAATCCTTGACTTGTATCATGGAAAAGATAAAGCGAGTCGTCCGTAGGAATGTGAGATTAATATAGAAAATAGGATTTGCGCGATTACCCTTGTGTTGATCATTATAAGGGAACGATAACGCATGTGGAATAATACGCCACTAAGAACCAATGTATAATAAAAAATGAGATAAAGAGAAGATGGAAAATAAGAGAAAAAAAGTGAGAAAAGGACTCGAGTCTCGGGTTTTACTCCGAGACGCCTACGTAGCATATAAAGGCATCAAAGTCCACGTAGTTCGCATACAAAACGAGGGGTGGGGTTTATCCCATAAATCCAAATGGAGAAATCTCTTATTTTTAAGTGTGTGTGTGCGTGTGTGGAAAAAGCATTTTAGTCGTGAGAAAAGTGTGGAGAAAGGGTGAGAATCCCTATTTGGAATTTATGAGCAAACCCTCTTTTTCTTATTTTTTTGGGTTTTATTTATATGAAAATAGGAGATGTGCAATAATACAAGATAAAAAGTATGTTAGGATATGTGAAATAAGATAATAAAAGTACTTAAGTAATAAAACACGTTATTGCAAATTTAAGAAGATTTGAAGAGAAAGGTGAGAGAGATGGACCTTCTTGGAGACTTTGAGCTTGATCTTGAATGTTGAAAAGCAGCCCTTCCACTTGGATGATGATGGAGAGTGGTTAATTCATTAATTTTTATGAAAGGGATGATGAAAAGTGGAAGTAAAAAAGGGATTTGGAAGTTGAAATCCCGCTGCCTTCGAGAGAGGTTTGTGGGATTCGTTGAGAGAGATTTTGCTTCTGATCTGAGCTCCTCTTGCAAATGAGGCCAAGGCCTCATTTTATAGGCCCAGGGGTCTGCCTATCGGCATTACCATGGCACTACCTATCGGCAGGTGCCGATAGCCAGGGTCTGGGACCTGTCATTTGACAGTGCGCTTTAAGATTTTTTGGAAAATTGGCCGCCGAGGGCAAACCGTTGGTCAGAATCGCGCACGGGGCATACCGTTGGAAATGTATTTCAGAGACCTTTGAAAGTCCTTTGGACTGCTCCTGAGTTCGGGAATTGACTTTGGGTCAAATGTGGCTCGGAAGCATTTGTTAGTCCGTTGGACAGGGAATCGTTCGGACGCAAATGGATCGTTCGTCCGCATGGTAAGTCCGAATCGCGCATGGGGTGGACCATTAGAAAGGTTAGGAGATATACTTCGAATTTTCAAAGAGTTTGACCCGGTTTGAGGAATTGACTTTGGTCAACTAGGCCCGGGAAGCATTCGGTGGCCTCTCGGAGTCAAACGGATCGTTCGTCCATATGGAAAGTCAGAATCGCGCACAGGACGGACCGTTGAAAAGGGTATTCAGTACCCTTCAAAGATTCATTCAGCCTCAGTTGAGATGAAGAGTTGAGTTAGTTCAAACTGGGTCCGGGAGCGCCTAATGGCCTCTAGGTCGGGTTTCAGACGCATACAGATCGTTTGTCCGCATGGTAAGTCAGAATCGTGCACGGGATGGACCATTGGAAAGGATATTCAGTGCCCTTAGAAGATTCATTGAGTCTCAATCGAGATGAAGAGTTTGACTTTTGGTCAAACCGAGCCGGGGAGTGCCCGATGGCTTTCTGGTCAGTGCTCGGGACATGACCTGGGTTTGCGGTGATGAGTGGAGGTACTAGGGACCTAAGGAGAGTTAGGAGGTAATAGAATGAGTTGTCTATAGAGCCCCTTGATGGGTGAGTTTATAACAAATGATAGCCGTCGATTAGACACCGCATGATGCTTTCGAGAGAGTATGACTAGTTTAGAGGATCGAGGCTGATTATGAGGACCTAAGGAAGCGAAGATGACCAATTCAGAGGGTCGAGGTCGATTCTGAGGACCTAAGGAAGTAAGGATGACCAATTCATAGGGTTGAGGTCAATTCTGAGGACCTAAAGAAGCGATGATGACCAATTCAGAGGGTCGAGGTCAGTTCTGAGGACCTAAGAGTGGTGACGACCGAGGACCGAGGTCAATTCTGACCTAACTCAGGTGATGATCCAAGACCGAGATCAATTCTGGCCCAAGAGTGGTGACGACCGAGGATCGAGGTCAATTCTGACCTAACTCAGGTGACGATCCAAGACCGGGGTCAATTCTGACCCAAGAATGGTGACGACCGAGGACCAAGGTCAATTATGACCTAACTCAGGTGGCAATCCAAGACCGGGGTCCATTCTGACCCAAGAGTGGTGAAGACCAATGATCGAGGTCAATTTTGACCTAACTCAGGTGATGATCCAAGACCGAGGTCAATTTTGACCCAAGAGTGGTGACGATCGAGGACCGAGGTCAAATCTGACCTAACTTAGGTGACGATCAAAGACAGGGGTCGATTCTAACTCAAAAGTGGTAACGACCGAGGACCAAGGTCAATTTTGACCTAACTCAGGTGACGATCCAAGATCGGGGTCAATTTTCACCCAAGAGTGGTGACGGCCGAGGACCGAGGTCAATTCTGACCTAACTCTGGTGACGATCCAAGATCGGGGTCATTTCTGACCCAAAAGTGGTGACGACCGAGGACCGAGGTCAATTTTGACCTAACTCAGGTGACGATCCAAGACCGGGGTCAATTCTGACCCAAGAGTGGTGATGATTGAGGACCGAGGTCAATTCTGACCTAACTCAGGTGACAATCCAAGACCGGGGTCAATTCTGACCCAAGAGTGGTGACGACCAAGGACCGAGGTCAATTCTGACCTAACTCAGGTGACGATCCAAGACCGGGGTCAATTCTGACCCAAGAGTGGTGACGTTCGAGGATCGAGGTCAATTCTGACCTAACTCAGGTGATGATCCAAGACCGGGGTCAATTCTGACCCAAGAGTGATTGCATTTCCTTGGGAAAAGAAAATAGTTCCACTAGGGGTAAGGATGAATGAGCTGGGGAAGATTTGGATCGTCCTTTAGGAGTGATCGCCTGGGGCGAGCGATTCTTCTGAATTCTGCTGGGAAAAATATCATGAGATATTGTTTCGCACTGGGTAGCCGATGGATAGGGAGGCTTTGTGTCATTGATTTGAGTGGAGGAACTGATTGTTGGGGAGATAACTGGTTTGAGGTTGTAAACTCTGCTAAGGAGGTGATTAGGTGGTCCGGGCGCATTGCTCGAGAGGTTATTCGCTTGGATTTTGAGGTTTCCGTTGGGGAAAAAGAGGTTTCGCCTAAAGGAGTGTGAAATTTTCTTGATGAAAACGTTTTAAATCACTCTTGGTATTTTTAGGAATTTTCTGAGGCTTTTTTAGTGTTTTTTGGCATTTTTCAGGAATTTCTGTTTGAAATTTTAAAAGGGGTGCCGACCGGCATAGACTGAGGGGTGCCATTCGGCAGTGGCACAAACTTTTGGACTGCCTCAGGAAGGTGAGGAATCGGTGCCAATCGGTATGGAAGGGGGAGGTTCCGATCGGCATGGCGCTTGGCCTCCTATATAAAGGGGGCGAATCCCCTTCATTTTTCACAGCTTCTTGCCTTCTCTCTTTCTGTGATTTCTCTCTGCAAATTGTTCTAACGTTTTGATCTTCAAGAAGCGGTTGCCTTTGTGAGCACCGCTATGCACCGGGAGTGGTTGACCGTTGATGACTGGGCGAATGTGGATTGGAGGGACAGGGTGCCCCTTTCTTTGGGGAACGAGAATGCTTTCGATGCATTTGAGCCGGTTGTGGATGAGCAGAGCTTGCTGCGGGAGCCATCGCATCATCGCTCTTTGAGAGTGATTCCCGGCAGTTATGTAAGTAACCTGACCTTTGGCATTCCTTTCTTTTTGGGTGATTTTTCTTTCTTTCTTCACTTTTGATGAGATTTTTCCTTTTGTCAGTCTGATATTTCCTTGAGGAACATGCGTGCCCGTGGGATGACGGGGCTTAAGGATGTTTGGGAGTATCTTCCACCCATGGTGTGCTAGATGGTATCATCAACGGGCTTTGGGAGGTTGGCGGCTACGCTGGATGAGACGCCTCATTCGACAGCGGTCCTGTGCGCTTTGGGGGAGAGGTGGTGGGACACTACCCACACTTTCCATTTTGGCTTTGGGGAGATGACGGTGACTCCCATAGATGTGCAGCAACTGTTGGGGCTAGATTGTGATGGGGAGTAGATAGAGGTGGATCGCTCCTTGCGGGTGAGGCCTGAGGCAGTGCATGCGGCACTTGGTGATGTGAGGAGGATAGTCTCTGTAAATTCCATCCGGTTGTTCTTGCTGAAGGATGTTTTGCTGAACAGGGTGATTGATGTGGAGGACAGGCTGCAAGTGAGGCAGATGGCCCAATTATTCATCTTTTTGGTGCTGGGAGGTTTCATGGTGGCGTCGAGCGGCTACGTCGTCCATTTGTGGTTTCTGCCGTACTTGAGGATGTTTTCGAACATCCCTTTCTATGATTGGGGGAGTCTGACCTTGGCGACCCTTTACTCTTATTTGGATGCATTCAGTCGGTGCTGTAGATAGACTTTTACTGGAGCCACGTATCTCCTTGAGGTATTTTTTACTTTACGCATTTTCATTTCATGCCTTCACATTTTCCTTATGCGTCACTTTTTGCTTGTGAATTCAGACGTGGTTCGATGAGGTAATCGGGTGCAACACTCTGCTGATTGCTCTGAAGGATGACACTGCTGGGGACTTCTGCCGATTGTATCGATGGCGTAAGGCCAACCGACAGTCGAAGGGATCTCTCTCCCTGGAGGCGGTGCGTCAGGTCTTGAATGACCTGACTAGTGGTCGGGTAAGGTCCTTTCCTTCTCAGTGTTAGTTTTTGCACCTTCTGATCTTGTATTGACTCATGCCTGCTTGGGGATTTCAGGATACAGGAATGACTGGGGTGAACGCGCAGATGAGGCGTTTGTTGGCGCATGAGTTCGGCCATTCTTGGTATCTCAGGGAGAGGGTGGTTCGCCAAGTTGCTGAGGAGGAGGTGTTGGTGCCACCCGCGCAGCCCCCTGTGTCTATCAGGCAGGAGCGAATGCTATTGGAGGATGAGAGGATCGCGGCGATGATCGGCGAATCCTACTCGTTGTACACTGATATGGCTGTGCCGTATGACTACATGGACTTTGTGACGAGCTGGTTGATGGTCCCAGTATACATGATGCCTTGGCTTTCCCTCGTGCGGGTTCGAGTCGACCAGTGGGGTCCTACCATAGCGGTGGCGGTCCATCGACATCTGTGGCGGTGACTTCAGAAGTTCCTTTCATGAGGTTGCACACTCCTTCTTACAACATCTGACAGGCTGGAGGAGGGATAGTGCCGATGCTGCACCGTCCTCTTGTGATGGATCCGGAGGAGCTGGGTTTAACAGAGGAGGTCCTTCATCCTGTGGTAAACTTTTCGGTCCTTTTCCTATTTTTGATTTCTTTTGCTTGATACTGATTTTGCCTTTTCCTTGTAGCAAGTCCGGGTGTCGACCACTTGGCCGAGAGACATTAGAGATTGGATATCATCGGCGACTGCCAACATTCAGGATGTTGTCCCTGTTCCTTCTTGCTTGGTGCCATCAGCCTCATCCGAGGAAGACTCTAGCTCGGGTAGTGGAGGCGCATCGTCTCACTGTAAGGGGAAGAGTTCGCGTCGCAGGGGTGGAAGCTCTTGAGAGAGAGAGAGAGAGAATGTGGGTTCGGGCTGAGTCCCGTTGTTTTTGGCTTTTCTTTTTATTTCCTGCAAAATGATGTAACACAGAAAACAGATATATGCAATGCAATGTAGTTTTTTGACTATCTTTTATTTTAATGATGAATGAATGCATGCTGATGGACAGGGTTTCGTCGCGGCGCGAGAGTCACCTACGCGCCGGTCGTTTTATATTCGGCTCACCTGAACTATACGAAAACCTAAATTACGACTACACTCAACTGGTGAGTACATCGGTAAGTCCGGTATCGAATCCACAGGGAATGTTCGATAGATCGCAATAGATTATTAATTCAGGAATAAAAGTGTAAAAGGTGTTTAGAAACCAAAAAGGGAAAGATGCATAAAAGGGAAATAGTAATCTAGGCGAGTGTATTGAAACTAGATTATGAAAGCGAGTAAAACTATAGGTTGCATCGAATATCCCTCACCCGAGTTAATTTGTATAAAATGGTTACATGGGTCGACGGGTTATTACACGTGCGTCTCGTTTCGACAGTTAATTAAATCAATGGTTGTCACGCCCTAAATCATCATAAAAGCCTAATGAGATTTTGGGGTCAACAAATATCCCAGAAATAACGCACGAAAGGTCTAAAGCATGGGACATACATGATATGCCCCGTCAAATCTCCTAGGCGTAATAACTAGGACAATGCACCCGAAAAAGACCAGTAAACACAATCACCAAAGCAAAGCAATGCGTCAACTCGAGTGAGTTCAATTCAAGCACAACCTAATTTAAATTACCTAGAAAGCATGTTAAAAATGCGGTAATTGGAAAGCGGGAATAAATGCGATAAATCTATACTACAAAGCAAGTGAAGAAAGCATGTAAATAAAACTATCCAAGCAAGAAAGAAGGAAATACAAACTATATAAATGGAGGGGATGATGAATAGTGCAACAATCAATCCAAAAGAGTGTCAATCCAAGAACAATTGAAGAACAACTCTTCAAAACCCTCAAAACCTAAGCTATTATAACCTAAAAACGTTTTGTCTACTGAATATGTTCATATTACAACAAAATTGGTTTATATACCAAGTTAGAATAAAAGAAAAGATGAAAGAAAATATCTGCTGAAAAAAGCAGAGCATCGATCGATCGACCCATGTGGTTGATCGATCGACAGTTAAAATCGTTGCAAAAATCCAAAGGCTCGATTGATCGATACCCAGGCTCAATAGATCGATAAAGCAGGGCAGCCTGATGTTTCCCCTGTTTTGGCATGCTTTCCATCTCCGCTCAAATCTCCGTAACTTTGTCATACGGACTCGAAATCACGCACCATTCATTGACACGCGAAGCTAGTGAGGAGAGATACAATTCCATGTGGATGTCAGGCCAGGTGACCAAGCTATTAAATGTCCGGATTGCCCTTGAACGTGTGATTGCGTACGGAAATTACGCAAAATGCATCTGAATTCCATACTTGGTACCTAAATACCTACAAAAGGCCAATTATACATCATAAAGCATGTTAACAGTATAAGCCGAGGTTGTCTGGTTAACGGGCTTAAATATAGAGATTAAGGCACCCGAGGGGGCCAAAATGCGTAGGTTTGATGGATGAAATACGCAATATTCGCGTATTATCACACCCCCTAACTTACACGTTGCTAGTCCCTAGCAATGAAATAGGATGCAACAAGAAGAACAAGTAAACCAAAATAGGAGATAGTACAAAAGTATGGTATAAAAGAAATAAAAAGATAAGTCCACTTTCGCGGGCGATTCAATTATATTTAGCGTATGCAATAAGCCGTTAAACCCCTAGGTTACCCTAGTGGACGAGTGTCGTCTCGTGAGGGTTTTCAGTGATGGAACCCACAAACATCATAAAGTTTCCTCAAAATATGCCCAATCAAGTAAGACAAACTCATCAGTGCGAACAAGATTTCAACATGATATTAGCATAGCAAACAAATTCGCGTGAAAAGTCCGTAGTTATTAACATTATCGAATGCACCTCAATGAATTGAAGCTCTAACATGTGGGAGGGGAGTGAGCATATGCAAAGTATGATTTGGCGAAAAACTTAAGTAACTCGGATACTAAATATCAAAGCATGCATAAAAGTCAATCCTCACAGGCATTACACTCATCAAATGAAATCACTTGAAAAAGGGAGGTAACACAAGGGACATGCGGGCATAAGGAGTAAATGTAAAGGGAAACTAGGTTGCGCACATGTCACAATTCAAGAACGCAATATAGGAAATAAAAATTGCAATCTTAGTGAAAGGATACCGCACATATAAAAGAGGCGAAATGCATTTTCACAGATTATCAACACTATTTAAACATTTGAATTACACCAACTTATGATCACATAGGACTTTAATATGGTTGTAATGTAGGTTAGGATAAGGTACGAAATGAAAGGGATGTATATACGGATTCAAAGTGTTTGGGGATGAAACTCGGAATAATGGGAAAAAGTGGGAAATTTCAAAATTGGACAAATGATTTCCAAACGTGCATTAGATATAACAATCGAGAGAGTAACAAGGATTATTGAATCACATACAAAAACTATAAACAACTTTCTCTTTCTTTTTCTTTTCTTCTTTCTCTCACTTTTTTCTTTTGTTTTCTTTTGTTTTTAACTTTCTCTTTTTCACTCTTTTTCACTCTTTTTCTTTTCACTTCTTACTCTTTTCATACTCAAATTGCAACCACAACACAACAATATCATTCAATCCCAAGCAACAATCCAAAGAAGGGTATGTAAGGTAATATGTAGGGTATAAAACTCCAATTTGGAGTTGGATATGGGATTTTGGGTAATGAAAAGAAAGGCTAGTATTTAGGCTCAAGTGGGTTGACTAGGGAACATATAAAGGGTGAGGTCAAGGTCATATGGGTGATATATAAAGATGGCCTATGATCATTTCACAAATTTTACGCAATTCTCGAGTCAAAACAATATATGAAAATCATGCTCAAGTAACACATTTCAAGTATGAACTCAATTAACGATCGGTCAATGAATGAATAAAGAGATTACCAACGACTGTAACGTTTTCAAAGAGGAAAGAAAAGTGTATACACTCACAAATGAAGATAAGTCTCTAATCTCACTCGGTGTAAGTATATACAATGCAACAAAAGCATACCGAGTTATAAAAATCTTAAACCAAATCAATATAACAAGAATGGTGCATGTGCTCATGGGATAAAGTTCAATTCATGAAGTTATTCATAATATTAATGATTTAGGGACTAAAGTCTAATAACTTCTAAAATCGAGAACATGCATCGTTGAATTATCTATTTGATCGGGCAATTATTGAAATTTATCATCGAAAACAAGGGAAAAATGCCCAAAAAAGGAGAAAAAAGAAAGAAAATGTTTTGAAAATTTTCAAATTTTTAACAAAAACATGCTTTGCAACTAAATTGTAATCAAATTCAAGGACTAAACATGCAATGGATAGAATATCCTACACCCCCTAACTTAAATGTTGCATTGTCCCCAATGCGTCCATTAAAGAACACAACACAAAGATAGGAAAAGAATGATATTACCCAAATGTGGAGCGATTTCCATAAGTACAAGTCCAAATAAAGCTGCAAAACAAGTTCGTACAAAGCATATGAAGAATATGCACCGATGTATTAAGTTAAGAGAATCTATGTCACAAGTCACAATAATATAGAGGGGCTGAAGTGCAAATACTAGATAAATTGATGGTGAACTTTTTGATTTTATAAAATGGAAGGTCACACACATCAAAATGCAATAAACAACCACAAACTACATTTTCATTTCTCATTTCATAAGTTCAATACAAAATCACTCAATACATTACAACTAGTGAAATAGAAGAAATACAAATACAAATAAAAATAAACAGTACAATATACTATCCGATCCCAGAATACAAAAATAACCCAGTACAACAGCAGCCTAGTGGCCAGAACCACTAGGATCAGAGGGGTCCTGAAAATGAGGAGGCAACGGTGTGTCAGAATCACTGCGCTGCAGATAAAGATCTCTCATCATCCGCTGCATCATCCGATAGTCATGTTTGTGCTGTGCCCTCGCTTGCCTCTGCATGGACCACTCCTGCTGCTGCTCGGCATGAAACTGCTCCTGCTGAGCCTGCTGCTGTGCCCACTGCTGCCGTTGCTCGTCCTGAAATTGGTCCAGGCGAGACTCCCATATAGCCCACCTGAGCTGGGTCTCCTCCCAGCGCTGGTCCTGCACGGCCTGGAATGCCACAAAGCGGGCATCATCATCGGTGTGTGGCGCGTGAGAACCCTCACCATTCTCCATCTCCCTGATCTCGACCTCCTCATCATCCGGCTCATCAGCCACCTCCGCCCTCTGTCTCTTACTGCCCGGTTGCCCCCCTCGTGCTTTAGCATTTTTAAAATATTATACTTGGAGAGAAGCCCGAGTGGCTCATGCTTACGGTCAGCGTCCAACTCAGGGCAACTGTGCGATATACATATCCTGGTAATGAGGGCAGGAAAGGGAAGGGAAAATCTCCAGGCGATCTCTTTAGATGTCGCGCAGATCATGTCTAGAAAGATACTGGGCAAGCTGATATTGCCCAAACCATTAATCATCGTGTAGATCAATGCGGCATGCTTGTGACGAACCTCTAACCGGTTGTTCATCACCATGAAAGAGTGGACATTGATGTAGTGCAATAACCTCGGTAAGTCCTCCATTGCAGACGAGCGGAAAGCACCCTTTTTCCACGCCTCACCCGGTGCAAGAGCCTATATCAATGTCCCCCTGCCGAAGATTGTCCCATCCAAGAAACTGATTGCGTCCGCGGGGTGTGTAACACCCATATAATCTTCCAAATCTGAAATGCTGAAGGGTATCCTCACCCCACGGACCATCGCCTTGTATGTAGTCGGCCCACTGCCCTTTACCTCCACTAACGTCGCATAAAATATTCGGACCAACTCTTCGTTGATGCGCCCGTTAGTAGCAAGAAAGGGCTCCCACCCCTGATGGTGAAACAGAACACGCGCCTCCCTCGGTATATACTCAATGGCCCACGCAAAATGATATCCAAGCGGACGCTCGGATGTATGAAAGTGGGCGCGGTACCAATCCCCCTCTTGATCGCAGCGGAAACCATCAACGCCCCCGGCGGGCATACACCTAGTAAAGCTGTATTTCTTCGGTGCCATTTCAACCTACAAAACAATAATTAGGAAATACAAAAAAATTGTAAGCATAATTAATGGTTAGTAGTGTACAAGTTGAAATGGAGGTGCAAGTGCGCAAAACCGAGGTGAAAAATTGCAACATTGCAATGAAAAATGTCGAAACGCAATAAGATATGATAATCACCCAAGTGTGTGCCAAAAATTGGATTGAAAACTGTTTTAGGCATTTTGACGAAAACTTGCCGTGCGCAATGTGCGTCAAGGTTGAAATATACCGATTGAACCAACCAACAAGCCCCACTTATGAACAAAACAACAATGCAGCAATATTTATGTGTTCATGAGTGGATTTACATCAATAATCATGAAAGAAATGGGTTGGAACAACATAAATCAGGGGGAATAGCAACACATTCAAACAATTGTCAAATTAGGGTTTAAACATGTACAACATGACAAAAATCTACCAAAAACTACAAATACATGTTAAAGTAGTAGGGAGTATACCTTGAAAGTGTAGAATTTGGAAGAAAAATGGAAGAAATGTGGTGGGGGGAATCTAGGGCACGAAATAGTGTAGTAGAAGAGGAGAGGAAATAAGGGAATGGGGAAAAAAAACTGGGCAGACTCGGCCTTTAACTGCTCGATCGATTGATCGAGCCTTGGCCTTCAATCGATCGATCAAGAAGTTCCAGGCACACTGCTTTCCTTTTTTAAATGGGGGGGGGGGGGTGGAATTCAGGGATATTGGGGGGGTTTAAATCTAAAATAAATATATATATAGTATATATAAGTATATATATATATATATATATATATATATATATATATATATATATAAATATGAAATAAAAATATAAACATAAAAATAAAAATAAAATTATATATACATAGGCTTAAATATACACACAAAAAAGGCCTATGCTAACCAAAAAAATAAAAATATGTACAATGAGCAACACACACGCATATTCACGACAAAAATGAAAAATACAATAAAATAAAAAAGACAAACAAATGCAAATGCGTGAGGATGCGTGTGTGAAAAACAAAGGAAAAATGTTTTGGGGGCTTTTTTGATCATTTTCTTAAGAAATGTGTGCCGGGATGCAAGTCTCCGCAAATTCAAGTGCGTTAAACATACAAAAGAGTTAGAATCAAGCACACAAAAAGAAATAAAAAGAGATTAACTAATTACACTAGGCAAATATTAAGAAAAACGAAAATGAAGAAGTTAGTATATACAACCTACATTTAGGATGCGTAATTAACTATATAATAAAAGTTAAAACTTTTGAGGGTACATCCAAAACACAATTTGAATTTGGCGGATCAACGGTGGACCCTCCCGAACATGCATACCTCCCGAAAAATAGCAATTCCGTTCGAACAACGGAAGGCATGTGTAAGGCGGGAAAAGTGAGCCATCCCCAATTGGAACTTTGGGAGGGAGGATGGGGGGTTTGGATAGGACGGGTGACAAATACACATGCGGGCCGAGAAAACATGAATCAACTCCCGAGTATTTTAAAGTTGGAACAGGAGGCGACGCACATGAGGGCAAAGATGTCGTTATGGAAAGCGGCTCGAGCGAGTACTCCTCGTCGGTGAAAAGGTTTGGTACTAAAAAGTATTGAATCGATTTATCGGGTACTCGAATTGCTATGACAGTATATAATGAAGACGGGTATGAAAGAAATTCAATCTCAGGCGATGAGTGATCATCGCTTGAAAAATGAATTTCGGAAGAAAGAGGATCATTTACAATGAAACTTTCTTCTTTGAAAATCAAAGAAGAAACGAATTCATTGCAAATAGGTACTATGCCTTTTTCATCCTCATTTTCATTCTCTACTATACCGTGGGTCAAGTCAAGGATGATTTGTTCCAAAGTAGGAACGAAGTCCTCATTTGGTTCAAAATAGTCCTGACTTCGGCAGTCTCCGAAGAAAAGTCGTCGTCGGATTCAAATGGTAAATCCAACTCGTGTTCCCAACAACGATTTTCTTCCCGATAACGTTCTTCAATCCTCTCATTTTCAAGCATACGTAATCCCTCACCGAATGTCATAGGGCAAGGAGTGGATTCTTGAAAATGGGAAGTTTGGAAATTGTTCTCGGGACTACACTCAAAATCATTAACATAAGAATTTTGAAAATGATTACAATTGGATTCAAAATTCTTATCATAAGGATCTTGCGACCCAAAATCAGAATGATCATGCACAAAATTGCTGTAATCCAAACTTTGACTTTTGTAATACTCACCCAATGTCATTTTAGATGTTGCAACTTTTTGGGATTGCAAGTATTGACCAAAAGTCAAAGGTTTACCGAAATTTTGAGAATTATCATTAGGATTAGCAGAAAAGTTAGAATAAGACATGCTTACCCCAACGAAGGCTCGAGAGGATGACTTCAACAAGAAAGATGTGCGACGATGAATTCAAGCGTTCCTAGGTGCTCAAATGTAGAAGTTCTTCAAAAAAGGGTTAAAAAAAATAATACAAATACAAAGAAAAGAATACTATGAACTAATAATACAATTACAATCTATAACAAAACAAATCCCCAGCAACAGCGCCATTTGATAGATAGGGTTTTGCCGCGGCGCGAGAGTCACCTATGCGCTGGTCGTTTTATATTCGGCTCACCTGAACTATACAAAAACCTAAATTATGACTACACTCAACTGGTGAGTACATCGGTAAGTCCGGTATCGAATCCACAGGGAATGTTCGATAGATCACAATAGATTATTAATTCAGGAATAAAAGTGTAAAAGGTGTTTAGAAACTAAAAAGGGAAAGATGCATAAAAGGGAAATAGTAATCTAGGCGAGTGTATTGAAACTAGATTATGAAAGCGAGTAAAACTATAGGTTGCGTCGAATATCCCTCACCCGAGTTAATTTGTATAAAATGGTTACATGGGTCGAAGGGTTATTACACGTGCGTCTCGTTTCGACAGTTAATTAAATCAAGGGTTGTCACGCCCTAAATCATCATAAAAGCCTAATAAGATTTTGGCGTCAAGAAATATCCCAAAATATCGCGCAAAAGGTCGTAAGCATGGGACATACATGATATGCCCCGTCAAATCTCCTAGGCGTAATAACTAGGACAACGCACCCGAAAAAGACCCATAAACACCATCACCAAAGCAAAGCAACGCGTCAACTCGAATGAGTTCAATTCAAGCACAACCTAATTTAAATTACCTTGAAACCATGTTAAAAACGCGATAAATGGAAAGAGGGAATAAACGTGATAAATCTATACTACAAAGCAAGTGAAGAAAGCATGTAAATTAAACTATCAAAGCAAGAAAGAAGGAAATACAAACTATATAAATGGAGGGGATGATGAATAGTATAACAATCAATCCAAAAGAGTGTCAATCCAAGAACAATTGAAGAACAACTCTTCAAAACCCTCAAAACCTAAGCTGTTATAACCTAAAAACGTTTTGTCTACTGAATATGTTCTTATTACAACAAAATTGGTTTATATACCAAGTTAGAATAAAAGAAAAGAAGAAAGAAAATGAAAAGAAAATATCTGCTGAAAAAAATAGAGCATCGATCGATCGACCCCTGTGGTCGATCGATCGACAGTTAAAATCACGGCCAAAATGCAAAGGCTCGATCGATCGACACCCAGGCTCGATCGATCGATCAAGCAGGGCAGCCTACTGTTTCCCCTATTTTGGTATGCTTTCCATCTCTGCTCAAATCGCCATAACTTTGTCATACGGACTCAGAATCACGCACCGTTCACGGCCACGTAAAGCTAGAGAGGAGAGCTACAACTTCCGTGCGGATGTCGGGCCTGGTGCCCAAGCTGTTAAATGACCGGATTGGCCTTGAACATGCGGTTGTTTACGGAAATTGCGCGGAATGCATCCGAATTTTATAATTGGTACCTAAATACCTACAAAATCCCAATTATACCTCATAAAGCATGTTAACAGTATAAACCGAGGTTGTCTGGTTAACGGGCTTAAATATAGAGATTAAGGCACCCAAGGGGGCTAAAATGCGTAGGTTCGACGGATGAAATACGCAATAATCGCGTATTATCACATGCACATGTGCTATTTAATTTGCTACTGAGACTGTAAAACAGGATTATTTTTGGAATTTTCAAAGGAAAGCTTTTTTATTTAAAAAGGGGAATCCTATAAGGAGAAAACAGGATTCTTGGAATTAATTTATTTTCATTGAGTTTTCTGATTTGACAAAAGAGGAAAGGAGGGAATTTCCAAAAATGGGGGGGTTTCCGATCGACAAGCACCCTGGCCTGTATATCGGCAGTTTAGTCAAGTCCCATCATTTGAAGGTTTTTATTAGTAGCCTCTTCAGCCCTTGGTATCTTGTGGGGTAGGATTCCTTCCGACTTCTGCAGGGATTATGTCCCTTGTGAGGATTTTTAAGTATAAAAAGGGAGAAGGGTGGAGTGTTCTCATCACACCTTTGCATCCTCATCTGCCTACCCACTATCTTTTGGTCTTGAAAGATGGCTCTCCCTAGAAGCATTGAGTTTTTCAATTACCTCGAAGCCTTAGAAGCTATGTGCTGTTATAATGTCGACTATGATGCCTTCAAGATGCGTCGAGTCTCCTTGTGGCACAATCGGCCCTTTGATTGGAATATGCTGATAGCGGCGGTACAATTCTGGTACCCCGAAGACCATATATTCCACTTTGGGTTAGAAGAAGTTTATCCTACCTACGAGGAATTTTCTGCCATACTAGGTGTGAATCCCAGTGTTGCTGCGGCTTTACCCGAATTTTCCTGCTCTCCTAGGTATTTGTTGGCCGGGCTTCTTCATATCTCGCCTTCGGCGGCCAGATCGTTAGTTGCTGGAGGAATGATCTCCCTCCCGGCGGTGTTATAGTCCGTGCATTTGGGAGATGTATGTGATGTTGGCTGTGCTGGAGCCATTATTCTGGGCCTTATTTCAAAATTGCTATTGCTGACTAGGGAGATGCACGTGGACCCTCAACTTGTAGCCATTACTTAATGGATGTCATACCGTCGCAATCCTGCGGCGGTGATATTGGCGGAGACTCTGAATGGCCTGGATGCCTGGAGAGAAGGTCATTCTAACTTTTTGAGGGGTAACCCGGTGATGCTGTTCATGTGGTTATCTCAAAGATTCCGTTTGGAGACTCCTCCATAGTATCCCTTGTCGGCTATAACCAACTTCTTTTTGCGCTACTTCATACGCATTGGCCTGCATATTGAGAACTGGGGGAATTGGTTTGTGGAGTATGGGGCTCGTGGGATGTATTGGACGGTGCCTTGGTGGGTACAGTTGCAGCCAGTTTTAGAGCTAGGAGATTACTCATATGTGCGGATGGTTGGTCTCAGAAATACCTCTTTTTATTTCCCTTGGCGACTTCTGTGCTAATTTGGATGGGCGTAGGTTGTGCCCCCTCGGACCTCAAATTTCTTTCCAATAGAAGATTTGATTGAGCGCCTGCGTTTGTTGCTTGTATCCCTGGGGGAAAATCGGCATCTGTTGACCCGTCCATCTCAGTCTGTCGGGAAGGTTTGCCATGTCCCCAAAGATTATATGAAGTGGTTGTGGAGGAAAGTAGTCAGCAAGATGTTGGTAGTAGAGACTGGTTAAAGGTGTTTTATTTTATCTGACTCCATGGAAGGGGGTGTTGTGGTCTTTTCGAAGATGGTTAAGGCTCATCGATCCATGGAATGTTTATGACACTCTATTCAGGCAGGGGAAACTTGGGGTCCTCAAGATGTAGATGATGAGGGTGTAGGTTCTTCTGGTAGCTATGTGTATGAATCTTGGATAGTTTATTTCGTGTAACAGATGTGGGGATTTTATCTGGCTTTTTATGGTAATAGGGGGAAGGGAGTTATCCGTTCCTTTTTCTTATGTAATTCGTACTGTAATTTCTTATTAATGAACTAAACAAGTTTCTGATCATCCAGTTGTGCCTTTCGATGAATTTTGTATTTTGAATTATCTATGCCGATGGCTAAGGCATACATAATCCTTTTGTTCAAGTAGATGTTTAGAATGAACTGTCATTCTCGGCGATAAGAAAAGAATATATTTTTGTGAAAAAGAAGGGACCATGCTCATGTGAGATGTATGACCTGCCTAAGTACCTCTGGGGTTTTTTGAAAAGTTTTAAAATAGTTTTTTTTTTGTAGAGGATCATGCCCACGTAGTTCTGGGTAGAGGGAAATGAAGATTTTTTTATTTTATTTTAGAATAGAAGGGGGATGAGAAGAGTCGTACCACGCCGAGATTTCGGACTAGGGGTAATATTTCTTGAGACGGTCCAGATTGACTGGACGAGTCATCTCTTCCCCATCCAGGTCAGTGAGCATGGCGCCACCGCCAGATAAGATTTTCTTCACAATGTAAGGGCCGCTCCAATTGGGCTTGAATTTTCCTCTAGGGTCCCGGATGGGTTCTATTATCTCCTTGAGGGCTAAATCCCCTGCTCGGACACCGCGATCCTTGACTCTCTTATTGAATGAATGCGCTCTTCAGTGATGGTTCCCTTGTATGTGGTATAGAGCCTTCAATCTCCTTTCGTCCAGGAGGGTCAGTTGGTCAAGACGACTTTGGCACCAGTCTTCTTCACTAACCTTTCCTTCGAGCATGACGCGTAGCCAGGGTATTTCCAGCTCCACAGGTAGGACTGCTTCCATGCCGTAGACCAGAGAGTAATGGGTAGCCCCAGTAGAGGTTCAGATTGAGGTTCGATACCCCTAAAGGGCATACGAGATTCGATCGGGCCAATCCCTACAACTTTCGGTCATCTTGATGATGATGGCTTTGAGGTTTTTGTTGGCGGCCTCAACTCCACCATTGGTCTGAGGTTGGTAGGGAGAAGATTTGTGTCTCTGAATCCTATACTCGTTGACTAGTTTTGTGACTTCTGCCTCGAAATGCAAACCGTTATCCGACACTAGCTCGTGTGGGACCCCATATCGGCAGATGATATTTTTCTTGATGAACTTGGCCACCTTCTTGACATTCAATACTGCATATGATTCAGCTTCGACCCATTTCGTGAAGTAATCGATGGCAACCATGATGAACTCATGTCCGTTTGAAGCTTTTGGTGTAACCTTCCCTATGATGTCGATACCCCAGGTGGAGAATGGCCAGGGAGAGGTCATGTTGTATAATTCTCGCGGAGGCAAGTGTTGAAGATTGGATAACTATTGGCATTTAGGGCATCTCCGAACATAGGCGGTGCAATCCTGGGCGTGGTCCATGATACGACGCAAATATTGCGTATTTCACCCGTTAACCTACGCGTTATTAGCCCCCTCGGGTATCTTAATCCCTATATTTATGTTCGTTAACCAGAAAACCTCGGATTTTTATGTTAACATGTTTTGTAGGGGTTAATTGAGCTTTTGTGGGTATTTGGATGCTTAGTATGAAGTTCGGACGCGTTCCGCTCGATTCTTGTACACAATAGCAATTTCAAGGGCATTTTAGTCATTTTACAGATTGGGCACCTGGCCCGACATCTACACAGAAGTTGTAGATCTGCTCGCTAGCTTCGCGTGGCCGTAAACGGTGCGCTATTCCGATGCATAACGACGAAGTTACGGCGATTTGAGTGACGAAGGAAAGTATGCCAAAACAGGGGAAATTGCAGGCTGCCACTGCTTGATCGATCGATCGAGCCTTCTTATTTTTTTGCCACGATTTACAATGTCGATCGATCGATCACAGGGGTCGATCGATCGATCCCCTATTTTCTCCTGCAGATATTTTATTTCTTTTCTTTCTTCTTTTCTTTTATTCTAACTTGCTATATAAGATAGTTTTTGTTGTAATAAGGAGAGACTCTCATATTCTGAAATAGATAGTTTTAGTTAGGGTTTGGTTTGGAGAGTTCATTTTCTCTTCTTCTTGGATTGACAACCCATGTGGTTTTGTAAGATTGAACTATTCACTTCCTCTCCATTAATATAGTTTGTTCTTCATCTTTCCTTGACTTGTAATTTAGTTTCCATGCTTTCTAACTAATTTACTTGATTTCCTAGTTTAATTAACATAATTTAGTTTAGTTCACTATGCACCCTTAGATAAATAGGGTCGGGATTTCATTTCCGCCATTTTCGGGCCCTGAGCTCCGAAAACTTGGTTTCGTGCAAAATCGCGTTTAATTGAAACCACGTGTATTAAAGTTGGATTGTTATGCGTTTAAGTTTCTTTGCCACGCAAAGTTAGTGTTTATAGCGACAATCCGAATTTAATCCGCGTGTGACCATTTTCAGTTAAATATTTAATCTCGCAACTTTGGGTTAAATTCCTTCTTGCGTGATGTTTATGATTAATTTAAAATGCTCGATTAAATTGCTTTCGAGCCTTAACTCTAATTAGTAGTTGTTTCGATCCGTGTGGTAGAATGCGATCCCGATCCTCGCTTTACTTTTGTGTAGCGTAACTTCTCTTTTTATTTATTCACGATAACCACCCATCATCTTTTCATTTATTTATTTTACACTTTTATTCCTGAAGTAATTAAACAATTAACATCTAAAATTTAATCACTCCCTGTGGATTTCTTACGATACCCGACTTACCGCTGTGCTTGCCTGTCAAGTGTAGTAGTAGCTAAGGTTCTTTTGTATCGCGGAGGCGAAACACACGACGATTGTGTCCTCACACGAACACACTTTTTCCGCCCGTTCACAAAATGACCATTTTCAGTTAAATGTTTAATCTTGCAACTTTGGCTTAATTTCCTTATTGTGTGATGTTTATGCTTAATTGGATATGCTCGATTAAATTGCTTTCGAGCCTTAACTCTAGTTAGTAGTTGTTTCGATCCGTTTGGTAGGATGCGATCCCGATCCTCGCTTTACTTTTGTGTAGCATAACTTATTCTTTTCTTTTATCACCATTTCCAACCTATCATCTTTTACAATTTTATTCTAGAAGTTTTAAAACAATTAACATCTAAAATTTAATCACTCCCTGTGAATTTCTTACGATACCCGACTTACCGCTGTGCTTGCCTGTCAAGTGTAGTAGTAGCTTAGGTTCTTTTTGTATCGCGGCGGTGAAACACACGACGATTGTGTCCTCACACAAACACACTTTTTCCGCCCGGTCAGTCCAGTAGTAGCCCTGTGGGATGATCTTCTTGGCAAGCATGTGACCGTTCATGTGGGGCCCACATTCCCCGCTGTGGATTTTTTGCATTATCTTTTTAATGTGAGCCCCGGTGATACAGTGCAAATGAGTTCCATCAAAATTCCTCTTGAGTAGTGCTTTATGACAGATGATGTACTGGGTGGCCAACCTTCGGAGGGTAGCTCGATCATTCTTATTGGAACCCTCGGGATACCTACCGTACCTGAGGAGGCACCAAATATCATAGTACCAGTACTTGACTAGCTCAGGATCTTCTGTGGTGACGAGCTCAATGCGGTAGCAATGGGTTGGTTTGTCTTGCTTTTGAACTAGGAAGGGGGTCATTGTTATTCCCTCGGGCATGTAGACCATGGAGGCCAAGGTAGCGAGAGCATCGGCTAGGTTATTCTTTGCTCGGGGTAAGTAATGGAAGCTGATATCTCATAATTGGGAGGCTAACTCTTCTAATTGGGCGTGAAAGGGTTGGAGCTTTTCATCCTTAACTTTCCACTTTCTGAGAACTTGACCGATGATGAGGGCAGAATCCCCATATACATCAAGGTATTAAATTCCTTTCTTGAGAGTGAACTTGAGGCCCACTGTGCTTGCCTCGTATTCCGTCATGTTATTGGTGCAGGGGAAATTCAATTTGATGGCGATGGGAGTATGAGAGTCATCTGGGGCAACCAGGAGTATCCTAATGCTATATCCCTTTTTGTTGGCAGCGCCATCAAAGAACATTTGCCATCAGAGATTGTCTTGGGCAGTGCAAAGGATATTCTCATATGGGAATTCAGAGATCCAGACATTAGCTTCTTTTATGGGGTAATTCGCGAGGTAGTCAGAAATGGCTCTTCCTTTAATGGCTTTTTGTGTGATGTACACGATATCGAACTCGGTAAGGAGCATCAACGATCGGGCCATTCGGCTGGATAAGGCGGGTTTCTCAAGAAGGTATTTGATGGGATCCATTCGGGATACAAGTTTCATAGGGAAAGTGAGCATGTAGTGTCGCAACTTTTGGGTGACCCAGACAACTGCGACACATGCCTTTTCTAAAGCAGCGTAGTTGACCTCATACCCAGCCAATTTGTGACTGGCATAATAGATGGATCTTTCTTTGCGGGAGTCTTCAAGGTATTGGGCTAGCAAAGCTCCAGCTACAGTGTCAGTTATGGTTAGGTATAGGAGCAAAGGGAGACCAGGCTATGGTGGCATGAGAACTGGAGGTTGGGTCAGATATTGTTTAATTTGGTCAAAAGCTTCTTGGCAGGCCTTGTTCCAAATTTTGGCTGAATCCTTTCTGAGGAGCTTGAAGATTGGTTCACAAATGGAGGTTAGCTGGCTGATGAAATGGATGATATATTGTAATTTCTCAAGGAAACCTCGGACTTCCTTCTCAGTTTGGGGAGGTGGCATCTCAAGTATGGCCTTCAGCTTGGCGGGATTTGCTTTTATCCCCTTCTCACTGACCGTGAATCCTAAGAGTTTTCCCTTTGTAACGCCGAAGATGCATTTCTGTGGATTGAGTCTCATGTGATACTGCCGTAGTCGTTCGAAGAACTTTCAGAGAGCAGGAGCATGACCTTCTCTAGTTTTGGACTTAATAATCATATCATCCACGTAAACCTCGACCTCCTTGTGAATCAGGTCGTACAGGATGGTTGTGGAAGCCCTTTGGTAGGTAGCCGCAGCATTCTTGAGATCTAATGGCATAACGGTGTAGCAGAAGGTTCCCCATTGGGTGATGAATGCGGTTTTTTCTTAGTGATCGGGGTGCATCTTGATTTGGTTGTATCCGGCAAACCCATCGACGAATGACTTAAGAGCAGGACTGGCTGTGTTGTCCACGATCATGTAGACGTTGGGTAACAGATAATCATCCTTCGAAGAATCTTTGTTTAAATCTCTGTAATCCACACACATTCGAACCTTCCCTCCTGATTTTGGTACAGGTACAATGTTGGCTAGCCACATGGGATATTCGATTACTCGAATGAAACCTACGTTCAACTGTTTGGCCACCTCTTCTTTGATCTTGAGCGACCATTCGATGTGGAGCTTTCTCAACTTTTATTTAACCGGCTGGTAATCTGGGAGAGTGGGGATCTCATGTCGTGCTATTTCAGGATCGATACCGGGCATATCATCATACGACCATGTGAAGACATCCACGAACTCTTTCAGCAATTCTTTGAGTTATGCGTGCTCATGCTCGTCAAGGGTGGCCCCTATCCTAATCTCGTGTAGTTGGCTACTAGAACCGAGATTAATAACAACTGTCTCTTCTTCATTAACTTAAACGCAATTATGTTGTTTATTATTAACCTTATTTAGATGAGTTAAGAATTGTTCATTTGCAAAATCATCATCATCAAAAGTTTGATTAGAATCTAAATAATTAATGTAAGGCACAACAAGATGCTCAAAATCCTCGTTTATTTCATTGATAGGAAAAACAACATTGAGAACCTCATCAAAATAGGTCTCGATTACATTTGATCAAGGATAGACAACAGCTGAAGAAATAGGGTAAACATTGGGGTTAGGGGAGATTTCAACAGGTAGAACTGGTGCAACATGCCATTTGAGGATAGGTGTATCAGTAGCTTTAATCAAACGGGATGGGTCCATTGATGTAGTGTCTGAATGATCCATGCAGAGTGCCAGCCCCAGTATCTGTAAGTTGAAGGATTCTTCGGAATCACTTTCCTCAGTCTCTTTAATACTTTTGATGAGCGATTGTACGCGGTGTGGGAAGCTTTCGGCCCATGGGTAGCTATCTTGGAAAAATATCTCCATTCCAGACTTCATCTTCTTGTTTGTGTGGTCGTACCATGGTTCTGGAAAACAGTAAAAAGGGAAATCCTCGCCTTCTTTGATGAATCATCCCTTTAAGGAATCTCCTGAGATAGTTCAAATGCAGTCTAACCCTCTCTTTAATCGAGTCTGGCAGATCCTTCTGAGCTCTTGTTCTAATGGTTGATACCCCAAGCCGCAAGGAGGGAAAGCTTTCTTCATTTCGATGGGCTCAAGTATCCCTTGCTGCCTTCACCCTAGCCCCAGTCCGGGCATGAAGTGCATGTTTCTGAACATCTGAATCACATTAACACTGCCATGAGAGTCATATTTTGGACAAACCCTTTCTTTGAAACCGTTCCCTGCCGGGAGTAGGGATGGCTCGACTCGGAATCCTGATAGGAGCATATCATTTGACCCATGTTGTATCCCGGCATTATCATCATCACCCAAAATGGTGATGACTCACCCATTGACGAAGAACTTCAATTTTTGATGGAATGAGGAAGAGACACCCTTTATACTGTGGATCCAGGGTCATCTGAGCAACAGGTTGAAATAGGCCGGGATATCAATGACTTGGAATTTGATGACAGGGTTTATAGGTCCAACCCCTATTTCAAGTTTTATGGATCCCATCACCTCTCGATGGGTGTTATCGTAGGCACGCACAGTAGCGTAGGTTGGAGCGAGGTCGCTTTCTTTCAGACCTAAGCATTTAAAGGTTCTCAACGGGCAAACATTCAAGGCGGATCCATTATCGACAAGAGAGAGTTGCACTGCCTTTCCCATAACTTCGATGGAGATGTTGAGTGCATGATTGTGATTCGGCCCAATTATGGGGATTTCTTCTTCAGAAAATGACAGCATTCGGGTGGAGGTTAAGGATCCGACCAAATTTACTGCTTCTTCTGGTGTGGTAGAAGGAGGAACTGCGGGTCCTGTGAGCAACTTGATTAAAGCATTTATGTGCAGTTGGGAAGACATGAAAAGCCCCCATAGAGTGATGTTAGCTTGAGTTTTCTTCAGTTGATCGAGGATCTTTCTCTCCTCGATGGTCATTTCTAGCATAGGAAGGTTTTTAATGCCCTTCCCATTATCATTTACTGATAGTGAGCTCGGAATCTGGTAATGTCTCCCTGATCTGGTCATGTGATTTACCGAAGAAGAGAAAAATATGAATCCCATTTCTTTATCGATCTCAGGCTCTCTACCACCCTATTTATTTCTCCGAGGAGTTCTTCAAATGATATCATCCCACATAAGTCGGTTACTGGGCCAGTTCTTCCTAACGCTTTCTCTTCATTTGAATTTTTGAATTCTTCCCTCCATCCGGTGGCAACAATTCTGTTTTCCCCTGTGAGGTTAATGTATTCCACAACTTCAATGGCTTCCTCATATAGGTCTTCCCATTCCGTGGGGATGTGCAAGGGTGAGGGGACCAGGTGCCCTTGTAGCTTCAAAGCACCAAATAACTCGGTGATACAGCAAATGTTGTTGGTTTGCCTGAATGCTTCCACCATAATCTGGACAACATCATCTAAGCTGACCTCATCGGTGTGTATCACCCAACTATCTGATTCTTGGGCCCATTTCTGCGCTTCCAAAAATAGCGCACTGAACTTCTGGCAATCGATATTCATCCGTGAGGGAAATTTCAATCCGAAATCTAGGAATTGATTTAAGACTTCTGACAATTCCATTCTTTCATTTCTGGAACAGGTATGGACAATGATGCATGCTCTAGTAAGGAGTGATAGTGCCCGATCAGCGGGGCTAATAGGGTGTAGGAGGAAATATCGGCAAATTTGAAGAGGTTTAGGAGGGTATAGGGGTGTGATTTGGGTTGATGGATCAAAATTCGGGTTTTCTTCCAAGAAGATGGCATTGGTGTGATTTGGGAGTGGGTTGTGTGTAGTGTTTGGCTTAGGATTGGCTGGTGGGGCGATGGTACCCTGATCGATGAGATCATGGATTATGTTTCGAAGGTGGAAGCATTGGTCGGTGGTATGACGAGCTGTTTGGTGAAAGGCGCAATGAGCATTGGTCTTGAAATTTCTAGGAAGTGGATTGGGTAATGGATGGGGATCCAAGGGTTTTATAAGGTTTGGGCTTAACAGGACTTGGTAGACTTTGGAGAGGGGAGCAAGGAGCTCAGTGTATTCCCTACGGATGGGGGCAAGGCGACTTTCTGGTGCCCATGATGTGGTTGGTTGAGAGATTTTGTTGATGGTTGAGACTGTGGCGCTAACAGGCTTGTCATATTTCCTGGGGGTGAACTGTCCGGACACCTTCTTCGGTTCCACTTCTGTTTTGGCAAGACCTTCCTCAATTTCTACTCCTGCTTCTCTTAGAGCTCAAAAGTGGGGGTAGTACTGTCCTCCCATGGTTGCTCAGACATGGGGCAAGAAATTATTCTTCACTATGTTGACTTGTTCTTCCTAAGATGGCCGATTGGTCATGGTAGCTACCTTTTCCCTCCATCGGGATATGAAGTTACTGACTGATTCTCCAGAGTTTTGTTTGAGTAGCTCTAAATCACGACGGGTGACCTCAAGCTCTTCGTTGTATTTGTACTACGACATGAATTTTCGAGCTACATCCTCCCAGCTACGGATTCTGGATTCCTCAAGAGATAAAAACCATCGGAGGGCACTATCCTTCAAAGTTTGCTGAAACAGTTGGGCCATTACCTCTTCGGAAGCCCCTAGGAGAGTCATGGAATGGTGATAATTTCGAAGATGGACAATCGGGGGTCCGCTCCCCCCAAACTTCTCGATATTTGGCATCTTGAACTTCTCGGGTAACCCCACTTTAGGATAAGGAGACATGTGGGTGTAGTCCATGTAATTCCCAGAGATCCTGACTTGGTCAAACTTCTTGGTGAGCATCCTGAGATCCTTTTTGACTTTATTCAACTCCTCCTCATTTGGATCAGCGACCACACGCAAGTTAACCATAGGCTGGGCAATGTTTGGCATTGAAAGATGGGCAAGCGGCGGCCCATTGGCAGGAGGGGCATGTGGAGCGTGCTGATATTCTTCTGGGACCCAAATAGGCTCGGGTGGACCCATGGCACGCGGGAACAGGGCCTCGAGCTCCTGAGGAATAGGAACTTGGTTTCGTTTCATTTCTCGGACCTCAGGTTGGAGGTTATCAATCTTGGCCATGAGCTGAGCTAGGACTGTCGACAGATTCGGTTGTATGAATGGTGCTTGATCTGCATTCTCCATGGAAAATGGATGGATTCCGGACTCAAAAGAAGTAGTAGAGGAGCGGATGAAAATCCAGGGTGATTTGACTGAAGACCGAAGCCAATAAGGAGCCAGGCCAACGGCGTGCGATCGACCTGAGAAGGCGTAGGATGAGATTTATTTTTGAGAAAAGCGGGAGAAACTATTTTTGGATTTTTGATAAAAAGGGAGAAATGTTTTTCGATTTTTTTGATAAAGAAAGGAGAAATGTTTTTGGATTTTTTTTTTAATAAAGGAGGAAGAAATGTTTTTGGAGACAGAATTCAGTATGATTATTTTGATTATTTTGTTCTCACTTGTATTTAATTCTCCTAAATGCAATGCCGGACATGACCCGATCCTGGAAAAGTGGGGGTCTTAATATATGCAAAGCTACATTTGGACTTGTAAGCAGGCTTGCGAACAGGGTCCCGTTTTAAAAATGAGCAAAAATTGGGTGGCAGACCGACCCGGAATTTTGACAGAGTTTCGAGTTGAAACCGGCAATCTAAAGTACGTGTCCTAGGTTTGACACCAATATGCGGGTATGCAGTTTGTTGGGTGAATCGTCATGGGTTCCCCCCTTTGGCGTGACTTCCACGATATACGTCTTGCTCTTGCGAGCAATCGGTACGTGTGGACAAGCCATTTGATATACCTCAGTGTACGTGAATTGCCTCACCATATACCTCATGGGGACGGTACGTGTGAGAGAGAATTCGATATACTCGACATACGTGAACGAATTCCCTGCAATATACCTCCCGTTATGACTTCGGTTAAGCGGTACGATGCGAGGGAACCGTTCGATATACGCTGAAGGTACTCAACCAATGGAAGGTGAGAGTCATGTCGCTTAGGCTAACTGCAACCTGCCGGACCAGCGCCCATCACAAAGTGACCCTCCAGTTACTGGGCAAAATTTGGTAAATAGCTATGCTCTTTGGTGATATCGTGTGAATCATGCATGATTCTCTTATTAGTATCTTTTGATGAGAATGCCTTTCTTGATTATGCCAAATAGGGATCAAAGTACGAGTACCCAAAAGGTACACCAAGTATGGATGGGTGATGTGTGCAACATGGGGATATACATGTGATCCTAGGTGCACGTCGTGTGAGGTGTACATGGAGAATTTTCTACAAGTGAGTGAATAGAAGCATAAGCATGGGGTACATATGAGAAAGGGGAACACGCAGGTATGGGGGGAAACATAAGAAAATATAGCATTAATGTAAATAGAGTCAAGCCCTCAAAATATATTTTTCCCCAGCAGAGTCGCCACTGTGGCCATCCCCTATCCCCGTCACGGAGGAAAAGGATCCTTCGGGTCCCAAGCCTCCCTCTTGGGAGAGCGCTTCGGTCGGCATCGATTTGTGAGGTGTGAAAATGTAGAGAGATTCAGAGTCGCCAGTCTATTTTACTCAAAACAGACAAAAGAAAGGGGGAGCCACCCCGAAGGATGGCATCCAAAGACATACTGCTGCGTGCGAAACCAAAATGATTCGAGAAGGGTTCGGAGGCTTCGTTACGAAATGGGAAGGTGTTAGGCACCCATTCCGCCCTTTAGGTCTCTCATGAATATTTGCTATTTTCCCTTATATTTCCTCCCGTGATATGTGTGCATGTGTATATATAGAATGGAGGTAGGAATCCTCGACTTGTATCATGGAAAATAAAAAGCGAGTCGTCTGTAGGAATGTGAGATTAATGTAGAAAATAGGATTTGCACAATTACCCTTGCGTTGATCATTATAAGGGAACGATAACGCATGTGGAATAATACGCCACTAAGAATGAATGTATAATAAAAAAAATGAGATAAAGAGAAGATAGAAAAAAAAAGTGACAAAAAGTGAGAAAAGGACTCGAGTCTCGAGTTTTACCCCGAGATGCCTACGTAGACTATAAAGGCATCAAAGTCCACGTAGTTCGCATACAAAACGAGGGGTGGGGTTTATCCCATAAATCCAAATGGAGAAATCTCTTATTTTTAAGTGTGTGTGTGTGTATGTGTGTGGAAAAAGTGTTTTAGTCGTGAGAAAAGTGTGGAGAAAGGATGAGAATCCCTATTTGGAATTTATTAGCAAACCCTAATTTTCTTGTTTTTTTGGGTTTTATTTATATGAAAATAGGATATGTGCAATAATACTAGATAAAAAGTATGTTAGGATATGTGAAATAAGATAATAAAAGTGCTTAAGTAATAAAACAAGTTATTGCAAATTTAAGAAGATTTGAAGAGAAAGTTGAGAGAGATGGACCTTCTTGGAGACTTTGAGCTTGATCTTGAATGTTGAAAAGAAGCCCTTGCACTTGGATGATGATGGAGAGTGGTTAATTCATCAAGTTTTATGAAAGGGATGATGAAAAGTGGAAGTAAAAAAGGGATTTGGAAGTTGAAATCCCGCTGCCTTCGAGAGAGGTTTCTGGGATTCGTTGAGAGAGATTTTGCTTCTGATCTGACCTCCTCTTGGAAATGAGGCCAATGCCTCCTTTTATAGACCCAGAGGTCTGTTGATCGGCATTACCATGGCACTACCTATCGGTAGGTGCCGATAGGCAGGGTCTGGGACCTGCCATTTGACACTGCGCTTCAAGCTTTTTCAGAAAATTGGCCGCTGAGGGCAAACCGTTGGTCAGAATCGCGCATGGGGCATACCGTTAGAAAGGTATTTCAGAGACCTTAAAAATTACTTTAGACTGCTCCCGAGTTCGGGAGATGACTTTGGGTCAAATGTGGCTTAGAAGCGTTTGTCAGTCCGCTAGACGGGGAATCGTTCAGACGCAAATGGATCGTTCGTCCGCATGGTAAGTTCGAATCGGGCATGGGGTGGACCGTTAGAAAGTTTAGGAGATGTAATTCGACTTTCAAAAGAGTTTGATCCGGTTCGACGAGTTGACTTTGTTCAACCGGGCTCGGGAAGCATTTGGTGGCCTCTCAGAGTCAAACGGATCGTTCGTCCATATGGAAAGTCGGAATCGCGCACGGGACGGACCATTGAAAAGGGTATTCAGTGACCTTAGAAGATTCATTCAGCCTCGGTTGAGCTGAAGAGTTGACTTAGGTCAAACAGGGTCCGGGAGCGCCCGGTGGCCTCTAGGTCGGGTTTCGGACGCAAACGAATCGTTCGTCCACATGGTAAGTCAGAATCGTGCACGGGACGGACCTTTGGTAAGGGTATTCAGTGCCCTTAGAAGATTCATTGAATCTCGGTCGAGACGAAGAGTTTAACTTTTGGTCAAACCGAGTCGGGGAGTGCCCGATGGCTTCCTAGTCAGTGCTCGGGACATGACCTGGGTTTACGGTGATGAGTGGAGGTACTAGGGACCTAAGGAGAGTTAGGGGGTAACAGAATGAGGTGTCTACAATCGTATTATTCACTCGACGATAATTTCTCATACATTACTTTACTCATCTAGTAATATTCAACATTATTCTTACCACTAATTACTAACTCTCGTCACGCTAGTAACTATTTATTTTAAAATCCGGATTAATATTAAATTAATTTATCCCAATTTAATTTAATTAACCCCATAATTAAATGCCATAAAAATATGGGGTATTACATTAAACTGAACACAACAATCAATAGATAACATCTAGAATGAGGTGTAGGTATTTTTGCAAGCTTCAAGTTTGGTTGTTTCAAAAACTCCGTATTTGTCAAAAAAAAAATCTACTGTGATATTATTTCGGAAACTATTTCTTCTTCCTCACAAAATGTGAAACATTTTCATATCATTATTTGAGTAGTTTGTCATATAATAATTCATTCATAACTTATCCATGTAGACTCATAGCCAACATGTCATATAAGCACACTAACTAAAATCTTTATTGGAGAAGATTTTTTACATTTCGCATTTATATTAAAAATATAATATAAGAAAATACCCAGTAGAGGTGAACTTATAATGATATGGTTCTTGCTTAAAAATATTAAATGGGATATTTGGAAACAAAACCAAAGGAATCGAAACACTTTTTTAACACATAACGTCATTAAGACTCATCCTATCGATTCAGTTAAAAGACTCTTATGAATCAGTAAAAAAAACACTTTAACTATCTCAACACACAATCAAATATCCATTGTATCTTCTTTGTATTAATCACCAAAAATCGTAATAAAAAGTTACAAACAAAAAAAGAATCAAAAGAACGAAATCGTATGTGGTAGGCATTACAGAAGAAAAATTAAATTGCAAAGCAAGAAAAATTCCAACAAATGCACCAAATAAATAACGAAAGACATACATGTAGATTATTTACTCACACCATTTCTTTACAAAAAGAATCGACCATTTACTCATCCAACCGTCAAAGTTCACTTCTCTACTAATAATGAATACTATACTTGCAGGCCTTAACTAAGAGGAGATGGAAACCCTTAGATATAATATAATTATTTTCAGTCATGAAAATATAAAATCACACGAATCGGTTAAGTGATCTTGTGCTTAAATAATCATGGATTCCATGTGCGGCTCTAAATCTCTTAGGTACAAAATCGATTGTAGCATGAAATTAATTAACAGAAATTGGAATAAATTTCCAGAACAACAAACCAACCAAGATTTCTGTGTATTTCATGAAAATATATCAATTTCTAAAAATATAAAACAAACCTTAGCGTTCATTTACAAAAAATGGAACCCAATCTCAAAGATATGGCCCTATGTTGGAGGTGAGAGGACAGACGTGAAAACAAATTAGGGGCGTTATGGTTTCGGTGTCAGAGCCGGAACCACAAGCTCTTGAGTTCTTCATTGGAAATGTCAAATCCGGAACCATATATATATATATATATGGCCAACTAAAAAATCGGCTAACTAAAAAGTCATTTACAATGGAAATGTCCTTTCAAATGCTTTGTAGTGGTATAGAAAATCTAAATCGTCTCGAGCTTAAAGGTTGGTTCTTGTTTTATTAGGCTTTTAATATTGACAGGTGAAGACATATAGGTTTGTTAATGGAGTAAAAAGGATTGAGAAAATGAACTGACTAATGCCATGCTATAATAATTGCTCTAAAAGATGAATACTTGACCACCTGGATAGGCTGAAATCATTCAAACATTAATTACTATTGTATAGCATTATAGAAGTATATCAGGTTTTAGTCTCACGCGATGCGCGGGCGAATTATGATTCTTTTGTATCCCCCAACTCAACATGTGTGTCGTTATAAATAGACAATTAAATACATAAATAAAAAAGATTAAAAGAACGCATCAAATAAAAAAGCAGTAATATATTACATTAGATTTGAAGAAACTCTACCAACAAAAATATAAAGAGCCCAATTAATCCTCGTGAAGGTATAAAATATCATACATTAAGACTTCATCTAAAAAATATGGAGAGTTTGATTATAAAGAACTACTTTGGATCTGTTGTGTTAAGACAAGCAATATGGCCCGAATGTGCATATGAAAAAACGTGAATATCCCACAACTGTTTACCCGATTAAATTTAGATTTTCTATCAAAATAAATTCTTAATTCATGGAGTACAAACTCTTAATACATTAAAGAAATAAATTAATTGGAAAATTGAAAACAAACAAAATTCCATTCACCCTTTTAAGACCAACCTTCGTCAAGATATCTACTACTATTATTATTATTCTTAATAGACAATTTTGATACATATAAACACACGGGAACTTTCAATTAGACAAATAGTTTATAATGATAATATTAACAATTACAGTTACATCTTTGCAAAAAAAATAGTGATTTGTAAACTAAGAGATGCAAAATTATACGAAAAAAAATTGCATTGTTATGTTAAGAAAATTGAACAAATAAATTTCTATAGGAATTAAAAATTAATGAAAACTAAGAAACTATTGATTTCATATATAGGCCAATAAGTGTTCAAGAAAAAATGAAAAATTCACAAACCCTGAAAAAATTTTAGGCATCTCCGAACTTTTCTAGCACAACCTTCACAATGCATGTAGACTCTCAAAATAATGTCTTGACGCGGAGGTGGCGCCGCAAGTTCTTTTGTTTTCTTCTCTTCTTTTTTCTCTTCACTTGGTTTCTCATCTTTGGTTTCTTCTTTCTCATCTTGTTTAGCTTCCTCTAGTTTCTTCACCGAATCACCTCCTCTTGTTTCTTTTCCTCCATTTTTTACTCTTTTGGTTTCTTTTCTTCCTGAAAAGAGTATATCATAATAAATAAAAACATAAAATGAAGACTAAATAAATAAAACACATTTGTTGAATATGGAATAGATTGAAGTAGTGGGAAGTTTAAGGATTTGTAGGACCTCCCCGCTTTATTTTCTCTTTCAGTGGTGGTGAAATGAGAGAACTTGGTGTCTAGTAGGTAATGGGGGGATATAATGGCTGATAAGCTTTGGAGTGAGAAGAAAAACAATAAAAGCTCGTGTCTCTCTTTCTCTCTCTAAAATAAACACTCTCGCTTTAAAGTTGGGTCCCGAGTCCCGAGTTTGGAATCAAGTATGATACTACTTGCCCTTCCATCTAATATGTTGCAAGCTAAATTCCATCATTTCAAGGTTTATGTTTTTTTCATTTTTTCATGAATACATTTTGGCCTATGCTGCTTCTAAATATTTGGGATTTCAATTTTTGGTTTATTTGGTAGGAGTGGAAAGGTTTGATATGGATTGCAAGACCCATAAGGATGTTGGAGATATATATCAAACGAGGCAAATGATATCAGCGGGAATGAGTAAAGGAGAAGGTGAACGGGGATGTATAAGTCGAGAGGTTGTAACACGTTTGAAGAGTTGGGATATTAAGTGAGACCCATTTATTAAAATACGTGGCACAATAACAAATGGAGACACCATCTTTATATTTATAAATTAGACTAGTTTTTAATCTCGCGCGATGCGTGGTTACTTTGAAATTCTTATTATACAATGCAATGTGAACATACTTTGAGGTCAAATAAATACTTGCATGTAAATTTGAAATGCAAAAAGTAGAATATTTAATGATGAAGTAGAGGGAATTAAACAGACAGAAAGAATAGAATGCGCACACAGATATGTATACATCTAAAAAACTATTTTTAAATATATATTAAACTAAACTCAACAAAGCCTTTTCCCAATTATTTGGGGTCGGCTACATGAATCCTACTTTTCCATTCCATTCTGTCCAGTGCAATATCTTCGGTTAAACCACATGATATCATGTCCTTTTTTATAATATCCCACCAAGTTAATTTAGGCCTACCTCTACCCCTTGGGTTACCATCAATACTAACTAAATCAATCTTCCTTACATGAGCATCCATTGGTCTACGCTTAACGTGTCCAAACCATCTAAGTCGATTTTCTCTCAATTTATCTTCTATAGGAGCTAATTTTACCGTTTCATGAATTTGTTCATTTTTAATTTTATCCTTTCGAGTTTTACCACAAATCCATATTAGCATTTGCATTTCCGCCACACTCATTTTTTGCACATTTTGTTTCTTGGTTGCCCAACACTCTGTCCCATATAACATGGCGGGTCTAATGGCCGTCCTATAAAATTTTCCTTTTAACTTCAAAGGTATACGCCTATCACACAGAACGCCAGTCGTACTTGTCCACTTAACCCAGCCTGCTCTAATCCTATGCGTAACATCATCACTAATATCTCCATCTTTTTGTATAATCAATCCTAAATAACGAAAATGGTCCAATTTCACCACATCTCCATTTGTCCTCCTATTACTACTAAAATTACACTCCACATCTTCTGTTTTAGTTCTGCTTATTTTAAATCCTCTTGTTTCTAAAGTTTCTCTCCACAATTCCAACCTAGCATTTATCCCCATCTTAGTCTCATCGACTAAAACAAAATCATCTGCAAAAAGCATACACCATGGCACCTCATCTTGTATTTGTCCAGTCAACTCATCCATAACAAGAGCACAGAGACAAGGACTTAATGATGAACCTTGGTGTAGCCCTACCGTAATTGAATTTTTTTTTAAATATATACTATTTTTTTAAAATTTATATATATATTATAAAACTATACTTTTAACATTTTTTAAAAAAAAAATTACAGAACTTGATTTTATAAAGCTAAGTTTAAAATAATTTATTATGTATAAAAATTATATTTTTATAAAGTAGTTTTCTAAAAACTATAATTTTGTATTTCATTTCTTTACATAAATTTCGTTTTAAAAGGTTGTTTTATGAATATAAACATAATTTTTTTTAAGGAAATGATGTTTTTATAAAGTAATATTAACGTTTAGAATCTAATATAAATTTTATATTTTAAAAAAAATAAATATTTTTTTGAGTTATATATAATAAATTGTTAATTATTATTGTATAACTCCAAAAACAAATATAATAAAATATATAGTTTTCTAAAACAGTCTATAAAGTTTACAGGTTAACATTGCTTTATAAAAACAGTGTTTTTCTTAAAATGATTATATTTATATTTATAAGAACAACCTTTTAAAACACCATTTATGTTAAAAAAAAGTTGAGAACTCCATTTTTTGGGAAATTGCTTTATAAAAACTCAACTTTTATATATAATAAAATAATTTATACTTATCTTTGTAAAGTCAACTTTTGTAAAAAAACATTTTTATAGAAAAAAAGAGCTAAAACTATATATATATATATATATATTTGTTAAGAAAGATGGAAATGCCATACATTTACTATTGTGGACACCATTTTATATTTATATATTAGATAAAGGAATAAAGGATATGAAAAACAATTTTACGGATCTTTCTCCGATGGAGGTTTCGGGTGGGGAAAATGAGGATGAAGTCTTGGTTTCTTTTTCTCCTGATTGTGGCTCTATATATAGGAAATATATGGTTGAGTTGTGGTTGTAATAGATAAGATAGGAGGATTGAGTACGTGTAGGTTTAAACAAATATCTCGTTAGGTTTTATTAATTTGAATTTTTCTCCCCTACATAGTTGAAAGGTTGGAATTATATTTTTAACCCTTAAGTTTTTCTTTAAACAGTACCACACAAAATTCTGTTTTATTTAAAATTAAATTTGGGTTTCTTCATTTTTTAATATAACGGGTACATATAAAAAGAAAATTATTCTAATCCGACCCAATAGTAATACGTGTAAAACGTGATAAAAAAATGTATGCTTGGTACTTTAAAATTATTATTTCTTTATCCACTTAAAAAATAAAAATATAATGTTATGCCGAGAAATAAGTATTGCAAATTTAAATTTGAAATTATATATAAAGATGCGGGTTATTACAACAAAAGTTTTAGGATGGGAGGAAATCAGGCGTTATAATATAATGCGTAGTGAGTCTTGAATAAAGGCACTACCTTGTAGTACTTGCCTACAAAAATTTACTGATGCATTGTTTGGTATTGGAACACCACAACCAGATTCACTATCCTCCCTATTTACACTAATCGTTCAAGCATAACCACTTTAACTGGCAGATTCAGCTTGACCAAATTCAGTTGGAACAAGATCAACATCTATCGCTTCCATAAGCACATCAACTTTAGGATGAACCACTTGAGGTGCCTTGATAGGGTCGTTTTCTACCAAAGACTGCAAAGTTACATGAAACAAAAGAGTTAGTCGAAATTTGAAAATTTCCTTTTACCATACAATATAACGAGAAAATATTAGAAAGAGTTGAGCTAAGCCACCAATCATGCGTATTATTTTTAAATGGTAATCCCCCCCCCCCCCCCCCCCAAATGTTTCCCTAAAATTAATCATTGATGGGTGCTCTAAAAGAAATCCATATGAGAGTGGTGGTGGAGTTTTAGAAATTACAAGGGAGAATTCTTATGGGGGTTTTCTACCTATTTTATCATTGTAACACCCACAAGTCCTTTATTAAATTAAAATAGAGTATACAGTTGGTCCATTATTAGCTTCGTTGCCGAAAACTTTTATTTACCGACCACCTCGTATTTAAAAAACTAATGTTAGAATTTATCCTTTTAATTAACATAAAATCAAATAACAAATAATATCACATTCCTCCATCTAGGTATCAGACTCACAATGAATAATGATAGACTAGTACATATGTCTGAATTATACAATCCAGTCTAAAATATCCATGCAGCAATCCGAAATAAAACTAACTCAACATTCTAATACATCATAATAGAATCTGAAATCTTTGAAAATAAACTAGAAATGAACAATAAGTCCGATTGAAATGAATTCTCAAGATGAAGAAGTGAATAAGTACTAAGGTAACTAATATCAAAGACCGGAAACTTCCACAGCAGCTGCAGCACGCCAGAAAATAAAACCTTCTATGCCTGGTGTCCTTGTGGCTGGGCATCTAAAATGTTTTACAAAAGAATAGAGATTTGGAGAAATGGGTCAGGGCTCGAGTAAAATATTTTAAAATTTTAGCAAGTGTTTAAAAGCAAATTTACAAATACAATATACATGTTAGGTTCTCGTGCTATCACTTGAGATTCTCACCCCTCATCTAATGTGCACGCATAACGTATATATCTAACTCGTCATGGTTATACTATTCCGACTAACTAGTCCAATCCAAGTCTACTTCTAGACCAACTAACTCATTGTTTTCACTCGTATCTCCCATACAATACGTTACCAATTAATTTATATCGAATGGTCAAGCCTATATTTCTCATCTTACATTTAATATTTCACGCACTAAGATTATGTTAAATGTCACTATTTACTCATCTACTAAATACACACGGTAGCATAATTCACAAGTATATATATGTATCACTCTAACTATATATATACTACTACAACACCCCTAAGCTGAGACCTATGGTGCCTACATACTCTGTTATCATGTCCATGTACCTCACGTACAAAATAAAGGACTATTGGTCCGTATCTCTCTCAAACCATAAATAAAAATCACATATATTGGAGGCGGACAGAGTTTCCAACCAAACGGGTCACGCACATACCTACGCTCCCATTCAATCGTCGAAACTATCGTACTCACAGATAACACGTATCCAAGGCTCTATGCTCTCGGTACAAGACTAAAATCCCCCAAATCGGCTCATCAGGACAAGAACATGCACGTCGTGAAACCTCCTGCCGATAGAAAGTAGCATAGGTATGTCATACACATAATAATTCAAACAAGAAGTATTCACATTGCCTATAAAATCAGTAGGTATACGCACAACCCAAATACCAGGATTTATGCATAGTATACATCTCTCTAATATTCACGGAACTTTGTAACTTATGACTATTACCTTCTATCGTACTTCATCAAACGTGATTCACCCATCTAATGCCTTTCATGTCCCTTTTATATATTCCCAACAGTTAACCCAAATCTCACGCTATTAGTTCTCATAAATAAATCACTCAAATGTTATCGTAGGTCATTTCCCTTCTCTCGAAGATACTACGTCAAATTTAAAATTATTAGAATAAAATTCCCATTTTCTGAAATGTCGTTAGAACAAACCTGGCATCTCATTCGAATGAAATGTCCTGGTCATTCGAACGATATGCAATCTCGTTTGATCCTAGTCGTTCGAATGACATAGTAGGTCGTTCAAACGAGGTTTTCCTGTTTGTCTCCTACCTCCAGAAATAGCATTTTTCCACCATTTTTACTTCTTAAATTCGTCATTCTACAACTCCAAGCTCCCATACAAATACTCCCAGTAACATACTAACCTATATACATGGTTTCTAATCCATTTGTATTCACCAAGTCATCATAGAACCACAAATAAATTGGATTAATTCATGGTTATTCTCTAAAACACTAGTTTAGAATTTTTCAATCAATAAAACAAGTAGCACTCAGATTTCTTCAAATTTTAATTGTTAGAGATTCATCAATTTCATCTTCCAACATAAGAGTTAAATCCTAAAATTTATTTTACCCAAAAATATGATTTAATTCCTCAAAATTCCCGTAAACATTCATGAAATCCAAAGTAATAATTATCCTACTTTAACATGGATAATTATATTCAACTAAAATTCAGTAAGATAAACACCTTGAAGAGTGCGTGTGCATTCAAACAAAGAAATCATTTAATTAAACTCAGTTTTTCAATTAAATCCTAAAACATGCATATAGGTGTGATTGAAATCAATATGATCATGCAAGAACATTCAATCACAGACAAAACACACAAATGAGAAAAAATCCCGCAAAGGGGCAAAACCTTTTATTTTCACTATAATTTGTAAAGAACGGTTTATACGAATTATAATGAAAAAAAAAGTGACATACGAAATACCCTCAGGTGTCGATTTCGATGTCGTCGGAAGGACTTTCCCATAATAACTCCAGATGGGCAGCAATGAAGAAGAGATGGCTTCTCTACAAGTTACTCAAGATGAGTACAAACGATCCTCTTGAAGGTTTAAAGATTCACACACATATATGGGAATGGTTTTGTGAATCAAAAAGGTATAAAACCTTAAAATATGAAGTCTATTTTTGGGACTGTTAATCACAAATATCGTGTGCAAAAAAAGACTTAGAAAAACTTATAGAATCCACCCAGATATTTATATGAAAATCAAGGCGCCAGCGCTCGAACGAGATCGCGCGACATCCTCATGTCGCTTGAACGATAAAGAGATGTCGTTCGACCGAGATCGCGCAACATGCTCATGTCGCTCAAACGACAGAGAGATGTTTTTCGACCGAGATCGCGCAACATGCTCATATCGCTCGAATGACAGAGCAATGTCGTTTGAACGAGCTCGTCGACTGAGGCAAGTTCGCTTCTACACTTAGAAAAAATTATGCTTTTGATAAAAACAAGTCAGACTTCGAAATATATTTTCTGAAAAAAATCTCAAATATTTATGCAAATATAAACAATTCCAATAAATCATTTTACCAATATCATGAAGTGGAGTAGTGGGAATGAGTTGAGCAACACGTCACATAAAGCATGATACACGTGTGAAGATGATGGATGCATGGATTCGGATCAAGGCCGTCATGGTCGTGTTGACGTGCCGAATGTAGTGGTATCATACATACATACTGTAATCTAGGACAAATAGAAAATTCTGAGATTCTATCCCGGACATTTATAAAATTATGTCCTTTCAAATCTCCCCTGTATCTAAGCCGGTACATACATAAAAATCCGAATTATGCAGTCACAAATGACATACAAGCTAATATCCCCATTAAACCTTCAAACTGAGAATACTAACTGACATGTTGATAATTAAACTTCAACATCTTCAAATCTACAGCTCTTCAAAAACTCTCAAAGCTTTTCTCATCAGGGTGTGCAATCCAATGAACATCAATTTTGTACCTACACACATGAGATAAAGAAGATACTCGTGATGCGCAACAATTTGAAATATAATGATATGAAAAAATCAAAGATCAATTAAGCTTAAGCAAATCATTGATAAATCAACCAAAAAAAATTCTCCCCCATAATTCATTCTCCCCCTTTTTATGATGTCACAAAATAGACAGATATGAGAAGCATAAATAAATGCAAATGGAGGATGTCACAAGGTAATAAACTTTCTATTTTTGAATTTTCAAAAATTTTCACACAAAATATACAACAATGAATCACACCATGAACAAACACAAAAACAACCAAGTCGATGATATCGGAAATGTAGGGGTGTGATAAAATTCGATAAGAACATCAATGCATACAAACATAACATATGTGCACGATGATGAACGAATATTCCTATCGACTGAACTTAACATCTTACTTAGGTGTAAATAGATGGAAATATGAGACATTGACTCAATCCAATCATCAAATCAATGCTCAAAGTGATTTTCACACCAATAACATCCAAAAATATTTAATGCTTTTTCAGGACTTTCAAGGAAGTGCAAACCCGTTTAAATTCTCCAACCAAACGCCCTTAGATTTATATTTTGCTTAGAGGTGATCTAAATTCTCAAACTTTGGAGAATTTATGGTGAAACCTAATGGCCTATATTTGGCATGAAATGCATTTTTATTGCCTTTAAATTTTTTTGGGCTCTTTTAACCTCTTTGGACCTCGAATAATAAAATTTCTCAATTTTTTAGAACCGATTTAACGGTGGCTTAGTATTCACAAAGGTCAAATGAGAACCATTCGCAGTCCGTCCCCATTTTAAAATACCACACAATCTCACCAAATGGTTTTTACATGCATTCCAATCTTGTCAAGTTTTATCGCATATGGTTTGTTGTATAAACAGAATTGAGATGGAAACACTCAAGCTAACATGTGATAGAAAAGTACAATAATCAAATAAAGTCATGGATGTGTGCAATAAAGGAGACAAGTAGCCAAACATGTAGAAAGATCTCACCAATCACATCTCAAAGACTCCAAACAATGTAAAGCACATGGATGAAATGATGTAACGTCTCAAATCACTATCCAACAGTCAGGTGAAAAATATGGAAGTGAAAAATGTGACTCGGTTATCTTAAATGCTTATCCATAAGAGGTGTAAACAAAATACAAAAATCTTTTTGAGCTTTTAAAAAATTTATTAAAAAGAAAATATTTTTGGATTTTTTAAAAAAAAATAAAAAAATAAAAAATAAAAAATAAAAAAAAACCAATGATACATGCTAGCAATAGGCAAAAGAGACATCATGTAAATCACCTTATGCTAGCAAACATGTCAATACCTCAACCGGAAAGAACGATGAAGTTTTCCAAAGATGGTGACATCTTTTGAACCAACTCCATTAGATCATGTGTAGTCTTGACCAAAAACATCACTTGCTCGCGAATATGTGAAAAATATCTATAATTATGTGAAAGCAAAGTATCATGAGTGGGTCCATGTGCAGGGACATGTGAAGTGGAATGATATGGCACAAAACCCAACTTAGAACAAAACTCCCTAAGGTGTCCTCGCTTCTTGCAGTGGGAGCAAACAAAAATCGGTCTAGGGATTAATTTATCAAGAATTTTGGGGTGAACTTTCCTAGACGGACACCCATGAGAATCACTCACGAAAGTGGAGATAGGATCGGGCGCATTAAAAGTAGTGAATGCATCATCATGACCTTTTTTGACATACTTACCATCATTCAAAATGGGATAGTGAACCATCTTATCAACCTTCTCAGATGCGTTCTCTAACGAGACTTGGACCTCCCGTGCTCGTTCGAGATCATCCTCGAGATGGGATACACGTGTCATCAGACAAGACATCGTGTTGGTAAAATCACATTTTTTCTTTTTTAGCTCATCATTCTCTTCCTCCAATCATAAATTCGAAGACCTAGCTTCCTATTCGACCTTTTTGTTGTCATGGTCTTGATAAACAACTCTCTAAAAGCTTTTTGGATCACACTATCATATCCATTCTCATCCTCACTATCGCTTAGGGCACCGGGTATGGAAACTTTATTGACCTCTCTCCTAAGTCTAGTGGGACACTCAAATGACTTCTGCCCTTTCCCCTTGCACTCCAAACATATTATCTTCTCAAGTTTTTCTTCTCTCTCTTTCAGTCTCACAACAACTCTCTCTCTCTTTCCAAACTGTCTATATCTTTCTCTAAACTGACTTTCTCTCTCAACATAGGCAGCCTCTCTCTCTCTCAAGGTAGTGCAGGTGGAGGACTCTCTCTCTCGCTTCTCCTAAATCTTTCTCTAAAGCGGTGATCCTAAGAACTAACGCTTTATTATGATTTTTTGTTTTAAATGACGCAGAATATAACTCAGCGTAGGCACATTGAAGATCACTCTCGCTCTCACTTGCATCATCCTCCCCCTTACTTACTTCATTCTCACTGTCGAGGTGTCCTTGTGAATCATCATGCTCATCGTCATGAGGAGAACTAGAGGTACTCACATGAGTAGCCATGAATGCGGTGACTCATCTCTAGAGTCCACCGACTCGACCTCTTTATCGTCACTAAGGGTAGCATTAAGGACAGCTTTACCCTTTTCTTTGGCAAGTCTGTTCAGCCTAGTAGCACACTCAAAAGATCTATGACCCTTACCGTCGCACTCATAACATCTCTCACTGTCTTTCTTAGGTGGTTTTTTAAAATATTTTTCATTTTTCTTCTCAAACTTGTTTTTCTCAAAAAACTTTTTATCTTTGAAATTTCTATTTTTCTTGAAATTGAGAATTTTCTTGAAATTTTTTGCAAACAAGGACAAATCATCTAAATCAAGGTCACACTCAGACTCTGATGTTTCTTTCTCCCTTTTTCTAGATGACTCTACTCTCTTTCTTGTCGACCCCTTACTCTTTCTATCCTGGGCATTAAGGGCAATTCCCTTATCTTTTGATTTAACAGACTTAGGAAACATATCAATTTCAAAGGATTGTAAGTCTCCAACCAATTCCTCTAATTTAAGCGTGTTTAAATTATCCATAGAATTTAGCACAGTAACTTTAGGAATAAAACTCTTAGGCAGTGATCTTAGAATATTTTTAACAACTCTAGCATTAGGAATGTGTTCACCAAGATTAAAGCTAGTGTTAACAATATCAGATAATCTAGCATAGAATTCATCAAAATATTCAGACTCAAGCATGGTGATAGTTTCAAATTGAGTTGTTAAGTTTTGCAATTTTGATTCTTTCACGGAATTAGTTCCTTCATAGGTAAGTTCTAAAACATCCCATGCCTCTTTTGACGTGGTACACGTCATTATTCGTTGGAACTCGTCAGGTGTGATAGATCCAGAAATAGCACTTAGACCCTTAGAGTTAAAGGATGACCATTTAAATTCATCTTCAGTCCCTGCGGTCATAAATTTTAAATTAGTCACATTATCAATAGTGATGGAGGGAGGTGTCCACCCTATTTCAACCAAAATTCAGACCCTTTCATTTATGGCTTTTAAAGCAGATTTCATGCGGGCTTTCCAGTAAGCATAATTTGTCCCGTCAAAAATTGGTATTTTATTATATAATTTCTCCATTTTGAACACGCCCTTTTTCAAAAATCAATTTTTCAGAAAATTGATATCTTAGAAAAAAAATTCTGAAAATTACACGATGGAATTATGTAATTGTCTCTGACACCAATTTGAAGAGTGCGCGTGCGTTCAAACAAATAAATTATTTAATTAAACTCAGTTTTTCAATTAAATACTAAAACATGCATCTAGGTGTGATTGAAATTAATATGATCATGCAAGAACAGTCAATCACAAACAAAACACACAAATGAGGACAAATCCCCCAAAGGGGCAAATCCTTTTATTTTCACTATAATTTGTAAAGAACGGTTTACACAGATTACAATGAAAACAAGAGTGACATACGAAATTACCTTAGGTGTCAGTTCTGATGTCGTCGGCTGGACTTTCCCGCAAGAACTCCAGATGGTCAGCAATGAAGAAGAGACAGCTTCCCCACAAGTTACTCTAGATGAGTACAAACGATCCTCTTGAAGGTTTAAAGATTCACACACATATATAGGAATGGTTTTGTGAATAAAAAAGGTATAAACCTTAAAACATAAAGTCTGCTGTCGGGGATGTTAATCACATAAATCGTGTGCGAAAAAGACTTAGAAAAACATGTAGAATCCACCCAGATATTTATACGAAAACTGAGGCGGCGATGGTGCTCGAATGAGATCGTGCGACATCCTCATGTCGCTTGAACGATAGAGAGATATCGTTCGATCGAGATCGCTCGACATGATCATGTCACTCGAATGATAGAGAGATGTCGTTTGAACGAGCTCGTCGACCGAGGCAAGTTCGCTTCTACACTTAAAAAAATTTCTGCTTTTAATAAAAACAAGTCAGACTTCGAAAAATATTTTCTGAAAAAAATCCCAAATATTTATGCAAATATAAACAACGCCAATAAATCATTTTACCAATATCGCGAAGTGGAGTAGTGGTAATGAGTTGAGCAGAACGTCGCATAAAGCATGATGCACGTGTGAAGATGATGGATGCATGGATTCCGATCAAGGCCGTCGTGGATGATCGTGTTGACGTGCCGAATGTAGCGGTATCAGACATACATATTGTGATCTAGGACAAATAGAAATTCCTATATTATACCCCGAACATTTATAAAATTATGTCCTTACACACCTCTACTGGCAGGTCTTATCCATTGAAGAAGAAAGATATGGTTGTGGTCCTCTCTCTTTGATCTGCAATTTGGTGATGACTTTGTTGCAGGATGATGACTTTTGGCCTTGGAACTCCTAGGAAGTCTCTCCTTCTCCCACTTGTTCTCTCCCTTTGCTTTGGTAAATGTAAACTCTCATGTCTCTTAGGTACTAGTACATATAACCTTTCAATTTTTGTCTGTCCCTTTTTCCTAAAATTTCCAAAGACCAAAATAACCATTTGGAGTGCCGGTTTGGCCTAAAGTGCCCCGGAACCCAAACTAGACCACCGGGTAGACGTTTTTGACAATTTTGACCCTTCGGGACACACTGGCGCGCTCAAAATGATCATATGGAATACAAAAAATGAAGTTATATTTCAGTTCCCAATTTTAAGTCCTGATACGATTGATACGAGCGTTCCGACTAAATTTATCATAACTGTCGTATTTCTCACTCACGACAATCATAAAGTGTTTTTATCATTATTATTACTCATTTACTAAGTAATATTCAATGTAAATAAATATTAACCCTTATCTCTCTAATTAATATTTATTTTTATCTGAATTAATCTCCAAATAATTTTCCAATTTTAATTAAATTAATCCCACATTTAAAATCATTAAAATTACGAGGTATTACAATCATATCTACCAGTCTAGATGTTGAGGCTAATGGAATGCTAGAAGGATTGAAGCACTATAAAGACTCATATATCTATCCCCTCATAGTTGAATATAAGTCTAAAGTGATGGTAGACATTTTGAATAAGGTGATTGCCACTCCTTGGAGTTTATCTGCATATCTCACTAAAAATTTTGCTTTAACACTTCATTGGGGGGGGGGGGGGGGGGGTAAGTTTAGCCATATTTGTAGGGATAGGAACACGACATAATTTTTTGTCCTCTTATGGTTGTTCTTCAAAAATTAATTGGTTCTCCCCCAACATTAAAGACTTCCCGTCAAAGCTTCAAGGTCTGGTTAGGATGAACAAGCTTCAACTGCCAAAATTGAACCAAATCCTGTTTAGTCATTTTCTCCTTTTATGTTGGATGTGTTTTAATCCCTTCTTGTAATTCCCACTTAGAGAGGGCTTTTCTACCTAGATTCAAATATACCCCTTTTTGTTTTGAAAAAAGTACATCGCCAAGCAGGTGCATATTTATAGAAAGCTTCTCAAGTTGAGAAGGTGCATATTTAGAGAAAACATCTTGAGTTGAGTACATCACCAAACAAGTGTATGTTTAGAGAAAACATTTCAAGATTGGGCAAACAACCAATAATAGGACAAATTTTTGTGAACATTACTCAATTGAGCAGGTGACGAATTTTTGTGAATATTACTCATTTGAGATAGTAAATCACCAAGCTGGTGACAAAATGTTTGGTGAATATGACTCAATAGAGAGAGTCAATCACCATGCATGTGAGTTTTTCTGTTAAGTTATATCCAAGAAGGTTATACTAATAAATATCGTCCATACACAAAAATCATTAAAAGAGTTATATGAACTACCTCACTAATAACTAGAATGTTTGCTAAGGGTATAGGAATGTTTTCATCCCTAGATGGAGCTTTTGTTTCCACCATAGGAGTATCGTTAAGAGACAAAATTATAAACTTTGCTAGAGGAAGCCCAATCTCCACAGATGAAGGAGTAACATCTGCTGAAGTCAGTTCAAGCTCAATCAAACTAGTTATCTATTCCATTTCCTCATTTATGACAAACTGAAACCCCATACCTAGATGTAGCTTATAATGAGTTCAAAAATAAGAAATCAAATTAAAAGTTAGAAATAAATTTTTACAAGGCATATATCTGAAAAATAGTTGTATGCACTTGGGTATATTTGTTCAGAGGTACCACAAAAGCAGGGTATCAACTGGAAGGTCCAAGTTATTCATAAGGCTATGAGGAAGAACATCCTCATTTTTATACTTCATGACGGCTAATATTTCAATATAAGGACCAAATAATGGAATAATGTCATCCACCTACAATTACAAAATTAACCTAAGTCTTTACAATGATAATCGAGAAAACACTATATGATCAAGATAAAGTAAAAGTTAGATTACCTCAGTTGAAGGAGTTTGAGGAACAATTACTACTGGTAACTCAGATGCAACTAGGGGAGTAATTGGATTTTAAGTTTTAGTAATTTTAATTCAGCCCTCCACTATTTTCTCATTTATAGGAAATTTTCTTACCCCAGATGAAGCACGCCAGACAGAGCATTCCTAGATTGAGTAAATGCAGTCCTTGAAGTAGGGAACATTTATTCTTAATTGAGAGCCTGGAAAATATCTACTTTAATGATAGGGCTCAAAGTATCCCTCGATTGAGAAATATTATAAAAAAATATACACAACTTCCACGGGTGGTAGAGGAACATCCTATAAAAGGAGAAATATGTTAGAAATATTTTTATTCAATAAGAGACAACTCATAACTTTGAGAACATTTGAAAAGAAAAGTGATTTACCTATTCTGCCACATGAGGATGCATATTTTTTTTATCAACCTGCGTCAAAATAACGATCACATCATCAAGTGGCCTATTATTTAAACTTTCCTTAGTAGAACCTTAGGCTATAGAAGTTGGAGTTTCAACCATGCATGTTACAATAACTTTCATCCTAAAAACCTTCATACACTAAAAATATGAAATATGTCGAGATATTCTCTTTATTTTCTCAATAGGAAAAACCTTATTTTGAAGAGACCGAGGAAATACGAAATCATCATTCGGATGGTGTCTTTCCCAACTAGTTATAATTTGCTTAAGAGTTAGGGTAGTAGACTTCATCCGAGGAAGCACATCTGATACCACAGTTGTATCAACCTGGGTGGAAATAACCACCATATCATCAAGTGGCCTATCATCTAAACTTTCCTTAATAGAACCTTAGGCCATAGGAGTTGGAGTTTAAACCACACATGTTCCAATGACTTTCATCCTAAAAGCCTTCATACACTAAGAACACTAAATATGTGGAGATATTTTCTTTATTTTCTCAATAGGATAAACCTTATTTTGAAGAGATTGTGGAAATACGAAATCATCATGTGGATGGTGCCTTTCCCAACTAGTTATAATTTACATAATAGTGAGCATAGTAAACTCCATTCGAGGAAGAATCTCTGATACCAAGGTAGATTCTTTCTCTACTAACTTTAGCCTTAGAGTAGTACTGATAGGGTTGTAGGAACATGTGTTAGCTTTAGACATTTCTCGGAGTTTAGGGGAGATTTCCCTTTCGAGGAACCAACAGTCAAATAAGCTTTTCTCCTTTTCCACCAGTTTTTTAGGAATATTTCTTTTTTTCTTTTGAGTCCACAAGATCTACCTCAATAGTTGGAGCTGGAGGAAGAAACTCCTTATGGTATGGTCTCTTTCCGAGGCTAAGGGGAAATTCCATATCCTCGGTGGAAATATTCTTGTGACCAATTTCATTAGCACTAAACCTCTCAATAACAGGGTACCTAGGTTCAGCCTTTAAAGATTATTTAAAAGCTTCGCGTTGTGTTGGCTAGGGATGGTAGGTCCAGGCCAATTAAGCATCACCAATGTTATGTTCCTTAGTAGGGGACATGTTTTGACATTCAGCACACAGAACAACTTCATTCCTAGTCATGAAACCCAAGTTGGCAGTAAAAAATATACGATCACACCCATCTAACTGAATAGGTTTGGTTATTCCTAGGTAATAACCAAACTATTGGGCACACCTATAAGGACTATATAATTAATTTTGAACAATCCACTTATTATACGAAGGAAGACAATTGGTAGCAATCATAAAGACCACAACAAGATATAGGTCATATTTAATATTTTTCTCACCTTCCAGAAAAATATGCACTGATGAAGATTTTTGTTTAAAGAATGGTCATTTTTAAGCATTGGTCTGTCCATCATATGAACGAAACTCAAAACATTAATTGTCATCAATCAAAGGAAAAATACCTTGTTTCTTTGCTATTTGCTCCAATAGTTTATGAGTGCAAATTTAATAGTAATCATGTTAATATCAACAACATTTGGGGGAAGACTGGGAAACCTTCCATAGAGGAACTCCATCAACAAAATTTTATGGAAAAAATTATAGACACCATATCATGGTAATACCTATAAAACTAGGTGTACATATATCCAAGCATCATAAATACTAGAGGAATGTTAACTCCATGAGCTAACTTGACATAAATATTCACACGTTCGTACGAGGGTGGTCGTTGGGCTTCCTAGGGCTAAAGAACTACAAAATCAGGCAGAGGATATGTGTAACTAGTTCAGAATCGTTGCATTAACCTTCACCAAATTCCACATCGACCTTAATTCTTTGGTTCTTATGCTCTTGAGTGAGATTAGCATAAGTCTTGAAGAAATTTTTTATGTACTGGCCAAAAGTACCCTTTGTGGCATCTCCTACTCAGGATAAATCTGGTCTAACAGAGCATGCTCCCTATTTTCCTCTACATATATTGGGGTGACATCAAATGGGAGATGGGCATAGGTATATAATCCATACAATTCACACACATATTTCACTGTGATGGTGAACTCTCCCCCAAGTTGCAATGAATGTATTCGAGGCAACACTCCCACAAGAGACCAATAGATAGAGAGGCAGGTTATTATTGGATAGCGTGAAATCTCTAAAGAATATTTCTACACATCTAAGACCAACACTTTTTTAGCAATGTTTTATATTTACTATAAATATAGTTTGACCAAGCAGAACATCCATCAGTTAGGCCATTTGGTGCTTCGAAATCTAAATGAGAATAAGGGAAATCCCCCCGATCAAGCCTAAAATGAAAAATAAAATAGGAAGTGGTATACCTTTCTTTATTGTGGTCTTTTGGTTCTTCTTCCACCAAATCAGGTTCATCAACATCATTAATAGTGTGCATGAAATTTTTGGCCTCCTAGGGAATGTTATCGCCTTTCCCATAATAGGGAGCATGGCAGTAAGTAAGATACAAAACTTAGCACTCAACCAACTCTGTAGCGACATCCTTCCCAGATTCCTTTCCAAAAATTTTATTATCCTTGCTTAAAGAAGCCATTAAACGATTTATGAGTTTTTTCCCGAGGGAAAAGAGATAAAAGGGTATATAAATGGTATAAAAGAAAATGATTGGTGAAAATGGGTTCAAATGGATATTTCAGGTGAGTTTTTAGCAACACTCATAACTTTCTATCTAAAATTTTAAGATCTTTGCGCTTTAATGGTCGAAATAATAAGCGGTTAGAGAAGAAAAAGTAAAATGGTATATAAAGGGTTGGGACAAAATAGCCATTTAGGTCGCTTGGTGGTTCGTTATCCCACATTTTTTTTAAATTGGGGGCAAATGATGATCGCACGAAATGAGGGACTATAAAGTTAACCCCTTGCAGCCATGTATAAAATTGTTGCAGAGATATCAGATGATTGAATTCAAACATTAAATGCTAATGATATGTGCATATTCGTTTGTTGCACACATAAAAAAGTTACATCAATTCAAGATATTTCAACTCTGGTTTATCAATTCTAGATTTTTAGAACTATGGTTTATCGGTTTATGATGTTTGGAACCGTGGTTCATTAGTTCAAGATATTTGAATCATGGATTATTGGTTCAATATGTTTAGAATTGCGTTTTATCGGTTCAAGATGTTTCGAACTATGGCTTATTTTTTCATGGTATCCCGTAATATGATTTATCAGCTCAAGATATTTCGAACTGTGGTTTATTGGTTCAAGGTATTTTTGAACGGTGGTTGGTCGACTCAAGTGGTTTTGAGTTTGTGCTTTAAGGTGTTTCAGACTGAGGATTGTAGGTCCAGGGTGTTTTATACATAAACCAATTGTTTTCATAAAAAACTTCTCTATGAGGGAGAAAATGTAGTAGGGTTATTGATAAACCTCCTCATTAAGAAACTATAGAAAGATTCATTAAAGATGAGTGACACCATAAAAGAGTGTGAGTAATCAACCAATCGAATTCAAGATCAAGGCAGAGTGGATATTAAATTTAAGATGGAAGAAGCCTTATAAAAGAATCTAGTTGATCCACCATATATTTTATCTATTTTTATATAATTATTAGTTATTTTGTAATAGTGATGAAGTTACTCAATACAAGTGATGGATGAGGTCTGAAAGGACGTGGGAGAGCTTTCATGCCCTATCGAGGAATCTCACTTTGCAAAACTCTAAAGGAATTGTTTTGGAGGATAGAGATCATGTCATTTGATTAGTGTCAAATATTGTATTTTATTACCTTTTTTCTGTGCAATATTGCAGTCACATGTTCGTTAAAACTCACATTTTATAATCACTTACTATATAACCTTAATATTCATGGTTAATCGCTTATGCAATGTTTATTTGAGTATTTATAAGGTTGTTAAAGCTAATGGTGAAGTCCGTAAGCATTCTGAGCAAAAAAATCAGAAATGCACTGATATGCCCAAAGTGCACCCTCGTACTCAGAGACACTAACCTCGTCCAGTCTCACAGCCGAGTTGACAAGAAGCTTATGACAACCATCAGTAAGGTCGTCTTTCATAAGGTCGGCTTCTCATACACCAACCTCGTCTCTTCATCATCCGAGGTCAGAAAAGTTTCACGGGCTCAATCAACTGCAAACATCATCATCGGCATCAATCGACGTTACGGCTACCTCATGCCTAACCTCATCCAACCCTCCTGGTTGAGGTCATCACGATTAGAGACAGGACATAGCAACATTGTCGGACTACACCAACCTCGTACTCGTCTAAGATGAGGTTACATCAGTCAAGAACACAGGGCCGAGCATTTACAAGCACATAAGGTTTGGAACATGAGGGCAAATTAGTTATAACCAAATCATTCGCCTCACATGAGGGAATATTGAGGTCATCATTATCTATATAAGATCATCCATGTGTCATACTCATACTGGTTCGATCCTCATGCACATGCTCATTGCATGCTTGGGGGGTACATTACACCCCCCCAAGCACTATATATAGAGGTCATCCTCTACCTTGTAAAAGGATCCATAATTGCAACCCTAGCTAAAACTCTGTTGGTTTACACAGTAGAGAGAGAAATCTTGAGAGATTGTATATATGGCCATTAGTGCTTTCATCTAGTGATATTACTCACACACTCAAGTGGACGTAGGCCAGATTGGCTGAATCACTTATATATTAGTGTTCATCCACTTCTCCTCGCCTCATTCTACTATATATCTTCACTCTTGTGCTGCCATTGTTATCACTAGTTTGAGCTTGGCAACACCTTACCTGGTGGTGTTATTTACAGCATCATCATTTTGGCGTCATCTGTGGGAATGAGAATATTCGTCTCTTCTTTTTTGCAGCTTAACCTCACCGGAGACTCTGGTGGTGAATCAGGCGTCACCCTTTGCGTGACGCTATGTCACCATTGAAAGAGATCCATTAAGGTATCAAGCTCTTAAACATTTTCATTGCAAGCTCTCTAGTATTATCATATGGCATCGGAGTTACCACCACCTCCTCCACCTTCTGGTGTTGGAGGACCTAGTTCTATCCAGGTACCACCCCAGTCCGAGATGGCTGAGGTGGCAGCAGCCTTGAAGTCCTTGGCTGCAATGCAGCAAGCGATGCAGGAGCAATTTTCCCAGCTAAGCTAGAATATAATAAGACCACCTGGGGTTTCACCATAGATGATTACTCCGGCAGCTATTCAACCACATCCTGAGGCCAGGGGACCACCCAAGTCACCGTGAAAAGACCAACCTACTCCTCAACAGAGGAGGGATGTTCCTTACCCTAGGCATTTACACCTGGGGAGGCAAGGAAACCCTTGCCCTGAGGATATGTACAATGACATTGAGGTATAGGATGCTCTAGCATACTATTGGGAGCCATATGAGGTCTCAAACCACTCTGTACGTCCTATACAGGAGAGCCGAGGTCAGTGTGAAAGACGAGATGGTGATGCACAATAAAGAGGGTTAGCTTTCGATCGCTTAAGTAGAGGGTCGACCATTAAAAGTCTCGGCCCAGTTAACGATCTGAGGCAGAGTCTATCCAGTTCCAGGAGCATAGCTGGCTCATTAAGGGGAGGTGATGATCATTAGCCTCGCCATGGCCGACCCCCACATGGCCGAGACTGTGGTCAAAGGGGGGTCAATAGCCGACATTGCACCGTAGTTGGGGAACCCTCGGTTCACCATTTGGAGATTCCTGAGGACAACCTCAGCCAGGCTGATGTTGGCAGACCATGGAATAATTCCATCCAAAGGCTAGAAGAGAAGATAGGGAACCTCATAAAAAGTCGAGACCCATTACATAGGGTGTTTTCAGAGGACTTACCATTTGTGGCAAGGATTGTCAACTTCCCAACCCCTGCCAAATTTAAACCCCCAGTGGTGTCTCTCAAGTACGACAAAAGTACCAACCCAGTGCATCATATTGAGATGTATCAGTCTGCAACAAACATTTACTTAATCCCTGATGATATGAGGTTCCAAGCTTTCTCAAGCACTTTAACAGGAGCTGCACATATTCAGTTTACTTATCTTCTAAAAAACTATGTTGAAAGGTTTAAGGGTTTGGACGAGAGGTTTATACACAACTTCTATTTTGGGGTGAGACCTCAGAAGAAGGTAACCCATCTACTTTATGTAAAGCAAAGGAATAATGAAAGCCTTAGGGACTACATCACGAGGTTTAATAAGGAAAAGATTGAGGTAGAATATTATGAAGAGAGTATAGCTATGAAAACCCTCATTGGAGGACTTCAGAAGGGAAAGCTACTCTGAAAGCTTTCTAAAGACCCTCCTAAATCTATGGCCGAGCTGTTAGAAATAGTTGGAAAGGTCATGAATGCAAAAGAAGCAATGGTTGCGAAGTATGAGGATGAGAATCAAAGTAGCAGTGGGAAACTTCAAAGGAAGAATGATGGAAAGAAGAGGATTGCAGATGATAAGTTTACACACTATACTCCTCTAACTGTGATCTGCGAACACATCCTCAATGAAATAAAGAATGATAGATTCCTGAGATGAATAGAGCAGTTGAAGGCTCCTCCACATAAGAGGAACAAGAACTTATGGTGCGAGTTCCACCAAGATCACGACCATCTAACTGATAAGTGTTTCGCCCTAAAGGATGAGATTGAGAAAATGTTGAAGTCTAAAAATCTTAGAAAGTACGTGGGTGGTAGATCTCCTAAGGGGGGAAGAGTGTAACACCCCGTATTTTTGTACATTTAATATTTAATTAATTCGGGAATTTTAAATTACTTGTGTGTTGTAATTTTAATTGAATTAATTATGACAATATATTTATTTAAATATTAATCGGGGAGTGAATGGTTAATGTTTAGGGAAATTTATTTACTAAGTGAATAGTAATAATTTAATTACGTCATTTCGAGTATTAATGACGAGGTATACACTTATCCCAGCTGGGAGTCGGTATAGACTAAATGGGGTGTGAGATAAGGATTTTTATACATTAATTTGGATGTCAATTCTGACTGCGCGGTTGAGTCCGGATGGGTCGAGATAGTCAGAAAATAGTACCTGGGGATAATAATTGGGTCTCGGGATATTTTTGGGCATAGCCGGGCCCACAAAGGGTGAGTTGGGCCACTTTAATTAAGCCCATTAGGTGAAAAACGGGATTAAGGGTTTTTAACCTAATGGGGAGATTAGGAAATGAGAAGCCAACACAACTCTTAACCTAGGGTTTGAGAGGGGATTTGGGGAAAAGCAAATCAAGAACAAATTGGAGGTTTTGGAGCCAAATTGAGGGACGACAACAACGGATCAGACACTACAAACACTTTGAGGAAAGTGGTTAATTGTTTTTATTCTTAAAGCATGATAATCAATTCATATCATAGCGATGTGTGTATGAAAATTCGTTTTTGGGTGTAGATGGGTACAAAATGGGGTTTTTGTTTTTGAAATACTTGAATGAGATTCAAAGTAAGATTTAGATGGGTGATTGATATCTGAATATGTATATATGATTTGAACGAGAAATCCAGAACATAAAAGAGTTGAAATCGAATCTGGAAATTGGGATTTAAAACAGATAATTGAATTTTATGGAGTAAAACCCATTTCGAAAATTATGAGATAATTAGAGAAGTTGATTATCTTAATGGTCTCTATGATGGATAGGATGTGGATTAACCATATGTAGATGATGGGATGATGTACTTAGAGGTTTAAATTATGGTTTAAAACCCTTGAAGTTCGTTAATGGTGCAAAAACAGTGGGGAAGAATACCTGTAACGAAGGGGTCGATCGATCGATGATGAGAAATTTTGAGCAGTTCGGCCAGTTTGTTATATAAAGGGAAAATTATTAAAAATTAAGTTTCATACATTAATAAGTGATAAATAATTATGAGACAAATATTCCTAGTAATTATGGGAAAGAGTAATTGGGACTAGGATGAATTTATGTGGGACATTTAATGGATAAATTTGAGAGACTTTATTCCAAAGTAGTGAGGTACGGATCAAGTGAGTGAATCCGGGTATATTGGTAAAGCGACCCAAGGTAGTGAATTAAGTTTGGAGATAAACTAAGTAATTTAGAGTCGGGATATAGACTCGGGAAATATTAAGATACGGACCAAGTAAGTGAGTCCGGGGATAATGGTTGGGTGACACCAAGTTATTAAATTAATAAATGCGTTAATTAATTTAATTAAAGTCGATTTGTAGACTCGGGTATGATTAAATTAATGGGTGGGATAATTAGTTTAATCAGAATCGGATTGTAGACTCGTGATGGGTACTTATTGATTAATGTGATAATTAATTATATTAGAGTCGGACCACAGACTCGGATTTTTGTTGATTAATTAATGGGTAAATTAATTAAATTAGAGTCAGACGATAGACTCGGGGGGGCATTAAATTAATAAGTGTGTTAATTAATTTAATTAGAGTCGGATGATAGACTCGGGGAGGTATTAAATTAATATGTGTGTAAATTAATTTAATTAGAGTCGGGTGATAGACTCGGGAAGGTATTAAGTTAATAAGTGTGTCAATTAATTTAATTGGAGTCGGACCATAGACTCGGGGAAAGTATTATATAAATTAAAGATTGGGTTAAAATTATTAGATTCGGACCATAGGCTCGGGAAGACGATAAATTATCAAGTGAGTAAATTAGCTACATTGAGTCGGGCCACAGACTCAGGAAATTCCAGGCAGTGTACGGGACTTGAAGTACACGGTAGAGCCGGGGTTTATATTATATATATACGGTGTAGTGATAGTATATATATATACGTGCATATATTGTGTGATATTAAATTACAGGCAGTATACGGGATTTTGAGTATACGGTAAAGCCGGAGTTTATATTATACATATACGATGTCGTGATAGTATATATATACGTGTATTTATTTTGCGTGATACTAAATATCAGTGATTAGATATTTATTAAATTTATATACTCTAATGCTATCAAGGGAGGTTGCGCGATGTGGGTGAATCCCCTAGCTTGAGGAGTAGGGCAAGTATATCCCCAGGTCATAGCGTCCGGTATATATGGGTGGGGGATTTATCTCACTTTCAGGGAAGGAATATGACCGCCTCCACTTTGTTTATATTTTGGTCCAAGTTGGTGAGCGATTCCAACTTGGGAAAAAAACTAGGTTTTGTGAGCACACTCCTAGTGAGATAGCACTCTAGAGGGAATCATCCGGTGAGGGTAAACTCGGAAGGATGGATACACGTACGATATATGTGTGGATGTTAGTAAAGGTATGTATAATATGGTAGTAAATATTATATGTAGGTGATAATACAGTGTGTGATGTATTTACTTTATATAACTCGAGTTACAGTTATATGCAGTTAATTAATGAGAAATTAATTAAGTTAATCATTTGTGGGAATAATACAGTGTGTGATGTATGTACTTTATATAACTTGTGACACGGTTATATGCTGCTACTTAAGAGGAATTAATTAAGTTAATTGTGAAATAACTTATAATTCAAGAATCATTATACTCGGGTTAGAGTAGTATGGCAAGGGAAGGTTATACTAGGACTAGTTGGACGGGGTAGTACAACTAGGTGGGGTTAAGGTAACCGGTAGGTGTGCACAATAGTGGACGGGTGAGAATGTCCTCAAGGGAGTGCGACACTAACTTAAATATTAAGCGCATTCATGCATTTTAAATTACTGCAGTTAATTCACTTGCTAAATATTTTCAAAATGTTTTGGGTTCTAACCCTTACTGTAAAACTATTTTCAAAACCTTTTAGGTGTCTAGCCACAGGGACGCCAGGATTGATATTCTGTTCCAAGGACACGGAGCTGCGGCATATGTGGATGATAGCAGGAGTTTGGATTAGACGCATCAATCATTCATTCCTAGATTAGGAATCTTGTATCAGTCTCAGCTTTATTTAGGGCTTGTAGCGCAGACTTCTCGGTACAGTTTTCAGGTGTAATTCATTCAGGTGTTGAATATTTGTATTGGATTATTCATTTGGTGGCCGGTGAATTATTCGGCAAGTTGTGTAATTACTATTCTATTTACTTTCATTCAGTTGTGTGAATGATTTATATTTTAATTCCGCATGTACTGTTTTGTTTAATTAAAAAGTTAAAATTGGCACTAGTTTTTGGAATACTAGGTGGTTAGTAAGTTTTAAAAAGTTTTCGACAGTGATGCTAAGGATGATCCAACTGGGATTCCTGTTTTAATTTGGTATAGGACTGATCACCCAGTATTTTATTAGGCGGGGTGTCACAGATGGTATCAGAGCATCAGGTTCTAGTGTCCTTAGGATCTGTGCGGCTTTTCATGTTTCAGCTTAGCAATCTTTGATATAGAGCCCTATCATAGGATTGTTGTATTCTCATACGTATTCGCATATACGTTCTTCTGCGAAATTTTTATTTGAGAGTGAACTCATACAAGTCGATTCTCATTCCAGATGACGCCCAGGAGGGAGAGAACAGTTAGGGCAGCAGGGGGAGATGAGACGGGGGAGGCTCGTTAGGAGCAAGAGCTACCACAGCAACGGCCATAGATGATTTTGGCAGCATAGGTCACTGAAATAGTGGCACAGGCAGTTGGAGCAACGGTGGTCACAACGGCAAGGTACTTTCCATTGAATCAGCCACAAGTGTTAGGGGCGCCGGATGTTCAGACTCACGCGGGGTCGTTGGGATGGAAACAAGAAATAGAGTTTATTTTAGTGGGAACCCACCGGAGTTGCGAAGGGGTTCAGGTGTAGTACTAGCATGTCAAGGAAGAGAGATATCCAACGTCACCTACGCATGGGAGATTGCGATGGGGTGCGAAAGTAAATGTTAACCACTTTTAGTTAGTGGGAGCGGTGCTACAGTGGTGGAGTCGCTCACCATAGTGAGGAAAGGGACACACTAGCTATTACAAAGTTTTGGGTGCGGTTCGACCGCAAGTATTTTCCTCCAGCGGTTGAGACCGAAATGAGGAGAAAATTGTGTGAGGTAACTCAAAAGGGGACCGTTAAGTGGCCGATTACGAGGAAGAATTCACTCGTTGGCAAAATTTTGTACCGGATGAGGTAAGCAAGGAAAAGAGAAAGAAAGCAAAGTTTATGTATGGGTTAGTCTGGGGAATCCGACAACATTTAATTGAAAATTCCGCATTAGTTGATTATACTGATGTCATTAACGCAACACTCCGGCACTGTCGGGAATATTGCTTCCACCCGAAAGGAAGCGGGAGGGGAGTGGGGATTAGCCAGTCGGATGAGGCAGAAAGGAACAATACCAATGGGGCATCCCAGCAGCAGACTGGGGGAGATCAGGGGCAGGATTTCCGACAGGGAAATCATGCCAAATGATCTAGAACCGGAGGCTATCGGCGGGATGGCCAGGAATTCCAACAAGGTTGCCATGGAAGGGATCAGTGGCAGGGTGAACATATTAGAAAGTGTTTCGTTTGTGGGAAAAGCGAGACACATGAAGAAATATTGCCTTAAGCGAGGTAGGGGTCAACTACAGGATGAGGTTCTGGATGTACAGCCACTAAAGCAAATCACGGGTGCATTCGGGCAGGTAGAAGCTGCTCCGGAAATCGAGGACCAGCCGTTGCAGCTGGAGTATAGAAGTAATTATTTTACCCTAGGGGTATGGAGTATATTGTTGAGTGATAAAGAGGATGTCATAGTGTAAGACTTATTTTTCACTAGAGTTCGCAGGTGAGTCGAACATAGTGGGTGCGTTGGCGGTAACAACCATAGCATGTGGGTACACTTTCCGTAGGGTATCGGAGTTCCTTAGTGTTCTTCATGGGAGAGTGGAGGCGTACACTGAGTGATTGGTTGAATTATGCGAGGAATTACTACTTTCGAGAATTATGGGAGTAGGGTTGATAATACTTTTCAAAATATCGGCTGCATAGCGATGGAATTTAACTATTGTGGATAGTGGAGTTAAATTTTGGTGTTCGCGACACGAGGGTATGGTTGGTACTAGGTATCACCTGAGAGGGCGTATAGCCTGTATATATGTTGTATTACGTGGTGCAATAGCACATAGTGAGGTTTTGTGTTCTCACATTTTATCCCGGTAAATGGGGATGTTTACTGAAGTGAATCAGGGTGGTTAAATTGATTTTCGAGCAAAGAGAGATAGCTCGGGGTTTATTTTGCGCAAGGACTAGTGGTAGTAAGGGCGCAGTATTTCATGTTGTCTTCGGTAGCATAAGGGTAAGCGTATATACTTTTGCATTGAGAGACGAGTATTTATGGGGAGAGGTTTGAACGTTAGCACATGGGTTGGGTACCCGGGCGGTAGATATATAGGTATATATATATATATATATATATATATATATATATATATATATATATATATATATATATATATATATATATATATATATATAGATGTAATATGACTACGGGTTCGAAGTTATATTCAACTTTCGTGCGGTAGAGCGCGGGGATATGGTGTGTGGGCACCCGGGTTAATTAAGGCAAAAAAAATTTTGTGCAGTTAAGCACGGGTATAGGGTATATGGGCGCCCTAGTAAAGTTAAATGCATACCAGTGTAACGTATGGTTAGAATCGGATGGGATAGATATGGCGGGCTTGGAGGCACTTGACTAGTGAGTAATATGTGAATACTGGAACACTAGGTTTATCTTAATTTCGAGGACGAAATTCCTTTGTAAGGGGGGGAGTATGTAACACCCCGTATTTTTGTACATTTAATATTTAATTAATTCGGGAATTTTAAATTACTTGTGTGTTGTAATTTTAGTTGAATTAATTATGACAATATATTTATTTAAATATTAATCGGGAGTGAATGGTTAATGTTTAGGGAAATTTATTTACTAAGTGAATAGTAATAATTTAATTACGTCATTTCGAGTATTAATGACGAGGTATACACTTATCCCAACCGGGAGTCGGTATAGACTAAATGGGGTGTGAGATAAGGATTTTTATAAATTAATTCAGATGTCAATTCTGACTGCGCAGTTGAGGTCGGATGGGTCGAGATAGTTAGAAAAGAGTACTCGGGAGTAGTAATTGGGTCTCGGGATATATTTGGGCATAGCCGGGCCCACACGGGGTGAGTTGGGCCACTTTAATTAAGCCCATTAGGTGAAAAACGGGATTAAGGGTTTTTAACCTAATGGGGAGATTAGGAAATGAGCAGCCAACACAACTCTAAACCTAGGGTCTGAGAGTGGATTTGGGGAAAAGCAAATCAAGAACAAATTGGAGGTTTTGGAGCCAAATTGAGGGACAACAACAACGGATCATACACTACAAACACTTTGAGGCAAGTGGTTAACTGTTTTGATTCTTAAAGCATGATAATCAATTCATATCATAGCGATGTGTGTATGAAAATTCATTTTTGGGTGTAGATGGGTACAAAATGGGGTTTTTGTTTTTGAAATACTTGAATGATATTCAAAGTAAGATTTAGATGGGTGATTGATATCTGAATATGTATATATCATTTGAACGAGAAATCCAGAACATAAAAGAGTGGAAATCGAATCTGGAAATTGGGATTTAAAACAGATAAATGAATTTTATGGAGTAAGACCCATTTCGAAAATTATGAGATAATTAGAGAAGTTGATTATCTTAATGGTCTCTATGATGGATAGGATGTCAATTAACCATGTGTAGATGATGGAATGCTGTAATTAGCGGTTTAAATTATGGTTTAAAAACCTTGAAGTTCGTTAATGGTGGAAAAACAGTGGGGAAGAAGACCTGTAATGAAGGGGTCGATCGATCGATCGGGGTCATCGATCGATCGATGATGAGAAATTCTGGGCAGTTCGGCCAGTTTTTATATAAAAGGGAAAATTATTAAAAATTAAGTTTCGTACATTAATAAGTGATAAATAATTATGAAACAAATATTCCTAGTAATTATGGGAAAGAGTAATTGGGACTAGGATGAATTTATGTGGGACATTTAATGGATAAATTTGAGACACTTTATTCCAAAATAGTGAGGTACGGATCAAGTGAGTGAATCCGGGTATATTGGTAAAGCGACCCAAGGTAGTGAATTAAGTTTGGAGATAAACTAAGTAATTTAGAGTCGGGATATAGACTCGGGAAATATTAAGATACGGAGCAAGTAAGTGAGTCCGGGGATAATGGTTGGGTGACACCAAGTTATTAAATTAATAAATGCGTTAATTAATTTAATTAAAGTCCATTTGTAGACTCGGGTATGATTAAATTAATGCGTGGGATAATTAGTTTAATCAGAATCGGATTGTAGACTCGTGATGGGCACTTATTGATTAATGTGATAATTAATTATATTAGAGTCGGACCACAGACTCATATTTTTGTTGATTAATTAATTGGTAAATTTATTAAATTAGAGTCGGACGATAGACTCGGGGCGGTATTAAATTAATAAGTGTGTTAATTAATTTAGTTAGAGTCGGATGATAGACTCAGGGAGGTATTAAATTAATATGTGTGTCAATTAATTTAATTAGAGTCAGGTGATAGACTCGGGAAGGTATTAAGTTAATAAGTGTGTCAATTAATTTAATTGGAGTCGGACCATAGACTCGGGGAAAGTATTATATAAATTAAAGATTGGGTTAAAATTATTAGAGTCGGACCATAGTCTCTGGAGGACGATAAATTATCAAGTGAGTAAATTAGCTACATTGAGTCGGGCCACAGACTCAGGAAATTTCAGGCAGTGTACGGGACTTGGAGTACACGGTAGAGTCGGGGTTTATATTATATATATACGGTGTAGTGATAGTATATATATATACGTGCATATATTGTGTGATATTAAATTACAGGCAGTGTACGGGATTTTGAGAATACGGTAAAGCCGGAGTTTATATTATATATATACGATGTCGTGATAGTATATATATACGTGTATTTATTTTGCGTGATACTAAATATCAGTGATTAGATATTTATTAAATTTATATACTCTAATGCTATCAAGGGAGGTTGAGTGATGTGGGTGAATCCCCTAGCTTGAGGAGTAGGGCGAGTATATCCCCAGGTCATAGCGTCCGGTATATATGGGTGAGGGATTTATCTCACTTTCAGGGAAGGAATATGACCGCCTCCACTTCGTTTATATTTTGGTCCAAGTTGGTGAGCGATTCCAACTTGGGAAAAAAACTAGGTTTTGTGAGCACCCTCCTAGTGAGATAGAATTCTAGAGGGAATCATTCGGTGAGGGTAAACTCGGAAGGATGGATTCACGTACGATATATGTGTGGATGTTAGTAAAGGTACGTATAATATGGTAGTAAATATTATATGTAGGTGATAATACAGTGTGTGATGTATTTACTTTATATAACTCGGGTTACAGTTATATGCAGTTAATTAATGAGAAATTAATTAAGTTAATCATTTGTGGGAATAATATATTGTGTGATGTATGTACTTTATATAACTTGTGACACGGTTATATGCTGCTCTTTAAGAGGAATTAATTAAGTTAATTATGAAATAACTTATAATTCAAGAATCATTATACTCGGGTTAGAGTAGTATGGCAAGGGAAGGTTATACCAGGACTAGTTGGAAGGGGCAGTACAACTAGGTGGGGTTAAGGTAACCGGTAGGTGTGCACAATAGTGGAGGGGTGAGAATGTCCTCAAGGGTGTGCGACACTAACTTGAATATGAAGCGCATTCATGCATTTTAAATTACTGCAGTTAATTCACTTGCTAAACATTTTCAAAATGTTTTTGGTTCTAACCCTTGCTATAAAACTATTTTCAAAACCTTTTAGGTGTCCAACCACTGGGATTCCAGGATTGATATTCTATTCCAGGGACACGGAGCTGCGGCATATGTGGATGCTAGCAGGAGTTTGGATTAGACGCATCAATCATTCATTCCTAGAGTAGGAATCTTGTATCAGTCTCAGCTTTATTTAGGGCTTGTAGCGCAGACTTATCGGTACAATTTTCAGGTGTAATTCATTCAGGTGTTGAATATTTGTATTGGATTATTCATTTGGTGGCCGGTGAATTATTCGGCAAGTTGTGTAATTACTATTCTATTTACTTTCATTCAGTTGTGTGAATGGTTTATATTTTAATTCCGCATGTACTGTTTTGTTTAATTAAAAAGTTAAAATTGGCACCAGTTTTTGAAATACTAGGTGGTTAGTAAGTTTTAAAAAGTTTTCGACAGTGATGCTAAGGATGATCCAACTGGGATTCCTATTTTAATTTGGTATAGGACTGATCACCCGGTATTTTATTAGGCGGGGTGTCACAAAGAGAAGACCCTAAAAGGAAGAAAAATGACAGATGTCGAGAAGATGCGCCTACTAAAAGAGTTTAGGACTCGGATGATGATGACGATGACCATGACCTCCCACTAAAAGACGATAATGTCCTAGTGAAGAAGTTTGGTATGATCTCTTTTGGTGTGAACACCATATGTGGAGGACTAGCATGGGGTGGATCAAAGGTAGTCGATCATAAGGCTCATGTGGCAGAGGCCAAGTCAGTGACCAAAGCCAAAGTTGTGAACTTGACATCTTCAGAGTTTAAACACGAGAAAAAAAAAGGTAGATATGGATACCCTCATAGTTGGCTTCTCACGACTTGATTTCAAAGGTATCTTAGCTCCTCACAATGACCCTCTGGTAATCACCACAAGGGTAGATGGGTGTGAAGTTCATAGGATACTCGTTGATGGGGTTAGTTCTGTAAACGTTATGTTTTGGCTCTGTTTTAAGTGCCTAGGCCTCAACAGAGCTAGGCTTGTCCCTTATCACCATCCCTTGATTGGCTTCAGTAGTGAAAAGGTTGATCCATTAGACATATATGATATGGATGTTAAAATGGGAGATGAATGGCCTAAGAGGCTGACCAGAAAAATCAATTTCTTTATAATGGATGAAAACGTCTTCTCATCTTAGAACCTCATCATAGGACGAGTATCCCTCAAGGAATTTGAGGTCGTGCCTTCAACGGTCCACCAAATATTAAAATTCCCGACTCCCTATGGAGTAGGGGAAGTGCAAGGTGACCAAACATCGGCACTTAAATGCTACTTTAACTCTGCGAAAGAGAGAGAGGGTCATAAAAGGGCAACGGCCACATACAACATCAACACACTTGATCCTAAAGCTGAAATAAAGCTTAAAAAGGGAGAGGCCGCAGAGGAGGTAGAATCCATCGTCCTTAATGAGGATGAGTCGAAAAAAACCATCCAAATTGGAAAAGCCCTAAGACCTGAGATCAAGGAGGAACTGGTAAAACTGTTCAGGAAGAGACAGAGTATTTTTTGCCTGGAGCCATGCAGACATACCAGGTATTGACCCTGAGATTATGTGCCACAAACTCAATGTTATAGAAAATTCTAAGCCCATCAAATAGAGAAGAAGAGTATACTCAAGGGAAAAGTATGATGTCATCATAGATAAGGTTAGAAAGCTCGAAGAGGCCAAGTTCATTAGAGAGGTCATATATCCTGAGTGGTTATCCAACGTTGTCATAGTGCCTAAGGCAAATAGGAAATGGAGGATATGTTTAGAATTCACGGATTTGAATAAGTCTTGCCCAAAAGATAGTTTCCCCCTGCCTCGTATTGATCAGATAGTGGATGCCACAGCAGGACATGAGCTCATGAGCTTTATGGATATATATTTTGGGTATACTACAAGGTCATGCCCTTTGGGTTGAAGAATGCAGGGGCCACTTACCAACGTCTTGTAAATAAAATGTTTAAGGAGCAAATAAGCAAGTCCATGGAAGTATATGTGGACTACATGTTAATGAAGAGTCTGAGGTCTGACACCCATATGGCCGACCTTAAAAGAACTTTCGATACTATGGACAAATACAGAATGAAGCTCAACCCGACCAAGTGTGTCTTCGGGGTAGGAGAAGGAAAGTTTCTGGGATTCATCATCAATCAAAGGGGAACAAAGTCTAACCCTGAGAAGATCAAGTCTTTGTTAGAAATGAAGATACCTAGAACTATCAAAGACGTTCAGAGGCTAACTCAAAAAGTTGTAGCACTTAACAGGTTTATCTCAAGAGCCACAGATTAATGTCTTCCTTTTTTTAAAGTTATTAGAAAGGCCTTCAAATGGAATGAGGAATGTGACAAAGCTTTCAAAGAGCTTAAGTTCTACCTCGAATCCCCTCTGCTCATATCTCGACCAATTTAGGGAGAAAAGTTATACGTCTATTCAGTTATTTCAGAGTCAACCATCAGTACCTCAATTGTTAGAGAAGAGGATGGAGTGTAGATACCTATTTAATTCAATAGCAAAGCACTCCAAGGGTATGAGCAAAAATACCCTCGGATTGAAAAGTTAGCCTATGCTTTGATACATGCCTCTAGGAAAATGAAGCCATACTTCCAAGCCCACTTTATGGTCATCCCCACTGACTTCCCACTCAGACAGGTCCTCCATAAGCCTGAGAAATCAGGCAGGCTAATAACATGGGCCTTTGAGTTGGGAGAATATGACATTGTCTATCAACCCAGGGTTGCCATCAAGGGATAAGCACTCGCAGATTTTATGGTCGAGTTTACCTGGGCTGAGGCCGAGGTTGAGATCAATCAATAGGTTGAACGTAAGCCAAAAGAGAGAAACTTCGGCCAAGAACAAGACGAGGTTGAGTCAAGCAGAGCAAAACACAGAATAGTTGAGAATAAGGAAGAGAGATACCTCTTCAAGAAAGGGACCCTATCAGAGGTAAACTTCTCTTCAAGTGCAACCATTTGAAACCTCTTTGTTGATGGGTCATCTTGTGAAAGCGGAAGTAGAGCAGGGTTAATAGTATCATCACCAGATGGTATCGATATTAAATATGCGTTGAGGTTCAAGTTCAAAGCTTCCAGCAACGAGTCAGAGTACGAGGCATTAATATCAGGTTTCTCTTTGGCAAAAGCCCTTAGTGTCAGCCAACTCCTAGTTCACAGTGACTCGAGTTTGGTCGTCAATCAAATCTTGGGGGTGTATGAGGCCAAAGATGAAAGGATGGCCAAGTACCTGAAGAGGGTGAGAAAGATGCTAGAATGTTTCAAGGAAGTAATGATGAAGAGGGTACCTCGGCTAGACAACAGCCGAACTGATGCACTCACGAGGTTAGCCTCAGCAACAAGGATAAACATAAGAAGAACAGTACTAGCCGAGATTCTGCTCAAGCCGACCATCAAAGAAGAAGAGGTTGTCAGACCTTGCCTAAATTTGAGTACGGGTACCTCATGGATGGACCCTCTGATCAGATACATCAGAGAGGGAGAGCTACTAGAATCAAAGTTAGAAAGGAGAAAGGTGAGGATCAGAGCTGCCAAATTCTTAATTGTAGGAGATCTCTTGTATAAAAAGGGGTTCCTACTCCCTCTCCTCAAATGTGTCCAACCTTCAGAGGTTAAAAACATCTTACACGATGTTCATGAGGGTTCTTGTTCAAGTCGCATAGGAGGGAGGCCACTAACTAAGAGGATAATTACTCAAGGGTACTAGTGGCCGACTTTGGCCAAAGATGCAGCTGCTTGATAAGAGTGAGAGGTTCTCCACCATCCCTCATCAACCTCATCAACCTATGACTTCAATTATCTCGCCTTGCCCATTTACAATATGGGGCATTGATTTGGTAGGACCCCTGCCAAGAGGTGCAATTATTTATCGATTCTTGATTGTAGTAATTGATTATTTCTCCAAATGGGTAGAAGCTGAGCCAATGCTCACAATAACTGAGCAGAAGACCTTCCAGTTCATCTATAAGAACATCATATTCAAGTATGCTCTTTCAAACACCCTCATCTCAGATAATAGAACCCAGTTTAATAATGTTTCCTTAGAAAAATACTGTGAAAGAGTAGGGATCAAGCAGTTCTTCTCTTCTCCTGGCCGACCCCAAGCAAATGGTCAACCGAGGTCACAAATCAAACAATCCTCGATGGGATAAAAATAGGTTGGAAGAGGCCAAAGTAAGATGGACATAGTAGGTATATGCCGTGTTATGGGCCTACAGGATGACTGCGAGGACACTAACGAGAGAGACTCCATTTATGTTAGCCTATAGCTCAGAAGTTGTCATCCCTATAGAGGTAGGATTTCCCACTCATAGAAGTGCAGACATATGACCCTCAAAGGAACGGGGAAGAGAGAAGAGAGGATACAGAGATTAGATAGGTAGCCTATAAGCAGAGAACTACGAGATTCTATAATTAGAGGGTAAAGTCAAGGCCAATAGCTGTGGGAGACTTAGTCCTGAGAAAGACGTGGCAAAAAGCAAATAATCTACCTCTTAATTGGCATGGTCCTTATAGGGTAATTGATGAGGTTGTACCTGGTACCTACAGGCTAGAAAATCTTAAAGGAGAACCATTCTCCAACCCTTGGAATTCCAATCACTTGAAGAAATATTACATATGATGTTACAGTTCTTATCCTTTTGTAATACATTTATCAGTTTATACAGAGGATGTTAATGAAAAGATTGCAATGTTGTGTTGGTACTTTTGTTATATGCTTTAAACACCATTAATTTGGTGAATTGAGAGGTGAAACATCATAATATGGTGACCTCAGACCTTTTAACATCATTAATTTGGTGAATTAAGAGGTAAAACATCATTATTTTTGTGACCTCAGACCTTTTAACATCATTAATTTGGTGAATTAAGAGGTAAAACATCATTGATTTGGTGACCTCACACCTTTTAACATCATTTATTTGGTGATAATTTGAAGTGAAACATCATAATATGGTGACCTCAAACATTGAACATCATTAGTTTGGTGAATTTGAGAGGGTAAACATCATAATATGATGACCTCAGACCTTAAACATCATTATTTGGTGAAAATTTGAGGTGAAACATCATAATATGGTGACCTCAAACATTGAACATCATTAGCTTGGTGAATTTAAGAGGGTAAACATCATAATATGATGACCTCAGACCTTAAAAATCATTAGTTTGGTGATAATTTAAGGTGAAACAACATAATATGGCGACCTCAGACCTTAAACATCATCAGTTTGGTGAAAATTTTAGAGGTGAAACATCATAATATGGTGACCTCAGACATTAAACATCATTAGTTTGGTGATGATTTATGAGGGTAAATATCATAATATGGTGATCTCAGACCTTAAACATCATTATTTTGGCTAATTTGAGAGGGTAAACATCATAATATGTGACCTCAGACCCTTAAAACCATTAACTTGGTGAATTGAAAAGTGAAACATTGTAATATGGGGACATCAAACCATAAACATCATTAGTTCGGTAAAAAATTGAGGTGAAACATCTCAAACAAAACATCGTACGGAGCAATAAAATCTGAAGAAGATTGGACTAATGATTATCATTAAAAAGATTCATAGTTACAAATCAGAAGTATCAAGAGGCCATCAGAGTTCACAAAAATACTAGGTACGGACAAAAGGGAAATCAAAATTACAACTTTGAAAAGCTTCACAAGAAAATGGGCTATGTCTCTGCAGCTGCATTCGTCTAGTCATGACCGAAGTTTGTCACCTCAACTCCATCAATATAATGAGTAGGGTCTTCAGTTCCAGTGACTTCGAGAGGAGCAGTCTCGGCTGGAGCAACATCAGCTTTCTCAACTTGCTGTAAGGCCTGAGTAAACGAAGATCTCCAAAGTCGAGACCTACAAAGTCTAAAGCAGTTAAGATCCCAGACTCTTTCTCCTTAATGGATTCCCATTTGCCAAATGCTTTAATACCCCTCTCTAGGTATTCAAAACCAAAGCTGACAAATTCATCAGAGACTTTGTAGTCTTTGATGGTCTTCTCAGCAGCATCTTCCAAAGCAGTCGTAACTGCAGTATCAACCTTGGACTGAAGGGCATCATCTTTGTCCTTCAGAGCTAAGTCATGGTCCTTCTTAAGCTTAGATATGTCATTGTCCCTCTGCTTGACAACTCCCTTCAGCCTTTCAACCTCTGCATTCAAAGAGGCCTAAACCGTCTCGGCTTCCTGACCCCTCTCTATAAGGGGAATCTTCTTCAGAGTCCAATCAACAAAGCGATGGAAATACAAGACACCCTAGAGAAGAAGGTCAGATGTAATAATATATGAGTCATAATTCCTAAAAAGTTGAGGTTACACTTATGAAGAGCAAATGATCAAATGAATAAAAATTGGTACCTGAATTAACTTGTGGAGAGTAAACCCGCCCAACTACGGGACGTCCAATGCGCGTAAGAAATTCTTGTCCTTTTCAGTCATTATTATGCCGATAGAATCGACAGCCTTCAGACTGTGGCCAATCAAGCTATCACTAATTTTAAGCTGAACAATACGAGCAGCCAAGGCATCATCTATAGAGATGGGGATAGCACGATCCCTGGCCTGAGCCTTACTCTGCCTTGTATGCTCTCGGTCAGTCACGGACTTCCTCTTTTTATTAGCATTGGCATTGGATGTGCCGACGTTCTTCTTGGTGGCAGGTGGGGGTACATTCTTGCCACCCTTTTTCTCCATTAGCTTCAGAAGATCGGGAGCAAACATTTCCCAAAGGTCGACTGATATGCCAGTTGGGCGTTCTGCAAAAGACAAGTCTCTGAGTTAGTCAATCAAAGATATCAATCATAAGAGGTATAACTTGTGTAAGAAAAATTAAGACTTATGAAGCTCTTCCAAGGTACCACCCCTTAAACCTGTCTGAGATAGGTAGTAGGGGGTCATCAGATGTTCATATCTAGCAAGCCGACCCTTCTCGCCCTCACTGTGAAGGTCTTTAATATTTTTACAATTATCCTGTCTAAGTCTAGGGTCAGCTTTGTTAGCAAGATATTCCTTCCCCCATCTCAGAGGGGTCCTTGGAACCGACATTCCAAAGGTCTCATTTGAACCAAATTCCCATGCCCTGAAAATAAAGAAATATCGAGGTTTCCAGTTGTGATTCGAAGTTTGGGTAACAAAGAGCATTTTCTTCTCTGATTTCCTGGATAAGAAGTGGTAATGGCTAGGGTAGTTTTTGTCAAAGGAGGGAACATAACAACCAATGAAAACTCTAACTGTAAGGTCTGAGTGGTGGACATCCCTCCAAAGGACGATGGCCCCAATCATAACCCTCCATGCATTAGGGAATAGTTGGTATGGGGTAAGATTTATATGGGAGAGTATAGCTTTGATGGATGGGTGGATAGGAAGACAAAAGCCCAACTTAAACATCTGCTCATAAATGCAGATCTCTCTGTCTCGGCCGTCAAAGGGCATCTCATCCCGCATAGGTTTCCTAAGGATGATGGAAGAATTTATAGAATAGAGTTGCCTAAAAGTAAGAAGTTCATACTCACTGATAGTACTCTCATACATGGCTTCCTAAGATGTACTAAGATCACTCTCCTCATCGTCATCACCATCCCCAGTAGCATCGGCATGGGTAGGTGATAGAATACCCTTAGGGAACCTCTGAGCAAACTCAACCCCGATGGCGGCCAATAGCGGAATGGCATCAATGGGAGGGGAAGTGCCACACTTAGCACTAATATTTCAACATCAGAAGACCTATGTGAAGTGCTAGCACCTTTGTAGAAGTGAGCGGTCTGATATGTGCGTTTTAAACAAAACCAATTTTTTCTCCGAAAATTATCCCAACTTTTAATTATGCACCAAACCAAGTTGTGAAAATCCAATTCTTAGTTTAAACCAATTTTATATTGATTAAACCTAAACATGAATCTACTGATTAAAGCAAGTAAAATAAAGTAAAGAATACTCATAATGCCGGATGTATGAGGAAAAAAACCAAAATGGGAAAACAACCTCGGACGGCCCAAGCCAGACAATCACTATGAACAATGGTTTTACAAAGACAGATTAGCCTTACACTAAGACTCGATCCCCACGGGTCTTTACACTCCTTCTGATCTTCAACCATTCTTTAATAGTGCCCATGCATAAATTTTGTCTTCCACAATACATGTCCACAACACACGCATCCACGTATGTCTCAGTGTCCACCTAATGGCTTGATACGTCAACGATGTCGAACACGATGTCCGTCGCTTCTTCATCGCAAACCCTCTGATGTTCAATGTGTTGAACAAACTTCTTTTGTGCCGTAAAATCACTTAAACATATAAGAATGATAACTCGGATCTTTACAAACTCTAAGGATGTGTTTAAGAATTTTAGACCTTAGAAAACATGTGCAAATAAGGTTCTGGTTCGTAAAACTATTTTCCAGAATGCACACTTACGAAACTCTAATGAAAACACTATTTAAATAGGATTTAAATGTTTCCTCGAAAAATGTGTCGTTTGAACGACTTAAGGATCTCGTTCGAGCGACTTAGGCATCTCGTTCGTGCGAGATCTAATGTCGTTCGACTGAGAAGTTTGACTTTTTGACTTTTAGTTCAAAACGCCTCTTTAAAGAGACCCAATAAAGTCAAACTCCTTTTTCGACCTTATTAGAATAAAAACGTAGTGTAAACCCTTAAAACACTTTTAAAAAATTTAAAAACATTTTTTAGTATAAAAATACATCCTTATCTTTTATAAAAATAATTCCGAGCACCATTAATTATATGCATTCATACCTGAGTAATCTCGGAATGCAATTACCTTTGAAGATGATTAAACTTGCACCAATTAAACATCGACATGATTAATTCTTTGAAGCTTTGCCGCAACGTCTTCAATTTTCTTCAATATGTCATAGACCAAGTGAGATCGTGACACAAATAAAAATCTCCCTATGACATATTACAAACACAGTTTTGTTCACAGAATTAAGTCAAAACAATACAGTGACTCAATTGGAAATTTATGTCCTTACAAATCGCCCCCTTTGACTATTCCAGGACAAAACTAAAGCTAGTGAAATGCCTAACCGGGTCGTCAAGCCGTATGACGCCTAAATCCCATCCCATAATCCCAAAGTCAAAAATTACACGACGCAGACTAGTATATGTAGCATCGACAAGCATGAACTGTCTGAATGTGATGTAGACTTGAAATATCGAATCGCTGAAGCATACCTACGCACATGAAACAAACAAACAAATACCCAGTGAAATATGGAGGAACAAATAAAAACAATATATTAACCAATCTCTACATGCCACGTAGGCATGCGGTTTCAATGCGGTACGAAAATGCGATACACTTAGAATTTTCCTCGAGGTAAAATTGCATTCCAGCTGGCCAAACCAACGTGCTCAACTTGGCCCAGTAAAACCCACGCATGCAGTGGGCGAATTTTTATTTCCCCTGCGCGCAATGCAGGCCATATTGGCTTCCCATGCATCCAACATCCTTCCTTTTTCCTTATTGTTCTCCATTTTCTTTCCTTCATATATATAAATACCAACTCACTTCCTTTCTCTTTTCCCACAACCATCCTCTCTCCCATATGTTTATCTTCTATAAAAGATTTAAAAAGTTATAGATACCATGTTTCTTTAGGCGCATTCATTTCTTTTTCCCATAGTTCCACCATTCCACCAGCCTTAAACTAGTTCCACACTCCCATTTTAATATTTACCACCAACAAATATAATTCCCATTTTAACCCCCCAACCACAATTTCTTCTTATATAAATTTGACAACAATAAGGACACCCATTGTAGTTTAGGACACCAACCATTAGGGTAGGATATCTAATTTCTTCTATCGCTATAGTTTTAATTTAGTTTTGTAATCTGTAATATAATTTTAGTTTTCAATAAATTGTGTGGTTAATTAATTTAATTAGTTTATTAATTAGTTTATTGATTTATTAAATAGTTTAAATTATTTTCATAATTATATTAAATGCTTTATATAATTAGATTAAATGATTTAAAAAATTAGTTCAGTGTTACCATAATTAGTCTACTTGTATTTTAAAAAAATGTTTCTTCCAATAAACAGTTTTATTTAATTAATTAAACATATTTTTTAGCTAATTAAATTAGGTTGATATTAATGAACTCAACTTGGGTATATAGTTTCTTCGCTATGGTATGCTGGAATAGACTTGTTTTGATGGCTTAATTGTTCCCCATTTTTCACCTGGGAACCTTAATAGGGTATATCTCGTATGCACCATATTTTCTTTCTTGCATGTGTAATTTTTGAGAATATTGTTGATGTCAAACTCGTATTTAGACTTTTATAAAAATTTGGGGAGTGAGAGTCCGGGTTTAAATAATTATTTAAATCAATATTAATCATATTTGAAATTTTTCTAACCACGTAACCATGTCTTATATGTATTCAGAGGCGAGGGATTTAATTCTCAACCTATTGTTTCATATTTGAAAATTAATTTAGTTTAAATATTTGTGTAGATTAATTTTGATATGAAACCTTTAGAAAACCAAAAATCATATATTATACTTTTATTTTAAATTAACAACTCAGTTAAATTATGAACAATATTCTTGGCATTCTTTTAGCATTTTAAATTACAACACTAAGTTATTAAACATAATTTATTTACTTCTTCCCATTTTTATTGTTTACTTTCCCTCTCCAAGCATATACTCAACTCTCAGACGTCTTTATGTTTCTTCAAACCCTTCACCATCAATGATTTATAGTTCTATAATTTATTATATTTACTTCCAATTTGACAAAATAATCAACATGCCCTCGCCTGAAAACTCCATTGTTATTGGGAGTATTGTTGTCCCTATATAAACTTCCTATGGGGCCACTTACTCCACCGTTGGTCCTGTTTTAAGGATGAGATTATATTTCGCATCTCTATTTTAAACACCAACCTTGAGGATCAAACTCTCCTCATCCAGGATTCTTCCTACCTTAGAGCACACTCCTCATTCTGGTTTAGGGTTTTGCCTAAAAGACTAGACAACACCACATGACCTAAATGGTTTAATTGGATGCTCATTTCTAAGGCAAGAGAAATAAAGATGGAAAGTATCAATGACACCTTTAAATCCAGTTTGATGGAAATTTAATATGATCTATCCATTATCTCTAGTGTTATCCATTCATATAATTCATCATTCAATCATTTTGAGTTCAATTTTGGGATGGCAGGTCCCACTATGTCAACGTTTAGGATTTAAATCAATTGAGTAAGATGTTCATCCTCATATTATACTAGTTGACGTCACATTGAGGTTAAAAAGTGTAAATATTCATTTATTATACTCCACTTTCATAAACAAACACACAAAAAGCACCACGGATGTGAGTGAAAAGGAGTTTTATTTCTTCCTTTTTCTTATCTATGAAGACACATATATTATGTTTAGTCTTAGAGGTTTATGTTGGATCACTCCTTTTTAATTGTCATTATTGTGAAAGGAAGAGAAGTTTCCCTTCATCCCTACCTCTTATTCTCTCTTTACATAACGTGCTATAAGTTTGTAGATGACCCATTTAATGCCAATCAGACCGGACCACTAGTGGTCCTTTAAATGCAGTTGCATGCCTATTTCAAGAGATTGTCCATGTCAAAGGCAACTTTAAATTTATCCATTCTTATGCTTATGATTTATCTAATCCTCGCAAGAAGATAATTTAAGATCTTATTAGTATGTTCATAGGTTTAAAACCTGATAGGCCATAGATTCTCTTTAATCCTTTGTTATAACCCGCTACGAGAATGGGTATTGCATACCGAAATGGAGGCCCACTAAAAATTTATTTCGCACAACTAAATATAATGTTAAAAATTTACTCACATTTTAATCAACCAACTTTAAGTTTTATCTTGCATAAGCATCTGGATAATAAAAGATACGAAAGAGGTAAATAAGATCACAACAACAAATGTACGAGGACAAAAACCCAGTAATGGGGAAAACCTCGAGCCAATGAAATAATCTCATTAACCTTGGTAAATACTTACAGAGAAGACTAATGACTTACACTCCTAACTGCACTTAATCACACCTTCATGCTTTTTCGACAAATTTTTGCAAGCCAGAGACTCCTATCGATGGATAATATCAACATCGTAATGTTATGACACGTGTCAATAATGTTGTACAAAACTTTATCTCCAAGCTTTGAATATTGCATATGATATGGACCCAAAAAGAGAACCTTAAATACCATACAACTTCTTATTGGAAGAAATACCTAAAGTGTGTAAAACGTTTATTTTTTGAAAATGAGTTCTTGATTAAAATCAACTAGGATTTGAAAACGGTTTCACTATTTTTCATGAATGTGTTCTTATCTCCTTGAAAGGAAAAAGAAAAGAATACACACTAGAAGACCCTCTTGGTATTTTTTCTCCTGAAAAGATATGTGAGATGTATTTTCAAATGAAGAGAATTGATGCTTTAAATAAAGAAAACCACACAAATGGGTTTCTCACTTTCCAAGACAAGCCAAAGTACATATCTCTTACACAAAGCATGTGTGAGAGAGTGGTTGATGACTACTAAGTCTAATCATCCGCCAAAAGGTTCTTTTCACAAAAATATCTATAAGATATTCAAAAATATGTATAAGAGATTCACGAATCTGTAAGCATCGTTGGAAGTGTCTCTACTGCGAAAATAACTATCGCTCGAGCTAACTTGTCGCAATGTAAGTCGCGTACTTATTAAAAAAAAATTGATAGATCCTTTCAAATAACTTGGTGGATAGTGAGGGAAGTATCATTGTATCAAGCATCTCGCTGCGGCGACGATTCAACTATAAGATGCTCGCACTAATTTTTATAGTTTTTACCAATGGGAACTTGTTCCAATTTCGTTTCAGCGATGAAAGTTGTCACTGCTGTAAAATTGCTCAGCTTCACTCATTTTTTCTTATTTTTAAGTATCTCAAACAATTATAATACAAGCAATATAAAAATAGAAAAGCCTCAATATTTACATACACAAATTTGTTTTACGAAGACGTTTTGAAAAAGGTTTGTAAAAACACGTGACGTGTGTGGGGGAATTCTCCAAATAACCATTCATCCAATAATACGATATATATATATATATATATATATATAATGCCGAGGATAATCAAGAGTCGGCTTCAAGATCTTAACTGTTGATGAAGCTTTTTAGAGACCTAAATAAGGAACCCAAAGTATTTTTGAAAACTAAAATAAGGCAACTACTTATGAGGGAACAAATAAGTACATGGATACTCTTACAACCCCGTTTGTCTATTTCTTTACAAAATACAATATCCAAACATTACTAGAAATAATAATGGAATCCCTATCAACTATGACACAAAGCCCGACGAAAGCCAGAACATGATACAAATCACAAATGCTTACAACCCAAAAATGACAAGATACTTCTTCAAAGTAATCGGAGCAAGATGTTTTGAAACACTATCAAACACCATAAACCACCAATGTGTGAAGAAATCCATAATATGCAAGAGTTAGTCATAGGAGATATAAATATGAATTTTATACTAACTAGCATATGAAACATCATTCAAGGCTCCCCTGTATATGAAACGTCACCCTTTTTATAAAAAACTTCTCCCCCTTTGTGTCAAGGAACTAGACAAAGAAAAGAAATCCAAGAAAAGAGAATCATTAAAGCGTAAGGAGCACATGTTGTTAATAAAATAGAGTAAAGTAGAATAATCTATAAGGAGATGTTGTTATTCACAATTTATGATATGTAATACATATTGAAAAAAAACTCCAAAATCTTTATTTTGATAAGGAAAATTATAATTTAAAGTTTCTTACGTACCAAATGGCATGAGATATATGACTAGAATTTCATAACCAAAAAAATATTATCTCAAAGGATAATAAAATGATATGGTTTATCAACCAAGAACACAAGATTGTCTCTCACGTGAAAAACAAAAACAAGGAACACAATTGAAAGAGTAAACAAAGTTTAGGTTCAATTAAGAATAACAATTTAAGAACAAATCAATGAAAGCTTCGATAATAGTGAGAATTTCCAACACATTTAGAGATATTTTCAACTAACACTTTTCTCTTCCTTAATGAGAGATTTAGTTAAAACCTTTAGTTTCACTTCCTCGATGTTACTCAATTTTGTATGGATATATATCTTTGAAACATCACATTATTCAAAATGTTTTTGTATGTGGAATCTTTCACACATTCATTACTAAAATGGGTTACCATTTCCAACTTTCAATGGTAGCATAATCCAATAAAAGTTATAGCCCTAACGACATCATCTCTCAGATTTTCATATACCATATAGCTTTTTAACTCCTTCAAATCATGATAAAATCTCACACATACACATTTGAGGATAACTAACTCTCTTACATAAATATTTGAAGCTTTGAATCTTTTGTAAACGATTGTTTATCTTTGTAATTCCACATAAAGTGGCATAAATACGATGTGTAGTGCGATGTAAAGTGCAATAAATATGATCACGTGTTCCCAACAAGATGGTTCTCAAAGTTTATAAAACATTAAAAGAAAATAGAAACTTCTCTTATAATGCGCAAAACCACGTGTACCACACGAAATCAAAAATATTTAAGAATAACCATTTAATATACAAAGATGTGGTAAGGAGTATATCATCTAATGAGAGTGTTGTAATACCCCTTACTTTTGAGTAATTAATTTTATATTAAAATGCCATGTGGGGTAATTATATAATATAAAGGAAGTTGAAGTAAATATTACTTTGTGTGACTTAAGAGATAATATATACCGAGTTTTGCATATTTATCGTTAAGTGAATGTAAATAGTGTAACATTATATTTTGTGGCATCGTTGTGCTTTAAGCGATGGTTATGACTTATATTCCAATCGGTTTATTATTAAAAAGTTAATATGACGTTGGAACAAGAAATATTGAACGATATCCCGGACGCCAATTTAGAGGGCACGGTTAGTCCGGGAATGGTTGAGATAGTCAAAATAAGTGCCAGTTGTGTTTTTGGGTTTCAGGGTACTTTTGACTAGTTATAACTTAATTATGATGTTACGAGTCATTTTAAGTATGTAGAAGCATTTACTGTTGGACTTAATGTATTTTGGATGCTTTGGGTATTTTATTCCTTCAATAGCATTTAAGCTCATTTGTATTTAACCTAGAAAAAGAGAGTTAGAGAGAAGAGAGAGCTTGAGAGAAAAAAGAGAGAAGACGAGATTTGGTGATTTGGGCTTGGAATCGTTGCAACGAGAAGATAATCCGAGGCTACAATCTTAAGGCAAGTTTCTAACTTGCACAAATATATGATTGAGTGGGAATAATGTGTATTTATAGTTAGTGTTGTTGAGTTTGAATCATTAATGGAATTTGATGATTTTGTTTGTTAAACCCTAAATTATAGGATCTATACTTGTTTTAAATGGGCCTTTTCTAGTTAGTTAACCTGGATAAATGATTTGGAGATGTTATGAGTTGATGATGTTGGTATTAGATGGAAGAAAATAAGTTTTGGGTATTTAGGGTTCATATCAACCCGTAGCCCGAACTGGGCATCTCGACCAGGGCGAATCGATTCGCCCTCCCTAGCGAATCGATTCGCTAAAATGGTGGCTATAGGTTTGAGTAACTGAATCGATTCGGGTTTAGATGGTAGGTTATTTTTCTTAGCCGAATCGATTCGCTCAAAAAGCGAATCTATTCGCTTTCAAGGGCGAATCGATTGGAAATCCTGTTATTTTATGGAATTTTTCCAACTTGGTTTCTAGTCCTTTTCTTTTAGATTTTTGTCTCTAGAACCTTCTTATATGAAGTAATAAAGATCATTAGGGTCTTACATAGGCGAACAAATACCTTAGGTTAGTAAGGGGGTCTTCGGGCCTATTTTGAGGATTATTTAGTATGACTTAATGTCTCATTTCATTGAATAAACAAGTCTAGGACTAGGGTAGAGTTGTGTAGTATCATTTTGGACTTTGGGTGGGGCTATTATGAGGGAAATTATACTTGTAGCTTATATCATTATGCACATATGGTTTCCTGAATAATAAATGTACCCTTTAATTGACATATCTGGTGAATATGGCATGCATATACATACTAAAAATCTGTTACTAAAGCCGTTTAATAAAATTAAACTATTTAAGTAACTCCGAACAGTTTTTTGAAGAAACTCTTTTCTTAAAAACCAAAAGTAATTGAACACAAGCTGTGTTTTATAAAAGTATGTACGAGACCTATTCAAGATTTGATCAACATGTTTATAAATCAGTTTAAACAAACTTTAAACCCAACACAACCAAGAATGAGATGAGAAGATGTAGGAAGATTAAGAACATGATTTTTTACCTGGTAAAACCTCACCCAACTGAGGAAACATCCACGACTCCCTCTACGGAGTAAAACAAAAATTCCACTATAAACAAATTTAACAGTTACAAACTATATAACAAACATGCATACAACTCAGACCTATATAAGTTTTGGAATGTACCCACTTGTGTCCTTATAACTTCTCTGCAATTCTGATTGTTGATGTTGTTCTCCCAGTTTGTTAACTTCCAATTTGTTCAATCTCTTTACGTCGACTCTTTTTCTCAAGATCTTATTACCAACACTTTTTGTGTGGTAGAGTGAAAGTGTTTGTGGAGGTTCTCTCTAACACATGCATGCACACACACACACTTACTATGTACAAACAGTCCTAACAAATTACATATAAGACAATATGCTGTGATTTTTCTTTTTCTCACTTCTCACAAAACTTAACCTTTTTGACCTTTAAAACAATCCCAGAATTCACGGCTATCTTGCTCAGAAGACGTATCAAGATCTTAATCAGTCTCGGGTTTTGAAAAGACTTTTGAGACTAAAAACCACCAAGTGCGATTCCAAACTAGGTCAAAGGTCTTGTTTCAGAGAACTAGAAACAGAAAACATTATTTTTGATTTCAAAGTCAAAAACATTTACAGAAAGAAAATCAACAATATATTTCTCAAGTTGAGAAATAAATAATGCAAACTAAGTGTAATATACCATGAAGAACTCAGATTTGAAATTTCTATATACCAGAAAAATAGATCTAAGAAAATGATTAAGTTGGAAACAAGATCTAAATAATGAAGAGGTTACAGCAACAAACCAACTCTCAAATCACCTCTCAAACACTCAAGGTTGTGTTTGGGAAACAATAGGGGTTTGAAGGTTTATATTTGGTTTGAACTGTTTAGAAGATTTAGGGTTAGGGTTAGGTTTTCTAACTCTTTCTCTCTCTTCTGGTTTCTCTATTTTTCTCTCTTTCCTCTCTTCTCTCTCTACTCTCTTTTTTTCTCTCAAAGGATGAAATGGCAAAAGTCTTCGAAAGATGAGAGGAAGGGTCCTTTTATAGGAGGATGAGAAGGTTCGAGAATGAGAACCAAAATCAAGGGTTCAGATTTAGTCAAGGTAAATTGACTTTAATCCAAGGGTTCACACTATGCGGTGATTAAAATTCTCCTGATTGGTTAAAAATGGATTCACAGGGATTATAAAGGGACGCATGCAAATCGTTGATAAAAAGGATCTAACGGTTGTAAACTGGCGCTGGTTTACACTCTATGAAGAAACACACCTCCCACCAATCAGAAAGCAACAAATGTTTACCAATGAATAGAGATAAACGCGCGTCTGAAAATAATTAAATGTACATCCCGAAGTCTTTGCCGCTTTTGGTTTCTACCCAAGGTATCTTTAAGTCAATAAAACCATCAATGTTAAATTGCAGATTGACCCCAAAAACTTTTAAAAACATGTTTTAATTAATAAAAGCTTATTTTAAAATGTTTATAAAATCCCAAAAAATGTTTAAAAAATAATATTAGGGATTTAAACATACTTCAACATATGTACACACACTTATATGCAATATGACATGTATATAATTCATTCTACTATGTGTGAGTGTTGGTAATGAGGTCTAGATCACTTCAATCAAGAAAGATGAAATAGTAGTGCAATCTCTGAGGTTCTTTGGATTCTAGGTTAGATATAATTTTGTCATATTTTTCAAACTAGATGAACACTTATACAATGTAGACTCAAGTGAGTCAAGAGTATAAGGTGCTTCAATACCCCCCTTTGGAAATATGAGACAAAATCTCCTTTGAGTTATTTAGAACTCGTAGGGAAACAAAAGAAGAAAGGAAACCTATTCCTACCAAAAATCTATGTACCCATATCCTAGAAAGCAAAAGTATATAACTTAACTATTTACAATTGAATACCCTATTACAACTGTTGAGAATAACTGTACAAAGACCTGCAATGAATCACTAAGATCAAGCTGTTTAGCATATGTAAAGAATCATTAGAGACTCAAATTTCTCCCCCATTTTGTCTCAAATGGACAAAGGGAAAAATAAAGAGATCAAAGAGATTAATCAGGACACACCATACCAATAGATTTACGTAAAGAAATAAATTGATTATAATCTATAGATTTGGTAAACATATATGCGAGTTGCAAATCAGTAGGAAGATAATTGATTTCTAATTCCTTAGTTTCAACTAATTCGCGTATAAAGTGATGTATTATTTTTATGTGTTTTGTTCCCGAGTGTTGAACAGGGTTTTTAGAAATATTGATCGCACTTTGATTATCACAATAGAGATTCAATTGGTTTTCTTGAATACCATAATCACTTAGAATTTGTTTAAGCCACAATAATTGAGCACAACAGCTGCCAGCGGCTATGTATTCAAATTCGACTATTGAGGGTGATGTGCAGTTTTGTTTCTTACTACTCCATCCTACCAAGTTATTACCTATATAATAACATGCTCCTGATGTGCTTTTACTAACATCAGTACACCCAACCCAGTCAGCATCAGTGTATCCAATTATAGCGCTTGGTGTGTCATTAGTGTACCAAAGTCCTAGATTGAGAGTGCCTTTTACATATTTAATAATTCGTTTAACAGAATTCAGGTTGCTCTCTTTAGGGTTATTTTGATAATGAGCGCATACACACACAGCATACATAATATCAGGACGCGAGGCAGTAAGGTATAGTAAGGTTCCTATCATACTACAATATAGAGTTGGATCTATGGATTTTCCATTTTCGTCTTTAGACAGTTTTACTGTAGTATTCATAGGTGTTTTAGCATCTTTAGCACTCTTAAGGCCAAATTTCTTTACTATCTCTAAAGCGTACTTAGATTGCGAAACAAATAGTCCTTCTGATTTTTTTTTGACTTGAAGACCTAAGAAAAATTACAACTCCCCCATAAGAGACATTTGAAACTCCTTATGCATTATTTCAGAGAAGGATTTTACTTCTGAGGGAGAAGTTAATCCAAAAATAATATCTTCAACATAAACTTGAGCAATAATAATGTGTTTGTCAAAATGTTTGACAAAAAGGGTTTGATAATTTCCACCTCTTTTGAAACCTTTATCTAAGAGGAAACTGGAAAGACGCTCATACCAAGCTCTAGGTGCTTGTTTAAGGCCATATAAAGCCTTTTTAAGACGAAATACAAGATTTGGATATTGAGGGTCAATGAACCCTTTAGGTTGTTCTACATAGGTCTCTTCAGTCAATATTCCATTAAGGAATGCAGATTTGACATCCATTTGGTAAAGTGTAAAATGCAAGTGGCAAGCTATAGCAAAGAGAAGACGAACAGATTCTAAACGAGTAACAGGAGCAAAAGTCTCGTTAAAATCTGTTCCTTTAATTTGAGAGTATCCTTGAGAAACTAATCTAGCTTTATTTCTAATGATTATCCCACTTTCATCAGACTTATTTTTAAAAATCCAACGTGTGCCAATAACCTTTTTGTGATCAGGCCGAGGTAAAAGATACCAAACATCATGAATGACAAATTAAAGAAGTTCTTCCTGCTTAGCAGAAATCTAGTGAGAGTCATTCAATGCCTCATTGACATTCTTTGGTTCCACTAGGGAAACAAAACATGCATAATGTGCATAATTTCTTAGTTGGGATCTTGTACGCACTGTCTCACTAGGGTTACCAACTACGTTATTTATGGGATGATATTTAGAAACCCAGTTAGGTACTTCAGGTATCTCAATTGGTAATGGATCATCTATTTGAGGAGAGTCATTTTCTAAAATGTTTGTACGCTCTTCCACAATAGTTGATTCACCAGTCTTGTTCTCTACAATAGTGTCACTCACAATTATATTAATGGATTCCATCAAGGTTTTAGTGTGAAGATTATACACTCGATAGGCTCTACTGTTAGGCGAGTATCCTAGAAATATAGCTTTATCTCACCGACTCTCAAATTTGTACAAGTGTTCCCTATCTTTGCATACATAACAAGTACTACCAAAAGTTCTAATGTACTTAAGATTAGGCTTTTTCTTGTACCAAAGTTCGTAAGGGGTCTATTTGGAGATCTTTCTAAGATAGACCCTATTTATAATGTGAGACGCAGTACGAATAGATTCTACCCAAAAGTATTTAGGCAAATTCTTGGCATGTAACAAAACACGTGCCATCTCTTAAAGGGTATGATTCTTTCTCTCTGCGATTCCATTTTGTTGCGGAGTCTTAGGAGCATTAAACTCATGTTTGTAACCATTATAGTCACAATACTCTATTATACCAGTGTATTTGAATTCTCCACCTCTATCACTACGTATTCTATTTACTTGAGTGTCCTTTTCATTTTTAATTCGAAGAAGTATTTTTAAAAAGGTTTGAAAAGTGTCAGACTTTTGTTTTAAAAAGGCTACCCAAGTAAATCTGGTGAACTCATCAGCCATAACTAAAATATAACTGTGTCCACAGAGACTAACAGTTTGGGAGGGACCCATTAGGTCCATATGGATGAGCTCCAAAGGATTAGAGGTAAGAACTTCATTAACTTTCTTATGAGGTGCCTTGACAATTTTACCTTCCTGACAGGAACCACAGACAATGTTAGGAATGGGTTTGATTTTGGGAACTCCTCTAACTATTTCTTGAGAGGTCTGTCTACTAAGATTATCGTAATTTATATGACCCATTTTGTTATGCCATATCACGTTGTCATCCATTCTGGCAACATTACAGATTTCAGAATTGTTCATGACAGTATAGCAATTGTCAGGAGTCCTGAATCCTGTAATTATGCATTCACCTTTTTCATTTAAAATTTTGAAATTGTTCTTTGAAAAGGTAACAATATGATTTGAGTCACAGAATTGCGAGATATTAAGTAGATTGGACTTAAGACCTTTAAGTAGAAGAACATTTTTGAGAACGGGAAGTCCATCTTCTTGGAGAGTTCCTTTGCCTATGATTTGAGATGATACTCCATCACCAAAAATAACTTTTCCACCAGCAATGCTGGCTTTGTTCAAAAGTTTTGTGTCATCCCCAGTCATGTGCTTAGAACATCCAGAGTCTAAATACCAACCAGATGATGTGTGCTCAGCTTTTAAAGCAGTAATAACTATATTACACTTCATCTGAGGTAATAGATCATCTTTTCTAACCAAAATTGCTCTAGTTTTCATTTTGCGCTTATTAGCTCTCAATTGATAAAATTTGCGAACATTCGATTTTTGTTGAAAAATGTTTTGCGCATGATTTTGAGTTTTATGAAAAACATGAGCATTTGGTTTAGGAAAGTGCTTAGGAATCCTTCTAGGAAATGTTCTTTTAGGTTTGGTATTTCTCCTTCTATAATTAGAGTTTTTGTCTGGTTGTCTAGGAAGTACATAATTGTTGCGGCTCCTCCTATAATAGTTAAAGTTCTGATAGGTAGGAGGATTCCAGACAGGTTTAACTAGTCTCCTAGCATAGCAACTATCAAAAGAGTGACTATATATATCACAGTAAGAGCAATAAAGATTGCTCAAGGTTGGGGTCTCCTTAGGAAAGTCTCTAAACAAAAGTTTTGAGAAGTTTTGAGGTTGAAGTCTATTCCTAGGTATGACAGTCTTGAATGTAGACTCACTCTTCCTAATATAGGGGCAGACATATTTAGCTTTAGGTGAAATTTCATGCTTAGAGAAACTTGATTCCCCAATGTTAAAATTTTGATGTTTTGAATCAAATTCAATTTTTAGAGAATGAAAGTCTGGGCAGGTTTCAATAGGTCTTTTACCTCCTGACACAAACTTGATAGGTTCAGAAGATTTTGTTTGTGTCTTCAAATTGTGGCAAAACCCTATTCCAGTTCGATCATCAGAATTGGTTTTAGATTCAGCAACAAATTCATCAAAACAGTTTGAATTATTTTCAAATTTTGTAAATTTTTTGAAAACAGTTGCTGTCTTTTCTTTAGTTTGTTCCAATTCTAACAATGTCCCTTCGTACTTTTTCTCCAGAGATTCATTTGTTTCAGTCAAATCTTTTAGTTTTTGATCAAACATTTTGATTTCACTTTCATGAGTTAAACATTGGGTAGTATAATCTTCAGCATTCAGTTTGACCATTAGGCTTAGATCTTTTAACTTCTTAGTGAGATCTTTCACAATCTTTTCTAGTCTAGTGCTTTTCTTGAGAGTTTTAGCATAGAGTGTGTGAATATCTCGGAGGTCTTCATTGTCCGAGTCACTAAGTGTAGTGTGTGAAGTGACCCCTAGGGCTTCATTCTTTGAACTCACACACCCATTGACATCGCCATTATCGCTTTCCCTTTTACTCACACACCCCGAGGAAGAGATAGCAATATTCTCAGTAATCAAAGCATCTAAACCAGTAATAGCATTATTCGAAGCATCAGAAGTAAAATTACTAGATTCATCCTCACTAACAAACACATGCATATCATCATTATAGATAACTTGGCAAAAAAAGACATGCAAGGGTCAAAAGCATCAGATGACTCAGGTTCCTCAGACATAATTAAAGAGTTATACTGTTGAATGAGAATTTGAGTTTTAGCAGCCTTAACTCTAGTGTCACCTTCATGAGCAGTAACCAAGGTGTCCTAAGCTTCCTTAGAAGTGGTACAAGATGATATTCTTTTGAACTCATGTTCATTTATGGACATAGATATGGCATTATTTCCTTTGTTATTATTTCGAGAAACTTGTTTCTCTTCTTGTGTGAACTCACTTAATACTTTCTTAACCCTCTCATTACTTCCTTCAGTGGCTGGTTTTGTGGGAAAACTGTAACCATTTTCAACAATGTCCCAGACATCATCTCCCAGAGTTCCTTGAATGAAAGCAATCGTCCTTACTTTACAGTAAGCAAAATTGGCTCCATCAAAGATAGGAGGTCTGGCCAAGTTACCAAATCTTTCATTTTTCTCGTCCATATTTGATTTTCAGAAAATAATTTCAAAAACACTGGATCTCTTTAAAAGAAGTTTGCCAAGCTGTGATACCAATTGAAAATCTGTTACTAAACCCGTTTAATAAAATTAAACTATTTAAGTAACTCCGAACAGTTTTTTGAACAAACTCTTTTCGTAAAAACCAAAACTAATTGAACACAAGTTGTGTCTTATAAAAGTATGTACTAGATCTATTCAAGATTTGATCAACAGGTTTATAAATCAGTTTAAAAAAACTTTAAACCCAGCATAACCAAGAATGAGATGAGAAGATGTAGGAAGACTAAGAACAAGATTTTTACGTGGTAAAACCTCACCCAACTGAGGAAACATCCACGACTCCCTCTACGGAGTAAAACAAAAATTCCACTATAAATAAATTTAACAGTTACAAACTATATAACAAACATGCATACAACTCAGACCTATATAAGTCTAGGAATGTACCGTCTTGTGTCCTTATAACTTCTCTGCAATTCTAATTGTTAATGTTGTTCTCCCAGTTTGTTAACTTCCTATTTGTTCAAGGTCTTTACGTCGACTCTTTTTCTCAAGATCTTATTACCAACACTTTTTGTGTGGTAGAGTGAAAGTGTTTGTGGAGGTGCTCTCTAACACATGCATGCACACACACACACTTACTATGTACAAACAGTCCTAAAAAATTACATATAAGACTATATGCTGTGATTTTTCTTTCTCTCACTTTTCACAAAACTTAACCTTTTTGATCTTTAAAACAATCCCAGAATCCACGACTATCTTGCTCAGAAGATGTATCAAGATCGTAATCAGTCTCGGGTTTTGAAAAGATTTTTGAGACTGAAAACCACCAAGTGCGATTCCAAACCAGGTCAAAGGTCTTGTTTCAAGAGAACAAGAAACAAAAAACATTATTGTTGATTTCAAAGTTAAAAACATTTACAGAAAGCAAATCAACAATATATTTCTCAAGTTGAGAAATAAAAAATGCAAACTAAGTGTAATATACCATGAAGAATTCAGATCTGAAATTTCTATATACCAGAAAAAGAGATCTAAGAAAATGATTAAGTTGGAAACAAGATCTAAAGAACGAAGAGGTTACAGCAATAAACCAACTCTCAAATCACCTCTCAAACACTCAAGGTTGTGTTTGCGAAACAATAGGGGTTTGAAGGTTTATATTTGGTTTGAACTGTTTAGATGATTTAGGGTTAGGGTTAGGTTTTCTAACGCTTTCTATCTCTTCTGGTTTCTCTCTTTCTCTCTCTTTTCTCTCTTCTCTCTCTACTCCCTTTTTTTCTCTAGAAGGACGAAATGGAAAAAGTCTTCGAAGGCTGAGAGGAAGGGTCCTTTTATAGGAGGATGAAAAGGTTCGAGAATGAGAACCAAAATCAAGGGTTCAGATTTAGTGAAGGTAAATTGACTTTAATCCAAGGGTTCACGCTATGCGGTGATTAAAATTGTCCTGATTGGTCAAAAAGGGGTTCGCAGGGATTGTAAAGGGACGCATGCAGATCGTTGATAAAAAGGATCTAACGGTTGTAAACAGGCGCTGGTTTACACTCTATGAAGAAACACACCTCCCACCAATCAGAAAGTAACAAATGTTTGCCAATGAATAGAAATAAAACGCGCATCTGAAAATAATTTAATGTACACCCTGAAGTCTCTGCCGCTTTTGGTTTCTATCCAAGGTATCTTTAAGTCAATAAAACCATCATTGTTAAATTGCAGATTGACGCCAAAAACTTTTAAAAACAAGTTTTAATTAATAAAAGCTTATTTTAAAATGTTTATAAAATCCCAAAGAATGTTTAAAAAATAATATTAGGGATTTAAACATACGTCAACATATGTACACACACTTATATGCAATATGACATGTATATGATTCATTATACTATGTGTGAGTGTTGGTAATGTGGTCTAGATCACTTCAATCAAGAAAGATGAAATAGTAGTGCAATCTCTGAGGTTCTTTGGATTCTAGGTTAGATATAATTTTTTCATAATTTCCAAACTAGATGAACACTTATACAATGTAGACTCAAGTGAGTCAAGAGTATAAGGTGCTTCACATACCTCTATAAATTCTATCATAAGGGAAGTTACTCGAATGAGGTAAATCCCCTGGCTAGTGATGCAGGGAGAATATAGTCCTCAGCCAAAAGATCGGTGGTTACATTGTGTGATTGTTTTATTCGAAGTGAAGTAATTTTGAATATGGTTATGACTCACTATCGAAGGAATATGGATGCTTCCCACGCGCTGTGATTTAGGGTACCCAGGTGATCTTAATTATAGGCCCTGGAAGATGATAGCCTTTAGGGGCGCATCCAGTCGGGTGACTCCCGGAAGGATGGTCTTATAACCGTTATATTATGATTGTAATTGTTCTCACGGTATGGCATTTCATATGTATGCGTTAATGAATCTATAAATCAATGTAATACCCCGTATTTTTAAGCAATATTAATTTGAGGATTTATTAAATTTAATGTGAGTTATTAATTTAAAATAAATCCGGAAATTAATCACTTTATAATTATTAACGTGCTGTGAGTTAGTAATTATGGGAAACTTGTTGTTGAATATTACTAATGAGTAAAGTAATATAATTTTGGTTCTATTAGTTAGAAAAGTGTACCCGGGGGTTTTGTTTGGTCCTCGGGGCGTTTTTAGGCTTAATTAGTACCCCGGGAGGGAATTTGGGACATTTTACATTTTTGGGTAATTAAACCCACCAAATTTCAAGGGTTATATCAGATGTATAAGGTTACCTTCTAGGGTTAAAACAACTCAAAACTTTAGAACGGCCATAGGAGAGGGAAGGGGGAATCTTTCCAAGCAATCCAAGACCAAAAAGTCACCCGATTGCACCGCCACCACCACCAACGCATAGATCGCGTGACGGGGAACACAACCACACCGAAATCATCCGCAAATCAGAATCCTGAAAATCCCAGGCAAGTATTTATCTTGCTTATTTTCATTAATGCATCATTCATGTTAGCCTAGGGTCATTAGGATGAGTTTTATAGAAGAAAACCCATGTTGGAGATAGGAAAACCGCATGTAGTTATGATTTGATTGAAAATCTGGAAACCCCTTCATATGTAGAGGTTTAACCATGAATTTATGATGCATTAGAAGTAGAATTTCTGGTAAAAGACTGATTAGAACCATGTTAAAGATATTTCTAGGGTTCTTGAGATTTACATGAATTTTGCCCTGTTAATCCATGGTTATTAATGGAAATTTGCATGCTTTACGTAGGAGATGTATGATATGTGGTTATACACTTAGTAGTAAAAAAATTTGGGCGATTGGGAATTAAAAATCTGGATTTGGATGAGGTTGTGTGTTAGAACCCGTAACTGGTTAACTGCAGAATTCGACATACCTATTTGATCGATCGATCGAGCCAAGAGCTTCGATCGATCGAAGGTTCGATCGATCGAGCCCCTGCCCTCGATTGATCGACCCCTCCTGGCAGACTTAAAATTTCCCCTTTTAAAATCATTAAATTGATTCTAAATGAAGAATACTTCATAGACATCCTTATTAAAATATTTTGGGAGATAGAGATGACCAGTAGGATTTATTAATGATTAAGGGACCTTTAATGTAAGGCGAAAATTGTATTTTTGGGGTGTTTATATAATGGACAATGGAATTTTGTATTAAATGGAGAGATACGTAAAATGGTTACGATGGAAAATAGATGAATACGTACTGAATTTTTCACTTGGGAGGATAAAGTCCATGAGTGTTACGTAGCAAGTTGAAATAGTCCCTCAAATTAAAGTTAGCGACAAACAGTTATACGTGATAACTAATAATGGGAAAATAAGAATAAATGTCATGATTATGGGTTATGGGATGAACCTAAATTGATATGATAAAAGTAGTATATTTATATGACTGTGTGTATGCATATATTATATACATGTGAAAATCATGCCCGCGCTACTTGCTATCCCTGAGGTTACCGCGCTGGGACAGTCTTATCTCGATGGGACCTTTATGGGGGATATTGACTCGTACCCTAGAAGATAGATATCCTTGGTACAGGCAATCTGATCGATGGTCAGACGGTCCTAAGAGACATGAAGGTATGTACTGACCTCTTACAGACTTGGAATCTATGCTTTGCCTCAATATTGTTTGTGTATGTGTTAATACAGTGCAAAAGTGATTCCGAACTTGTATTTCCCTTAGTACGAGAGATAGGGGGATTGGATAGAAGAGTATGCCCGCACCATAATTTTTATGTGGGGTGATGTTAGAATATATTGAAGTTGCAAGGTTATATGATCTTAGTTTAATTCGTAGAATACACACACGCAATCTAATTTTAATATTAGTTATAAAGAGTTATTCTTCAATTTTGATTTAAATGTAGTTTGACAAGTTAGCAAGAACAAATTCCAATTATATTCATTTTATCCTAAGCATGAATCTAGGTGAGTTAATAAAATGAAATGCGAAAATCCCAACCACAACACGCCTATGTACGAGGAAAACCCAAATGGGAAAAACCTCGGACGGCTGGGCCTAGACAAAATCCACTACAACAATAGGTTTTACAAGAGACTCAAAAGACTTACAGACATTGACTCACTGATGACTCGCTTATGCCGTCCTTGACCTCTGAAGTTGTAGTCCGCGAAGTTCCAATGCGTTGCTCAACACTCCTCGTGTTGCGGTATCCACCGAAGCCCAAAACCACCGTCTCCTCAAAGCTTGGATGCAGAGATCCACCGCAAACTTGCTTCTTGAATGTGAATGTGAATGAAGGGTTTTTTTTTGAAAAGATGATAAAAATGTTGGAGTTGATTTTTATCAAAAAGATGGAAGTTGTGGAAAAGGTTCTCAATTGAATAATGAACTTCCTTGAGATATAAAACTGATTTTCTTCCATATGAAAATAACTGAAAAAGTAGTGGGCAAAAACAGTTATAGGAAAAAATTGCTCAAAAATAAGTTTAAAAAATCAGACCTGGCAAAAACTCGTTCGAACGAGTTCGTTCGAACGACTTCTCGTTCGAACGAGATATCTAACGGCGTGCCAATATAGAATGATAGAGGTCGTTAGAAACCTCATTCGAACGAGGTCGTTCAAATGACCTTTCTAATGAACTTCTAACGAGGGACCAGTGTAGGCTGGCTAAAGTCGTTAGATCCAGGTCGTTCGAACGACCTGGATTAAACTTCGAACGAGATTCTAAAATTTGCCCAAAATTGTTAAAATTTATTTCAAGGATTTTTCAATATTATTTTTGCTTATTTACGAACATTTTCTTATATGAAAAATTCTTGATTAGTCAAAATACTCCAACACATTAAATTTAATTTTGGTCATATACCTTTGTGGGATAGATAGCATGGCATGAATATTGATAACGCATGAACTTTGGATGCGATGCTTGAATCTTTGCGTTGAATGTAGCTTGATGCAGTATGACCCAAAAATGTTTTGTCCAACGGAATATAGACAATATAATAAATGACTCGATTGGAAATTTGTCCTTACAAATCTCCACCTTTGGCTATTCCGGGACAAAACAGAATAATAAAAAATAAATAAAAGACAAAAATTGCTAAGCCAGCCGTCAAGCCGTTTCTAAGGCCCATCCCAAAAACCCAAAAAAAAAAGACAGACACAAGGACAAGACTGACGAGCTGCAAGGGAGTAGGAGATGTATCCTACACACATGAAAAAACAAATTCATAAACGCATGGGGAAATAAAGAGTAAATTATATGTAAGACAATGTGATAGCATATGTTGTGAATGGTGCATGAATGTCTCAATATTCAATGTTAAGAGTTTAACTCCCCCTAAATTAGGCATATGGTCAATCATTAAAATCAATTAAGAAATTCAATTATAATTACTTTCAATTATTATTAAATTCAATGAATATTAACTACAATTAATTTACCCAAGTTTATCCAACTCCCCCTAAATATGTAGTCCTTTTAATGAAAGTTTCTCCCCCGTTTTTCCCGGAAAAGACAAAGGGATTAGGGGCCTGCAATATAAAAGAGAATAGACAACATAGCAGGAAATAGAAATAATGAAGAATAATAATGACATACTAAGAATGCATTAAGTAAGGGGAAATGGGAAATAGTTAAGGTTCATACAATGAAATAACTAAAGTAAATGAATCCAATACAAGAGAGTAATAAATCACTCTGCCTCACAAACAAAAATAAACAGGAAATGAGCCAAGCACATCAGGAGGCAGGATCATCGGTAGGAGTGTCATCGGGAAGAGAGCTGGTGCCAGAAGAGCCTGCCCCGCGGCGCATCTCCAGACGGCGGATGGCATCAAGGTGCTCTAAAAGGAGAGAGTCCCGATGAGCCTGGGCTTCATCTCGACGCGCTTGTGCTTCGTCCCGGGCGGCATCTCGACGGGCTTGGGCCGCGCGCTCCTGCTGCATAGACAGTATAAGCTCCTGCATAAGCGCCCGGTCCTGACGACGATCCTCCTGAAACAGTTCAACCTGTGAACGGACAAACATAAAATCCTCCGACGCGATGGGGGCGGGAAGATGGGAAGGTGAGGGGCGATGGACAGAGCGGGAGGGGGAGGGACGACTAGGGGCGGGGTGAGAGGAAGCAGCGGAGTGGGAAGAGGAGGAGGGGGTGAGGGGTGGAGTATCTGGTGGCAAATGACCACGAGAGCGGCTAATGGAGGACATGTCAACGGTTTGGTATTTAGTGGTGGGGATATCGGTGGAGACACGGGGGCAACCGACGGTAAGACAAAAATGAGTGATAATGGCCGCAAATGGGAGGGCTTGTCGAGTGGGGCTGGAGGGAAGGATCCTAACGGATCGAATCACACTAAAAAGATAGGAAGGGAGGTCAATGTGAGCCCGAATGCTTATAGCAAACATAAGGTCCACGTGTTGTTTAGTGATTTGAGTGGTGTTGGCACGAGGGAGAAGATAAGCACAGACAATCCAATTAAGGACCATAAAGTCGGGATGTAAGTGTTTATGGAAAATAGTATCAGAGCCGGACGGGAGGAACCGAAAAATAGTGTTAAAGACAAGAGTGGGATCGGGACATGTATCGGATGTCCAAGGAAATGAGGGATTAGTGACCCGAGGGAGGGGAAGGAGTTGATCGATCGAGTCGGGAGAGACTATAATCTCTCGACCACGCACCCTAGTGTAAAGGTGAGTATCCCTGTGGTTCAGGCCAAAATAAAATTCCCGAACAAGGTCGGGAAAAACGACATCCGTGAGGGAGAAGAGAGGGTCCCACCCTAAATCGTAAATCCACGAATGCACAGTTGTGCCGTGGAGAGAGTGGAGATTAATAACTTTCTCCCGAACAATGGAACGGGTAGCGAACCCTTGAGTGTGATAAAGGGTATGTTTGGCAAGGGTTCGCCAACGCAGTTTAAGGTCGGGAATGGCAGGGGATTCCTCATCAGAGGATGAGGTGCGTTCCTCGGGGGAATCGCTTATGCGCCGTTGGCGGCGGTTACGGGCCATGAAAAATTATAGAAACTAGAACCTACCCGAACAAAGTCCAATCAAACCACCGATTACACCAAGAAACGAACAACCAATCAGCAAAATTCCCATACTCCTTTAGAAATAAAAAATAAAGGAAAAATAAATAAAATTTGATTAAAATAAATTCCATTATTAGTAACTGAATTTGCATTTGAAGAAAAAAAGACAATATTCATGGGAGATATTTTAATCAGGGGCAACATATACAAATACACAAGAAAGACAGCCCCAAAAAAAATATGGGATATACACACATGCATATATAGACATGTTGGGAAAAAATTGAGAATCGATTTCTGAAAATAGGCCCCAACAGCAGAAATATATATATAAATATATATATATATATATATATATATATATATATATATATATAGATAGATAGATATATATAGATATGGATAGATATATATATATATATATGATATGTGTGTGTATATCAATAGTGAGATATATAGGAGAGATTTCAGAAGAAATCGAAATATAGATTATAGAATAGGTATATAATATATATACATGTGTGTGTATATCAATAGTGAGATATATAGGAGAGATTTCAGAATAAATCGAAATATAGATTATAGAATAGGTATATAATATATATATATATATATATATATATATAAGTATATATATATCGTAAGAGAGTAAAAGAGAAAGAAAAAAAAATACCTGGAATGGAAGATGAAGTAGCAGCACAAATCGGGGAGGAGTGAATGGGTGAAGGTTGGAGGAAGGATGAAATAAGGGAAAGAGAGTTGGAAGAGGGAAAAATCGTGGGAGAGAGAGAGAGACAAGGAGAGGGGAAAGTGGAAGAGAGGAGTAAGAGAAATCTGGGAAAGAGGGGAAATGGGGGTATGGGGAATCGTGGGTTGAAAAAATGGGAGAGGTGGCAGGTTTTTGGGAAGAGTATCTGACCGTTTTAACTGCTGGTTGTTCGAATGAGTGATGTCGTTCAAACGAGAATTTCGAACGACGAGACAGTTTCACCTTGTGAGAAAACTGGTTAAAAGTTCGTTTGAATGAACTTTGTCGTTCGAACGATATTTCGAACGACGAGATAGATTCAACTCGTGAGAGAACTCGTTAGAAGGTGGTTCGAATGAACTTTCTCATTCGAACGATATATCGAACGACAAGACAGATTGGGGCTGATGGATTTCGTTAGAAATCTCGTTCAAACGAGAATTTCTAACGAAAAGTAAATTTTTTTTAAATAAAAATAGCATAAAATATAGTGAAAAATACCATAATAACAGGAATTGGGATGGCCAGAACAATGCCAAAATGAGATTGTATTAATCCTAGATCGAGGCAACATATCCAAATAGTGGGAGCGAGAATGTAGGGGTGTGAACAATACGCATGAAAGTTTTTAGCCACAACATTGTACAAGTGCGTAATGCCAAAAAATATATATGTGCAATATTCACTCAGATTAGCCTTGTGTCAAAAATGAAATATTATTGAACACTTAACCACGAATGCAATAAGCATACAAAATAGATGATTCTCTCGCCAATAAAGTCACAATGAGAAAGCAATAAATTGATGAAATGTGCATGCCCGTTGATCTTCAACTTATATCTCCCATGAGTAACAATAGATTGAGATGTACCTTTTTGGAGAATCAATCAAGCCTATTATTTTGGCCTTGGCATCATATATATCATTTTCAATGCTTCTATTTTAGCCACACAACTGAGAATGCAAATGGTGGCTTTTCACGCAAAAACTTTGATGTTTTCCGCAGCCCGATTCCATTGCTTGAAACGAAAACCAACCAGAAGAAGATAATCATATTGTTTCAATCCGGGCAACAGATGATCATGCACAATTTCGATTGCTTATAAGGGATGTGACAGGATTGAGAAGACAACACCAAATCTCACTTTGCAAGAACAATTTGAACAAGATATTCATAATATTCCGTGTACGGTGTGTGCAAAAGGCAAAGATGTGAGGAAATCACAAAATTATATATCATAAAAGAGCATTATTGTGCACAAGATAAACAATGTATGGATTAACTATTCATCGAAAGCCACGTGAACATGGAAAAAGATAGGGATTTGAATACATCGACCACAAAGCCATATGGACAAAAATTTTGATAGATTTTCTAACCATTCCCATTTTCCTTGAAAATAAAGAAAAAATATTTTTGTGATTTTGAATAAATTATAAACAAAAGAAATCTAGTTCAGAGGCATAAAAATATACAAGAGAAGCAACCTAAACTAGATAAACGACTACGATCTCAATCAATGGAGAAAACCCCAATTGATTTCCTAAGGTTTTCAAACCTAAGGGAATCTAGAGGTTTAGTAAAGATATCCGCCAATTGTTGATCGGTAGGAACGAAGCTTAGAGAAACAATTTTCTCTTCAACCAAGTCACGGATGAAATGTTCACGGATCTTAATATGCTTGGTTCTAGAATGTTGAACGGGATTACGGGAAATATGAATTGCACTAGTATTATCACAATATATGGTCATAGTGCCTTGGGAAATACCGTAATCTTCCAACATTTGTTTCATCCAAATGAGTTGAGTGCAATAACTCCCGGAGGCAATGTATTCGGCCTCCGCCGTGGACAAGGAAATATAACTTTGTTTCTTGCTCATCCATGAGACAAGTGCACTTCCAAAATAGAAACAACCGCCAGAAGTACTTTTACATCCATCAACATCTCCAGCCTAATCGGTGTCTGAATATGCTGATAGACAATCATTGGTGTCAAAAGAGTACCAAATGCCAAAAGAAAGGGTCCCACTAACATATTTGATGATACGTTTAATAGCAAGTAAATGAGACTCTTTTGGTGCGGCTTGATAACGAGCACAAACTCCTACGCTAAATGAAATATCTGGACGACTCGCAGTTAGGTAAAGTAAAATACCTATCATACTTCTAAAAAGTGTATGCTCTACATCCTTTCCGTCGGTATCTTTACTAAGTTTAATAGAGGAGCTCATAGGAGTACGAGCATGTTTCGCGAATTCGAGTTTAAATTTCTTAACGAGGTCTTTAGCATACTTAGTTTGGGACAAAAATATCCCGCTTTTGAGTTGACGAACTTGAAGATCTAGAAAGAAGGTAAGTTCACCTACCATACTCATCTCAAATTCATTGTGCATTTCTTTTGAAAAATGGTGAGTATGTTTATCACACGTAGACCCAAACACTATGTCGTCAACATAAACTTGAGCAATAAGGATACCTTTTTCATCACGCCAAACAAAAAGTGTCATATCTACTCCCCCTCTCAAAAATCCAGGAGAAAGGATATAAGAGGTGAGTCTTTCATACCAAGCACGGGGAGCTTGTTTTAAGCCATATAAAGCTTTCTTTAGAAAGAAGACATGAGTAGGATGTTTTGGGTCCTCAAACCCTTTTGGTTGTTCAACGTATACTTCCTCTTGAATAATACCATTTAAAAAGGCACTTTTGACATCCATTTGATATAATTTAAATTGAAGGTGACATGCTATGGCGAGTAAAAGAGGAACCGATTCTAACCTAGCAACAGTAGCAAAAATTTCTTCAAAGTCAACACCTTCTATTTGGGTATATCCTTGAGCAACAAATCTAGCTTTATTTTGAACAATGACACCATTTTCATCCATTTTATTTTTAAAAATCCATTTAGTGCCAATGACATTGGTATTAGAAGGCGTAGGGACTAATTCCCAAACATCATTTTTCTTAAATTGAAACAGTTCTTCTTGCATAGCATTAATCCAATGTTCATCTTTTAATGCTTCTTTATAGTTTTTGGGTTCAATTGTAGAAGTATAGCATAGATAGGTAACTTCATTTTCTAATTGTGCCCTAGTCTTTACACCTACCTTGGGATCTCCTATAATTTGTGTAGTGTCATGATTTTTACGCACCCAAGGAGTAACCTCCTTTTTCTCGGTAGTTGGGACAACCAAATCATTTAGAGAATCAATACTTTCAACACTTGACACAACATCACACTCACAAGACAAATCTTCCTCATTATTAATTTGTGTGGCCGGAGCATCATCTTTTATGACAACATTTATGGATTCCATTACTTTAGAGTTGCTTGAGTTGAAAACTCTAAATGCTCTACTATTTTGAAGAATATCTAGGGTAAATACCTTCATCACTCCTTGAGTCAAATTTCCCTAGAAGTTATCTATCTCTAAGAATATAGCATGGACTTCTAAACACTCTAAAATAGGACAAATTGGGTTTCTTACCCGTCCCCAATTCATAAGGAGTTTTATTAGTGTTAGGACGCAAATAAACTCTATTTACTGTGTGACATGCAGTGTTAACCGCTTCGGCCCAAAACCTACGAGCCACATTTCTTCCAAGGAGCATAGATCTTGCCATTTCTTGGATCGTTTGATTTTTACGTTCAACTATACCATTTTGTTGAGGGGTTCGAACGGCCGAGAATTCATGTTTTATTCCTATTTCATCACAGAAGGCATTCACACCGGATTCCACGAATTCGGTTCCATTATCACTCCTAAAGCGGTTTATAGTAACACCGTGAAGATTTTGAAGAGCTCTACATTTAACAGTAAGAAAGTCAACTGTTTCAGATTTTTCTCTCAAAAAGCCTACAATAGAGTATCTAGAGAAATCATCCACCATAACCAAGATGTATCTTTTTCCTCCTATGCTCTCGGTACGAGTCGGACCCATAAGGTCCATGTGTATCAATTCTAAGACACGAGATGTTGTTATCGAGTTTAACTTTTTATGAGGACTTTTAATTTGTTTACCAAATTGACATGGTCCGTAAATGGTGGACGTTGGCTTTCCTAGTGGCGGTAAGCCTCGAACAAGCTCTTTTCTCACAAGTCTGTCAAGATCTCTAAAGTTAACATGACCTAATCTTTGATGCTAAAGATCGGTAGAAGAGGTTTTTACATTATTGCAGACTAAAGAAGATTTTGGAATGATTCCATAGCATTTGTCACTAGTTCTAACACCATGTAAAATCGATTCACCTGACTGATCATAAATGATGCACTCCGATTGACTAAATTTCACATCAAGATTATCATCACATAGTTGTCTAATACTTATCAAATTAGCCTTTAGACCATCAACATAAAGAACATTTTCAAGTTTAGGGAATCCTGAGATTTCAATAGAGCCTCTACCAATGATTTGGGACTTGCTACCATCCCCAAAAGTTGCTTTACCATCTTTATGGTTTTCGAGAGTGGTAAATAGAGATTTATCGCCAGTCATATGTCTAGAACAACCACTATCAAAATACCATTGAGAGGTATTTTGTGCCTTTAGTGCAACGTGAGCGACAAAAGCTTTCTTGGTTTGATTTTTCTTAACCCAAGTTTGAGTAGTTTTCTTCCCTAGATTGTCTCTAGTCTTATAATTGGAGTTATTTCCTTGGACTTTAGAAAACCTAAGAAACTCTTCCATTATACTTTTAGAAGTATTGACTAGATATTCGACTCGGCTCTTAAGATTAGCTAAGGAGTTATAGGGTTGTCTTGAATTTGTGAATTGAGGGTTCTTTCCAAGTTTGTAGCAAAAATCTTTAAGATGACCTTGTTTGTGACAATATGAGCATACATAGGGTTGTTTTGGGCCGACTTTTAAAGGTTGCTTAGAGATATTAACTTTAGGAACTTTAGATTTTGTAACAAACTTAGCAACAGGTTCAGTTTTGACTTTTGAAGAATTTCCTTCTTCATACCCTATAGCCTTTCTCTCTTGGTAACCTTTCTCCTTATATCCTAAAACAGGACCTAGAAATAATTTTCCCATTCTTCCTGAATTGTCCTCGAGTGTGACTTTAACTTCACGAGAGGACTCGAGATCTTTTTCAAGTTGGGCTATTTTATCTTCTAGAGATGTTCTAATTTCTAGAGACTCATTAAGATCTTTGTTAGCACTTTCTAAGGAGATAATCGAGTTGCATTTTTCTTTACCAATCACGATAAGCTTTTTAGAAAGAGATATTTTAATTGACTCGAGTTGACTAACTAAAGCCTCCTTCTCCTTCAGACCTTTCAACTCTTTTTCTAAAGTTATGACTTTCAAGGTTAATCTTTTGTTGACTTTTTGAATGCGAAGATATTCATTATAGAGTTCGGAATAAGCAGATTGTAGTTCACTCTCATCTATATCACTATCACTCTCTTTTTCATCACTACTCATAGAATGAGTAGAAACAACCTCTAGATTTTGTTCAGAATTGTCAACATTATGGTAGGACTCACACGAATTACTGGCAAGGCTCTCCATAAAGGCAGTGAAGTTATGTCTAGACGGGTTAGAGTCATCAGAGTCTTCAGACTCATTATCACTGTCACTTAGAGTAGCATTGTAAACTGCTTTTTCTTTGCCTTGTCTTTTAAGTTTTGTGGGGCACTCGAAAGCTCTATGACCACGTCCCTCACATTCAAAGCATCTCTATGAATCATCCTTCTTAAAGTTGTCTTTATAGAACTTCTTTGAATCCTGATTAGTGAATTTTTTATTTCCTCCTTTGTTTTTATTCTCAAATTTAGGTTTTTCAAATTTAGAGTTTTGTTTTTTAAACTTGACAAATTTTTTAAATTTTTTAGTGAATAAGGCTATATCATCATAATCAAAGTCAGACTCATCAGCATCAGACACATCGACTTTCTTAATTTTTAAAGCAACTCCTTTATCTTTCCCTTTGTTATCTTTAGGAAACATATCAAGTTCATAAGTTTGCAAATGACCAACAAGTTCTTCAAGTTTTAAAGTATTTAGGTTTCCTAAAGAAGTAAGAACAGTGACTTTAGGAATGAATCTCTTAGGAAGACATCTAAGAATTTTCTTAACAACACGATTTTCAGGTATTTTTTCACCTAAGTTAAAGCAAGAGTTAACTATGTCAGATAAATGAGCATAAAACTCATCAAAAGTTTCAGTTTCTTTCATGGTGATCGTTTCAAATTGTGTAGTTAAATTTTGAAGATTTGATGCTTTAACAACACTAGTTCCCTCATGAGTAACTTGGAGAATGTTCCAAGATTCCTTTGACATTTCGCACGTCATTATACGACGAAATTCATCGGGAAACACGGCACCAAATAAGGAATTTAATCCTTTAGAGTTAAAGTTACACCATTTTAAATCTTCCTCACTCCATTGTTCAACAGGAGTCAAAATACGTTCATCATTAACAATCATAGTAGGAGGGGACCATCCTCTCTCAACAGTGACCCAAACACGTTCATCAATAGATTTAAGAGCGGATCTCATACGTGCTTTCCAATAGGTATAATTTGTTCCATCAAACAAAGGTAGTCTATTCGACGAAAACTATCCATATAACCTCCAGGATTCATCTAAATAACTTTTAGAAACAAGCTCTGATACTAATTTAAAGTTGCAAGGTTATATGATCTTAGTTTAATTCGTAGAATACACACACGCAATCCAATTTTAATATTAGTTATAAAGAGTTATTCTTCAATTTTGATTTAAATGCAGTTTGACAAGTTAGAAAGAACAAATTCCAATTATATTCATTTTATCCTAAGCATGCATCTAGGTGAGTTAATAAAATGAAGTGCGAAAATCCCAACCACAACACGCCGATGTACGAGGAAAACCCAAATGGGAAAAACCTCCGACGGCTGGGCCTAGACAAAATCCACTACAACAATAGGTTTTACAAGAGACTCAAAAGACTTACAGACATTGACTCACTCATGACTCGCTTATGCCATCCTTGACCTCTGAAGTTGTAGTCCGCGAAGTTCCAACGCGTTGCTCAACACTCCTCGTGTTGCGGTATCCACCGAAGCCCAAAACCACCGTCTCCTCAAAGCTTGAATGCAGAGATCCACCGCAAACTTGCTTCTTGAATGTGAATGTGAATGAAGGGGTTTTGTTTGAAAAGATGATAAAAATGTTGGAGTTGATTTTTATCAAAAAGATGGAAGTTGTCGAAAAGGTTCTCAATTGAATAATGAACTTCCTTGAGATATAAAACTGATTTTCGTCCATATGAAAATAACTGAAAAAGTAGTGGGCAAAAACAGTTATAGGAAAAAAATGCTCAAAAATAAGTTTAAAAAATCAGACCTCGCAAAAACTCGTTCGAACGAGTTCGTTCAAACGACTTCTCGTTCGAACGAGATATCTAACGGCCTGCCAGTATAGAATGATAGAGGTCGTTAGAAACCTCGTTCGAATGAGGTTGTTCGAACGACCTTTCTAACGAACTTCTAACGAGGGACCAATATAGGCTGGCTAATGTCGTTAGATCCAGGTCGTTCGAACAACCTGGATTAAACTTCGAACGAGATTCTAAAATTTGCCCAAAATTGTTCAAATTTATTTCAAGGATTTTTCAATATTATTTTTGCTTATTTACGAACATTTTCTTATATGAAAAATTCTTGATTAGTCAAAATACTCCAACACATTAAATTGTATTTTGGTCATATACCTTTGTGGGATAGATAGCATGGCATGAATATTGATAACGCATGAACTTTGGATGCGATGCTTGAATCTTTGCGTTGAATGTAGCTTGAAGCAGTATGACCCAAAAATGTTTTGTCCAACGGAATATAGCCAATATAACAAATGACTCGATTGGAAATTTGTCCTTACATATATATATATATATATTATGCGAGTATTTAATATATATATGAATTTCTGAAATTTGGAACTACCTACGGTGCTATGGTAGGCAAGAAATGAATAATGACTTCAAATTGGAAATACTTGTTTTGAAAAGTATAATGGGACACCGGAAACTTTATTAATCAATAAAGTTAAAATGAGAGCTTTGTTACTGAATAAAATTTTCCTCTTAAACAATTATATTGTTCAGTTTTAAATCTTACGAGTAACCTAAGATAAGTTAAACCGTTGGGAAGATTAGTGCGATAGGTGTGCACATTAGAAGAGAGGTGAGAAATTCTCAAGAGAGTGCCGCACTAATATGTTGTTGCATTGGCCTGTAAACATTTTAAACACTTGCAAAACAATTTTTAAATCATTTACACTATCGGGCTCTGACACGTTTCTATTTTCCTTTCTCTCTTGTATATATATGTATATATTTCAGGTGCCCAGCCACAGGGGCATCTTACATTGGATCCTTTGGAAGGAACGCGCTGCAACTTAGGTGGGAGTTGCAGGCCTCTTGCTTAGACGACTTCATTTATTTGATTCCACTCTTAGTTTATTTATTCAGTTGGGCATGTGTCGCCCGTCTCCATTATCCATTTGTTTTATTGGACATTGTGATTCATTTATTTCTAGTATTGTCACTTTGGGATTTATTACTGTCTAGAAGTTTTACTTTAAGTTTTAATGTTGGGATTTAGTTGTTGAATGTTTAATTTATTTGGATTATATGTTCCATAATAATTGTGGTGTGATTGTTTAATATTGTATTGTTGTAAATGTGTTAATCTTGGTTTATAAAATAAAATTTGGAAAGTAATGTCTAAAAATGTTTTTGACACTTAGCTTAATTAATTAGGGTGTTTAAATTGGAAAAGTTATTTTTACGACAGTGATGCTAAGAATGAACCAACTGTTCACCTTGATTTTAATTTAATAAAGGAGTGATCGCCCGGTATTTAATTAGGTGGGGTGTCACAGGTGGTATCAGAGCATCAGGTTCTAGTGACCTTAGGATCTGTACGGCTTATTTCGCTTTCAGCTTAACATTTTTGCTATAGAGCCCTATTTTAGGGTTGTTGTATTCTTGCTTTTACGTTTATGTCTTCAGCTCTTTGATATTTGATAATAACTGTAGACTAATAAATTTCTTCTCCGAGACGTGCATCGAAGGCTAGGCGTGCCCAAGCCGAGCAGCCAGCATCTCCGGCACAGGGTACAATGAATGCTAATGAGGTAGCCGCTATTGTTGCTCAGGCAGTGAATGCCACGTTAGCGGTAGTACAACATGCTCCACCCCATATTCAGGCAGTGGCCCCAGTACATGTACAGCTTCCATCTGTATGGGAGTGGGTTAGGGATGCCTTTCAGAAGGTGCATCCCCCTGAGTTCTCGGGTAGTTCAGATATTGTCATCGTCAGCCAATGGAAGAAAGATATCCAGCGGCATCTTCATATGTATGAGTGCACAGATGTGAAGAAACAGTTGTTGGCTTCCTTTAAACTGGTGGGGTCTGCTCTGCAGTGGTGGGAATCTACCACCACATTGGAGGAGAGGGATATGATCTCGATTCAGTCGTTTTGGGGGTGATTTGACCTCAAGTACTTTCCACCCGTCGTGCAGACTGAGATGAGGCAAAAATTACTGAACTTGAAACAGGAGAATTCTACCGTTGCTGAGTATGAGGAGGAGTTCAAGAGACTTCTCACCATAGTGCCAGATGAGCACCCACCGAGGGTAAGAAGATAATGCTCTTTGTGAACGGGTTAGCTTGGAGGATGATGTACTCAATGCTTCTTTACTACATTTCCAGGATCACCGCTTCCATCTGCAGGGAAGTAAGAGAGCAGGAGAGTCCGGCCAGCAGGGCAGGATCGTGGGTAGTAGCGCTAGTGGAGCACCGACATGTCAAGGACAGACTCGTCAGCATGAGCAGAGTTCCCATCAGGGGGACCCTACTAAGCGATTTTGTTCAGGTGATTCCAGACAGGGATATGGGGGTTATAGGCAGGGCTAGCCTAATCAGCAGGTTCAGCAAGGCCAACACCGACAGCAGCAGGGTCAGCAGTAGGGCCAACCGGGCCAACAACTTTTTAATCAGGGCCAGTGGCGGGGTGGTAACGGCCAGCAGGGCCGGGGTCAGCAGGGCCATAGAGGAGGTAACTTCAGAGGCCGATGTTTCGGGTGCGGCAAGAATGGACATAGGCGCCAGGATTGTCCAGAGGGAGAGAGGGCCCCACAACAACAGGGTGCCCGTAATGAGTCACAGAGGCCAATTTTTCCAGCTGCCCTCCCCACACCAGCCCAGGTACCAGCCATACCAGTCGTTCCAACAGCTCCAGTGCAGCAGGGGAAGGTACAGGATGGACGTGTCTATAACGTCCACGAGGCAGCAGCTCCATAGGCACCACCCGCAATTGAGGGTATGTTTCCTATCCATGGTACTATGGGTCGAGTTTTGTTTGATACTGGGGTGACGCATTGTTTTATAGCTACGCATTTTGCGAAGGCCTTAGGGTTGTTAGCCATAGCAGAGAGCACTGTGACGTGTGTAGACTCACCACTGGGGAGTGGATCGCTAATTTTCTTTATATGCCGGGGATTGGGGGTAGAGATTGGTAGCTTGGTATTACTTGCAGATATGTTAGTCTTAGATATGCATGAGCACGATGTTATTATCAGTATGGATTGGCTTGCATCTTACAGAGCCATGATTGATTATTTCGGTGGGAGTATTGTCTTTTGCCATTCCGGGGCAAGAGATGTTTGTAGTGGTGATGCCTCTCCCAGAGGGGGGCTCGACCGCTCATTTATATTACATAGAGTAGGATACCTCTAAGGAGGTTGTGATTCCCTTAGACTCCATTTCAGTTGTTCATGAGTATTCCGATGTATTTCAGGAGATACTAGGCCTACCCCCCAGTCATGAGATAGACTTTGTCATAGATTTATTATTAAATACTAGACCGATAGCACGTGCTCCATACCGTATGGCTCCGGTAGAGATGCGAGAGTTAGGAGATCAGATAGAGCAGCTGTTAGGTCAGGGCTTCATTCGCAAGAGTACCTCACCTTGGGGCGCTCAAGTCTTGTTTGTGAAAAAGAGAGATGATTCAATGAGGCTATGTGTGGACTACCGGGAGTTGAACAAGGTAACGATACGGAATAAGTATCCATTGCCTCGAATCGATGATCTGTTCGAGCATTTGAGGGGAGCAACTTTCTTTTCGAAGATAGATCTGAGGTCGGGGTACCATCAGCTACGTATTAGGGAGCAGGATGTTTCAAAGACAGCCTTCTTAACGAGATATTGGTCCTATGAGTTCAGGGTCATGCCGTTTGGCCTCACAAATGCTCCAACCGTGTTCATGGACTTAATGAACCTAGTGTTCAGAGAGTTCCTGGATCAGTTTATCATCGTCTTCATAGATGACATTTTGATATATTCACACTCCGAGGATGAGCATGCCGAGCTCTTGAGACAGGTTCTTCAGACTCTACGAGAGCATCAATTGTATGCTATGTACGAGAAGTGCGGATTTTGGTTGCGAGAAGTACAGTTCTTGGAGCATGTTGTTTCTGAGCAGGGGATAGAAGTTGACCCGAGTAAAGTGTCAGTGGTGAGGGAGTGGGGACAACCCACGACACCGACGGAAGTGCGTAGTTTCTTGGGGTTAGTCGGATACTACAGGAGATTCATTCGGGGATTCTCCAAACTAGCGGGTCCATTGACGAACTTGACTCGCAAAGGGGTACCATATGTTTGGGATGATGCTTGTCAATTGGCTTTCAACGAGCTGAAAGACAAGCTTACTTCAGAACCAGTTCTTGCTTTACCTAAGTCGGGTGTGGAATACCTAGTTTACACCGATGCCTCTTTACGGGTACTTGGGGGAGTACTTCAGCAGGAGGAGAAGGCTATAGCTTTTTCCTATCGCAAGCTTAAGCCGCATGAGAAGAATTACCCCACCGATGACCTGGAGTTAGCAGCGGTCATTTTTGCATTGAGGATATGGAGATACTACTTATTTGGGGAGAAATTCTGCTTGTTCACAGACCATAAGTCACTGCAGTACCTGTTCACTCAGCGAGAGCTGAATATGCGTCAGCGCAGATGGTTAGAGTTTGTGAAGGACTATCACTTCGACATACAGTACCATCCGGGGATGGATAACGTAGTTGCTGATGAGTTGAGCCGTAGACCGGTAGACGATGTAGCGGACGTCTGGAAAGCAAAGTGGAAGGAGTTAGGCCACCAGGACGCAGTAGCCCGTTCCTTCATATCTGTTATGACAGTGACACCCGAGATTGTTATAAGGGTGAAATAGGCACAGACCACAGACCCGTTTTTCCAGGAGCAGATTGTACGACTTTTAGCTGAGGGTGCTGAGTCCTATTATGTTAGTTCTGATGGGGGTTTGAGGTTTAATGGGAGATTGGTGGTTCCAGAAGGAGCATAATTACGTCATGTAGTGATGACCCAGTCTCACGGGTCCCGATTTGTGATACATCCTGGAGGAGATAAGATGTACCAGGATATGAGGCGGCAATACTGGTGGAGTGGGATAAAGAAGGACATTGTTGAGTTCGTGTCCAAGTGTTCTATCTGCCAGCTAGTAAAGGTGGACCATCAGAAATCATCAGGGTTGCTTCAGCCATTGGAAATACTCGCGTGGAAGTGGGAAAGTATTTCCATGGACTTTATTACAGGGTTGCCAACATCACAACGGGGCCACGACTCTATCTGGTTGATTGTAGACCGATTGACCAAGGTGGCTCATTTTCTGTCGGTGCGGACAGACTATACCACGGGTTTGTATGCTCAGTTATTCATTGCTGAGATTGTCAGATTACATGGGGTGCCCCTTAATATTGTGTCAGATAGAGACAAGATTTTTGTATCACGTTTCTGGGAGAGCTTTCAGGAGGCTATGGGTACTGAGTTGAAGTTGAGTTCAGCTTATCACCCACAGATAGATGGACAGACATAGCGTACTAATCAGATGTTGGAGGATATGCTACGCATGTGTGTTCTGGATTTTGGTGGAGGTTGGGAGCCACACCTTCCACTGGTAGAGTTTGCTTATAATAACGGTTATCAGTTCACGATTGGCATGGCTCCATTCGAGGCTTTGTACGACATGCCTTGTCGTTCCCCAACATGTTGGCTCGAGGTGGGGGATAACAAGTTGCTAGGACCAGAGGTAATTTAGGAAACCACCGCGAGAATTGAGATGATCAGGAGTCGCATTCGAGTAGCCCAGGACAGGCAGAAAAGCTACGCCGATGCAAAAAGGTTCTTTCGGGAGTTTAATGTGGGGGACCAAGTGTTACTACGTGTATCTCCTATGAAAGGAGTGATGAGGTTCGAGAAGAAAGGGAAATTGGCCCTGAGGTACGTGGGACCATTTCCCATTATCGAGAGGATTGGGCCGGTAGCATACAGATTGTGACTGCCAGAGCATTTACATCGCATTCACGATGTATTCCACATCTCGACGTTGAGACGATATCTTCGGGATGATATGGCCCATACTCACATCGCGATAGATAAGATATAATTACAGCCTGACAGATCTTACGAGGAGAGATCGGTGGCTATCCTAGACCATAGCGAGAGGAGATTGGGTTCGAAGGTAGTTCCATTTATACGGGTCCAGTGGGAGCATCATAATGTGGAGGAATTCACTTGGGAGCGTGAGGCAGATATGCGCGAGAGATATCCAAATTTATTCTTACCAGGTATGCCTTATTTTCCGATTTTCGGGATGAAATTCCCTTATTAGGGGGGAAGTATGTAATACCCCGTATTTTTATGCAATATTAATTTGGGGATTTATTAAATTTAATGTGAGTTATTAATTTAAAATAAATCCGAAAATTAATCACTTTATAATTATTAACGTGATGTGAGTTAGGAATTATGGGAAACTTGTTCTCGAATATTAATAATGAGTAAAGTAATATAATTTTGGTTCTATTAAATGTCAAGAGTGAATAAAATGATAATTGTATAAAATTTGAGTCGGGACGCGCCCGTGTTGAGTCGGGACTAAATATTGATGAATAAAAGTGAATAAATTATAAGTCACCCATATGGTCATTTCGAGTGCGTCAAAGTGTCCGAAAGGGTCGAGATAGTCAGAAAAGTGTACCCGGGGGTTTAGTTTGGACCTTGGAGAGTTTTTAGGCTTAATTAGTACCCCGGGAGGGCATTTTGGATATTTTACATTTTTGGATAATTAAACCCACGAAATCTCAAGGGTTATATCAGATGTCTGAGGTTACCTTCTAGGGTAAAAACAACTCAAAACTTTAGAACGGCCATAGGAGAGGGAAGGAGGAAACTTTCCAATCAATCTAAGGCCAAAAAGTCACCCGGTGGCACCGCCACCACCACTAACGCGTAGATCACGCGATGGGGAACGCAATCACACCAAAATCATCCGCAAATCAGAATTCTGAGAATCCCAGGAAAGTATTTATTTTTCTTATTTTCGTTAATGCATCATTCATGTTAGCCTAGGGTGATAAGGATGAGTTTTATAGAAGAAAACCCATGTTGGAGATAGGCAAGCCGGATGTAGTTATGATTTGATTGAAAATCTGGAAACCCCTTCATATGTAGAGGCTTAACCACGAATTTATGATGCATTACAAGGAGAATTTCTGGGAAAAGACTGATTAGAACCATGTTAAAGAGATTTCTAGGGTTCTTGAGATTTACATGAATTTTGGCCTGTTAATCCATGGTTATTAATGGAAATTTGCATGCTTTACGTAGGAGATGTATGATATGGGTTTATACACTTAGTAGTACAAATTTTTGGGCGATTGGGAATGAAAAATCTTGATTTGGATGAGGTTGTGTGTTAAAACTCTGAACTGGTTAACTGCAGAATTCGCCATACCTGTTTGATCGATCCATCGAGCCAAGAACTTCGATTGATCGATGGTTCGATCGATTGAGCCCCTGCCCTCGATCGATCGACCCCTCCTAGAAGACTTAAAATTTCCCTTTTAAAATCGTTGAATTGATTCTAAATGAAGAATACTCCTTAGACATCCTTATTAAAATATTTTGGGAGATAGAGATGACCAGTAGGATTTATTAATGATTAAAAGACCTTTAATGTAAGGCAAAAATTGTATTTTTGGGGTGTTTATATATAAGGGACAATGGAATTTTGAATTAAAGGGAGAGATACGTAAAATCGTTACGATGGAAAATAGATGAATACCTACTGAATTTTTCACTTGGGAGGATAGAGTCCATGAGTGTTACGTAGAAAGTTGAAATAATCCCTCAAATTAAAGTTAGGGATGAACCGTTATACGTGATAACTAATAATGGGAAAATAAGAATAAATATCGTGATTATGGGTTATGGGATGAACCTAAATTGATATGATAAAAGTAGTATATTTACATGACTGTGTGTATGCATATATTATATACATGTGAAAATCATGCCCGCGCTACTTGCTATCCCTGAGGTTACCACGCTAGGACAGTCTTATCTCGATGGAACCTTTATGGGGGATATTGACTCGTACCCTAGAAGATAGATATCCTTGGTACAGGCTATCTGATCGATGGTCAGACGGTCCTAAGAGACATGAGGGTATGTGATGACCTCTTAGAGACTTGGAATCTATGCTTCGCCTCAATATTTTTTGTGTATGTGTTAATACAGTTGGATAGTGATTCTGTAATTGTATTTCCCTTAGTACGAGAGATACGGGATTGGATAGCAGAGTATGCACGCACCATAATTTTTATGTGGGTTGTTGTTAGAATATATATATATATATATATATATATATATATATATTATGCGAGTGTTTAATTTATATATGAATTTCTAAAATTTGGAACTACCTACGGTGCTATGGTATCTAAGAAATGAATAATTACTTCAAATTTGAAATACTTGTTTTGAATAGTATAATGGGACACTGGAAACTTTATTAATCAATAAAGTTAAAATGATAGCTTTCTTATTGAATGAAATTTTCCTCTTAAACAATTATATTGTTAAGTTTTAAATCTTACGAGTAACCTAAGATAAGTTAAACCGTTGGGAAGATTAGTGCGATAGGTGTGCACATTAGAAGAGAGGTGAGAAATTCTCAAGAGAGTGCTGCACTAATATTTTATGGCATTGGCCTATAAACATTTTAAATACTTGCTAAACAATTTTTAAATCATTTACACTATCGGGCTCTGACCTGTTTCTATTTTCATTTCTCTCTTGTATCTATATGTATATATTTCAGGTGCCCAGCCACCGGGGCGTCTTACATAGGATCCTTTGGAAGGAACGCACTGCAGCTGAGGTGGGAGTTGCAGGCCTCTTGCTTAGACGACTTCCTTTTTTTTATTCCACTCTTAGTTTATTTATTCAGTTGGGTATGTGTCGCCCGTTTCCATTATCCATTTGTTTTATTGGACATTGTGATTCATTTATTTCTAGTATTGTCACTTTGGGATTTATTACTGTCTGGATGTTTTACTTTAAGTTTTAATGTTGGGATTTAGTTGTTGAATGTTTAATTTATTTGGATTATATGTTCCAGGATAATTGTGGTGTGATTCTTTAATATTGTATTGTTGTAAATATTTAAATCTTGGTTTATAAAATAAAATTTGGAAAGTAATGTCTAGAAATGATTTTGACACTTAGCTTAATTAATTAGGGTGTTTAAATTGGAAAAGTTATTTTTACGACAGTGATGCTAAGAATGAACCAACTGTTCACCTTGATTTTAATTTAATAAAGGAGTGATCGCCCAATATTTAATTAGGCGGGGTGTCACAATCAACTTTATGGTAAATGACCTCGATGATAAATGGACTTGTGAAGATATATTTTATGAAGTTGCAATTTAAGCATGTTAAATGGAATTAAGTTATTTCTCTTAATTAGATGGGTAAACTTATAATGATCTAGTATGGTGATAGGATGTGCATTTAGATGAGAGGTGAGGATGATTCTTATACTGAAGAGCGAACTTAACCTGTTTATGATGTTTAGCATTCATAACTGTTATGCATTTTATTCACACGTATATCATATCAAACTGGGCCCTGATCCGTTTATATTTCCCCTTCTTGTGTGGTTCTTATGTATGCTTAGGTTCTCCGCCGCATGGGCGCCCGCTTTGAGCCTTCCTTCCTAGTGTCAAGGCTCTACGACATTTTTGTGGATGTTGTAGGATTTTTGTATTAGGTGCATCAATCTCTTTTGAATATTCTAGATATGATTTTTCCTGTATATTCGGGTGTGTTGCTCAAGTTTTGTATTTGTATATACTGTCATACTTGGCGTAATATTTTGTATTTAGTCTATTAACCGACAGCTTATTCGGTTATGTTTTCTAGAATGGTTGTTAAACTATTACATGTCTTTATATATATCCACCTTCTGCCACAATTCGGATTGTCAAAATTGTTTTTATTAGACTTGTAAAATTATATGACATCCGTTTTTAAAAATATTTGCTGGTTGTCTCGTACTATTATTATGCGAAAGTGATGCTAAGAATGGGCCATTTATGATTCCTGTTGTTATTGGAGTAGCGGGCTGGCCACCTCTTATTTTAATAAGCGGGGTGTCACAGGTGTAAATGATTTTATTTAACAAATATTTTTATGGTAAAGAATACAAGCAACTCTTAGAACAAACAACATGGCATAAGATAGAAAATGCAATGAAGCAAAGAACCACAAATCCTAAACATATTATCAAATCATTCAATCAACGATGAAAATACCTACTGATGACCTAATATACTCAAACTTATTCCAATAAAGAGGTTTGGATAAAATATCCTCTAATTGAAGTTCAGTAGAAAAATATTTTAAAGACATGACTTTTTTTCTACATAATCTCTAATAAAATGATGTCCAATGTCTATATGCTTTGTTTTAGAATGTTATATGGGATTTTTAAATATATTAATAGCACTAATATTGCCACATTAATAATCCTCCAATATTGACCATTACTATATTCCTCCAACATTTGTTTCATCCAAAGGATTTGAGCAGAACAACTCTCCCTAGCAATATACTCTGCTTCGACGATGGAAAGTGAAACACAATTTTGTTTTCTTGGCGTTCTAAGATGAAACCATCCACCTGATGCACTCCTTCTCCCATCAATACTTAACCAACCGGCATTCGAACAAGGTAACACAAAATTATTAGTATTCATAGGATACCAAACACCAAATCCCGTGGTCCCACAAACATACCTGATAATGAGTTTAGCGATTTTTAAGTGGGACTCCTTAGTCCATGATTGGTAGCAAGTAGAAACTACTACAATAAAGGATATGTCGGGATGAATAGATGTGAGGTATAACAAGCTACCTATCATACTACGATAAAGCGCCTCGTCAAATTTATCCCATCGATATCCTTTCCAAGCTTAACAGAAGCGTCCATGGGGGTCCGTTTAGGCTTGGAAGAGTCGAGGTCAAATTTATTTGCATATTTCCATTGCGAAATAAAAATTCCACTATCCATTTATCTCACTTGGAGACCAATAAATATAGTGAATTCCCTAACCATGCTCATCTTAAATTGTTTTTGCATTATCGAGGAAAAATCTCGAGCATGATCTTCATTTTTTGAGCCAAAAATAATATTGTGATGACCCGTTTCTGGGGATCAATGGCAAAAAAAAAATTTATACTTTGATTTCAATTAAGAAAGTCCTCATTTTAAAAAAAAAAATCTTGCTTCTAAATTTTTTGGTCATAAAATTCATTGAATCTAACTAATGAAATGGTTTTCGACTTATAAAATTTATAAAAACATTAAGAATAAAGAGTTTTGCAAATTTATAGAGTAAATAACATTTTAAGAAAGTCCACGTCATTTTGGCTTATTAGAAATCGAATGTAAAACACTTCCAAATAGTTACAACCAAACAAAAGTTCCATTTAAGTTAGACATTTAAAGAAAATTGTAAACAGAGCTCCATTAGCATGTAAATCCTTCCTTATCTCTTGCAATTTCCTTGCCTTTATCTTTCCCTGAAGTACCTAGGTGGGTTGTTAAATGGTGGGGTATGAGCATGCGCCCAATAGGAGAAATATAATTAGAGTAATACTTACAAAGAATATCTATACTTATAAATTACATTTTAGAAATTTTGAAATCATCCTTCATTTGATTAAGTGTTCTCATGAAAAACTCAATGTTACATGCAATTAATTATTTTACCATATAACCCGAGCGATGATCCTATTTACATTTAATCCTTATTATAATACCACCCGCATCACGTTAATCCGCTCATTAACATAGTTTCACAATTTTCAAGTTGCTTCATAAACCTTTTGTTATATTGATGGGCGTCAGGCTCAAAGTCATCTTTTCACTTGAATAATCGAGGTACTAATCCATAAGTGTTATACGACCTTTCACCGACTCCCACCATGTCGGAATATGCTATTGATCAGTGATTTTGGGTCTCAGCATTAAGCTGCACCCTAGGGCTCCGTGGCCTCCTTAGAGTGTTTTTATAAGGAAAATGGTGCTCGAAATTATTTTTATAAAAGAATAAGGATGCGTGTTTTAAATGTTTTACACTTCGTTTTATTTTGATAAGCTCGAATTTTTTTTTGACTTATTTGGATCTCTTTTGGAAGAAACGTTTTAAAGAAAAAGTCAAAAAGTCAAACACGCACGTATGTCGTTCAAACGATAGCTCAGCTCGTTCGAGCGAGATGACCATGTCACGCGAACTTTGTGTCAATCTCCTTCGAGATACATAATTTTTGAGGCAGCGCTTAATTCTTATTTATAGCGTATTTGCATTACAATTTCGTAAGTGTGCATTCTGGAAAAAAAAGTTTACGATCAAGAAACCTGTTTGCACATGTTTTCTGGGGTTTACAAAGCTTAAACACATCCCTAGAGTTTGTAAAGATCCGGGATATCATTATTATATGTTTATGTGATCTTTCTTCACCAAGAAGGTTTGTTCTATACTTGAACATCTGGGTTTTGTGGTGAAGAAAAGAGAAGGACTTCTTATTCGACATCGTAGACGTATCATAGCCATTCCGTGGACACCGACACATACGTGGACGCGTGTGTTGTGGACGGTTATCGTGGAAGAAGGACTTTCTGCGTGGGCAGTGTGAGAGGAGTGGTTGAAGATTAGAAGAGCATCAAGACCCATGGGAATCGAGTCGTTGAGTGAGTCTTTTGTCTGTTCATTGTAATTCCTCATTCATAGTGATTGTCTGGCTTGGGTCATCCGACGTTTTTCCGTCTTGGGTTTTTCCTCGTACATCCGGCGTTGTGAGAATTATTTACTTCACTTTACTTACTATAATCACTAGATGCATGTTTAGGATTAATCAATATAAAATTGGTTTAAAGTAAAAATTAGTTTTTTTACAACTTGGTTTGGTGCTAATTAAAAGTTGGATAATTTTTGGTAAAAATTGGTTTGATTTGAAACACACTCGTGTAGGCCACTCTTTAAAATTGGTATCAGAGCTAAAAACACTATTTTATTGTGTTTGATCCATGTGTTTGTGTTCCCTTCGATTATTGTGTTTTTACTCTTGATTTGTTTCTTGCTCGATGGATTTTCTAAGCTTTGACAAGTTACATCTCTTGAATTTAAAGTTTGCAAAACGTATTGAAGTTTTGGAGGAAGAAAATTCCCGTTTTAAAATGTAACAACCCTCGATTCTGGGAGGCTCATTTTATACTAATTTTACCGCATAAGGTAATTATATAAAATGTGGGGACTGGAGTAAATATTAATTTAATGAATTGAAAGTTAATATTTACTAGCTTGATGCATATTTACTGTATGTGAAAGTAAATAACATCAGGTTGCATGTCTGTAGTGTCATGTATTTTAAATGGCCTTTTAGTTTAAATGATTTTGGAACTGGAAATAAATTATAAATTTCCGGATGCCAGTTTAGAGGGTGTAGTTAGTTTCGGAAGGTGCGAGACGGTCAAAATAAGTGCCATATTGTATTTTTGTGTTTCGGGCACTTTTACCTGGTTTTAGCTTATATGCGTATTTGCGAGTCATTTTAATGTGGTATTAACCATTTAAGTTGGGAGAATTATATTAAGCCACGATTTTTGGTCTTGCCCCTTATTTCATTCCCTCATTTATGTCTTGAACATAGAGAGAAAGGAGAGAAAGAAAGAGGAAGAGAAATGGAGAAATGAGAGAGAGATTGAAGATGGAGGATTTGGGATTGCTTCTTCTCCAAACAAATCTGAGATATCAACCCTAAGGCAAGTTTTCTACTTGCTAATATGTGATTTAAGATGCATAAATTGTATGATAATTGTGTATTTCCATTTATGGTTTAAATGTAGAATTTGTGGGATTTAAACCCTAGTCTTGATTTATGTTGAAGAAATTGTGGGTTTTGATGGTTAATAATCATGTAGATTAGTTTGGGGTAGATTTTTGTTGTTGGATGTGTATGAAAAGGAAGAGATTTTAAGTTTGGAGGATTTAGGGTTCATAACCCTTCGTAGCCATTTTTGGCAATTTTGCAGGTCCGAATCGATTCGGCCCTTTGGGCGAATCGATTCGCTAAGGAGAAATTGGCAGGTCTGCATAACCCGAATCGATTCGGGATTGAGGCCGAATCGATTCGGTCAATTGCAGAAGGTTGGTTTAGTTGTCCGAACCGATTCGCTTTCTGGGCGAATCGATTCGCTAGTGCGAATCGATTCGTCCCTTGGGCGAATCGATTCGTTTTCCTGCTGTTTTGAGTTAATTTTTATAACTCAATTTTAATCCTTTTCTTTAAATATAGGGACTAGGAACCTTCTTGAATGAAGTAAACTTAGAGTCCTAGAGTGTGAGATGAGTTAGATGTTTACCCTACATTAGGAATGGGTTATGTGGGGATTTTTTCGGGGTTAGGCCTATTAATGATAGGGCATTCTTTTCTTCTAGTTAATTATTATAAAACTAGAAGATGTAGTGTTATGTTCGGGAGACCTTAGGAGCTTAATTAAGCTATACTAGTTTTGATGGTTTATATTACCACCCCAAAAGAATATTGGGAGATTTTAAAAGTTCGATTGAACTATGTTAACCTTGGTGGTTCATAATAACGCCATAAAGGTGAGTTTGGAGAATAAATTGAAAGTTATTTCGTTCCTTCGAAAGATGATAACCTTGGGGTTTTAAAATAACATCCAAAAAGGCTTGGGTGATGATGAAGAGTTATTTACTCCTTTGAGGTTGTAGAGTTGATATAAGCTATCGTATGACTATGGATGGTAAGTTATATTATTTACAAAATAAATAGAAAGGGTTTCGAATAAAATGAAACATATACGTGGGATGGAAATGAAATGGTAATGGTATTGATATTTGTAAATGATAATTTACTTAATCATGAAACCGGTAAATAATGATTTACTTGATTTTGAAATGATAAATAAAATGGTTTAAACACACCTCTCTAAATGACATCATAAGGGAAGTCCGCACGTGAGGTGAAGCCCCCTGGCTAATGAATGCAGGGTGGATATAGTCCTAGGCCATGGGAGCGCTTATTGTTGTATATTTTTCTGCGATGGGTAGGAGATTCCGGGTGTGGTCTTGACTACCCTCGCAGGCTCATGTCCGCTTCCCGACGTCTTGGGATATAGGTGCCCTGGTTGTCTAATGATAGGCCCTGGAAGATGATGGTCATTTAGGGGCGCGCACAGTGGGGAAACCCGGACGGGCGGTCTTAGAACTCGTTATATGTATATAATTATAACAGTTCATAATCAAGTGGGACTTGATGTATTTGATATTCCATATAGAGCATGATGGAGTGCCATAAAGAGCACATATAAATGCCACAAAGAGCATTTGAAAATGATTATTTTCCTAATAAGGAAAGGATTTTTACAAAAGGTAAAATTGAGATAACATCTCCTTAAAGAGCAAAAGATTTTGATTATATATATATACTTCCTGCTAAGGAAAAGATATATGAAATAATTGGCAACTTTGGTGAAGTTTTAGTTTAATGATTCTTATTGTTATTCCTGCTTAGCTTATGTTTTAAATTGTATAGGTTGCTGTTTATTTCTCTTTCTTCATGATTTATCTTACATAATTGTCATACTCTTTATTTATCTGGTAATCATATAGAACCGGGCCCTGACCTGGTTACTTTTCTTGTTGCATATTCATCTTGTCTCTGCTCAGGTACTCCGCCGTAAGGATGCCTGATTTGAATTCCGATTCTGATGTTTTCGACGAGCCGTGATGCATTGCGGGTATTACGGGATACATTTGGTATAGACATTTTCATTTTTATTCTAGTTAAGATCAAGTCTTTTATTCGGGCGAGAGGCCCAAGCTTTTGTAAATGTCTAATGAAATGTAATAAGTAACTTATTGTTCTTGTGTATATTTGGTGTATCAGTTAGTGACCGGTTACCTATTCGGTCTTTTTAGCGTATTCTTGTTGTATTATTTATATATGTCTTGGGGTTTCCCTTATCTTTCAGGAATTGGGTTATTTGTTTTCATTTATTTACTTTCAAATCAAAATTTTTGACAACCCGTTTTCTGAAATATTAGGTGGTTATCCTGGATACTCTATATTTTTGTTATGATGCAGAGAGTGATTCCATCCATGATTCCGTTATATTGGAGTATTGGGCTGGCCACCCCTTATTTTGGTGAGCGGGTTGTCACAGATGGTATCAGAGCATCAGGTTCTAGAGTCCTTAGGAATCTGTGTGGACGCCTTAAGTTTTCAGCGTTGCTCTTGATTTGATGTAAAGCCTTTGGATTAAGATCGTTGATTTCCCTTGTGAGATTTCGTTATTCTATCATGAGGTAGAATCTATAAAATCTTTTTCGTATTCGTGTGAGAATAATAGGTCGATTGAAGAAGGGCGTTATGGGAAGGTTTGTGGAGAACTGTAAGTTGTGGTTTGAGATGAGGACCGCTTTAGAGGCCGTTCCCTTTTTGTAGCACTTTCTTGTCTTGCTATTACGACTGCAAATTTCAGTTAATGTAGCTTCCCAAGTACCGCTAGAAGTAGGAAGTGGTACTAAACTTGAGAATTCACGCGATGTTATATTGAAGGGGAGAAGTGCCCTGTAGTAGAATGGAGGAAAATCCTTCACCCGTAGAAGGAGTGTTGAGGTGGTGAAAATGTGGTCACTATATTCGTGGGTGCCAGAAGTTTGGCCCATAGAGAAGCCCGGTGGATACTTGCAATGGAGAGTTTCTCTGGGATAATTGGGCTGAGGAGAAGGTGGATTCTCGAATGTTCACAAAATGTTCGGTTAAAGACCAATGGCGAATGAGGTGTTGTACGGTTAGGGAGACGAGATCATGCACCATGAAGTGTTAGGCTCCAAAATAGGTGTTGTTAACACTTCTGATGGAGTAAGAATCGTGAAACCCCATCGGTGGACACCCACCTGGGGAAGTTTCATTAAACTGAGGAAGAGGAGGCCAAGAGCGTGTCCTCTTTTACTGAGAAAGTAAAAAGGACTGCATGGGCAATTATTGGCAGCCAGAGTCGGAATAACGGTTATGATGTGGAGTGTAGAACCACTCATTTTAAAATTCGTTGAGTGGAGAGCAAGGGCAAGAGTAAAATGCCTGGTTGGGGAGTTGGTGGAGATAATGTTGGTATGTGTAAGGCTCGAATATGGAGTCTGAGAACCATTAGTATTGACCCGGAGTGCTTGGCAAGTTGTGGAGGGAATTCTACCTTATAGGTGGGTAGTGTATATTCCTTAGGATAAGATTTAGTAGTATTGTGTCTACGATAGACTCGGGTGTGTGTATTGAGTTTGTAGTAGTATTTACGCTATTATAGAAGGGTAATTATATGACTTCCGTGGTATGGAAGTTTTATCTTTTCTTCACTCGTTATGAAGCGAGTGATGATATTTTTAAATGTATATGTGTCATATGTGTTACTTGGTTTGAGTGTTCTGTTGTTTACTTGTATTGTGTGTGGATGCTATGACTTATCTCCACGATCAACAAAGTTAAGTAGTAATGCATAGGAGGGGTTCCTTGTTTGGATTCCGCTTTTGCGGGACGCTCCACGGGTGAACCTTAACGACGTTGGGAGTGGAGAGATGCCATATTTCTTTTCTCTTGTTTCATATATATAATGCTAAGGTAAAGTCTAGAAGTAGAATTTTATTAGTAGAATTGTAAGTTAAATTTACCGATCCTGATCATGTGTTTTAGACCGTCATATCTCGATGACCGACGATGCGAGGTAGTAGTGTAACGGGAGGGTTCCTTGTCTGGATTTCGCTTCGGCGAGACGTCCCACGCATGAACCCGAGCAAATGTCGGAAGTTGAGTAAGGTCTTGGGCACTAGGGATATATTTAGTATTATAGGCTTACGATTTAGGTAGGATATATATAGATAGACCTTAGGATTTTTAGGATGTAAGACCTTGAGGGTAGGTGGCGTTAACTTAGGATGGTTGTTAGGAGTTGACCACGAATAAGTCGTGGGTTAACTCTAAAAAGGGATTGGATCCCTTAGGAGCGAGATTATGGGGTCCCGAGAAGTTTGGTAGGTTCGGTCGAAGGAGATGAGGCATTTCTTAGAGATAATGTTACGTTGGTAACTTCATTTCCGGGGAGTTAATAAGGACGCGTGGATCCTCACTCCTGAGCCATGATTGTAAGCTTGAGAGTGAGTTTCATGAGTAAGCTCTGCCAGGATTGGGGAGTAATAATAATGGAGTATAGACCTATTGTTTATGCGTCTCACAAACTTAAACTTGTGGAAAGTAATATCCTGTGCTTGAAGTAAGATTCATCGTGGTAGTGATCACCTTAAATAGATAAGGAACTACTTCCTGGGCAGGAAATTTGGTCCTTCTCGTAGGCAACAAGTTGTTGCAATATGTTGTGGGAGGAATCGAGTTGGTGCTCGGAGTTCAGAAGAACTAGTGATTGGATATTTTCTCATTCGCTAAGAAAATGCGTTTGGGGTAGGGGACGTGTCGAGTAGAGAACTCGTCAGAGATGATGGTGATGGCATGGAAGGTCAAGTAGAATGAGCTTGAATAGGAAGACTCGGTAGTAAGAGCGTGTCTGTCTGTGATTGACCATTTCACCTACTCGTGTAAAGAGAGTAGTAGTGGAACGAGGTAGGGTATTCATAGACGCCTGCATGGAACTACCGGCATCGAACTGGTCATGATCCCATTTGAGAAAATGGTTAATCGTTTGATCAGACTGTTGCATTCCCGACCATTATGGACGGACTACTTGTAGAAGAGTACACCCCATTCTCGATGGGGAATAGTAAAACCGTGAGAGGTGCCTATTTTAATAGGGTGGACCGAGACTAGATATTCGTGTCGAAGGTTTAGCAAAAGTTTCCGCGAAGTAATGCGAACCATATGGAAATGGCGTATATTCTACCACCCTAAAGTGGATGGATGAAAGGGAGGAAGTTTACTTATGCCGAAAGGCATATTACGAACGTGCGCCTTAGTATACCTAGTAGATGGGAGCAGTAATGGTATGGATGGAGGTTTTCGTGCAACCATTAGGTTTTGGAGTGGTCTTATGGATCAGTTCCTAAGGCATTGGCATTGTGAGTGGCCTAGCGTGGTCGGGTGAGTAATTCGCATACTCGTTGGAGGGAACCAACGGATAATATGTTCCTTAGACTTGGAATGGTCTCGAAACATTTCTTTAGAGATTTGGCTTTTCAGCCATACGCCTTGATGAGATATGTCGATGCGGGGGATAGCTGAGTAGCGTTGGGGCTAAGCCACTTAGAGCCGGTATGGATGCCCCGAGGTGAGATGTAACTTAATTCTAAAGATTTGGCTAATTTTGCCGAGTCGTGGGGGCTTCGTGTTCCGCCGTAGGAAGCTAGAATCGATAGTTAGTGAAGAGCGCCTTGTGCTGCTAGAGAACAAAAAGATGATTGACTGAGATCTATAGGGTCGACCTTAGTCTGAGTCCATTTGGGGCGTTGCAATAACGAGGAGTTTGTTTAGGATGGTAGAATCCTAGTTTAGAGTAGTATACCCTTATCAGATTTGGGTATGCCCAAATTTTGGGGGCAAAATTCCCTCTTAAGGGGGGGAGTATGTAACAACCCTCGATTCTGGGAGGCTCATTTTATACTAATTTTACCGCATAAGGTAATTATATAAAATGTGGGGACTGGAGTAAATATTAATTTAATGAATTGAAAGTTAATATTTACTAGCTTGATGCATATTTACTGTATGTGAAAGTAAATAACATCAGGTTGCATGTCTGTAGTGTCATGTATTTTAAATGGCCTTTTAATTTAAATGATTTTGGAACTGGAAATAAATTATAAATTTTCGGATGCCAGTTTAGAGGGTTTAGTTAGTCTCGGAAGGTGCGAGACGGTCAAAATAAGTGCCATATTGTATTTTTGTGTTTCGGGCACTTTTACCTGGTTTTAGCTTATATGGGTATTTGCGAGTCATTTTAATGTGGTATTAACCATTTAAGTTGGGAGAATTATATTAAGCCACGATTTTTGGTCTTGCCCCTTATTTCATTCCCTCATTTATGTCTTGAACATAGAGAGAAAGGAGAGAAAGAAAGAGGAAGAGAAATGGAGAAATGAGAGAGAGATTGAAGATGGAGGATTTGGGATTGCTTCTTCTCCAAACAAATCTGAGATATCAACCCTAAGGCAAGTTTTCTACTTGCTAATATGTGATTTAAGATGCATAAATTGTATGATAATTGTGTATTTCCATTTATGGTTTAAATGTAGAATTTTTGGGATTTAAACCCTAGTCTTGATTTATGTTGAAGAAATTGTGGGTTTTGATGGTTAATAATCATGTAGATTAGTTTGGGGTAGATTTTTGTTGTTGGATGTGTATGAAAAGGAAGAGATTTGATGTTTGGAGGATTTAGGGTTCATAACCCTTCGTAGCCATTTTTGGCAATTTTGCAGGTCCGAATCGATTCGGCCCTTTGGGCGAATCGATTCGCTAAGGAGAAATTGGCAGGTCTGCATAACCCGAATCGATTCGGGATTGAGGCCGAATCGATTCGGTCAATTGCAGAAGTTTGGTTTAGTTGTCCGAACCGATTCTCTTTCTGGGCGAATCGATTCGCTAGTGCGAATCGATTCGGCCCTTGGGCGAATCGATTCGTTTTCCTGCTGTTTTTGAGTTAATTTTTATAACTCAATTTTAATCATTTTCTTTAAATATAGGGACTAGGAACCTTCTTGAATGAAGTAAACTTAGAGTCCTAGAGTGTGAGATGAGTTAGATGTTTACCCTACATTAGGAATGGGTTATGTGGGGATTTTTCCGGGGTTAGGCCTATTAATGATAGGGCATTCTTTTCTTCTAGTTAATTATTATAAAACTAGAAGATGTAGTGTTATGTTCGGGAGACCTTAGGAGCTTAATTAAGCTATACTAGTTTTGATGGTTTATATTACCACCCCAAAAGAATGTTGGGAGATTTTAAAAGTTCGATTGAACTATGTTAACCTTAGTGGTTCATAATAACGCCATAAAGGTGAGTTTGGAGAATAAATTGAAAGTTATTTCGTTCCTTCGAAAGATGATAACCTTGGGATTTTAAAATAACATAAAAAAAGGCTTGGGTGATGATGAAGAGTTATTTACTCCTTTGAGGTTGTAGAGTTGATATAAGGTATCGTATGACTATGGATGGTAAGTTAGATTATTTACAAAATAAATAGAAAGGGTTTCGAATAAAATGAAACATATACGTGGGATGGAAATGAAATGGTAATGGTATTGATATTTGTAAATGATAATTTACTTAATCATGAAACCGGTAAATAATGATTTACTTGATTTTGAAATGATAAATAAAATGGTTTAAACACACCTCTCTAAATGACATCATAAGGGAAGTCTGCACGTGACGTGAAGCCCCCTGGCTAATGAATGCAGGGTGGATATAGTCCTAGGCCATGGGAGCGCTTATTGTTGTATATTTTTCTGCGATGGGTAGGAGATTCCGGGTGTGGTCTTGACTACCCCGCAGGCTCATGTCCGCTTCCCGACGTCTTGTGATATAGGTGCCCAGGTTGTCTAATGATAGGCCCTGGAAGATGATGGTCATTTAGGGGCGCGCACAGTGGGGAAACTCGGACGGGCGGTCTTAGAACTCGTTATATGTATATAATTATAACAGTTCATAATCAAGTGGGACTTAATGTATTTGATATGCCATATAGAGCATGATGGAGTGCCATAAAGAGCACATATAAATGCCACAAAGAGCATTTGAAAATGATTATTTTCCTAATAAGGAAAGGATTTTTACAAAAGGTAAAATTGAGATAACATCTCCTTAAAGAGCAAAAGATTTTGATTATATATATATACTTCCTACTAAGGAAAAGATATATGAAATAATTGGCACCTTTGGTGAAGTTTTAGTTTAATGCTTCTTATTGTTATTCCTGCTTAGCTTATGTTTTAAATTGTATAGGTTGCTGTTTATTTCTCTTTCTTCATGATTTATCTTACATAATTGTCATACTCTTTATTCATCTGGTAATCATATAGAACCGGGCCCTGACCTGGTTACTTTTCTTGTTGCATATTCATCTTGTCTCTGCTCAGGTACTCCGCCGTAAGGATGCCTGATTTGAATTCCGATTCTGATGTTTTCGACGAGTCGTGATGCATTGCGGGTATTACGGGATACATTTGGTATAGACGTTTTCATTTTTATTCTAGTTAAGATCAAGTCTTTTATTCGGGCGAGAGGCCCAAGCTTTTGTAAATGTCTAATGAAATGTAATAAGTAACTTATTGTTCTTGTGTATATTTGGTGTATCAGTTAGTGACCGGTTACCTATTCGGTCTTTTTATCGTATTCTTGTTTTATTATTTAAATATGTCTTGGGGTTTCCCTTATCTTTCAGGAATTGGGTTGTTTGTTTTCATTTATTTACTTTCAAATCAAAATTTTTGACAACCCGTTTTCTGAAATATTGGGTGGTTATCCTGGATACTCTATATTTTTGTTATGATGCTGAGAATGATTCCATCCATGATTCCGTTATATTGGAGTATTGGGCTGGCCACCCCTTATTTTGGTGAGCGGGTTGTCACATAAAAATATAATTAGATACTTGTAAACATTTCAAATTCAAATAGATATTCGTCGTGAGAAGTTTGGAATTCTATTTAATAACTTTGAATCTTTTAAAGTTTCCAAAAAGGAGAGTGATGGTAGAGTCCTCGTTTTAGAGAAAGAGTTGGATGATTTGAAAAATTATAGGGTTTGTGCCGTTAATGATTGTGTGGCACGTGAAAAACCACTTAGGCATAAGTTTGCTCACATTGAGGGGGAGTGAGATAACCTTCTAGGGGTAATTGATAATTTAAAGAAGGAGTCCTTAAAGTTTGAGGAGCTTAATTTTTTGCTTGAGTCCAAAGTTTTGAAGTTTTAAGATAATTTAACCAACTCAAGTAGTTTGTGTAGTAATTTTAATGGCTCATCTTGTTCTAATGCTTCTGTTGATAAAGCCAATACCATAAGGTGTTTTAGAGCGTCAACCACATCCGAGGGTGTTAGAAAAGGTCAACTTAAAGGTCACATTCCTTGTCGAGTTTACACATGTTCGCATTGTGGTAGGAAAGGTCACCTTAGGAGTTTTTGCTATGATCTTAGAAAAGACCCTGGGAAGTTTAAACGTAGTGTCTCGTCGGTTTCCAAAACCCTTTTTTTTAGGTATACAGCTGTTTGGGTTAGAAAATTCATTTTCGAGATGCTAAATGCTAGGCTGGTTGATTCTCACATGCTTGCACACGACTCATAATATGATATTTCTTATGGATAGTTGCTTGCATGATAATGTTTGTCATATGCTAGTTTGCTTCATGATATATTCATTGCTAGTATAGTGACATGTGCATCTTTTGTACTATTTTCACTTGTTTGAGTCTCACTGAAAAATACAAAAAAAAAATTAATTTTGAATTTTTTTTAGAAAAACTCAAAAAGATTTTGCTTTTATTTGAGTCAAAATATTTTGAAAAGCCAAAAAGATTTTCTTTCTTTGTTTTTGAGTTTATATGTTTAATGTGGCATATTGGTATGCTTGGACCCCCGTCTTTTCATTATCCATGTGGCTAGGACGTTTGGTCATTATTATCGATGCTTAGAATGATCTTAACCATTGTTTATATGGGGTTGTTTCGAAGTAGATATGCATTTTGGTTCGACGTTGTATATATGCCAACATTGCACACATGCACGAGTTTATATGGATGTTTGACTTCTCTTGCATATTTGAATTTAGTGAGGCGTTCTTATCTCAATCCTGTCATCTATGCGTAAGTAGACTTAATGAGAAGTGTGCATGTCAGAATCGTTTACCGTGAGGATTTGAATTGGTATCTAATTGAAAAAATGATGAGTGATTCATGAGAAAGGGCAGCGAGAGTTCAAAATTAACTCGTCATGAAAGCCACCGTTTAAAAGAGCACAAAATAAAAAGGAAAAATGCTAAAAAAAAGGGGCCTATACGATTTTCTCTAAGTTGAGAATGCTAGAAACCTCAAAAGTTCTTGAAAAAGTATGTATATATGGGGAGTTTGGTTGGAGAAAATTTACACGGGTTTGCACAACTAAACCTAACGTTGAAACATTGCAATTTGACGTTATTATTTATAGAATCGTCAAAATTCTAGATTTGTGTGCATGTAGTATGTTTAGTTCATTAAGCTCACACTTTTATTATCATATGGCTATGATAAAGTTTGATGATTTATCGCTATCAATTAGAGCTTCTTGATCTTTTCGATATGTTGGAATTGTGACTCATTAGTTGTAGCTTCACGCCCATACATTCCATGTCCATGTTTGATCTCATCAGTACTATGTTTGCATGTAACTTGCTTTGTTAATTTTTATGCGTTTTTGCATTTTGGGTAAATAGTTTACTGTTTTAGCTCTGTTTTTCTGTTCTCAACCCCTTCCTAGAATTTTTTTTCTGGAATTTTTTTCACTGGGCAAAAATATATGATATTTCTGGGAATCTGGGAAAGTTTGGACTGTCGCGAGAAGTTGTTCAAACGACATCCCCATGTCGTGAGAAGTCTCGTTCGAGCGATGTCCTCATCTCATTTGAGCGACGTCCCTAGCTCGTTCGAACGACAGTCTAGATTTTTTTTGCTTCTTTTTGTTTGCAGTTCTCTAGTTAAATTTGGTATATTTTTTGGTACTGCTGGAAGCTTTCTAGACTAACTGGTTTATATGCAGGTTATATTGGTTCAAAATTGATATTTTTCATATGATCCGTTTATCTCACCTGATTAGATTGCTATATTCTTTGTGTACTACATTGGTTTACTAGCTACTGATTTGTTATTTCTTGATCATATTTAGCTGGTTTTTTCATGATTCTCTAGCAATATTTTAATTGGTATATCTTCATGGTATAAAATTGCTGATTGGTTTATCTATTCACCAGATTGTCTATTCGAGACAAAAAGGGGGAGAGATGTATGTGATGTAGGGGGAGACTTATTAAGCATGATTATTGATATCTGGATTTATATATTGTTTGATTACACATTTTACAAATTGGTATCATCCCCAGAGTTTAAATTGGTATCATATTGTTGCTCAATTGTTTAACAAATGATGTTTCAGAGATTATTCATATTGGTATCTATTGTAAAATTGGTATCATTTGGATATATATATATTGGTTTCATTTGTTCCTCCATACTATATTGGGCATTTGTTTATCTATTTCATGTGTGTAGGTATGCTTCAGCGATTCGAGATTTCAAGTCTAAATCACATTCAGATAGTTCTTGCTTATCGGTGGTACATATACTAGTCTGTGTCCTGTAATTTGTAAGGACATCAATTTTCAATTGAGTCCCTGTATTGTTTTGACTTAATTCCGTGAACAAAAATGTGTTTGTCATATGTCATAGGGATATTTTAGTTTGTCACGATCCCACTTGGTCTATGACGTATTGAAGAAATTGAATACGTTGCGGAAAAGCTTCAAAGAATTAATCATGCCGAAGTTTAATTGGTGCAAGTTTATTCGTCTTCAAGTTAATTGCATTCCGAGATCACAAAGGCATGAATGCGTATAATTAATGGTGCGCGAAATTATTTTAATAAAAGAATAAGGATGAATTTTATAAGGAAAATGTCTTTTAAATGTGTTTTAAATGTTTTACACTTCTTTTTATTCTGATAAGCTAGAAAAATAGTTTGACTTTTTTGGATCTCTTTTGGAAGAAACGTTTTAAATAAAAAGTCAAACGCGCACGTATGTCGTTCAAATGACAGCTCAGCTCATTCGAGCGAGATGACCATGTCACGCGAACGACGTGTCAATCTCGTCTGAGCGACACCGTTTTCGAGGTGGCGCTTAATTCTTATTTATAGCGTATTTGCATCAGAATTTCATAAGTGTGCATTCTGGAAAAATAGTTTACGACCCAGAAACCTGTTTGCACATGTTTTCTAAGGTTTACAAAGCTTAAACACATCCTTCGAGTTTGCAAAGATCCGAGATATCATTATTATATGTTTATGTGATCTTGCTGCACCAAGAAGGTTTGTTCTATAGTTGAACATCTGGGTTTTGCGGTGAAGAAAAGAGAAGGACTTATTGTTCGACATCGTAGACGTATCAAAGCCATTCGGTGGACACTGAGACATACGTGGACGCGTGTGTTGTGGACAGGTATCGTGGAAGAAGGACTTTCTACGTGGGCACTGTGAGTGGAGATATTGAAGATCACAAGAGCATCAAGACCCGTGGGGATTTAGTCGTTGAGTGAGTCTTTTGTCTGTTCGATGTAATTCCATATTCATAGTAATTGCCTAGCTTGGGCTGTCTGAGGTTTTTTCCCATTTTTGGTGTTTCCTCGTACATCCAGTGTTGTGAGTATTCTTTACTTTAGTTTACTTGCTTTAATCACTAGATGCATGTTTAGGATTAATCAAGATAAAATTGGTTTAAAGTAAAAATTAGTTTTTTCACAACTTGGTTTGGTGTTAATTAAAAGTTGGATAATTTTTGGTAAAAATTGGTTTGATTTGAAACACACTCGTGTAGGGCCACTCTTTCAAAAACAACTTTATTTACCGTTTCTTATGAAACTTAACCTTTGAATTAAAAATACCCATGTATAAACTTTAATGAGCTTTTCACTGTTGACTCACTCTTATAAACTTACATTCTATACACTTTACCAAAAATGCTTATTTTCATATTTTCTTTTCAAAATATGAGTTTCAACCACATAAAATTTAAATCTTTTAAACAGAGTCCTTTAGTTTGGAAAATTCGCTCATAAGCCTAAATTTTGCATAAAATAACACTTTTGTACTAAAACATTTATTTTGTCATTTCAAGACTTATATTTCCAATTTGTTAAATCTTATCATTTTATGTGTTCATATTATTTCATTTAAAACCAGTTTTCCAAAATAATACTCATGTTTTCAAACATTAATATTAAATCCATACTTTTCATAAAATGACACTTTTGGCCTAAAAACTACACTTTAGACATTTCATGACTTATTTTTACAAATTGAGAACCTTTCATTTTATACTTTGTATTTTTGTCATTTTATGTGTATATATTAATATATTTACGAATTTAATCTAAATATTTATATTTTCACTTTTAGTCCAACAAACTTTAAACTTCTCAAACTTTATTCACATAATAGTAGCGTCATTTTATATGACTAATATACTGATTTTTTCAACATTATTACTTCATATTTCAAGGCTTGTTTAAATATATTTCCAACATATTAAATCCATTTCCCATAACTATATATAATTTTGTTCATGAATGAAAGGATTTATACCAAATTACCCCATACATGCATCCTACATTTCTTCACCAAGTCCATCTTATCATTTGCCACGAAATAAATAATTAAAACATGATTTTCACAAGGAAAAACTTCGTTAAATATTAAGATATTTTAACTTAATTCAAACTTTAACTTTTTGCCATTTTTATCACATATTTATCAACATATATTCATATACATTGATAATAAGTATAAATAGTCATGTAAATCATACATATGTATATATATAACTAGCATGCTTGATTTAAACTTGAAAATAGTGTAGAACCCATACCTCTTGAAGATAATAACTTTGGAGAAAATTTAGAAAGAAGGTCCAATAAGCTCCAATTTTTTTGAATTTTAGTTATTCTAGCAATCCTCTTTACACTCAAATTAACACCTCTGTGACACATGGAAATCCTTGATTATGGAGGGATAATTGTGTGGGATAGTATGAGTGAACTAAATAGAGAATAAGCAAGCTTTTGCTGAGTTTAAATGGATGAGAAAATATGTATTTTTGGATAGGATTAAATGTAGATTTTCACTCAGCATATAGGGGAGAAAATGGGATAGGTACCCCTACAAGTTACCCTACATGCTCATTATTCGTCTCCTATGGTCTCTACACATTATGGGTTACTAAACTACTGCTTAAAGGGTCCAAAGATAGATAGAAAATGATCAACACCCAAAGGAAGCCATCCAAAAACATCCCAAAAAGTTACATTCTCGATAACCTACAAATATAGGCATTCTAGAGGTGCCAAATTGATTCGGCCTAAACTTGAATCGATTCACACCAGTAAGTATCGAATTGATTCGGCCCAAATCTGAATCGATTTATACCAACGAGTACGATTATTTTTGAAGTGTTGGTTTATGCCAAGAATTATTATTTTAGTTTTGTGTTTATTTTTACCCCCCCCCCCCCCCCCCCCCCCCGCCGGAAGTTTACAACTGTGAAAACTATATGTAATGCAAATTTTTTAGAAATTTTAACTATTTATTATTTTACAAAATTGGGTTTTACAAATATCACCATTGTATACTTGGGCAACCACAATGCCCTTCCCACAAGATCCCAAGAACAAGGTCTTGTCCATATTTTCTCTTTTAAAACCTTTACCCAAGAGATATGAGGTAAGTCTTTCCTACCAAGTCTAAATGCTTGTGTAAGGAAATACAAAGCCTTTTATGGTGATAAACATGTGTTGGGCATTTGCGATCCTTAAATCCCTTTGGTTGTGAAACATAAAATTTATCTTGAAGTTCGGCAATAAGGAGTGTTCTTTACATCCATTTGATGGAGCTTAAAGTCTAAGTAACATGCTCAGGATAAGGGTAAATGAATTGGATCTAACCTAGAAATACGAACAAAAGACTCATCAAAGTGTAAACCTTCAACTTGTGTGTAACCTTGAGCCACAAGCCTTGATTTATTCCTTAAACTATCCCCATCTTCACCACATCTATTTTTGAAGACCCACTTAGTACCGATAATATGAACATCTTTACGCAAGTTAACAAGAGTCCAAACTTTTAGTTTAGCCAATTGATCTAATTAATCTTTCATAGCATTGATCCAATATTCGTCTAACAAGGAATCCTTCATAGTCTTAAGTTCGATCGTGGAAGTAAAATGGAAAAGATTAACTTTGTTTTGGAGTTGAGATCTAGTCTTCACTATGACACAAGGAATGTCAATTATTTCGATAACATAACTATCTTTACTAACCCAAGGAGGTATATATCCCACATTCAGAACCTCACAAAGTGGTGGGGATAACTCCTCACAGTCATCCATTTTATCTTCTACATCTTCTTCAATATGAGGGAAAACATAAGATGTCTCTTCACAATCATTCTCTTTAAAGTCAAATGAATCATTATCTTCAATGATGACGTTAATAGTTTCCATAATTTTTTGAGAGATACAATTAAAAACACAATATGCATGACTATTAATAGAATAGACAAGAAAAATTCCTACCTCACTCCTAGACTCAATATTAGTTATATATTGTTTATCCTTGAGTATGTAACAATGTCTTTCAAAGACTCTAAAGTGTTTGAGTGTTAGTTTATTTCCTCTTCAAATCTCATAAGGGGTTTGGTTAGTACCGTACCTCCAATAGACTCGATTAGCGGCGCGGCAAGTCATATGAAAAGATTTCACCCAAAAACTTTTAGGAAAATTCTTACCAATCAATATGGATTTAAACATCTCTTGGATAGATTCTTCTTTTTGACTATTCCATTTTTAAGGCATTTTTGGGGCCAAAAATTCATGGTGTATTCCAACTTCACTACACCATTTCGGTGTACCCGTTCCTTCAAATTCCTTACCGTGGTCGCTCCAAACCCTCACGATTATAAATGCCTTAATTATTTTCACTTGGGAATAAAAAATTCCTTATCATCGGACTTTCTATGAAAAAAATTCTACAAAAGTGAATCTATAGAAGTCACCTAAAATCAGAGGAACATAGCACCTACCACTTATGCTTTTTGTACGCACTAGACCCATAAGGTATATATGTAATAGTTTGAGTACATACGAGGAAACCATAACATTTAACTTCCTGTATGGACTATGAATTTGTTTGCCCACTTTACAAGTACCACACACACGAGAAAAAGTTGAGTCTAGAGGAGGTAAATCACGAAACAAGTTCATTCCTAACAAGTCTACTAAGATCTTTATAATTATCGTGACTTAACCTCTTGTGCTAAATATTCACCACATCTTCCTTAAAACTATTACAAAAGACCATGACACTTGCAAAAAGCGCAATGATGCATAAAATGATAATCGATTTTCTTAAAAGCTTTTTGTTGGCCTGAAAATAAACCCAAGAACTTCACTATCATTAATGGCAAATTTAAATTTTTCTTAACTTAGGTGTAAGTATTAGTTGCAATATGATAAGTCTACTTTATAAATTAGCATTGAATCAGCAATAAATATAGTTAACAGAGAGAGAGGGGGGGGGGGGGGAATAATGAAACTTTTTAAATTCAGATTTTTATGTTGTTCGACCTCTGTCTACGTCCACGCTCGAGACAATACTCAAGAACTTCACTATCTACGGTCTACTTTTAGAGGATCCAAATCTTCACAAAGAACAATACCTTGCAAACCAAAACTAATAAGATGTTAAACTCGTCATTGCCCAAGCGGTATGCACATAATAGACTAAGGTCTTTAAATGCCTTGACTACCCACAATAATGGCGCTGCTGAACGTGAAGATACAATGAATAATTTGTAACTGAAGCATAAAGTCAAGTAGATTCACTAAAACAATGGAAGCGCAAGTTTATTTTCTCTCTCTTAAAAGATAAGTAAACAAGTATCACAAGTATATAGCTCAAGTGGGATCACGGGTATGTGTAATACCCATGATTTTAATAAATAAAGTAACAAAAAAATATTTGGGTCACACAAATTTTTACACAAAATAGTCGCATGCGTTTCATTGCATGGGTTGCACAAGTGTAAAAAATTGATAATATATGTTTTAAGTGAATGTTCTACGTAAAAATTTGCATGAAAAATTCATACGCACTATACGGAGGTTGAATATCACAAATACGAAATTGCATGTCATGTTCGGGTTTGGCTTAGTGCATGCATGACAAACATGCATAAAAGCATAATTAATGGTAAAAATGGTAATTGACATAAACGACAAAAGAAAAGTGTGTTAACCACTCACATTGTGTTAATAACATATAAAATATGTCACAAACATGCTTTAGGGTCATTTTTATACATGGGGTACAAACCTCACTTTGGTAAAATTCTATTTTTGGTAATAAAATATTAGTGAGATAAGAAATTATTTTGGGAATTTTTTTTTTTTACTTTTTGAGTATATATGACTTAATAGATATGTGATGTTATATATATATATATATATATATGAGAGAAAGAGAGAGAGAGAGATGAAGCTTAGCAAATTTCATTAGAGACAAATATGGGATGGTGGGGCCATTGGAGGTCGTGTAAGAAATTAGGAAGGAGGCAAAAGTTTGGTGAAGGTTAGATAAACTATGGTCATGCATGTGTGCGTATATATACGTATGTATGTGATAATCAAGGTAAAAAAATTATAAACACAAAACCAAAGTATAAAACAAAATAGTAGGAGTAACTTTTCTTCCCTGTAGGAATTCGATAATAAACACAAAAGATATAAGAAGTTGAAGGGGCCAAATGTTTTAGCCACATGATGTCGGTATATATATATATACACACACACACACACTAGCGAAATGCCCTTGCCTGAAGGCAAGGTAAAATTTTTCCAAAGATCGAAATGTGTAAACAATTTAAGTCGAGTTTTGTTACAAAAAAAATGTGAAAATAATTTATTAAATTTGGACAGAATCCTTTTTTATAATACTATCCACGCTGTTAAAAAAAATAACCCACAACAATACAAACAGTCCGTCCTGGACCTCGAATAAACATCATAATGATCACAATTATACCATTGTGAAACATCATAACAATAAAAAAAATTGTATACAACACAAAAGTATAAATGTTTTTAAAAAATTTGGGCAGAGTGATCCGCATACAACCCATGAATACAACCTTACCCATCCAAAATAGAAGAAAAAAATAATATTTTTATAACAATAACTGGGAACTACAACCATTTGATAACGGAGCAATGTGTGATCCATATACAACCCAAAATGAAACTGACTGCAAACTACAACCAATTTATATTGGAGCAATTTTATTCAGATAACTACCATCGAGTACTGAATGTCGTTTGTAACAACATTCTAGGAAATATGGGAAAAGAAACAACTCAAAATCCACAAAGCACCCAAAAAGTCAACCGTAACAAAAATCACTATTACTATTATTATATAGAAGTTTAAAACCATATTACACAAAATGTGTTATACAACTTCATTCATTGGGATGAAAAATTAATAGAAGAAAAAGGCCCAAACCTATGTTACTATATCTTTAGAACATATAGCACAAAAAAGGGATGGGAGAATAATAAAGCAAGAGAACTTCTATTCCTCTCCAAATCCATAACTCATCAATTTTATACCTCCTCTGTATAATCTCCATGCAAACCACCTCATGTTTTCTGCCTCATCTCTCTACCTCATCTCATGGTTTCTCCCTCACCCTACCGCCACCTACCACAATGTACCTCATCTCATAGTTTATACCTTCAATGGGTATAGTTGTTGTGATCTGCAAAACTATTTAAAATAGGGATAACACATTATAATAATAAAAAGTCATTTGATAAATTTAACAAATACATGGAAAAATTCTAATGTAAACTTTATAATATGTCAAATATGTAAAGAAAAAAGTATGTCAGATTAAGTGAAGATGCCTTTTGATACCAGAAAATATCCATCTATGTGGATGATTCAGATACTGACACGTGCCATACAGTGGAAGATTAATCCTAGTCAACAAGAACGAATTTCCGACCTACTGAAGGATTTCGACCAACCTGTCAATAAAGCCCGACCAACACCAGGTTGACCGACCAATAATGATAGGAAAATGCCAACAGTTGTATACATAAATGATTAAACAAATGTAAATGTCTATGATATGAAGACATTCCATCCTTTGACATTCCAGCACTTGTACACCCTCTGGGGGCTATAAATACATTGTAAATCCTACATCCATGGGACACGAGAAAAGAGGTAATTGAACAAGCCCAAAGTTATACATAATAGTGGATGTAGGCACTTTCCTTGAGACAAACCACTTTAAATATATTTTGTCTCTTTTACTTATATTTATCCATGGTCAATTAATTAGCCCAGTCTAGTTTTTTGCATCAACAGATTGGCGCCGTATGTGGGAACGAGATTTCAAATCGATCTCAATCATTCAAACATCTAAATGGGTGATATTCTTGAATCAAGTCTCAGGAACAAAGGTATTTCGTCTGTCCCTTCTGATCCTCTATCTGCAAATTATTTAACTAGAATTCTAGCCACTCTTTCAACAGGCCAAAAGGCTATGCAAGATACTATCAGGAAACTTACACAAACTCTTAAATTCGGGGAACCTACTTTCACAGCTCAGGGAAATATGCCCCCCCAACCAAGAGGTGGTCGGCGCAGCCACTCAATGACGAGAAGAGATGTCCCCTATCATCCAAGGTCAAATTCATTACTCAGGACCTCAAAATCTTTCCACACGCAATTTTATTCTCTAGAGAGTCCAAGTGCCTTAGAGAGATTAAGTCGTGCTTCTCCCTTCGATCGTTTGGGACCCAGGGGGAACATAAATATTCCTAGAGAAATGTCACGTAACACCTAACGACCATCTAATCAAAGGGAAAGCACAACTCAGTCTAGATCAAATGCCCGACGAACTGTAACTCGGACCGAGCAATGATTTATAAAGAACACTCAATAAATAACAAAGTTGTAATGCATAAATCCAGTGCTGCCAATGATGCATGGAAAGGTTCCATAAATAGATCGGAATACAAATTAGGAGAAATGGCGAAGGCCAAAAACCCATTGTAAATAAGCTTTGTAAAAGGGTCTTCGTTTGTGCTGGCAATTGTGGATTTTCCTACTCCAGCAAAGTTCACGGCTCCAGTAGTAACACCCAAATATGATGGAAAAACTGACCCAGTTCTCCACATAGAACAATATCAAGCAACTGCTAACATTTTAACTGTCCCCGACGAAATAAGGTGTAGAGCATTTCTTGAAACCATTACTGGATCTGCCTAAATCTGGTATAATAGTCTTCCTCGGGGATAAATTTTTAGCTTCAACCAATTGGCTGAGCTATTCATTAGCAAATTTTGCTTTAGAGCAAAACCGATGAAAAGGGTGGCACACTTACTTAGTGTGAGATAAAAGGAAGGATAGAGCATCAGAGATTACATCACTCATTTTAATAACGTGAAACTAGAGGTTTTGGATTATGAGGAGAAGACTTCCATAACCACCCTCATGAGTGGATTTCTCCCTAAAAAACTGTGTTACACTCTTGCCAAAGACCCTCCGAAGACAATGGCAGGACTGATGGCTAAAGCAGTAAAGATTATGAATGCCGAGGAAGCAATGGCATCCAAGCGTAGCTCGGGCACAAAAGTTAATGGCAAAAATGATAGAAAAGATCATAAAGACCCCAAAAAAACACAATGAATCAAAATAAAAAAGGAGTTTTGGAGCGACTCAAGAAGTACAATGACTATACTCCGTTAATCATGGGATTCACCATATTTTGGAAGAAATCAAGAATAATAAAGATGTGCATTGGCCTGATAAGTTGAAAAGTCCCTCGGCCAAGAGGGATAAGATTAACTACTGCGAATTCCACTGGGATCACAGTCACACGACGGAGCGTTTCATAGCTATTCAAAATGAGATTAAAACTCTCATCCGACAAGGAAAGTTGAATCAATATGTTGATCAACTGAACGACAAAGGAATTCGACGTAGATCAAAATCTCCTCGCAAGCCTAGAGAGGAGAAGAAAAGAACTCATAAAGATGACCAGGATGATGATCCTGATCTCCCCAAAAAATCTCGACAACTAGAATGTGAGGTATTCTGTATCAATTTTTGTTCTTTTGATTGCCAAATGATTACAGGTGGAGATGCAGGAGGATGAGATCATACGGCAAGGCAAAACGTTTACCTCAATGAGGTACAAACTTGCTCGTATATATAGAGGATCAACCTTGCCAAGGAAGATCGACCAAGGGAGGTTAACAAAGATAAACTGTTAATTGGTTTCTCTAAAAATGATCCCTCAGGTGTACTGTATCCTCACAACGACCCACTTGTAATCAAAATCAGAAAGGAAGAAATCATTGTCTCTAGATAATGGCACCTCGGTGGATATCATATCTTATCCGTATTTTAGCAACTTGGATTTTAAACTCAACCAATTAGAGCCCTATCATCGACCACTAATAGGCTTTGCAGGTGAGAAAGTCTTTCCTCTCGGAACCATTAAGATGGAGGTGATGATCGGCACGTGGCCATCTAGCCGAACAAAAAAGATCTGTTTCTTTATAATGGATAAAAACGTCCATTCAGCTTACAATATAATCATAGAAAGAGTAGGGCTGAAGAAGTTTGAGACACTACCATCCACTGTACATCAGTGTTTAAAATTTTCTACTAACTTTGGTGTGGAAATTGTGAAAGCTGATGAGAAAGTAGCTCGGGAGTGTTACTACACTTCTGCCGATCAAAAAGACTTAGACGAAATAAATAAGAAAACCTCTACTACCTACCAAGTGGATACTTCTGAGCTCGATGAATAATCTGAGGTTCAAAACTTAGACCGAAGGGAGTAAATAGAGTTGGTAAAGGAGCAGATTATGAAAGCAACTGAAAGTATTATGTTAGACGATCACAAATCGGAGCGCATCACTCAAATAGGGACAACGTTGGATCCTGTTCTTAAATAGGAACTGGTAAGCTTTCTTAGATAGAGAAATCATGAGTTTTCCTGGAATCCCGAAGATATGCCTCGAATAAACCTTAATTTCCTCTGCTATGAGCTAAACATAAATAAAGAAGTTAAACCATAAAGCAAAGACGAAGAGTGTTCAGCCCCGAGAAGAACTAAGCCATTCAGGAAGAACTCGAAAAACTTCAAAAAGCAACTTTTATTAATGAAGTAAAAACATTCGGATGGGTTGGCCAATGCAGTTATGGTCAAAAAGAAAAATAACAAGTGGCAAATGTGTGTAGATTTCACATATTTATTTAAAGCATGTCCAAACGATCACTTTTTTTTACCCTGAATAGATTAGCTCGTGGATGCAACATCAGGACATGAATTACTCGGCTTTATGGATGCTTATTCTGGTTATAACCAGATAAAAATGAAGCTTGAGGATAGGGAAATAACTTATTTCATGTAATACCCCGTAATTTTATTGATTTTTATTTAAGGGATTAATTGAATTAAATGAAAATTAATAGGGAATTAATCCGGATATAAATACTAGCAAGATGCGAGTTGGTATTTGATTATGATGTTAAAATTCAATGTTTATGAGTATATATGGTAATATATGAGTATTGAAAATATTAAAGTTGTTGCGAGGCAAAAATACGACAATTTGGAAAATTAAGTCGGGACGCGCGTGTCAGTCGCGTCAGGAATGTATGTAATTAAATTAAAAAGTAATTTATATTTTTATCAACCGAATGGTCAGTTTGAGTGCGCAACATGTCCGGAAGGGTCGAAATAGTCAAAAAACACTAGTCGAGAGTTTAGTTTGGGTCCCGGGGCATTTTTATGCCAAACCGGCAACCTAGAAGGGTATTTTGGTAATTTTAAAAATTAGGGGATTAAAACCCACGAATTTTTTAGGTAATTTAGATATTATTAAAAGGTTCACTAAGGCCTTTATTATCCAAAAGTGAGAGAGTGGGCTACGGAGGTTTTTGAGAGAAGTTAGAAAGAGGGTAAAGGAGTTTCCAAACCAAACCATCTCCCATCACCAGAAATTTGAGCGGATTTGTGACCGAAAAGAAGAGAGAGAGACAACCTTGATCATCAACAACGAACCAAAACATCGAATTTAAGGCAAGTGATTTGATGTCATTAATTGCAATGACTATTTCCTCCATGTTTAGTGTAGAAACCTTATATGCTTTGAATATTTTGGTGAAAACCCAATGGGATTGTTGTAGAAACCCTTAATCTTGGTTAGGAATTGCATGTAGAATGATTATGGATGAATTTGGTATCAAAAAACTTTACTATGATGATTTAAAAACGTATTTATGATGAGTAATTAGGCACAATAAAATTCTGGGTTCATGTTCATAGGGTTTGGGGTAAAATTTGGGGATTAATGATAATTACATGTTGATTAGGAGGATTTGACCCCAAAAATATGTTAAGAAGCGACCTAAGAGAACTTAGAGTAGTTTAAGAACATTAAAATGTTATTGGGATGATCTTAGGATGAATTTAGAGAAGAGAAAAATGAAGAAAAATGAGTTGGAAATTTTCAGGGCGTATTCTGCCATCTCGTTAGAAGACCTCCCCAGGTTGTTCGAGCGACCTCATTCGAACGAGCTTCTAACGAGATGACAGTGTCCCTTCCAATGAGTTCATTTGAAGACTTCATTCGAATCACCCTCGTTAAAACAACCTCGTTCGAATGAGATTTCTAACGAGTTGACAGAATGGCCTTTTTAGGCCTGATTTTATTTCAAACTTCTAGTAGACTTATTTAACTGAGTGATAACCTTCCCTTGTTGATCAGTGGGTATAGTTGTGAGAGTTGAGTACGTTGAGGAGTAAAACTTAGAATTTTGTAGTAAACCGGATGACATTTATGGGTTAGGAAATAAGTATCTAAAATTTCAAAGTGAGAAAGGTTGACAACTTTTAATGTATATTATTCGAGGTTTTGTAAACGTGAAACATCTAATGACGGTATAAGAATGTAAGATATACTTCCACTAATATTATGAGATATCTAAGATGTGCGAATGCTTAGTATATGTGATTATCTGTGTATAACATACCTACTATACTTGCTATCATGGGAGGTTAACGTTCGATCAGGGCCATCTAATCTTTGTGTGACTACGGGGGGATTTAGATTGGTACCTCGAGGACATAGGTCAGAGAAGGACTTATTGAGAAGCTAATAAGTTTGTTGATCCTGGGAGCGTAGGCATGTGCGTGACCCATGTGATGTGAACTATGTTCGCCTCCATTATGTGTGTTTGTTACTTGTCGAAACGATTCCTGAGAGATTCGAAATACGTGGTCCTTATGTACGTGATGTAGCGAGATTTGATAGCTGAGTATGTGTGCACCGTAACTTAGTCTCGGAGTGCCAGTATTGTATATTTATGATGAGAAAAATATACTATAAATTGAAATGAATAGTCATGTATAAATATAAGTGTGAATAATAACAACATTTTTGTAGAGTTAAAATGGAAAATCCCTAGTGATTAGTATTACTAATTTTGAGAACTAAGAAGAATAGTAAAACTCTCTGTTTAAATTAAGACGTCAGGAATTGAATCGGAAATCGTATAGTAATGTTAGATTGTGTATTGGACTAGTTAGATCTGGGAATAACTAGAACGGGTACGGGTACGATAGTAGTGCACATTTAGTTGAGAAGTGAGGAACTCATGTGAGTGCATGCACTATCATGTATTTTATATTCACTATTTAATGGTATTAAACACTTGCTGTATTTTAAACTGCTTTCACAATCAGGATCTGACCCGTTTGCTTTCAAATCTATTTTCTTGTAAAAACCTTTTAGGTCACCAGCCACAAGGACACCAAGTGTAGGAGTTCCATTCCGGTGACGTGCTGTAGCTGCTGTGGAAGTTACAGGACCTCGACAGTAGACGCCTCCACTTTCTATCTTGACTCTATTTCATATTCACTCACTTGTAGGGCATGTCTACCAATTTCTTTTAGAGACATCTTATCTACTCCATTCCATTTCAGTGTTGGGTGTAATTAATTTATGATTCAGACTTTGTATTCAGTATTTTGGATTATTTCCGAGGAGTGTTCTTCCAGATTCATTTATTCCTTTATCATTGTAATGTGACTGTAATGTGGTTGTGATATCATTATTTCATAATCGAATACTTATTGTATTTTAATCGGATTTAATTAAAATTGACAACTCACTTTTTAGATATTAGGTGGCTAGTAATTGTTAAAACATTTTTCGACAGTGATGCTATGAACTGAACCAACTTGACATTTTGAATTAATTTGAATAAAGTAGTAGCTACCCGATATTTAATTAGTCGGGGTGTCACAGGTGGTATCAGAGCATCAGGTTCTAGTGTCCTTAGGATCTGTGTGGCTTGTTATGTTTCCGCGTAGCTTGCTTTGATATAGAGCCCTATATTTTAGGATTGTTGTATTCTTTTGTGTATGTTTCGTTCTTCATCTATTTTGAGCAAATAAATGTGAACTTATAAGACTTTACTCTCATTTAAGATGCCTCCATGACGTGCACAGCAAGTCCCCAGGGATGCTCAGCCCAAGCCACAACTTGCACCAGTTCAGGTCTCCTTGAATGCCGCAGAGGTTGCCGCTATTGTAGCCCAAGCGGTAAATGTCGCCCTAGCAGTTGTGCAGCAGGCACCGCCTAAGGCGCCGGTAGTAGGGCCAGTTCAGGCTCTTGCATTCCCGTCTTCTTGGTGACGTGTTCGTGATGCCTTTCAGAAAGCACACCCTCCGGAGTTTGCAGGTAGCTCTGACGTCGTTGTGTCCATCCAGTGGAAGAAGGACATCCAAAGGAACTTGAGGATGTACGAGTGCACAGATGTACATAAATAGATACTGGCTACTTTTAAGCTAGTAGGATTAGCGTTGCAGTGGTGGCAGTCCATTATCACCACGGAGGAGTGAGACATCCTTTCTATTCAGGAATTCTGGGTGCGGTTCGACCGCAAATATTTTCCATCAACCGTTCACACCGAAATGAGGAGGAAGTTAATGAACCTCAAGCAGGAGGGGAATATCGTGGCCGAGTATGAGGTCGAATTCACTAATCTCTTGAACATCGTTCCCGATGAAATTCCAACCGAGGAGAAAAAGATTCAGAAGTTCATGGATGGGTTAACTTGGAGGATCCGTCAGCACTTGTTGGGTAATCTCTCGTTGGCCACTTATTCTGATGTGGTTAACGCAGCACTGCTTCACTGCCAGGACCACCGCTTCCACATGTCAGAGAGTAAGCGATCAGGAGAGTCCAACCAGCAGGGCAGGACAAGGGGAAATGGTGCCAGCGGGGCACAATCTGCTCAGGGTCAGCATAGGCAGGGAGATTAGGGTTCCCAGCAGAGGGATTTTAAGAGGTTCAGATCTGGGGGATTCAAAAATGGTCAGGGAGGTTTTTGTCAGGGTCAGCACGGCCATCGGGGACAGCACGTCCAGCATGGCCAATAGCGACAGTTTAATCAGGGCCAACACGGCCAGGGGAGGAATGGTAACGGCCACCAGGGCCGTGGGCAGTAGGGTCAGAGAGGGGGGAACTTTCCGAGGAAATGTTTCACTTGTGGCTAGATTGGCCACAAGCTCCAGGAGTGTCCTGATAGGGGCAGGGCCCCACAGCAGCAGCAGCAGGGAGCTCGACATGAGCCCAGAGACCTATGTTTACCGCCGCCCTCCTAGCACCACCATAGATGCCAACTTTGCCACCCATCCCAGCAGTCCCAGTCCAGCAGGGACAGCTTCAGTATGGGTGAGTTTATCAACTCCAGCATGCCGCAGTCCCACAGGATCCACCTGCTATTGAGGGTATGGTCTCTATTCAGGGGACTATGGGGCGTATTTTATTTGATACGGGGGCCACACACTGTTTCATTGCCATGAGATTTGCACGCACTTTGGGGTTGTTAGACACTGCAGAGAGCACAATTACTTACATAGATTCACCGTTGAGTAGGGGTTCCGTGATTTCTTTTATTTATAGAGGTGTGGGTATAGAGATCGGGAGATTTACTTTACCTGATGATATGTTAGTATTAGAAATAACTGAGTATGATGCGATTATTGGTATGGATTGGTTAGTTGAGTACCGAGCCATGATTGATTGTTTCAGTAGGAGTATTACTTTTGCCATTCCCGGGCAGGAGACGTTTTTAGTGGCGATGCCTCGCCTTTAGGGAGTAACGTCCACTCACTTGTACTATATAGAGGAGGAGACCTCTAAGGAAGTGGTATTACCACTCGATTCGATTCCAGTTGTTAGGGTGTTTGCAGATGTATTTCAGGATATACCTAGATTACCTCCTTGTCAAGAGATATATTTTTATTATCGATTTGACGTCGGGCACTCGACTAATTGCCCGCGCACCTTACCGTATGGCTCCAGCGGAAATGAGAGAGCTAAGGGATCAGATAGAGCAGTTGTTGGGTCAGGGTTTTATCCGAAGGAGTACTTCATCGTGGGGTGCCCCTGTGCTATTCGTAAAAAAAGAGGGATGGATCATTGAGGTTGTGTGTATATTTTTGGGAGTTGAATAAAGTCACGATACGGAATAAGTATCTGTTTCCCCGAATCGATGACTTATTCGACCAGCTGAGAGGAGCTTCCTTCTTCTCAAAGAATGACTTGAAATCGGGATACCATCAGTTGCGTATCAGGGAATAGGACGTCTCGAAGACTACTTTCTTAACGAGATATGGTTCCTATGAGTTTCGAGTTATGCCTTTTGGCTTAACCAATGCCCCAGACGTGTTTATGGACTTGATGAATAGGATATTCAAAGATTTCCTAGACCAGTTCGTCATTGTGTTTATTGATGACATACTGGTTTACTCCCAGACGGAAAAGGAGCACGCAGAACATTTGAGGCGGATTTTGCAGATGCTGTGTCAGAACGAGCTTTATGCAAAGTATGAAAAATGTGGGTTTTGGCTGAAGGAGGTTCAGTTTTTGGGACATATCATTTCATACCGGGGGATATCGGTTGATCCGGGGAAGGTATCAGTGGTGAGAGATTGGGGACATCCCATGACACCGACTGAGATTCATAGTTTCTTGGGGGTAGCAGGATACTACAGAGGGTTTATTAGGGGTTTCTCAAAGATAGCGGGTCCTTTAACACATCTGACTCGCGAAGGTGCGCCATTCATCTGGAGCGATGCCTGTCAGTTGGCATTCCATGAGTTAAAGGACAAGTTGACCTCAGCGCCTATGTTAGCATTGCCCAGATCGGGAGTTGAGTATCCAGTCTACAACGAAGCGTCCTTACAAGAACTTGAGGGTGTGCTGCAATAGGAGAGTCAGACCATAGCTTATGCTTCCCATAAGCTTAAGCCTCACGAGAAGAATTAACCCACCCACGACTTGGAGTTAACGGCAGTCGTATTCGCTCTTCGGATTTGGAGACACTATCTCCTGGGGGAGAAATTTTGGTTGTTCACAGACCACAAAGTCTCTACAATACCTTTTCACGCAGAAGGAACTGAATATGTGTCAATGTCGGTGGCTTGAGTTTGTGAAGGATTATCAGTTTGATATCCAATATCACCCAAGGAAGGCTAACGTGGTAGCAGACGCGTTAAGCCATAGGCCAGTAGATGAGGTGGTCGAGGTGTGGAAAGCTAAGTGGAAGGACTTGGGACTCCAGGATGCAGTCGCCCGATCGTTCATGTCTGTGATGACTGTTACACCTCAGATTGTTACGAGAGTGATAAAGGCCCAGGCAAATGACTCGTTCTGTTAAGAGAAGATAGTTTGATTACTAGTAGAGGGAGTCGAGTCCTATACCGTTACTTCAGACGGGAGATTATACTTTAATGGGAGTTTGGTCATTCCGGAAGGGGAAGACTTGCAACACAAGGTAATGACAGAGTCGCACGGCTCACGATTTGCGGTACACTCCGGTGGGCATAAGATGTACCAAGACATGAGACGATAGTACTGGTGGAGCGGAATGAAGAGAGATATCATCCTGTTCATTTTTAAATGCACCACTTGTCTGCTAGTAAAGGTGGACCATCAGAAATCGGCAGGACTTCTACAGCCATTAGAGGTTCTGATGTGGATATGGGAGAGCATATCTTTGGACTTTATCACGGGGTTACCTACATCACAGAGGGGTCAAGACTCCATATGGGTAATTATGGATAGGTTAACCGAAGTTGCTCATTTTATGCCCGTGAGGACAAACTACACTACAAGACAGTATGCCCAGATTTTCATTGCGGTGATAGTGAGACTTCACAGGGTGCCTCTAAATATCGTGTCTGATCGAGGCAAGATATTTGTTTCACGATTTTGGGAGAGTTTCCAGGAGGCCATGGGTACGGAGTTGCGGCTGAGTACGGCATATCACCCGCAGACTGATGGGCAAACATAGCGAACAAATCACATGTTGGAGGACATGTTGCGTATGTGCATCCTAGACTTTAGAGGTGGTTGGGAGTAGTACCTTCCACTGGTGGAGTTTGCTTATAATAACTCCTACCTATTCACTATTGGCATGGCTCCATTCGAGGCATTTTATGGTAGACCTTGTCTTTACCCAGCATGTTGGTTAGAGGTGGGGGGTAACAAACTCCTTGGGCCGAAAGTGATTCAGGACACTTCGGCAAGGATAAAGATGATACGGATCCGTATTCGGGTAGCTCAGGACCGGCAGAAGAGCTATGCTGAAGCCAAGAGGTTCTTCAGAGAATTAAAGGTGGGGCACCAGGTGTTACTCAGAGTATCTCCTATGAAGGGGATTATGCATTTTGGGAAGAAGGGGAAACTGACACCAAGATATGTGGGGCCATTTCCCATCATCGAGAGGATTGGGCCAGTTCCGTATAGACTTGGGTTACCGGAGCACTTGCATAGGATTCATGATGTGTTCCATATTTCCTCGCTAAGGAAATATCTTAGAGACGATTTGGACCATACTAACATTGCTTTAGAGGACATCGATCTTCATCCCGATTGTTCCTACGAGGAGGGGCCGATTGCTATTCTGGACCACAGTGAGAGCAAACTGAGGTCGAAGATAGTACCATTAGTACGCGTGCAGTGGCGGCATCATAATGCCGAGGAGTCCACATGGGAGCGCGAAGATGAGATGCGCGAACGTTATCCAGAGCTATTTTTACCAGGTATTCATTAGTTCCGAATTTCGGGACGAAATTCTGTTATTAGGGGGGAAGTATGTAATACCCCGTAATTTTATTGATTTTTATTTAAGGGATTAATTGAATTAAATTAAAATTAATTGGGAATTAAACCGGATATAAATACTAGCGATATGGGAGTTGGTATTTGATTATGATGTTAAAATTGAATGTTTCTGAGTATATATGGTAATATATGAGTATTGAAAATATTAAAGTTGTTGCGAGGCAGAAATACGACAATTTGGAAAATTAAGTCGGGATGCGCGTGTCAGTCGCGTCAGGAATATATGTAATTAAATTAAAAAGTAATTTATATTTTTATCAACCGAATGGTCATTTTGAGTGTGCCAATGTGTCCGGAAGGGTCGAAATAGTCAAAAACACTAGCCGGGAGTTTAGTTTGGGTCCCGGGGCATTTTTAGGCCAAACCGGCAACCTAGAAAGGTATTTTGGTAATTTTAAAAATTAGGGGATTAAAACCCACGAATTTTTGAGGTAATTTAGATATTATTAAAAGGGACACTAAGTCCATTATCATCCAAAAGTGAGAGAGTGGGCTACGGAGGTTTTTGAGAGAAGTTAGAAAGAGGGTAAAGGAGTTTCCAAACAAAACCATCTCCCATCACCAGAAATTTGATAGGATTTGCGACTGGGAAAAAGAGAGAGAGCCAACCTTGATCATCAACAATGAACCAAAACATCGAATTTAGGGCAAGTGATTTGATGTCATTAATTGAAATGAATATTTCCTCTATGTTTAGTGTAGAAACCTTATATGCTTTGAATATTTTGGTGAAAACCCAATGGGATTGTTGTAGAAACCCTTAATCGTGTTTAGGAATTGCATGTAGAATGATTATGGACGAATTTGATATCCAAAAACTTAACTATGCTGATTTAAAAATGTATTTATGATGAGTAATTAAGCACAATAAAATTCAGGGTTCATGTTCATAGGGTTTGGGGTAAAATTTGGGGATTAATGATAATTGCATGTTGATTAGGAGGATTTTGCCCCAAAAATATGTTAAGAAGCGACGTAAGAGGACTTAGAGTAGTTTAAGAACATTAAAATGTTTTTGGGATGATCTTAGGATGAATTTAGAGAAGAGAAAAATGAAGAAAAATGAGTTGGAAAATTTCTGGGCGTATTCTGCCATCTCGTTAGAAGACCTGCCTAGGTCGTTCGAACGAGCTTCTAACGAGATGATAGTATCCCTTCTAACGAGTTCATTCGAAGACTTCATTCGAATGACCCTCGTTCAAACAACCTCGTTCAAATGAGATTTCTAATGAGTTGATAGAATGGACTTTTTAGGCCTGATTTTATTTCAAACTTCTAGTAGACTTATTTAACTGAGTGATAACCTTCCCTTGTTGATCAGTGGGTATAGTTGTGAGAGTTGAGTACGTTGAGGAGTAAAACTTAGAATTTTGTAGTAAACCGGATGACATTTATGGGTTAGGAAATAAGTATCTAAAATTTTGAAGTGAGAAAGGTTGACAACTTTTAATGTATATTATTCGGGGATTTATAAACGTGCAACATCTAATGACGCTATAAGAATGTACGACATACTTCCACTAATATTATGAGATATCTAAGATGTGTGAATGCTTAGTATATGTGATTATCTGTGTATAACATACCTACCATGCTTTCTATCACGGGAGATCAGCATTCCATCAGGGCCATCTAATCTTTGTGTGCCTACGAGGGGGATTTTGATTGGTACCTAGAGGACATAGGTCAGAGAAGGACTTATTGAGAAGTTAATAAGTCTTCTGATCATGGGAGCGTAGGTATGTGCATGACCCATGTGATGTGAACTATGTTCACCTCCATTATGTGTGTTTTCCACTTGTCAAAACGATTCCTTAGAGATTCGGAATACGTGGTCCTTATGTACGTGATGTACCAGGATTCGATAGCAGAGTATGTGTGCACCACAGCTTAGTCTCGGAGGGCCAGTATTGTATATTTATCATGAGAAAAACATACTATAAATTGAAATGAACTGTCATGTATTAATGTAAGTGTGAATAATAGAAACATTTTTGTAAAGTTAAAAATGGAAAATCCCTATGATTAGTATTACTAATTTTGAGAACGAAGAAGAAAAGTAAAACTCTCTGTTTAAATTAAAACGTCGAGAATTGAATCGAAAATCGAATATTAATGTTAGATTGTGTATTGGACTAGTTAGATATGGGAATAACTAGAACGGGTATGGGTACGATAGGAGTGCACAATGAGTTGACAGGTGAGGAACTCATGTGAGTGCACACACTATCATGTATTTTATATTCACTGTTTAATGGTATTAAACACTTGTTGTATTTTAAATTGTTTTCACAATTAGGCTCTGACCCGTTTGCTTTCAAATCTATTTTCTTGTAAAAACCTTTTAGGTGCCCAGCCACAAGGACACCAAGTGTAGGAGTTCCATTCCGGTGACGTGCTGTAGCTGCTGTGGAAGTTATAGGATCTCGACAGTAGACGCCTCCACTTTCTATCTTGACTCTATTTCAGATTTACTCATCTATAGGTCATGTCGCCCCATTTATTTTAGAGACATCTTATTTACTCAGTTTCATTTTAGTGTTGGATGTAATTAATTTATGATTCAGACTTTGTATTCAGTATTTCGAATTATTTCCGAGGAGTGTTCTTCCAGATTCATTTATTCCTTTATCATTGTAATGTGACTATAATGTGGTTGTGATATCATTATTTCATAATTGAATACTTATTGTATGTTAATCGAATTTAATTAAAATTGACAACTCACTTTTTAAATATTAGGTGGCTAGTAATTGTTAAAACAATTTTCGACAGTGATGCTATGAACTGAACCAACTTGACATTTTGAATTAATTTGAATAAAGGAGTAGCTACCCGGTACTTAATTAGTCGGGGTGTCACATTTCATCACTCCCGTAGGAACATACTGTTATAATGTTATGTGTTTTGATTTAAAAAATGCATGTGCTACATATCAAAGGCTGGTCAATAAGGTGTTCGAGGAGAAAATAGGCAAGAACATCGAAGTTTACATGAATGATATTCTTACAAAGAGAAAAAAGGCATCTGATCACATTACCGACCTCATCCAGACCTTTGATCAACTTGAAAAGCATCAGATGAGGTTGAATACGACCAATTACATTTTTGGAGTGCAAGAAGGAATGTTCCTCGGGTACATAGTAAATCAAAGGGTAATTGAAGCAAATCCATATAAGATTAAAGAATTAATTGAAATGTAATCCCCAACTTATAAGAAGGAGGTGCAAAAGCTAACTAGACGAGTGGAAGAACTAAATAGATTCGTGTCCCGAGCTACAGATAGGTGCCTGCTATTCTTCAGGGTACTCAGAAAGAGTTTTGATTCGAACGAAGAATGTGAAAAAGATTTTGTGGAATTGAAAAAGTATTTGGGGTCACCTCAATTTCTCTCCCGACTAATCACATGTGAAAGATTGTACCTATACTTAGTTATTTCTGAATCAGTTGTAGGTTCTGTATTGATCCGATAAGAGAATAGAGTTCAAAAACAAGTTTACTATACTAGTAAGGCTTTCCAAGGAGTAAAAATTAGGTATCCTTGTTTGGAGAAATTGACGTTATCACTAATTGAAGCATTCAGACGTATAAAACCTTATTTCCAAGCCCATATAATAGTTGTTTACACTGATATGCCTCTAAGGCAGGCTTTGCATAAATTAGAGAAATCTAGTAGATTAATGTACTGGGCTGTGGAATTGGGGGTGTATGATATCATATATGAGCTAAGGTCTTCTTTGAAAGGGCAAGCAGTGGTAGATTTCATAGCGGAGTTCACTTACTCTGAGGTCCCCGAGAAATAAAGTGAACAGGAAAAATAAGAATCAGGAGGAAGTGATGTTAATAAGAAAGCTCCCGAAGAACCTTCTTCAAAAAAAGCAGTTGCGGACCTACCAGATTCCTCTTACCGAACATAGGAGATGACCAGGAAGTATAAAGAAGCAAGAGGAAAAATATTCCACTGTGGAAGTTTAACAAACCAAGCATTTGACAACAAAGCCCTAATATAGAACTTATATATTGATTGGTCATCTTGTGCAACCGGTAATGAAACATGTTATACTTAACACTCCTGATGGTATTGATATTAAGTATGCCCTACGCATTTAATTCCAGGCTTCAAACAATGAAGCAGAGTATGAAGCCCTTATTATGGGCTAAAGTTTAGACTAATCATTAAGTGTCTAGCAAGTTGCGGCATAGAGTGACTCTCAGCTAGTGGTGAACGAAATACTGGGTTTATATGGAGCTAAAGGAGAATTAACGACCGGGTATTTATCTAAGACGATGGAAATCATTGAAAAATTACCAGCTGTATGGATCAACAGAATCCCAAGGTTAGAAACTGCCCGAGCTGATGCCCTTGATCGGCTAGCCTCAGCTACCAGGATTGAACTCCAACGAACTATCCCTTTTGAGGTTTTGGCCAATAGCAGCATATATGAAGATTTGATGATCAATTTTATTTCCATAGATATGGGGACATCATGTATGGACCCCATCAGAGCATATATTAGAAAAGGAACTCTACCAACTGATATGGTAAAAGCAAAGAAGTTGAAGTATAAAATAGCTCGGTATGTACCAGATAATGGTGTTTTGTATAAGAGAGGACTAACAGTCAATTTTTAATACTGTGTGAATACATTAGAGGTTCAAGATCTAATTCAGGAGGTGCATAAAGGATCATGTGGAGCTCACATAGCAGGGAGAACACTTCTGCAGAGAATCAGCGCGCAAGTGTATTACTGGCCAATAATACGAGCAGATTGTGCAACTTTTTCCAAGAAGTGTGATAAATAACAAAGATTCTCAACCATTTGAAAACTCCACAGGCTGATCTCACTCCAATCACTTCACCATGTCCATTTTCCATATGGGGTATAGACATGGTTGGGCCATTGTCGACCACCCGAGGAAGATTTAAGTACTTTGTTATCGTAGTGGATTATTTTACAAAATGGGTTGAGGTAGGGCCCTTAATAGACATGCTTTATGAAAAGGTCTATTAGTTCATATGGAAAAGAATCATCTGTAGGTATGGGATGCCCTATGCTTTCATTATATACCATGGAACACAGTTCGACAATCATGAATTCACAGCTTACTGTGCTCAGTCCAATATTCAAAAATTACACTTAGCTCTAGGACATCCTTAGAGTAATGGACAAACTGAAGTTACGAATAGAACCTCACTTAAAGAGTTGAAGAAAAGGCTTGATGATGCCAAGGGAAATTGGATAAAAGAGCTACTTTCTGTCTTGTGGGCATACCAAACAACACCAAGAATAGCAACTGGAGAATACCCATATATGTTAGCATTTGGGACTGAAGTTGTCATTCCTGTCGAGGTGGGCTTACCATCCCATAGAGTTTTAAATTTTAACTCTCTTGTAAGTGACCTAATGTGAAGGTTGGATCTAGATATGCTGGAAGAAGTAACAGAAGATGCTTCCCTGCGAAATGAAGCCTACCAACAAAGAATATATCATTTTTATAATAAAAGGATGAAACCGACCAACTAGATGGAAGGAGATTATGTACTGAAGAAAGTGCTGCAAAAAAATAACAAGCTTGAGGCCAATTGGCACGGGCCATATCATATTTCAGCAGTGATCCGACCTAGAACTTATCGAATTGAAACCTTGGAAGGCGAAGAATTCAAAAACCCATGGCATAAAGAGCATCTTAGAAAATATTGCAAATGATGTTGTAATCAGTTATTTAAGTATTAATAAAATTATCAGTTCTTTCAATTTTTTTTTAATTTTTTGGAAGTACTAGTGCTATGCACTACTATAGCTCAAATTGTTGATCGTCTCAGCAAATATTGCCTTGCAAGATTCTCGGTAAAACACAAGAATACAAGAAAGTTGCTCGGCACAAGCAATAAGTTGCTCGAAAAAGCCACAAACTTGATCACTGATACATGAAGTCCAAGTCAACAGTATGCTAAGTCCTCAAGAAACTTGGTCCACAAACATAAGAATAAAACAAGATCTTTATCCTACTGGGCAAAGTGCAGGAAGAATGTTGCAAAGATTCCTCACGAGGAATGTCAGGACATATTCCACATATGCCTGGTCACACTACTGGTATCTAATGCAAAAAATCTAACACTTGGGTGCATTAGTAAAACCTTTGGAGACACATGGGTAACTAACTCTAAATTTATATTTTAATCTAATTATGCGAGTAGAACATATTCATTCATCTAATTATATCTAAATTTATATTTTAATCTAAGTGTGCTAGTAGAATATATTCATTCATTGGTAATTAATACTCTACTTAGATTTAAATGGAAGTGTATCACTAGAACTAATGACAGAGAAAGTATTAACATTCAATAGAAGATAAGTTGATCAAATTTCTATTTCATTACATCAAATTAATTACATGATTGTGATTAACAAAACAAAGTACAAAGCTTCATTCTGTAGGATATTTCCCTTCAGTTCTGAAAATAAGGATCCATTCCAGCAGGAGGATCATCTAAAGTGTAAGGAGAATTAATGAAGTTAAAATCCTGACGCATTCTGATATTGTTGCTACCGGGACGATTAAGTGGGTAAGGAGGTCGAAAGATTTATAATTCATCATGATGCTCATAATCTCCCAAGTACTTTGAAATTAAGCATTGAGGAATACGTTGGATAGGAATCTAATTGACATTTAATTTAAAAGGGGGATCATCAAGGTCAAGCAATCCTCGATCATACCAGTCCCACAGTTGAGTATTTTGATCCACCTTCATCACTGTCAAAGCATTCGTCCAACCCCATTTATAGCTCTCATTTTTATATTGTTGAAGACTGTCATCAAGATGTACCAGAGCTTTATTGTACCCTTCCATCCAAACTTCCCTTAGTTGTTTGTGGAATTGAAAAGTTAATCTGTCTACATGGTAATGTAGTTTCTTCAATAGTCCATCCTTAGCTTGTAATGGAGAAGATTTAGTGGATAGTTGCTCGGACAAGGTCTGTAACTTATGGGACATCTCTGTAATGGATTTATTTTTGGCTTTTAGTTGTGAAGTTTGATTGGTAAGGGTGTGTTAGGTCCTGATTTTCTCTGTAGTACCTTAGCCAGGTTTGACTCTAGTTCGGGAAGATGAAGAAGCACATTTCGATTTCTTTAGGGGCTCCAACTCCTCACTCAACCTTGCATTGTCATCCTCCAAAAATGAGTGACCTTCATCCGTAGTAGCAACAACAGCAGTGGATGACTTCAAGGCATCAAGTTCATCTCTCAAATTGTTGTTATCTTCCTCCAGAAGCTTAGCAATTGCCCTTTCTTCCTCCACTTCACGATTAAACAGGAATTCTTGCTTTCTAAAATGAGAGTTAAATTTATCCAATTTTTGCTCAAAGCCCCAACTGTCACTCAGGGACTGGGACTTCTTCTCATTATCCTCATATAAAAGTGACTTAGTTTCCTTGTGGCCCTCGTGGAGCTCTTCAATCATTTTATAATAGGCAATGTTATTGGCAACCGCCCGATTGAGAAGACACTTCAGATAAATATATGCCATTTTAGCTTACTCGGATACCCCTTCCCCCAGCAACTTCAGTAGGTCGGCCTCAGTCAGAGATAAGTACCCAGCTTTAAAAAGCTCATTACACCTTTGGAGTAGCTTAGAGTCAGTAGATGAGAAGTATTCCAATTTATTCATAAACTATTAAGAAGAAGAAAATCATCAATCAATAAGGAGCAGAGCATAAAAAACATAAGAAGAGGAACAAAAACATTTCTCTTTTCATTAATAAAAGGGGAAAGTACAAGTACATCTTCAAAAAGAAAAAGAAAAAGTATAATAACTTAAAAAGGGAAATAAAAAGTTGCTCGGTTCTAGAACTTCTTCTTAGCTGCCTCGGGATTAGTCGAAATAGAAGCAGGAGCAGAAGGAGGAGGAGGAGGATTAACTGTGGAGGGGGTAGAAGAATCAACATCCTAGTGTTAATAGACATACTCCATCACTATAAGGGACTCACTGGAACCCCCACTATTATAAACTTCCTCATCCAGGTTTGGAGGGGCCTAAGGATCATGATGGAAGAACAACTCAGAGTATTTTAGAGTACTGTCGACCTCCACTAGGGCAGCAGACTAGCCATCCTTAAAGCATTTCTTCTTCGTAGACTCAATTTACGAAGAAGTTACTCCAAAGGCCTTATCCTAGCCTCTGTTAAAGTCGGCATCCCCGACCTTAGCCCTTCTCCCTTTCTTAACATCCAAAACCTTTGGTAGCTAGGCAGTCTTGATTTTCTCAATAACTAAGTCTTTCAGCAACTTATCAGCTAGACCACGAGTAGTTTCAGTAGCTCCTTTAGCAGTTTTCACCTTTACCTGCCATTTCTTCTATTCATTGGCCACTGCTTATTGGGAATCAAGCAATGACTTTTTTTAGCTCATTAAAAGCCTTTTCAACTTCCCCATAAGAATCTTTCAAAGCCTTATCTTTCTCCAACATATTGTTGAAGTCAACGAGGAACTGCACAAAGATAACAAAGAAAGTCAGTATTATGAAGAACAAATAAAGAGATAGAAAAATAAAAAAGATAAAATAATATACCATAGCAAGGCTTTAAGCAACCCTGTCAGAACTTCTGAAATGAGGTAGTGTAGCTGCATTACCCCTGTCATCTGGCAAAGTCCCAGACTTTATTCGTTCTCTTGCCAATCCAGAGCCAAGGAACATTGGAGAGGCAGAAAAAGATATACCGACCAACTCACGTTGGTGAGGAAGGGTAGAAGAACCTTATGCTAACTTAGAAGGAAGCCCTTTCCTTATTCTTTTCAAGGGGATCTCTTCGACTTTCTAGGCTGGGGGTCTCTTCTTAGTTTCATCTTTATTTTTTACCCCCTCATCAGCTTGTTTAGAAGGGGGATTGGCATCTATGTCTCCTAAAATGTTGGGAAATTTCCTTTTTCCCATAACAACGGTAAGTGGTAAGTTTGAATCCAAGGAAGAAGGGTAATGGGCCGCAAGATCACCACTGCCGGATGCAGCGGCTGAGGAAGTAGAAAGAAGTTCCTGCTCAAGATCAATTACAGGGGAAGGAATAGCTATTAAGGGACAAGAAACAAATGATGAAACTGTATTCTTGTACTACAACAATTAGGATGAAGACCTAATATGTTCCTCGCTAATCCTCTGATAGAGTCCCCAAATGAATTTCAACTCCCTGAGGTTCACTTCACTCTCCTTTAAGCACCTTCTCTTCTGATCAACTGTAATTAAAATTTACAGAGCAACAATTAGTATTACATTTAAATAAGTATGTATAGGGAAATACGACTAAATGAGGAATAACCTATCCCATTGCCAAAAGGAGGGCATCTAGGCCCCTGGTACTCAGCATTCCCGGTCAAAGGGGCATGTTGCCAACTTTTTACAACAATTCCATGCTCAAAAAAATCCCTATTGGAGTCTCGAAGATTGACTACTAATGCTTTATTTACAGCCCTAGTCTTTAAATAAAAAGTGGCGTCACTAGTCACCCACTTGCAACAAAATATTATTTCTAGAATCCCTAGATGGGTTCCATGTATTTGATTCAACCTATACACTCCATTGACAACCCTCTCGGTATTGGGGGTACCCTAGCTGGCACAACGTCAAAATATTGACAAAACTCAAGGCAAAATGGGTTTGGAGGAAAGTTAAACCCACACTCAGCTATAAAGATAGAGGAAAACTAGTGACCCTCAGCAAGTAAGAAAAAATCAACAGGCAAAGAAGTGTATTCCAAAACAACCCAAGAGGGTTTTTTAAACACATTTTTGAATTCATCAAGAGAATCAATAGAGTAAACCATGATGAAGAATAGTAGAGAATAGAAGAGAAAGAGTCCTTACAGAGATTGAGGATTCAACAAGAACTGAAAGACAAAAACGATCGCACAAGGGAGAAAAAGAAAGCTTTAAGACATTGTAGCAAAAAACAGTCAGAAAATTTGGGGTAAGAAAAGATTGTGACTTTTCCCGCTCTTTATAGGTTTCCTCAAAATTGGAAAAATAATGATTAGAAGGCAGTGTCGATTGAACTGCTAGCGACTAAAGGTATAAAATATAGATTTGCCCAAAAATGATTCGTTAAAGTTGTGGATACTTTCAAATATGCGACGCACGTTATATTTCCATAGTTAACCATAATTTTTACAAGTATGGGAAGTCGAGAACAGACCAAGCCTAAAATTGTTGCCTGAGCAACTTTAAGAGATAAATACTCCATACTCTTATAAAAACTTTAAGCATGAAACATTGGGGGGCTTCTGTTGATACCAAAAATTAACCATCTACATGGATGATTTAGATACTGACATGTGCTATATAGTGGAAGATTAATCCTAGTTATCAAGGACGAAATGCCGACCAACCTGTCAATGAAGCCCGACCAACACCAGAAAGACCGACCAACAATGACAGGGAAATGCCAATAGTTGTATACATAAATGATTTTACAAATTTAAATGTCTACGATATAAAGACATTCCATCCTTGGATATTCCAGCACTTGTACACCCCATGGGGGAAATAAATACATTGCAAATCCTACATTCGAGAAAAGAGGCAATTGAAAGAGCCTAAATCTATACATAACAGTGGATGTAGACTCTTCCCTTAAGCCGAACCACTTTAAAAATCTTTTATCTCTTTAAATTATATTTATCTGTGATCAATTAATTAGCCTAGTGTAGTTTTTTGCATCAACAACGCCTAAGATTTCTATTCAAGCATGATTCATACAACATATTTTGATAATTACATGCAAGTGTACTAGAATACACACTGCAACAAACAACATATAACTACTTGAAGATCAATTTTAGGTTATTTCTTTTGCAACTACTGGAATACCTGAAGATATATTTTAGGTTGTTTGTAGAAGCTTTGATCCTCTCCGAATGTAACAATGCTAGTTGAGTCTCTTATTCCAACCTCACTTGCCATCTCCAAGAAGTAACTATGATTGTAAAACCAACTTATTCAGCTTCTCAACAATTTATAGAATGAAATTCACAATGGTGGCAATTACATTGTAATTTGGCCTGTCAAAAATGTTCTTACTACATGATTTACCCATGAATAGATCCAAATATATTCGTTATCTGTAAAAGTTATTGAAAATAAATATTTGACGGAATAAATAATTCATATGCACACGTCTCGACCAAAAATGAACCGAGTACGATAAATCTATATATCTTTTAAAATGCAATAAAACACTTAAATGCCATGTATACTGAAGTTGTCCACGTGGCAAGCCAATTAAAAAAATTACCCATTAAATGCCTAAACCCATAAAATACCTTTTGTACGAAACCTCGATGGACCTTCATCTCCAACCCATAAATGTTGTTTACCTAAACCCATAGGCGCAATATTCTATGAACGCCTCTGTACAAAACCTCCAAAAAAATTACCCTTCATTTCCAACCCATAAATGTTGTTCAACCCTTCTCATTATCCTTCTACTTAAAAGAGATTCTATGGTAATAACGCTTACGAGGTTTCCTAGCACTCCATCGAAATATGAGGCCATCCAAATAAATGATTGGAGTTCACTAGAGGAAGTTGATTATGGGGTTTTTTTGGACGAGGGAGTGGCGTATTTTCCAGTCTCAGCATAATTGTGAATAATGAGACGAAAGAAGTGAAGGTAAAGGTGGAAAATGGAAGAGTTCTCCAAATCAGGGGAGAGAGAAACAAAGAGCACGAGGATAGGAATGATTCATAGCACCATGTTGATAGGACCTCCCGCGAGTTCCTAAGCCATTTTCAGTTGCCGAAAAATGCCAAGGTGGAGCAGGTAAAGGGTACTATGGAAAATGGTGTTCTCACAGTTACTATCCCAAAAGAAAAGGTGAACAAGCCTAAGGTAAAGGCCATTGACATTTTTGGTTAATTCCCCAAGTTCCATGTCTTATTATGTGTTGTAAATTTTTTTTAGATTATGAAATACGAGGGTAAATGTAATAATTCTTAGTTTTAATGAAGTTTTGATTTCACATTTCAAATTATTTTTTTGTTATACTGTAATTGTGAAGAATGACTAGCTTAATGGGGGAAAGAAATTCTATAGGAAGCCATGACACAACTTGTAAGAAACGTGCATGCACAAATGAACAAATGATGAATTAATGAAAACTCAAGACATATATATTTATTGCAGCCCCAGATTCACTAATTTTTTTCATTTCAGTTCAAATAGATCCGTAAATTTGGAAGTTAGTTTTTCAAGGCTCATTTGGGTGTTATTATTTTGGTTTTTACATGTACGTATATGATTTGTTTGTCGGTTTTTTAAAAGCTAGGTTTTGATGTTATGTTCATTAAGATTGAAACGGGTATTGTGCTTTTAGTTCTTATTTTAATGTTTATTATAGGGTGCTATTGGAATACATGATTTATTTCTCCCGGTGATCATATCCATTAATTAGCTTGATGCATATTTGTAAAGGGTACAAAGGATAGTATGTCAAAAGAATGAAGTCTAATATGTGAGAAAAACTGTTGAGCAACCCCAAGTAAAAAATTAGCTTTTAACAAAACAGGCTTTATATTTGGTCTAGTTTTCTCCAATCCTCCAAAAGTCCTTCAGTATATCTATTCCACTTCATCCTTAATTTGATTATTTGTTAATTCTCAAATCATTGGAAATAATTGGAACCTAATTTTACATCTCTATTAATTTGATATTTTCAATATTTTAAAGTAATCCCATACATAGGTGTGTATATGATGATTTTTATTGTAACACCATGTATTATGAATTTTATTAGTTAGTGTGCATACTTTTGGATGTATGATTCCTAAAAGCAACATTAGCCATTGATAAATCCCTTTCTCCACATTCAAGTTGTTAAATATATGTATTGTTAAGACAGTGACTTGAATTGGCTCGGTTGTTAATACTTGGATTAATTGGTGAGAGAAATTTTTTTGTTATCATGTTTATGTTTTCGTAGTTCATCACTTCTACATTTTGGAAAAGAAGAGACTCAAAATGTGTGTTATTTTCCTTCTGTACATGCATTAAAAAGTTTCTAGATTTAGATTAAATAAATACATTTCTCTATAGTTATGTTATATTATAGATATATGTTTTTTTAGTTTGGTTTTCGTTGGATAGAATTGTTACATCCTTCCTAAATTTTATTCTTAATAAACCTTTGGATAATTAATATCAAATCCATATGTAGTTTGTTAGTTCATCACTTCAAGAATGACATGTATGTAATTTGAAACGCATAACTTTGATAATCTAAGATTTAGATTCATTTATTTCCTTTTTGTGGTTATATTCTACTATATAATCTTTCCTTAGTTTGAATATAATTGAAATGGATATCGTTTCCACATATACAAAAGTCACCGAATATAAAGACAACAAAACGAATTCCCCCCTCCCCTCATGGGGAATAGATGAATAATGAAGTTCATGGGAAGAAATTAATACATTGTAAATGAACAGCAGAGCTATGGTGGTAGCAGATGAAGAGGATTTATTTTATCCTCCTTTTTATCATTCTCAAAACAAAACATTATGAATATGTTACTAATTAAAAAAACATGATAAAGAAATCCATGTAACTATAAAGGTTAGAAAGTTGCAAATGGCTCATTTTTAATTAGCAGGTATATATATAAAAGTCTTATTTAATGTAAGCACTTTTTAGTGAATTGAATTTTTATCATTAAAATATTAAATTTTGTTATCCATGTATTGTTTGAATTTTGTTAACTTTATATTGTCCATATGTTGTTTGAATAATATCTCAAAGATGGTAGTAAAAAATAATTAATTGGTCTAAATTTTTTATCCACGTTTTTTTATCACTTATGTTCCGCACATTACGGCTTGCCTGCGCATCACGTGGGTTTACAACTAGTTCATTTATAAACCACTATACACCATTATCCTTTTGCATTCACATAAAGAACCATTTATTACTTATGAGTCCCAAAATGAGAACAAAAAATCATTATGCTGCTGAGTCCCAAAATGACCGAATAATTTTAAAACTGGAATGGATAAAATATTTCACTAAATTGCCTTTCTGTTTTTTTTTTTCACTAAAATGACTGAACACCCTTAATCTAAAACATATGCTTAGAAAAACAAAAGAAATATCTATGACCACTACTACCTTAACAATTCAAAACATGAAGACAATAAGTAATAATCTATGGTTAAATCCCGAAACAGAACCAATATTATTAAATCAGAAAATAAAAATTTAATGCATCTTGAAATAAAAATAAAATCAACTAAGCAACGATATGTAGCTAGATTGTAATGTTATAAAAATGGCAGAGGATATTCATACATCTTAAGAACATTTAACATTAACTTAACAATTGCATCAAATCACAGACACTAACCTTGATATTGTTGTGTGCTTCATGATCTGTATTTAGCATTCCTATATAAATCAATTGCAAAATGAGATGAATCAATGTCAATATAATATCTAGTAATGCCAATCCGATTATGAGACGAGCATGGGGTTGCTCAGGCATGGGCTCGAGCTTTGGGTTGCAAAATGAGATGACTTTTTACACTGGGCCGAATAAAACTGTAATAATTACTTCCTTCAATTTTAAATAAAAAATAGATATTGCCTTCTATAAATATCCCCCAATACAAACAACAATGTATCCATACTTTAGTCCAACATGGTTGCTTACGTTCTATAAACGAACGGTTCAAAATTTTCAAAAGTATAATATGTTTCTTGTTTGTTTTACGCATGGGTAGTGAAATGAGAACCAAATACTCATGTAAAAGTTAATCGAATCCCTACCACATGAAAAAAAAAAAAATTAATCCAGTACGTGTGCCAAAGAAAATAATATTGACTAAAAAGAAGATAAGCCATCACAACAAATTAAGGAAAAGATGAAAGCCCAGATCAAATCTTATAAAGACAAAACCTTGAAATTCAACTCAATCTTATATCATAATAAAGAATGAAAGTGCCCAAAATTGATTTTTGCATAAATATCTGACATCGTTAAAAGATAGTAATAAAAATAAATTCAACTAAATACATAATTGACATTTTTAGACATGACACAAAACATTGCATGTAATGGCATTAAATGGACCCGAATGTTACACTATATGTCGTGTATTACCATGTTTAATTTGGTGTAAAAATATAATTAGGTTAATCGTGTTGTGGTGTGTTTTACACAATTAATCCACCGTATGCTAAAAATCCCAACTCAATACATGTAGAAGAATTCACCATATGCCTCGTCCATTGGAGTTTGTATAAATTCTTATAGCATAAAGAGAATGGTGTTACAGATGTTTATGTTATCTACTTTAGGGGAAAAAACTATATCTAACTCACCCGAATATACATAAATATGCATCAATTTCCTTGAGATGGAGAAAAGAGTCGGGGAAACCCAAGCGAGAAAGTTCAGAGACTACTACATCTGTAGAAACAAAAGTAAGAAATGGGATAATGAAGGTAAAATTAGAAATCACTCAATAACTCAACATAAAAGACCCACCAAATATGTTTACAGCTATAATGAACCAAAGAATTTATCTTTGTCTTTCAAAAACATGTAGGATACAGTGAACCAAATCATGATGTATATTATGGACTAAAAGAGATAGAAAAAAACATAGAAAGAAAGAGCTTACCAATCTATGAATCCAAGACCCAAGAAAATTATGGTACATGGTATGGTTGAGACAGTTACTCATATTACAAAACAAAATCAACAATGTACGCACTCACTACAAAGATTTTTATAACAATGCGTTATCTTTTACAATGCCAACATATTTCTATCTTCTAATCTGGAAATTATAGAAAGTATTCCCCAAACCTCGTACATTGTAGCGGACTCCTAAATATGTGCAATGTTCGTTAGTTTATGAAAGGCTTGACTCCTGTAAATACTAAAAACAATAAGTGTGACACATGACTCATGAGCAACCCTTTTTGTCACGAACAGTGACTTGCACTATTGCCCCTTATCACAATAAACGGTGATCGGCGATGGTTGTGCGATTTTTGCGTTTATATAGAGACTTAAGAGCATTGATTCGACTTTAACAGCCTATTTCCCCTATTGATTCGACTTCTTGGAGATAGGCTATGTCAAACCATATATTTGCGAAAATACCGTCGACCAAATTTTCATACAACAAAGCTTATCTTCATAAAAATCCCCAATGAAGCATTGGAAAATAGAGGAAAACCTATTGAAATTCATATTCAGTCATAATTTGAATAGAGAAAATAAAGCAATACAAATTAAACATAAACAAAGATTGGAAATATTGGAATATTCAAAAAAATGTCTTTCAAAATTTCTTTATTTTCCTAAGTAACCACAAAAAAAGAAAATGTAAGATTTACGACATGGAAAAACTCGTATCACAGGAAAAGGAACGAATGATAAATGCACCAAAATAAAGCTAAAACAGGGCAATAGATATCAACATCTAAACTAATTTCTCAAAAAATGATCTTACCTTCACTAAAGTGGCGAGACTATTGACATCATTTGGAGTTTGTGAAACGTGTAGTCCCTTTAACAAAAAAACATGAATATCTTGTGCATTGATAATCCTTTTGTGATCCTCTAAAACATTTCAATTCAAATTAAACCTAAAACAAATTTGTCTAATAAATAACACTGATCCAATTCATACTCATTTTTTATCCCAGATCTGTGGGACAGTTCCTAATTTGTCTGATAAACAACACTTTTTCAGTATTAAGATGAAAGGTAAAAGGTGTAAAGCTCAACATATAATTTTTACACTCAAAGTCAGGTCATATTCTTGAAAAGTTATGAATCATGTAAGTTTGTTTATGTTATGAGTGATTTCCATATGTATATTCTTGCAAAGTCAGGTCATCTTCATGTTAATTTGACCATAACTATGGGTAAAATGATAGATAAATACCATATGTTTGAGGTATGTTGTTCACCAAATTTCAACAATGTTATTCTAAAATACGAACTCCAAAAATGAAACGAACCATTAATTACCAAAAGTTTGATTTACCGCTCCAAATATGGTATGAAACGACAAAAATGTTGAATAAAAAGGAGAAAACATTTAGTAAGAGAGAGTTCAACCTTTGATACACTCCTCCAAATTATTCTTGCCCCATACATATCTTGTTAAGCAAAGCCATTGAAACTAATGCACAATATGTCATTACATTATATACATGCACATAAAAAAAGGTCAGAAAACAAAGCAAGATACCTATATAGAGATTTTCTCAAACACTTGGTAGCCGTACAAATATTTGAACATCCTTCTAAAAAATGAGAGCAAGAGAGAGAGATAGAGAGAGTACCAAGAATAATCAGACACAGACGCATACATTTAATTAGTAGTACCAAATCCTGGAACCTCTCTTCCACGCGAAAAATGAATTCAACCACAAAGAAAGGGAATACTTGTAGTATAATCTTAAAAATAACCCTTAGAAAAATCAGAGTACTTACCTGAAAATGAAAATCAAAATGAAGGAAACACATCTGGAAGCTAGTAAACACCTCTTGTAGATTTATTCAAGTACCTCAAAATCTGAAACAAGAAAACATAGCGAGAGTTTAGACAAACATAACCGAACCAAATATTAAAATGTCTGCACAAAAAAAAACAATAAAGATCAAACCGTGGGGATGGTTTGAATGGTGGTGGGAGAGAAGATATCGTACCTGTAAAACAAAACCAAACACATGAAATAAACCACAAATTTCAAAGCCTTAAATACAAATTAAAAAAAAATAGATATAGTCACAAACCCCATCCAACACTGAAAAAGAATCAAACCATATAAGAACCCAAAACAAAGTATTGTACAAAAAAAGACTCAAACCATAAGAGAACTGAAAAATCTCAACCAAACCACGTCATCTACAATCGACCCTTAATTACACATGAAACCTAAATTGCGGTTGGATATGCAAAAAAATTACGCACCGATTTAACCCATACATCTATAATGTGAAATCGTAAAACGAAAAAATGAAATCGTAATCCCAGATTTGACCTTAGAGAGGCAATAGCATGAGGCTATCATGTTGCACGTTGGGAGGGAGGGTGAGTTGAAAGTGTTTGTGCGTTGTGGGGGGAGTGAACGGGAGAGAGAAAGTCATGGTGTGTGTGAGCACCAAATAAATTTTTCGTGTGTTACCAAAATGCCCTCTTTGTTTGAATCATAACTGGAAATCTAAGAAGAAAATGTGGGGGAAAGTATGTTTTGGTGGGTATACAATATAGATTATATAATGAAATGTGGTGAGTTATGGAAATTATGGTGTGAATTATGATCTCAACCTCCATCTAGTGCCTTGGTGGCTCAATCCTAGCCTCTAATTAAGTTATCCTCTTATTGAATAGTAAAAACCTTTTTCTCCTTATTATATAGATATATATAAGGCTTATAATGAGAATGGGTGTTGTGGTGTGTACGATAAGATATGCATGGTATAGAAAAGAGAGGGTATAAGATCTATCACAGACATCTCTCGAAACGTGTCCTAATAAATTAATACGAACACTTGGATTGCTTAGGTAGATTATATAAATTACAAACCTACTCTTAACACTTAAGATATGCGACCAAAATAGTTGGTTCCAAACACCTAAAATTTACTCTACACCTCCATGTGTGGGACTTTTTACATGTATATTGTGAATATAAATACATAACCCTATAGAGTATTTAAGGGTGTATTTGAATAATATTTTGGAGGTGTTGAAGAGTATATTTTCATGGAGTTTTAAAGGGTATTTTACGAGGCATATTTTGTTGAGATTTGAAGGTAGTATTTTTAATGGAGCTTGTAGTGGGTAATTTAATGGGGTTTTAATGGAGTATTTTTTTGAAGTCTTAGAGCATTTTTTCAACATAACGTTTTGGACGATTTTTTCATTAGATGTGGAGTTTTATATTTAAGAAAAATTTTATGAGTAAGAAGAATTCATGTTCAGGATAAATTAGTACATGTTTATACCTATTTCACATGCTACCTGTTTATGTATATAAGTTTTATATACATGTTATTTGTGTAACAAATTATTATTTCATGTGAAAAAATGATACAATTAGTTTAAATTGATTTTTGGACAGAATATTTATGATGTTAAAAATGTACTATTTCACTAAAAATATTGCTAAGTATTTTTAAAGAAATTTTATGTAAAAACTAAAAATGACATTTTGATGTACTTGTGATATACGTAAATGGGTGTTGGTTTGAACAACATGAATGAGTATGATAAATATATAAAATAATAGTTTAAAGTGTTAAACTTGAAACATCTAGTAAATGTTGAAGTATTATAAAACAACCCCATGATTATCTATTCGTAAAATAACCCCTAAAAATTAGGAAAATACATTTTTGTATAAAAAATTATGAAATTTACAAATTGGTACCATAAGTCACATTTTGTCACTTTAAACTTAAAGTGAACATGTTTGAGGATTGAATTGCATAAAATTACTCGAATAACATTTTTAAAATGTTATTTGTATAAAATAATGCGGCTTTAAAGTGAAAGCACGTATAATAAAATGTTAACCATTTTAAGGGGAATAAAATGAAGAGTATTAAGTATGGGTTAGTAAAGTGTCGAAGTGTAAGTAAAACTTGAAAATGGATAATTTACATAATGAACCCAACAGAGTATGAAATTATGATTTCGTCCAACTTGGTAATTTATGATAAAAGGGGACTTTTCTATAAAAGACAAAATATGAACACAAAGTAATGGAAATGGTCCATAAATTTATAAATGAAATAAAGTTTTATAAAAGTAAAGATGTTGAGAATACATAAAAAAAAAAGCTACAAGGACTAAATGGCAAACGTGTTCAAGTGTATAGCAAGTATGAAAAGGTGGTATTCACCTTGGGTTTTGGCCTTTGTGTTGGGTAAAACGTTTTAAGTAACGCTAAGTGACTAAAATGTGCATTTATGCAAGGAAAATACGATGAGAAGTTGAGCGTTTGTGATAAAAATTATGGTTGGACCACAACTATATGGAGTTAATGCAAAGTAAAAGAGCTTTCACAAAGGAGTACCAGAAAATTTTTAAGGAGGGCCCAGAGCCCTAGGGTGAGGCTTTGACTTAGACCCCAAATCACTGGTCAGGGAAGCATATTGCGACATTTGTCCCAGTCGATGCAAGTTCGTAAGCACAAATGGCATATTATCAAATCTAAGATAAAATGGAAATAAAAAAGAAAAATATGGAATTGGTTAAATGTCGTGAAAATGATTGAGACAATTGGCACGTCCATGGTATATTAATTATAGGATATAAAATGGTAAATGAACTAAGGTAATAAAGAATGTAATTAAGCGTCAGCTAATCTACAATGATTACAAGTCCGAGGTGACACAGAAGTTTAAATAAGCCTTCAAACACTGAGTGAGTGTATTAAAATGCTATTTTGTAAATGCCATGGAAGTGGCGGGTGCAATTTTAAGAATTACGAAATAAATGGTAACGGAGTATTGAAGAAACACGATTTCTTATTTATTAACCGCGTAGATTAATGAGTTAAAGAAATGTTTTTGTAATAAAATTATAAAGGTAAAGAATTCAAAGGTTAATGGATTTTATCCTAAGTTAAAGGGAAATGTTCTCTGAATAAACACGACCAATTCCTACACTATTTAGAAGCATGGCCGACCTTGGCCATGTACTAAATGGGCAATGGCACACGTCCCATTTTAGAGTATAAACCTATACATGTATATTATAGGGGTCCAAAAATATTTTATATATATTAAAAATGTCAATTTTTAAAATAAGTGTAATTTTTAGGGGCCCATTTTTTAACTATCCAAAAATAATTCAACTATCCAAAAATCTCACCTAACTGAAATAGGCCTCTAAAAAATAAATTTAATTTTTTAGGGGCCCATTTTAGGTATTTAACATATTTGTACATTATTTTTTAGAAGGGCCCAAAATTCATTTTTGCACAGGGTACTCCCAATCTTAGGATCGACCCTGTTTAGAAGTTGCATGGGAGTTATTGAATCCTTCCTTTTTAACGTTCGTTTCTATAATGCATTATTATTGGGAACCCCACTGCGCATTGATTCACACCCTTCCTTTGCTATGACATGCTTAGAGAAATTCCGTTTTTTGAGAGCGTTTCATGGGTAAGTGATTCTCACTGCTGACATTAGTAGCTCTGATTACACAACCCTCGAGTATGACCTAATGGGTTGCACACTTCCTATTATTTATCAATATGCCTAAAAAATGGATTGGCATGTTCACTCGATTAATTTAATTTAATAAAATGAACTGGAAACATTATATAGGATCGTTTCAGATCATTTCACACTCATCGCACCTGGACCAGTTCGAATTGATCCACGAGTGACACTTTAATCCGGGTCAGGACGTTATAGTATGTCTTTAGCACAAGTGGGCATTGGGTTTATAACTTTGCTAAAGTGTGACACCCTGACTAATTAAATACCGGGTAGCTACTCCTTTATTAAATTAATACAAAATGCCAAGTTGGTTCAGTTCATAGCATCACTGTCGAAAACGTTTTAACAAATACTAGCCACCTAATATTTAAAAAGTGAGTTGTCAATTTTAATTAAATCCGATTAACATGCAATATTAGATTATGAAATGCTAACATAACCACCACAACATAATGACAATAGAATAACTATACAATAATAATGAATCTGGAGGAATACTCCTCACAACAATCCGAATACTGAAATAAACATATACAAGGTCTGTATCACTGAATTAATTACAACCCAAAAATCTGAAATAACTGAATAGATAAAGTGTCTCTAAGAGAAATGGGCGACATGCCCAGCAGATGAGAAAAATCTGAAAATATAGGGTCAAGATCGAAAGTGGAGGCATCTAATGCCAAGGTCCTGTAACTTTCACATCAGCTACAGTGTGTCACCTGAATGGAACTCCTATGCATGGTGTCCTTGTGGCTGGGCACCTAAAAGGCTTTTACAAGAAAATGTATTTGAAAGCAAATGGGTCAGAGTCCGATTTTGGAAAATAGTTTAAAATATAGCAAGTGTTTTAATGACATTAAAACAATGAATGCAAAATACATTTTAGGACGTTCTCTCACATGAAATACTCACCTCTCGACTATTTGTGCACTCCTAACGTATCCGCAATCAAATCTAGTTATGCCCGTATCTAACTAGTCCAATATAAACTCTAATGTTATTATACGAATCATGATTTAATTCCCAACATCTTATTTTAAACAGAGTGTTTTACTCTTCTTCTCAGTTTCCCATATTAGTGCTAGTAATTACTAGAGATCTTCCATTTTATCTTTACAACACGTTGTTATTATTGATACTTACATTTATACATGAAAGTTCATTTCAATTAACAGTATATTATTCTCATCATAAATATACAATACTAGCACCCCGAGACTAAGCTGCCGTGCACACATACTCGCCTATCCAATCCCGGTACATCACGTACATATGGACCACGCATTCCGAATCTCTCAGGAATCATTCTCAAATAACAACAATCACACCAAAATGGAGGCGAACATAGCTCACATCACATGGGTCACGTACATACCTACGCTCCCATGATCAACAGACTTATTAACTTCTCAATAAGTCCTTATCTAACCTATGTCGTCAAGGTACCAATCTAAATCCCCCCAATAGGCACACAAAGATTAGATGGCCCTAATCGAACGCAGACCTCCCCTGATAGCAAGTATGGTAGGTATGCTATACACATAAAACCACATATACTAAGCATTCACACATCTTAGATATCTCGTATTATTAATATAGGTATACTTCTCGTTATTATACCGTTATTTTGTGTTATACGTTTATAAGTCCCCGATTTGTATATTAACGTTGTCAACCCTTCTCACGTCGTAATTAGGTACTCGTTTCCTAATTCACAAATGTCATCCAGTTCACTATAAGGTTCTAAGTTCTACACCTCAACGTACCCCAATTCTCACAACTATACCCACTAGTCAATATGGGAAGGTTAATTCTCAATTAATTAAGTCTACGGTACATTTGAAATAAAATCAAACCTAAAAGTCCATTATGTCAACTCGTTAGAAGTCTCGTTCGAACGAGTGTCATTTGAATGAAAGGCTTCGAACGAACTACCAACTCATTAGAAGGGATAATGTCATCTCGTTAGAAACTCATTCGAACGAGGTCATTCGAACGACCTGGGCAGGTCTTCTAACGAGATGGCAGACTGCGCCCAGAAATTCCCCCAATTCGTTTTTCTTCAAATTTCTCTTCTCTAAATCCCCACTAAGATCATCCCAATTAAGTTCTAACGTTTATAAACTACTCTAAGTCCTCCTAGGTCACCCTCTAACATATATTTGGGGTCAATGCTTCGTAAATTAGCACGTAATCATCATAATTCTTAAACCTTGTCCCAAACCCTATAAACATGAAGCCAAAATTTTAATGTCTATAATTTCTCCTTATAAATCCGTTTTCAAATCATCAAAAGATATATTTTGGATATGGAATTCATTCATAACCATTCTATATGCCATCCCTATGTAAGATTGTGAGTTCTATCTCCAATTTCATGGGTTTTTCATCAAATTTTAAATACAAGACATATATTCAATCCTAAGCAATGAGGAAGCATTTGCTTGAAATTATGTAATTAAACCACTTGCCTTAGATGTTCTGATTTGATGTAGAAGAATGAAGGTTGATTCTCCTCTTTCTCTCTACAGATTTCTCCCAAAGATGGTGATGGTGGCTAGGGGTTTCTTTTGGAACCTCTTAAGACTCTCCATATAACTCCCGTAGCCCACTACTTGTTAAATGATGATATAGGACTTAGTGGGTTTAGTTCTAATATAAAATTATCCTCTAAAATTCTTGGGTTTTAATTCCATTATTTTTAAAATTACCAAAATACCCTTCTAGGTAGCCGGTTTGCCTAAAAATGGCTCGGAACCCAAACTAAACCCCCAGGTAGTGTTTTCTGACTATTTTGACCCTTCCGGACACGTTGGCGCACTCAAAATGACCATTCAGCTGATAAAAATATAATTCACTTTTTAATTCAAATAATTACATTCCTGACGCAACTGACACGCACGGCCCAACTAAATTTCCTAAATTGTCGTATTTCTGCCTTGCGACAATTTTAATATTTTCAATACTCATATATTACCATACATACTCAGAAATATTCAATTTTAACATCATAATCAAATACCAATTCACATCTCGCTAGTATTTATATCCGAATTAATTCCCATTTAATTCAATTAATCCCATACTTCCCCCCTAATAATAGGGTATTACATACTTCCCCCCTAATAAAATTACGGGGTATTACATACTTCCCCCCTAATAACAGAATTTCATCCCGAAATTTGGAACTAAAGAATACCTGGTAAAAATAGCTCTGGATAACGTTCGTGCATCTCATCCTCGCGCTCCCATGTGGACTCCTCAGTATTATGATGCCGCCACTGTACACGTACTAATGGTACTATCTTTTACCTCAGTTTTTGCTCGCTTTGGTCCAAAATAGCAATCGGTCCCTCCTCGTAGGAACTGTCGGGCTGAAGATCGATGTCCTCTAAAGAAATGTGAGTATGGGCCAAATCGTCCCTAAGATATTTCCTTAGCGAGCAAATATGGAACACATCATGAATCCTATGCAAGTGCTCCGGTACCCCAAGTCTATACGCAACTGGCCCAATCCTCTCGATGATAGGAAATGGCCCCACGTATCTTGGTGCTAGTTTCCCCTTCTTCCCAAAATGCATAATCCCCTTCATAGGAGATACTCTGAGTAACACCTGGTCCCCCCACCTTGAATTCTCTGAAGAATCTCTTTGCATCAGCATAGCTCTTCTGCCGGTCCTGAGCTACCCGAATATGGCTCCGTATCATCTCTATCCTTGTGGAAGTGTACTGAATCACTTCCGACCCAAGGAGTTTGTTATCCCCCACCTCTAACCAACATGCTGGGGAACGACAAGGTCTACCATACAACGCCTCAAATGGAGCCATGCCAATGGTGAACCAGTAGGATTTGTTATAAGAAAACTCCACCATTGGAAGGTACTTCTCCCAACCACCTCCAAATTCTAGGATGCACATACGCAACATGTCCTCCAACATCTGATTTGTTCGCTATGTTTGCCCATCAGTCTACGGGTGATATGTCGTACTCAGCCGCAACTCCGTACACATGGCCTCCTGGAAACTCTCCCAAAATCGTGAAATAAATATCTTGTCTCGGTCAGACATGATATTTAGAGGCACACCGTGAAGTATCACTATTTCTGCAATGAAAATCGGGGCATATTGTCCCGTAGTGTAGTCTCTCCTTCTGGGTAGAAAATGAGCAACTCTGGTCAAACTGTCCACAACCACCCATATGGAGTCGTGACCCCTCTGTGACGTGGCTAGTCCCGTGATAAAGTCCATGGATATTCTCTCCCATATCCACGTCGAAACCTCTAATGGATGTAGAAGTCCTGTCGGTTTCTGATGATCCACCTTTACTAGCTGACAAGTGGCGCATTTATAAAAAAACACGGTGATATCTCTCTTCATCCCGCTCCACTAATACTGGTGTCTTATGTCTTTGTACGTCTTATCCCCACCAGGGTGTACCGCAAACCGTGAGCCGTGTGACTCTGCCATTACCTCGTGTTGCAAGTCTTCCCCTTTCGGAACGATCAGTCTCCCATTGAAGCATAATCCCCCGTCTGAGCTAACGGTGTAGGACTCGACTCCTTCTGCTAGTAATCAGACTATCTTCTCCTGATAGAATGAGTCATTTTCCAGGGCCTTTATCACTCTCGTAGCAATCTACGGTGTAATAGTCATCACAAACATGAATGAACAGGCCACTGCATCCTGGTGTCCCAGCTCCTTCCACTTAGCTTTCCACACCTCGGCCACCTCATCTACTGGCCTACGACTCAACGCATCTACTACCACGTTAGCCTTCCCCGGGTGATTTTGGATATCAAACTGATAATCCTTCACAAACCCAAGCCACCGTCGTTGTCGCATATTCAGTTCCTTTTGTGTGAAGAGGTATTATAGAGACTTGTGGTCTGTGAACAACTAAAATTTCTCCCCCAGGAGATAGTGTCTCCATATCCTAAGAGCGAATACGACTGCCGCTAACTCCAAGTCGTGGGTGGGGTAATTCCTCTCGTGAGGATTAAGATTTACGGGAAGCATAAGCTATGGCTTCACTCTCCTGTTGCAGTACACCTCCAAGTCCTTGTAAGGACGCATCGGTGTAAACTAAATACTTAACTCCCAGTCTGGACAACGCTAACACAGGTTCTGAGGTAAAGTTGTCCTTCAACTCACCGAATGCCACCTGATAGGCGTCGCTCCAGATGAATGGCACACCCTTGCGAGTCAGACGTGTCAAAGGACCCGATATCTTTGAGAAACCTCGAATAAACCTCCTGTAGTATCCTGCTAGGCCTAAGAAACTACGGATCTCAGTCGGTGTCATGGGCTGTCCACACTCCCTCACCGCGGATACTTTCCTCGGATCAACAAATATCCCCCGGTCTGAAATGATATGCCCCAAAAACTGAACCTCCTTCAGCCAAAACCTGCACTTCTCATACTTGGCATAAATCTCGTTCTGACGTAGTGTCTCCAGAACCTGTCTCAAATGCTCGGCATGCTCCTCTTCTATCTGGGAGTAAACCAAAATGTCATCAATAAAGACAATGATGAACTGGTCTAGGAACTCTCTGAACACCCTATTCATCAAGTCCATAAACACGGCTGGAGCGTTGGTCAAGCCAAAAGGCATAACTCGAAACTCATAGGAACCATATCTCGTTAAGAAAGCAGTCCTCGAGACGTCCTGTTCCCTGATACACAACTGATGGTATCCCGATCGCAAGTCAATCTTTGAGAAGAAAGAAGCTCCTCTCAACTGGTCGAATAAGTCATCGATTCGGGGCAATGGATACTTATTCCGTATCGTGACCTTATTCAACTCCTGGCAATCAACACACAACCTCAACGATCCATCCCTCTTCTTTATGAATAACACAGGGGCACCCCACGGTGAAGTACTCTTCTGTATAAACCCCTGACCCAACAACTGCTCTATCTGATCTCTTAGCTCTCTCATCTCTACTAGAGCCATACGGTAAGGTGCGCGGGCAATTGGCCGAGTGTCCGGCGTCAAATCGATCACAAAATCTATCTCTCTACTCGGAGGTAGTCCAGGTATATCCTGAAATACATCATCAAACTCCCTAACAACTAAAATCGAATCGAGTGGTATCACCACTTCCTTAGAGGTCTCCTCCTCTATATAGTACAAGTCAGTGTACGATCCTCCCTCGGGGCGAGGCATCGCCACTAAAAACATCTCCTGCCCGGGAATGGCAAAAATGATACTCCTACTGAAACAATCAATCATGGCTCAGTATGCAACCAGCCAATCCATACCAACAATCGCATCGTACTCAGTCATCTCTAATACTAACATATCAGCAGGTAAAGTAAATCTCCCGATCTCTATACCCACTCCTCTACAAATAAGGGAAATCATGGAACCCATACTTAACGGTGAATCTACGCAAGTAATAGTGCTCTCTGTAATGTCTAACAACCCCAAAGTGCGTGAAAATTTCATGGCAATGAAACAGTGTGTGGCCCCCGTATCAAATAAAATACTCCCCGTAGTCCCCTGAATAGAGAACATACCCTCAATAGCAGGTGGATCCTGTAGGACTGCGGCATGATGGAGCTGATACACTCTCCCATACTGAAGTTGTCCCTGCTGGACAGGGACCGCTGGAATGGGTGGTAATGCTTCCATCTGTGGTGGTGCTGGGAGGGCGGCGGGAAACATAGGCCTCTGTAGCTTGTGCCGAGAACCCTACTGCTGCTGTTGTGGGGCCCTTCCCCTATCAGGACAATCCTGGAAATTGTGGCCAATCCTGCCACAAATGAAGCACTTCCCCAGGAAGTTTCCCCCTCGCTGTCCCTACTGCCCACGGCCCTGCTAGCCGTTACCATTCCTACCCTGACCATGCTGGCCCTGCTGAAACTACTGCTGCTGACCATTCTGCCCCTGCTGGCCCTAATGGTCGTTCTGACCGTGATGGCCATGTCTGAAACCTCCCTGACCATTCCTGAAACCCCCAGATCTGAATCTCTTAGGATCTCCCTATTGGGAACCCTGATCACCCTGCCTGTGTTGACCCTGAGCAGATTGTGCCCCGCTGGCACCATTTCCCCCGATCCTTCCCTGATGGCTGGACTCTCCTGATCTCTTACTCTCAGACATGTGAAAGAGGTGATCCTGGCAGTGAAGCAGTGCCGCGTTAACCACATCAGAGTAAGTGGTCAATGAGAGATTTCCCAACAAGTGCTAACGGATCACCTAAGTCAATCCATCCAAGAACTTCTGAATCTTCTTCTCCTCGGTTGGAATCTCATTGGGAATGATGTTTAAGAGATTTGTGAACTCAGCCTCATACTCGGCTACGGTCTTTCCCTTCTGCTTGAGGTTTATCAACTTCCTCCTCATCTCAGTGTGAACAGCTAACGGAAAATATTTACGGTCGAGCCGTACCCAGAACTCCTGAATAGAAAGGGCGTCCCTCTCCTCTACGGTAGTAATGGACTCCCACCATTGCAACGCTGATCCTACTAGCTTAAAAGTGGCATGTATCTGCTTCTGAACATTCGTGCACTCGTACATCCTTAAGTGTCTCTGAATGTCCTTCCTTCACTGACTGGACACAACAACGTCGGAGCTACCTGTAAACTCCGGAGGGTGTGTTTTCTGAAAAGCATCACGAACGCGTTCCCAAGCAGACGGGAATGCATGAGCCTGAACTAGCGCAACTACCGGTTCCTGGGGTGGTGCCTGCTATACAACAGCTAGGGAAGCATTTACCGCTTGGGCTACAATAGCTACAACCTCTGCGGCATTCAGGGTGCTCTGGTCTGGTGCAGGCTGTGGCTCGGGCTGAGCATCCCTAAGAACTCGCTGTTCACGTCGTGGAGGCATCTAAAATGAGAGTAAAGTCTTACAAGTTCGTATTTATTATCTCAAAATAGCTGAAAAGCAAAACATACACAAAAGAATACAACGGTCCAAAAATATAGGGCTCTACATGAAAGAAAGCTCAGCGGAAACATAAAAAGCCGTAAAGATCCTAAGGACACTAGAACCTGATGCTCTGATACCACCTGTGACACCCCAACTAATTAAATACCGGGTAGATACTCCTTTATTAAATTAATACAAAATGCCAAGTTGGTTCAGTTCATAGCATCACTGTCGAAAACGTTTTAACAAATACTAGCCACCTAATATTTAAAAAGTGAGTTGTCAATTTTAATTAAATCTGATTAACATGCAATAAGTAGATTATGAAATGCTAACATAACCACCACAACATAATGACAATAGAATAACCATACAATAATAATGAATCTGGAGGAATACTCCTCACAACAATCCGAATACTGAAATAAACATATACAAGGTCTGTATCACTGAATTAATTACAACCCAAAAATCTGAAATAACTGAATAGATAAAGTGTCTTTAAGAGAAATGGACGACATGCCCAACAGATGAGAAAGATATGATAATATAGAGTCAAGATCGAAAGTGGAGGCGTCTAATGCGAAGGTCCTGTAATTTCCACATCAGCTACAGTGCGTCACCTGAATGGAACTCCTATGCTTGGTGTCCTTGTGGCTCGGAAACTAAAAGGCTTTTACAAGAAAATGTATTTGAAAGAAAACGGGTCAGAGCCCGATTGTGGAAAACAGTTTAAAATATAGCAAGTGTTTTAATGACATTAAAACAATGAATGCAAAATACATGTTAGGACGTTCTCTCACATGAAATACTCACCTCTCGACTATCTGTGAACTCCTAACGTATCCGCAATCAAATCTAGTTATGCCCGTATCTAACTAGTCCAATACAAACTCTAACGTTATTATACGAATCATGATTTAATTCCCGACATCTTATTTTAAATATTGTGTTTTACACTTCTTCTCAGTTTCCCATATTAGTACTACTAATTACTAGAGATCTTCCATTTTATCTTTACAACACGTTGTTATTATTGATACTCACATTTATACATGACAGTTCATTTTAATTAACAGTATATTATTCTCATAATAAATATACAATACTAGCACCCCGAGACTAAGCTGCGGTGCACACATACTCTGCTATCCAATCCCGGTACATCACGTACATAAGGACAACGCATTCCGAATCTCTCAGGAATCCTTCTCAAATAACAACAGTCACACCAAAATGGAGGTGAACATAGCTCACGTCACATGGGTCACGTACATACCTACGCTCCCATGATCAGCAGACTTATTAACTTCTCAATAAGTCCTTCTCTGACCTATGTCCTCGAGGTACCAATCTAAATACCCCCGTAGGCACACAAAGATTAGATAGCCCTAATCGAATACAGACCTCCCTTGATAGCAAGTATGGTAGGTATGTTATACACATAAAACCACATATACTAAGCATTCGTACATCTTAGATATCTCGTATTATTAATATAGGTATATTTCTCATTATTATACCGTCATTTTGTGTTATACGTTTACAAGTCCCCGATTTGTATATTAACGTAATCAACCCTTCTCACGTCGTAATTAGGTACTCGTTTCATAATTCACAAATGTCATCTGGTTCACTATAAGGTTCTAAGTTATACTCCTCAATGTACCCCAATTCTCACAATTATACTCACTAGTCAATAAGGGTAGGTTAATTCTCAATTAATTAAGTCTACGGGACATTTGAAATAAAATTAGGCATAAAAGGCCATTCTGTAAACTCCTTAGAAGTCTCGTTCGAACGAGGTCGTTCGAACGAGTGTTGTTCGAACGAAAGGCTTCGACTGAACTACCAAATCGTTAGAAGGGATACTGTCATCTTGTTAGAAACTCGTTCAAACAAGGTCGTTCAAATGACCTGGGCAGGTCTTCTAACGAGATGGCAGACTGCGTCCAGAAATTCCCCCAATTCGTTTTTCTTCAAATTTCTCTTCTCTAAATCCACACTAAGATCATCCCAATTAAGTTCTAACGTTTATAAACTACTCTAAGTCCTCCTAGGTCACCCTCTAACATATATTTGGGGTCAATGCTTCCTAAATTAACACGTAATCATCATAATTTCCAAACCTTGTCCCAAACCCTATAAACATGAAGCCAGAATTTTAATGTCTACAATTTCTCCTTATAAATCCATTTTTAAATCATCAAAAGATATATTTTGGATATGGAATTCATTCATAACCATTCTACATGCCATTCCTATGTAAGATTGTGAGTTCTATCTCCAATTTCATGGGTTTTTCATCAAATTTTCAAAACAAGACATATATTCAATCCTAAGCATGGAGGAAACATTCTCTTGAAATTATGTAATTAAACCAATTGCCTTAGATGTTCTGATTTAATGTAGAATAATGAAGGTTGATTCTCCTCTTTCTCTCTACAGATTTCTACCAAAGATGGTGATGGTGGCTAGGGGTTTCTTTTGGAACCTCTTAAGACTCTCCATATAACTCCCGTAGCCCACTACTTGTTAAATGCTGATAAAGGACTTAGTGGGTTTATTTATAATATAAAATTATCTTCTAAAATTCGTGTGTTTTAATTCCCCTATTTTTAAAATTACCAAAATACCCTTCTAGGTTGCCGGTTTGGCTTAAAAATGCCCCGGAACCCAAACTAAACCCCCGGGTAGTATTTTCTGACTATTTCGACCCTTCCGGACACGTTGGTGCACTTAAAATGACCATTCGGTTGATAAAAATATAATTCATTTTTTAATTCAAATAATTACATTCCTGACGCGACTGACACGCGCGTCCCAACTAAATTTCCCAAATTGTCGTATTTCTGCCTTGCGACAATTTTAATATTTTAAATACTCATATATTACCATACAGACTCAGAAATATTCAACTTTAACATCATAATCAAATACCAACTCACATCTCGCTAGTATTTATATCCGGAATAATTCCCAATTAATTCCCATTTAATTCAATTAATCCCATAAATAAAAATCAATAAAATTATGGGGTATTACATAAAGATAGATTGAAAAGTAATCTTTTATTTCACTTGGGTTTTCTTGAAGCTTAAAATCTAATGGTATTTTTAGAACAAGAAATCAAATGGTATTTCTTGATATTGACACAAGCTAGGAGGAAGAGGAATATTTTCTTAAGGAGATGATGTTATAATCTTGGCTGATTTGAAATGGATGAGTTGACGATTTATTTATAGTGCTAGAGGCAGACCTAGGTTGGTAAAATAGTTGGTATTAAAGGTGGAAAACATAGGATATTAGGATGAAAGGTTGGAGGATTTTACAAAAAGGGTTTCTATACATGCTCACACTTTTAGTCGATTAAAAGTGGAGTTTTTATCAGATGGTAGGAATGTTCTTGTGATGATCTAGAATATCTGGAACGACTTCTATCATACCTTAGAGGTGGAGGTGATATTTACTTCCTATGGGATAGGGCATCAACGGACCTTTCTTAAAGATTTTGAGTGAGTTACAACACGATTTCTTGCATCGTTTCCTGCCCCTTGGCGAGGCTTAGTAGAATTCCTTATAACTCTCCCATACCAGGAGGAGTAGAGGGATTAAAAACATTACCTCTAGTGAGACTGCCTTCCGAAATATTTGTCACACTACAGGAGCATAAAAAATATGTTGTGAAAATATTAGATGAGAAACGACAATGATTTGTCATTTCCCATAAACGGTGCCAATCTGTTGATGTCTAAAATTTGGAAAAGGTATTTAGGTATTGATCTTACCCTTTATTATCCAAACTTGTAATCACAGATAAATAAGTAAAGGTAAATAATAGAAAAGGTGAAAGAGATGCAACAGTTGCACGTGGGTCAACTTTGAGAATAAGCCTACATCCATGGGGAAGGTTGGTTAAGGTTTGTATTGCTATCATTGGGGTACAATTACAAGGTGCAATTATGTTGTCAAAACTTGCCCCTTTAGCAGGGGAAATGGCTTATTTATAGTCAGTAGGAAGCTGAGAGGTGGAAAACCTTTATAGATTCAAGCATATACACCTTTACATAATAATAGATAGTTGGGTGTCCTTTAAAGTGCATGGTGACTATTGAATATCCCACATGTGTCTATCCATCTGATTAACAATTTAACTTCATGGAGGTGGTCGGTTGGGTAACCAACCAGCTAGCAAGTACTTGTGCCGACCAGATCTGATCCATTATGGCAGATCTTAGGGTAAAGTTGATAGGTGTCACTGTGTTATTGGTCCATGTGGTTAAATAATTTTAACCTACAACAATGTAGTATGGGATAAAATTAGTTTTCTTATCCTCTTGGATCTATCTTCGATGGCAATATTGGCATCATTAACCGAGACTAATTCATTTTCAAGAGTGGTTATTTTTTGTTCAAGGAGTCATTATAACTTCTACATTATTCCAACTCACATTACAAAACTTTTAACCTTTTCTTGTAAATATCTATTATCATTCTCCATTAAGAGGAGACTCGAACTAAGAGATGCACCTTGAGCTTGAATATTGCTCATAAGGGACCTTTCCATTTTTAGAGAAGCATTTGTCTTTTCACATTTCTTATGTTCAATGGAAGTTTTCAACAAGATCCTTTTAAGTCTAGAATTGTCATAAAAGAGTTCATCACAAGCTTGTTGAAGGCCACTATCTTTTTCATATAAGGAATCATCACTAGATACCCAGAAGAAGATAAATTATCAATCTCATAAGATCATTTATCATTAGTGGATGAAGAATGACACGACTCTTTATCATTTGATGAACCACCATCAAAAGGGCTAAAACTATAAGCATGTTGAATAATATCTTCCAAAAGACCTACATCAAAGCACATGTCGTTATCCACCATATTAACACAAAATGCACGATTGACCTCTAGGTATTTTTTAACCTAAACAAAAGAGGACCAAAATCTGATACCAGCTGAGAGTGCACATTACGTACCGAATTGGAGGCCCACCAAAAAATTATTTTGCACACCTAAAATATAATTTTAAAAAAATTTCCAAAATTTTAATTAACCAATTCAAGTTTTATTTTCTTTAAGCACTTAGATGATAAAAGATACGGAATAGGTAAATAAGATCACAACAACAGACGTACAAGGATAAAAAGCCATTAATGGGAAAAACCTCGGGGCTAAAGACTTACACTCCTATCCACGCTACCTCACACCTTCATACTTTTTACACCAAAATATAGCAAGACAAAGACTCATATCCATCGATGGACAATCTTAACATCGCAATGTCATGACATACGTCAATAGTGTTGCACAAGCCCTAGTTTTCAAGCTTTGGAGATCACATATATTATGAAGACCAAAAGAGAACCTTAAATATCACAATAATTCTTATTAGGAGAAAGACCTAAAGTGTATAAAAAGTTTGTTTTATGAAAATAAGTTCTTGATTAAAATATTCATTTTCTTTGATATTAATCAACCTCTAAAAAGAGAGATGATTAAATACAAAGAAGATAAGGTGAAAAGATGAACTCGGTTTTGAAAATGGGTTCACTCATTTTCACAAATGTGTTCTCATCTCTTTAGAAAAGTAAGAAGAGAAGAATACACACTAAAAGACCCTTGTAGTATTTTTTTTCTCTTTAAAGATATGCGAGAATTGTTTTGTGATGAAGAGAATTGGTGGTTTAAATAAGGAAGACTACACAAATGGATTTCCCATTTTCCAAGACAAGACAAATATATATCTCTTACACAAAGCATGTGTGAGAGAGTGGTTGGTGATTATTAAGTCTCATGAGCACTCCACAAAGTATTTTCTCACAAATGTATCGAAGATCTTTAAACATATTTAAAAAAAAAATCAAGAATCTCTACTCATCGTCGGAGGTGTCCTTGCAGTGAAAACGAGTGTCGCTAGAGTGAACCGTTCGCGATGCAAGTCGCATATTTATTAGGAGAATTTTTTAAAAGACCTTCAAACAACTTATTGGCCAACGAGAGAAGTATCATTTAGTGAGCGTGTCATTGCGATAATGATTCAACAATAAGCTGCTCGCACTAAGTTTCAGAGTTTTTTCCAAATTGAATTGTTTTAATTTTGCTTAAGCGATGAAAGTTTCCATTATAACGTAACTGGTCCGTTTTACTCATTTTTTCTTGTTTTAAAATATTTCAAACAATTGTAATACAAGAAAGATCAAGATAACAAATCCTTAATACTTACACACCCAATAAGTTTTTACCAGAACGTTTTGAAATAGTTTTGTAAAAATATGTGACATCTAATATATATGCAATGATGGGGATGATCAAGATCCAGCTTTAAGACCCTGACTGTTGATGAATCCTTATCGATAGGTATATAAGTATTTTGAGCAGAAAGATTCCACTAAATAGTAAAAAGTGGGCCAAACCCTTGGGGATGCGGTAAACCAAATTAAAAACAAAATTCTGCCCATAATATCTATGTCGGCTTTTTGTCTGAATACATTCAAAACTATTCGCTTTCTAGATGATGTTTTAAGAAGAAGGTGATTATAATAATCTTTCTAATTACTAGATGGAATGCTTGTATGCCTAATCTATGCAGAGTAGATGCTCTATTCAGCAATACAGGATGCCCCTGCATAACTTCCTGAAGTATTTCCCATACAATCGGTTCTTTTTCCCAAATTTATGTAACTTCACTAAAATTGTGTATGTATGTATGCTAATACTCAGGCTATTCCATAACAGTGAGTATGATGATTTTTTCACACTAAAACTACTATTGATGAAACTGTTATGATATAAACGTGTAATATAACTGTAACCAATAAGAATGGGTGATGATTTTTTTTAATATAATCATTTTAAAACAAACAGTGTGCTGATTTTTTTAAACATTTTAAAAGTAAAAGTGTGCCAATTTTTTTAAACATTTAAAACTAAAAGTGTGGTGATTTTTTAAAATTAAAATGGCACATACTAAAACCACTGTTCAGATTTAAAATCGGGCTTGTAAAAAAAGTAAGGATGGCAACGGGGCGGGTTTGGACAAACCCAACCTCGAATGCATTTGTCAAGCCTCAAACCCTCCCCCACCCCAAACCCGTTTATCACGCCTCAAACCCGCCCCTGCCCCAAACCAGTTTGCTCCACCCCCTCTCCGTTTAAAACCCTCGCGGGGACTCTGGACCCGTCCAAAATATTTTTTATGATATTTTTTAAACTTATTTTATATAAAAACGAATTTTAATTTTTTTAAGTTTTCTAATTCTCGTAATAAATTAGGTATTATGAGATTAAAAAAATACGTATAAGCAAATTAAAAGATTAAAAAGGGATCAAATACTAAAAAGTCCCTCAAACATTTTGTAATACACATTTAGTCCAAGCCTTTTATTTTGTATTAAAAAGTCCCTTATTGTCCTATCTTTAAAAGTCCGTGCCAGCAGCATGGTAAAGCCTTTTTGGTATGGTGAAGGACTTTTTGGTGCAAAATAAAAAGGCTTGGACTATACATGTATTAAAAGAAGTTCAAGGGACTATTTGGTATATGCACCATTAAAAAACAAAGTACACATTTTAAAAAATATAATGTATATAAAGTATATATATATATATATATATATATATATATATATATATATATATATATATATATATATATATATATATATATATATATATATATATATATATATATATATATATATATATATATAAGTGCATATTAGTAAACATCTCTACTACTTTAAAAGAGCCTACTTCCTCTTCAAAAACCAAAGGACTAAACTACCCTCATTAATTTTAAACTTCCCACCATACCCTTGCTAATACACCCAATTATCTATCCCTACTTTCTTCTACCATTTTTGTTCTTCCAATCCAACACTAGAAATCAACCGTCACAAAAATTAATGACAACACATTCATTCATTGTATCAAATCCCAAATTAATATTAATTTATTCATCTTCCACATTCATTCAGCCTGTTAAATGGAATATGAAACACCAACCATCAGGAATGCTTACGGAATTTTTTTCGTATATTAGATATGTATCTTCTATGCCATCCAATATTTTTTTCCTTGTTTTTGGTTCTTCTGGAAAAAAAAGGTTAGTACTCCTACTTCCCTGTGTAATTTTTGCTTCTATTCTGATTTAAAATGTTAATAGTAATCTGATAAGTTTGTACGTAAAGTAAATTTCAATGTGGTTGTATTTTTTAATCTGTTGAAATTATATTTGTAATTGTAGAATTTATAAAATATTAAAATCTTTGCCATTAAAATATTAGTAACGATGTTCGTTTTTGGGTTTTGTTAAATTGCTATGTTAAGTTGTTCAATAATTATTTCCAAAGTTATGTTTTTCAAAAATATCAGATATCAAAATTGTATATTGTACTTATGTTTTTCTTTTTATTTGTCATTTTATCGTCAAATTAAGTTAATTTTTATATTTTACAAATTTCGTATTGATTTAAATATATAGTTTTGGGCATATATTTGTGAGTTATAAATCTTTTATTTATGTTTTTCAAGTTTTATATCATCTTAATCATATGTTGGAGAATGTGCGCTAACTGAGCGATTAAATTATCTTTGTATAAGTTTTTGGATTCCAATCTATCCTTTGGCACTTGGTGGATTCGTTACTTTAAAGATCTTGGAGGAATAGTTTGTTGTTAGACAAGATGAAGAACGGTTGATACCAGTGTGCTGTACCGTTGTGGAGGTTCTGATTTAATAGAAACTGAAAAGAGCACTAACAAAACAATTAGCGTGATTAAGGTATTAATCCTGTTAACTCTTATAAATGATTCCAATTGTTATATCTTTTACGTCTGCAAAATGTATCGATTCACGCAAAGAACCTTTGCAAGTCACATTGTACATGATTGAATTTTCTGAGATGAAATCCACCTCTTCAATGGATATTAAAATGTGCAAATAGGCCTCGAATTATTTAGTTTGCTTTTTCATTTTTTATGAAATGTTCGATTCCGGTCTGTCACATGTCCTATCGAATCGAGTTCACCTTATGTAGTAAATGATGATAAAATTTGTAAGAATCAAAGTGACCTTGAGAGTAGGCAGGGAGCAATTTGGTTGCTTATGGAATGTCAAAATTGATTGACATGTTATTTTTGTTTGTTTAGAGACCGAGTAATTTCTAGTAGAATATTTTAGAAGTTAACTGGTTCCATGTATTTTATTTATGAAGAGTCGGCTTCAGCTCCGAAATCGACACTGCTGCTCTGTTCACAACTCTAGGACCGACCTTGATTGAGATTATGAAATGTTGAGAGAGGTCTTGAAAATATTTAAAATCTTTTTTAGGTTGCCAATGAATACATCTATTATGTGACGAGATGTGATTGAAAATTAAAATTGAGTTTGTTTCAATCTAAATTTCAGAAATATTTTTATATGAGAAGAACATAAGGCTATCCTTGAGTACGTGAAGTTGAGCTTCTATTAAAGAACCTTGTTGTCCGTGACATGTCCCATAGTATTGAGTTCACCTTATGTAGTAAATGATGATAAAATTCATAAGTTTCAAAGAGAACTTGAGAGTAGGCAGTGAGCAATTTGGATGCTTATGGAATGTCATTATTCCATTAATAATGTCAATAGCATTTCATTTGCAGCACTCCATTACATGTATGTAACAAAATAGAGGGGCTTATTTTTTGTAAATTTGAAAAGGGGGAGAGTTTTATCTTTTTATTTGTATACTTCTGATGGCAGCATCCAAAATAATGAACATAATTGTTGTTGTCAGAATTTGTATATTTAATACATTAATAAATATTTTATAAGCTTTTGTGATGTATATTTTTGTCAGTAAATTTTGGCGATACGTTAACATATAGTGTCATCACTGATTTGGATCTTGAATGACATGTCAATGCCAACATGACATGTCAATGCGTTGCTAAATATGTGTCGAATATGGCGTAAAATCATTTAAAGATTGTAAATATCCGGGCCAAAATAAAAGCGAAGTTTTTTCCAAATTTCTGCATAATTCAATTACTTTTGAGTGAGACTTTGCGGAGAGTTGATTTGGGAATTTGATAATTAATTTTAATGAACTAATTAATTTTGATTAACTAAAATATTTAGAGTCATCCTAGCGCTTGATTGTTCTCACTTTTATTTCCTCACCATTCTCATATTTTAGATTTTTAGTTAGTTAGATTTAGTTAATATTTTCATTTACTTTTATTTACATCTTGATTTAGTTTAGTCTAAATTATCATCTCACCCAAATTGTTTTAATATTTTAGAAGCACAAAAAGAAAATAAAAATTGAATTACAATTGAGTTTGTCTCTAGCTTACCCCCTTAGTGTGGATTGACATCCTTACTTACCGCTACACTTGAGTTTGTTATATTTTGTAGCTAATTGAGATTTTGATTGACTTGGCTTGCAACAACGACATACACACAAAAGTTAAAGTTATCAAATTCGTACACCAAGTTTGCGCATTAGTTTTTTGACATAGTAAACAACTTATATATGTGCCATTTACATGAAGTTAATGAAAATTCAATCTGTATTTCCTTACATATATTTTCACCATTCTTATATTTAATTAAATTTTTGTTTTAAATTATAAAATCATTCAATTACATTTTTCATGCTCCTTTCTTACTAAACTTATTAAATAATCTTCAAGACACGTCATTTCCCAAATTATTAGAAATGTCATCCATTCCACCATCAGAAAATGTATCTGGCAAACCCAATACACGGAAAAGACAGAGAATTATTTGGTTACTTCGAGCCCAATTAAATTCTTACCAATATCAAGGTTAGCTAAAAATAACTCAAATATAGTTTATGCTTAAGTAAATCATGTTAGACTTATGAAATGAATATTTAATATTACAATTTCTCTCATATTAGGAGAAACCGTATAAGAACCTCTATGCTCTACGTTACTAGAACTAGAAGAAACTCCTGATTGCCATCACTGCAATGCCCAAAGATTCCAATATGAACCCCCAACATTTTGTTTCAAAAAGGTCAAATCTCACTCGTTGAAACTTCGGTCCCCGAGGTTTTATTTCATCTTTTCACATATAATTCTTCTTAATCAAGATAATTTCATGCTAATACCAGAGCTTACAATAGAGGATTCGCCTTCACTTCATTTGGAATTACTCTTGACAAGCAACTAGCTTCATAAAGCTGTTGTGTATACAAGTTTCGAGTTCAAGGCCAAGTTTATCATCATTTACCCTCATTGAAACCCACCAACAACCCTTGTTATTTCCAACTTAACTTCCATGACACTAGCAACTAGGTTCAAAACCGAATGGGAATCTTACCAGGGTTATTCTTAAATGTTGATATAGTTGTAAAGCTCTTGAATGTACTAAATGAAAATCCATACGCTCAGTTTTTACGGCGATTAAAGGACTACCCTTAACTCGATGCACTTCAAGTTCAAATCAGTAAACATGTTAACCTTGATCAACGCATTTACAATGAGCCTACATCCGATGAAATTGTTGCAATATGGATTGAAGGAAACAATGTAAATATTCCTTTCGAGCGAGACATCATTATCGTGTCTCACTCCGGTCAACGACACCAAATAAAGTACAACTTTGGATGTTATGACCCATTACAGTACCCATTGTTTTTTCCAAAAGGAGAGGTCAGATGGCATCAAGACATAAAACGCCAAAATGATACCTCATCTACCACATGTACAAACATCGAGGCCTCCCTACCAGCAATCACATGTACAAAGGACATTCTCTCATCAGAGCAAGATGGTATACATTTAACATAAAATATTTTTTAAAAATATCATTCTTAAATTCCAATTTGATTACATTTAACAATTATTCTTCTTTTTACATTTCCACAACCATACACTATTATAGGTGTTCATCGAGAGAACTCATCTAAAGTATCATGTCGAGAATACTATGCACACAAATTGCAGACCAGAAATAATAGATAATCAACGTTGTTATTCACTGGAAAGCTACTACAACAGTATTGTGTCGACATGTACATAAAGTTAGAAATAACTCGACTTGACTTTTATATTAACCAATAGAAAAAAATCAGAGGTGAATTATAACAAGGGATGGTCGACAGCGTCACAACAGGTGAAACAAGAGCCAAGAAAGTAAGTCAAAGAATTGTTCTCCCAGCATCATTCATTGGTGGACCAAGAGATATGCGTCGTAGATACTTGGATCCAATGGCTTTAGTTCAAAGATATGGGAAGCCATATTTATTCATCACAATGACTTGCAACCCTGGTTGGAAAGAAATCCTTGATAATCTTCATCCAGGTCAGGTACCTCAAGATCGACCTGATCTAACTTCGAGAGTATTTCGAGATAAATTAAAGGACCTAAAGGATCAACTGTTTAAGAAATAAATATTTGGAAAGGTAGCAGCACATGTACATGTAATCGAATTCCAAAAGAGAGGATTGCCACATGCTCATATTTTGGTAATTCTAAAGCAAGATTACAAGCTCAATACTCCAGATAATTACGAAAAATTCATTTATGCAGAGATACATAATATTCGTGAATACCCATTGCTTCATTCATTAGTCATCAAGAACATTATGCATGGTCCGTGTGGAGAATTGAATAAAAATAACCCCTGTATGATAAATGGGAATTGAAAATTTCATTACCCTCGCGAATTCGCCTCTTCTACCTCTCAAGGCCAAGACTCATATCCTATTTATCGACGCCGAAACAATGAAAGACAAGTACGCATGCGCAACAAGTTGTTAGACAATCGATGGGCTGTTCCTTACAATCCATATCTCCTTAAAAGATATAATTATCATATCAACGTTGAAGTCTGCTCGGGATTAAAAGTTGTGAAGTACCTTTACAAAGGGCATGATAAAATGGCTGTTCATATTTCATTCGATGAAAATGACACAACCACTATTGATGAGATCAATCAATTCCAAGATGCAAGATGGGTATCTGCACAAGAATCCATTTAGAGAATTTTTGAATTCGAGCTAAATAAAATCAAGCCATCTGTTGATGTAAAAAATTAGACTATCTCTAATTATTCAATCATAGATATAAATAAATAAGACAAAAGAATTTTAAAGTGGTTCAGCCTTATAAGAATGGCCTAAGTCCACTGTTTTTGTTATTGCTGACTGTTTGGGAATTCTCGATAACAGGTTTTACCAAGAAATTCCGAGTCCCCTTGCAATGAGGATGATACAATGTATTTATAGCCCTCAGGTTGTAAATGCGAAAGGGTAATACATAGCTGTCCAATAGGCGTATACATTTGTAAGATAATAATGAGCATTTAATGCGCAGTCGATTTGTTGATTATCCGGACATTAATGCTCTGTACGAGATGGAGCTCGGACCGTCTAAGCTACTCGGGCCACCTAAGTAGCTCGGTATTCATGAGTTGCTCGGTATAGTAATGTTCCTCGGAGAGCACCTGTTGCTCGGAGTGTCTGAGTTGGTCGGGAAGGTTTAGTTCCTCGATAAAATGTTCTCAGGTGCCATGTAGATTGACACGTGCCTCCACCTAGTTGGTCCATGTCAGCAGGTTAATTTTGGTATCAACAGAAGCCCCCAATGTTTCACAGTTCGGGGTTGAGGAGTGTGGAACATTCTTCTCGAAATATGGTGGTATTAAATGGTCATCCTGAATTTTAGGAGTGTTTTCCTTGTATTTATTTTTCCTTCCGAATTCATAGAATCTGAATTTTTTGAATTTTTCCCACTGCTTCGATCTCCGTGCCTCTTTTTGTCCTTTTAGCCGCCAGTAGCGCAAACGTCTTTCTTTGTAATCATTATTTTTACCCCTTCCCAAGGTATGGTATTTAAGCGTAGTAGAAAATCGTATCGTCTCTTACATTTTCAAATCTGTATCTTTGAGCTCTTCATTTCTTCTCCATCATGTCCATTCATTCCTTCCATCGTTCGTTATCAACTGATCCATCCTTTTTTTGTAAGATTTTCTTCCTTTCTTTTTTACTTTCTTTGTTCATCATGGTTTACCTCGTTGAGTCGCTTGATAAATTTCGCTCTGATTTTTCTATTCCTCCATGGGTCATACTGGAAGGACTTTCTAAACCTTCAGATTATTTTCATTTAGCTGAGGGACATTGGTTCCCCAGTCTCTTTGTGGCCGAATGTTGCTTTTCTTTTCCTCCGAATCCTCTTTGTTTGGAATTTTGTCAATATTTTGACGTTGTTCCTTCAAAAATAGCCCCCAATACATGGAGAATAGTTAATGGAGTTCATAGGTTATATCAGATTCATGGAACCCATTTAGGAATTCTAGCTATTATGTTTTGTTATAGATGGGCTATCAGTGACAGTACTTTTTATTTGAAAACTAGGGTTTTAAATAGGGCCTTAGTGGTCAATCTCCCAGATGCCAATAGGGATTACTTCGAGCATGGTGTTGTTATGAAAAATCGACAACATGCTCCACTTACTGGAAATGATATGTATCAGGGTCCTAGATGCCCTCCCTATGGCAATGGGATAGGTTGTTTTCATTTTACTTAGTTTTTTGAAATCATGTTCTCTTTATATTCGATAAAATGCGTTACTGATATTCTGATTTTTATTTATTTGCAGTTGACAGCAAAAGAAGGTCTCCAAAGGAGACAGAAGTTAACTTAAAGCATCTGAAACTTATTTGGGGTTTGCATCAAACTGTCGCTGATGAATATATCAAATTAGCCTCGTGCTTGTTGCAGTATAAGAGTTACACCTCGTCCTTCACTGTTCGTCCAGTGATAAGTAACATAGAACCAACACCAGTTTCTGCAGATTCTTCTCCTGAATCGCATATTCCTCTCAGTGACAGAATGAAGAGAATAAGAGCTCTTGACCTCTTCGATAAGTCTGCCTCTACTGCTAGAGAGGCAAACAAAAGTAAACCGGATGTCCCAGAGGAAGGGACAAGACAAATTGAGGCACCTCCTCCAGCTGTTACGAAGAAAGTTGCTGAGAATCCCCTTGTGGCTCCAAGCAAGATTGTAGCTATTTCCCCTCAAAGCGAGGTTATAGTTATATCACCGACCAAGACAACATCCTTGGTCGAGAATGTTCCTGATCCTGTGAGGAAGTTGAAGAAAAACTCCTCGGGCAATTTGGCTGAATCCATCTCTCAGCCTATAACTACTGGAAGTGGTGTTCCCATTTTTGTTGCTCCGAGCTCTGCCCTGAGCTCAGTGAAGTCTTGGATTATCCCCGAGATCCAAGATGTTGAAGGAAGTCTTTCTCGGGAGAGGGTTACCACTTTGGCCGCTCAACATATTGCCTTTGTATGTATTATTAATCTAAACTTTCATTTTTTAATGTTATATCTTTGCACTGACTTATAATTGTTTTCTTTTTCCAGTTGGTAACTTGTTTCAATACAATTTTGAAAAAGGATGAATCTATTAAAGCTTCAAGCTCCTCATAAGGTGTGGAGGAGGCTTTTGTAGGTCTGACGCAGTCTTTAAAGGATTCTCGTCAAAAGTACGTCGATGATAAAGTTGCTGGGGAGAAGCAGCTCAATTCCACCGAGCAGGAGAGGGAGCAGGCTGTTGAAGTCTCCAAGGGTTTGGAGAAAAAGATAAAAGACTTGGAAAAGAAGAATAAAGAGATTGAGGGGAAGCTCCAAATTGCTGGAGAGCTTAAAAGTAAGCTCAAGTCAACTGAAGAAGAATTAAACAAGCTTCGTGACATTGGTCGTCAGAAGGAAGAAGTTGAGAATAAGCTGAAGGGTGTCGAGGAGCTCCTTAGGGAAAGGACCTCCTCAGAGAGAGAAAAAAGGAAAAAGGATGTTAAGAAATCCTTCAGCGCTGGATGGGTAAGGGGTGGAATAAGGGTTTGGCTGCCATGATTTCACAAATGGAATATGGCAGCCTCAAGTACTTTAGGGATGGCTGGGTCGCTGCTCTGAGAGAGACGAATGTTGATGAGAATTCATACCTATTTCAACGACACATCCCTGGCCCCCCTCCATCTCCTGGGGAATAAGAAGAGGATGAAGCTGGCTCCGAGGAATCCTCCTTGGTAATTGGAGATCATATTTCTCATGCCCCAGTTGTCCTGACTTCTTATGAGTAGCTTCAACTAACCAACATTTCAGCCGAGCAGCTTCTAACACCCACCGAATAACCATCTATGCCATTCGAGCAACCTTCTACGCCATTCGAGCAACCTACATCTTCGTCCCAGCCTCCCGAGAAAGTTTTAGGAGACAAGGAGAAGGTGTAGAGTTGTTCAGACTTTTTCTCTTTACATTTTTGTTAAATGTAACTCCGGGCTTTGTACTTTTTTGATGATGTAATAAAATTTGAAGTTTTTGGGTTGTGCAACTTAACTCCTTTTTTCTTGCTCTACTTTTATTCTTCTTGCTCTGTTTGTGTTTTATTGATTCTTTCTATCTCTTTTCTTTACTAGTTTATGGCTAGAATGGAACTCTTGTCAGCCCATGATACAAGAATGATGAAAAATTATAACGACTACTTCAAGGCTGGCCATGCTGACTTGAGTGAAGCTCAAAGTGTTGATATCCTCGGTCCAGACACTTCTGAGCGAGCAGTAGAAGCCTACCAGTATCTGAAATGCTTGCTCGACCGTGCAATGGCCAACAATGTAGCATATTATGAGATGATTAAAGACCTCCAGGGTACTCTCCAGGAACTTCAACAACAATACAAATGAGTCTACAGCCCTTTTGCATCAGGGATATGAGAAAAAGTATCAACAACTAAATGCTGACAAAGGATATGAAAAGTTGTTCGTTTCTTATGACATTAAAAAGATGACTTTAAAGACCGAGGTTGAAGAGCATAGGCAGATCGCCAAGCTGCTAGAGCAGGAGAACAATAATTTGTGAGGAGAGATATCCCAATTGAAATCTGCAGCCTCTACCTCGGGAGCCTTGGTTCCTGTCAATGATGAAGGTTTTTCTTTCTTGGAGGTTGAGAATGCCAATCTGAGAGATGAATTGGAAACCTTGATGAGAACTGGTCCTTCTACCTCTGCTCGCGGACGAGCAAGAGCTTCTCGGGGACGAGCAAGGGTTGCTCGGGTTACTATTGAAGAAGCTAGAACACAGGAGGCCTTGGAGAATCAAGCATTCCAATTGACGGCAAAGAAACAGGCATTAGCTGAGATGTCTAAGAAGATTCAAACCTTCGATGAGCAACTGTCTACCCAAAATTCTGCCTTGGAGAATAAAATGAATCTTGTAAAGAATATCCACGAGCAATTAGAAAGATTGACCTACCAGTTTCACAAGCAGCCTAGAAAATTCTGGATGGCTGGTTACAATGAAGCCCTCTATCATCTTGATGACCGGATCCAGCAGTTGAATAACGAGGGGTACAAGCAAGGATGGCTGAATGCCTTGTGTATGCTGCAGTTGGAACAGGGTCATTATTTGTGGGATTACCATAATCCGGGGTTGCTCGACCTGCCAGTGCCACCTTTCAAACTCGACATGAGCTGAATATCTTCTCGGGCCATTCCTCAATGCTTGATTTAAAAGTATCTCGGCGACTACAGTCTTCATTCCAACTTCGAGATATCTCGCCCAGAGTACCTTCTTGATCGGCCATCAGTAATGAATATCCGGATGCTCAAAGATCTCAATTTCATAAATTCCCCCTATGCTTTAGACGATCCTCCTACTGGTGAAGAACCTGTTTCAAAGGCACAGGGGAAGAAACCAATAGAATAGTATTCCTGATGTAATAATTTCTTATGTATTTCACTGTTAATGTATTTTGTTCTGGATTTAATGAAAAACTTCTAGTTTTCTTTGCAATCTTGAATGTCATTGTCTTGTAAATATTTTGCAAAACATTTCCTTTATTTACTAATGAATGTGCATGTATATCTGTTAAAAAGATAACAACATTGTGTTATTTTAAATTGTCGATCAACTAAAGTTGGAAAAGCTTATTGTTGATTATCCTGAATTGATGACAGTCATTTGACGACCAACCAGAGTTGGTGATATTTCGATTTTTGGCCAACTATGGTGGTAGTTTAAAATGTCATAAGTATCAAGGATTTTATCACTTTTTAATTTTAAGCCCTGGAATGACTTTCATTTGTTTAACCAACAGTTTTCGACCAACCGGAGTTGGTGGTTTTTGTTCCCGAACAACATTAGCTGGTGGATTTTCTTCCCAACCAATCGGAGTTGGTGTTTCTAGGAAATTTTTTTATTCCCGACCAACCTTAGTTGGTGGATTTTCTTCCCAACCAGCCGTAGTTGGTATTTCTGGGAAATTTTTTATTCCCGACCAACTTTAGTTGGTGGATTTTCTTCCCAACCAACCGTAGTTGGTATCCTGGGAAACTTTTTTATTCCCGACCAACCTTAGTTGGTGGATTTTCTTCCCAACCAACCGTAGTTGGTATTTCTGGAAAAAAAAATTTATTCCCGACCAACCTTAGTTGGTGGATTTTCTTCCCAACCAACCGTAGTTGGTATTTCTGGGAAATGTTTTTATTCCCGACCAACCTTAGTTGGTGGATTTTCTTCCCAACCAACCGTAGTTGGTATTTCTAGGAAATTTTTTATTCCCGACCAACCTTAGTTGGTGGATTTTCTTCCCAAACAACCGTAGTTGGTATTTCTGGGAAAAAATTTTATTTGACGCGTAGTGTGTAGCACTAATACTCTGAAAAATTTTAAACAAAAGAAGAGAATTAGGCAGAACATTCAAAAACTTTTATTCATAGTGAAGAGAAACTGCATTACATAGGGATTGAACTACTGATAATATTTGCGAAGATGCTCTGCATTCCATGCATTCTTAAACTCCTCCCCTTCTAAAGTTTCAATCCTATACGTCCCTGGTCGAACAACCTCTGTTACTCTGTAGGGCCCATGCCAGCTAGCTTCCAGTTTGTTGTGCTTTTGAATTACTTTCTTTAGCACATAGTCCCCTGCTTTCAAATCACATTTCTTTACTCTCTTGTTGTAGAACAGAGTTATCTGTTGTTGGTATGCAGCATTTCTGATTGCTGCTTCTTCTCTGACTTCCTCGAACATATCCAAATCTAATCTTCTCATCAGGTCACTAATAGGAGATTTGAAATTCAACACCCTGTGTGTGGGGAGACCCATCTCGGCACATATAACAGCTTCACTTCCAAATGCCAGCATATATGGAGATTCTCTTGTGGCTGCTCGTGGAGTAGTAAGATAAGCCCATCGTATAGAATGCAGCTCGTTGATCCAATTAGCTTTCGCATCATCCAGCCTTTTCTTTAAACCATTCAGCAAAATTATGTTCATCACCTCAGTTTGCCCATTTCTCTGGGGATGGCCTGGTGTAGAGTGGGTTTTCAAAATGTTTGACTGATGACAATAGGCAGCGAACTCCTCGTTGTCGAATTGGGTTCAATGGTTTGTGATGAATGCATGAGGAAGACCATATCTACAAATGATGTTCTTCCATATAAATTGATACAATTTGTCATATGTCATATCGATAAGGGGCCCGGCTTCCACCCACTTAGTAAAGCAATCCACTGCGACGACGAGATATTTAAACCTTCCTATGGTCGTTGGAAGTGGCCCGACCAAGTCAATTCCCCACATGGAAAATGGCCAAGGGGAAGTAATGGGTGTCAACAATACTTGGGGAGTTCTTTGGATAGTGGAGAAGCATGGAGATTTGTCACATTTTTTGGCATAGGCTATGCAATCAGCCCTCATCGTCGGCCAATAGTATCCCTGCGTCATTATCCTTTGCAAAAGTATCCGACCTACTACATGGGCTCCACAAGACCCTTCATGGACTTCTTCGATCAAGTCTTTCACCTCGGTGGGATGTACACATCTCTGCAAGCCAACTATAATTCCTCATCTATATAGAACACCATTGGTCAACACATAACGAGCATCTTTAAACTTCAGTTTCTTGGCTGCGAGTTTATCAGTTGGTAACTTCCCTTCCTCAATATATGCCCTGATGGGATCCATCCAAGATGGTCCTAAATCAAGGGTAATAAAGTTCATCATCAGATCTTCATTTATGCTCCGACGAGCCAAGACTTCTATTGGGATTGTTCTTTGTAGCTCGGTGCGTGTGGCTGAAGCTAACCGAGCTAAGGCATCTACTCTTGCATGCTATAATCCTGGTATTCTAATTATCTGTACTGCAATCAGGCTTGATAAAACCTCCATCGCTTTTGCATGATACTTAATCATTAATTCTCCTTTGGCTGCATATACTCCCAGCATTTGATTTATGATCAATTGCGAGTCACTAAATACAATAACCTGCTCTGCCCCCATGGTTTTTGCCAAACTAAGACCTGCAATCATAGCTTCATATTCAGCCTTATTATTAGAAGCCTTAAATTGGAAACGCATAGTATATTCCACATCGACCTCATCCGGGCTGTTCAAAATAATCGCTGCCCCACAACCTGTAGTGCAAGATGAGCCATCCACATATAGATTCCATATAGGTACCTCGTCTTCAAATTTTTGATCGGACAGAGTTCCTCGGTGGAATATTTGTTGTTTCCTTTTATCTTCCTCTAGAACTTCTTGCTACTCGTCGACCTTCTTTTCTTGCTCCTCACCCGACCTAAGTTGGTCCGGGTTTGAATCCGATGATCCTGTAACATCCACAGGTTTGTCGGTGTTCAACTTTTGCTCTTCGGGGGTATCAGGACAGGTGAATTCTGTTATAAAATCTGCTACTTCTTGCCCTTTTAGCGACAATCTAGGCTCATAAACTATGTCATATTCATCAAGTTCTACTGCCTAGTACATCAAGAGCTTGCCTTAATGGCATATCAGTATACAGAACTATGGTATGAGCTTGGAAGTACGAACTCATTCTCCTACTTGCCTCGATTAATGCTAGTGCCAATTTTTCCAGTCTTCGATATCTGATCTCTGCTCCTCGGAAGGCCTTGCTAGTGTAATAGATCGGTTTTTGCACTCCATTATCCATTCTTATCAATGCCGAGCTAACTGCATTCTCTGACACTGCCAAATATAAATACAATCTTTCTCCCATCACTGGCCTGGACAACAGTGGAGGTGCTCCTAGATATTTCTTCAATTCTTGAAAAGCCTTCTCGCATTCGTCATTCCATTCAAACGTTTTTCAGAGTGCTTTGAATAATGGGAGGCATCTATCTGTTGCTCGTGATACAAATCTATTAAGTGCTGCAACTCGCCCAGTGAGACTTTGTACTTCCTTCTTCATCATTGGAGATCGTAGTTCCAATAGAGCCTTGATCTTCTCTGGGTTTGCTTCGATTCCTCATTGGTTGACAATATACCCGAGGAACATGCCTTCTCGTACTCCGAATATGCACTTGATTGGATTCAATTTCATTTGATATTTATCTAATTGATCAAAGGTCTGGCCTAAGTCAATTAGATGGTCAGCAGCTCTTTTGCTCTTCGTCAGCATATCATCAACATAAACTTCCATATTGCAACTGATTTGTTCTGTAAATACCTTGTTCATCAGTCGTTGATATGTTGCACCTGCATTTTCAAACCAAAAGGCATAACATTATAACAATAAGTTCCCCTAGGGGTAATGAAAGAGGTACTCTCCCTGTCTTGAGGTTTCATTTTAATCTGGTTGTAACCAGAATAAGCATCCATGAAGCTCAACAGCTCGTGTCTCGAGGTAGCATCCACTAATTGATCAATTCAGGGAAAATGAAAATGATCCTTTGGACATGCCTTGTTGAGGTCGGTGAAGTCTACACACATCCTCCATTTATTGTTCTTCTTCACCATCACCATATTTGCTAACCAGTCTGGATATTTAACATCTTCAATAAAGCAAGCTTCCTGGAGCTTCTCTACCTCCTCTTGTATAGCTTGGTTCTTCTCGGGGCTAAACACTCTTCTTCTTTGTTTCACTGGCTTGATCTCCTTATTCACATTTAGTTCGTGGCATAAGAAATTTGGGTCGATTCCTGGCATATCCTCATGACTCCAAGCAAAAGTTTGTTTTCTGCTTTTCAGCAAAATTATCAATTCCTATTTTAGTGAGGCATCCAACGATGAACCTATTTGAGTTGTTCGTTCTGGGTGCTCGTCGTCCAAAATGATATTTTCAGTAGCTTCCATCACCTGACCTTTCACGAGCTGCGACTCATCTTTAGGATCCAAGGTTTCAATTTCTGCACCTTCATCCACTTCATAGGTAGTAGTCTTTTTCCTAGATTCCTCTAGATCTTCTTGCTCGGCAGATGAGTGGTAACATTACTGAGCTACTTTTTGGTCACCCTTCACAACTCCCACTCCAAAATTGGTTGGAAATTTTAAGCATTGATGTACAATAGATGGCACTGCTTCGAACTTCTTCAATCCTACCCTTCCCATGATGATATTGTAAGTTGACTGGATATTCTTATCCATCACAAAGAAACATACACTTTCTGTTCGACAAGCAGGCCATGTACCGATGAACATATCTAACTTAATCGTCCCAAGTGGAAAGACTTTCTCGCCAGCAAACCCGAGGAGGGGCCGGTGATAAGGTTCCAACTGAGATAACTTTAGATTTAAACTATCGAAGCATGACTAGAACATGATATCCGCCGAGCTACCATTATCCACCAGTAATCTTGAGATTATTACTTCCTTCATCCTCATTTTGATCACCAGTGGATCATCATGAGGATATAGTACACCTGCAAGGTCGTTCTTGGAGAAACCGATGACCAATTTTTATTTATTCACCTTCCTCGGGCGATCATCCTTAGCTAGATTTATTCGTTGAATGTATGAATAAGCTTGAGCCTCATTGAGGTAAGCTTTACTTTCCACAGTAAGGTCCCCACCTCTTGCATCTCCACCTATAATAACATTACAATCAAATGATCCAAAACGAATTGAAAATACCTCATGTTCTGGCTGTCTTGGTCTCTTGGGGAGATCGGGGTCATCTTCTGGATCATCTTCATGATCTCTTTTCTTGTTTTCTTCTGCTCGATGAGGAGATCTAGACCTCTGTCTTGCTCGGTCGTTACTTTTTCTTTCATTTCTTCGATCAACATACTTGGCCAGCTTTCCTCGTCTGATGAGTGCTTCGATCTCATTCTGAAGAGCTATGCAATTTTTGGTCATGTGGCCATGGTCTTTGTGGAACTCGCAATATTTGGCCTTATTCCTCTTGTTAGGATCTGACTTCATTTTCTCTGGCCAGTTTAGCTCCTCGTTGTTCTTAATTTCTTCTAGAACGTGGTTGATGTCTACCTTCAAAGGAGTATAATTTTCAAATTTCTTCAATACCTCCCATGATGGCTTTGCTTTTGACTGCTTGTCACCACCATTGTTCTTATGTTCTTTCTTTTTAGCCTTATCAACCTCCACCTTGGGCTCTTTAATGTCCATGTTCTTCTTCGCAGCCATAGCCTCCTCGGCATTCATGATCTTGGCCGCTTTTGTCATTAGTTCTGACATGGTTCTGGGTGGATCTTTGGCCAAAGTATAGTATAACTTATTGGGCAGCAGCCCACTCATCAAAGCAGTAATCGCTGTCTTTTTCTCATAATCAATACCTTGGATCTTCTCGTTATTGAAACGGGTTATGTAATCCCTGGTGCTCTCACCTACTTTTTGTCTAACACTTAACAAATGTGCTAATCGTTTAAGTGGTTTTGCTCCAAAGCAGAATTTTCCAATGAAGAGCTCGGCCAGTTGAAAGAAAGTTGAAATCTTCCCCTGAGGAAGATTATTGTACCATATTTGTGCAGATCCGGTAAGAGTTCCCGAAAATGCCCTGCATCTCATCTCGGTTGTGATTGCATAGATGTCGGCAGCAGCTTGGTATTTTCTATATGAAGGATAGGGTCAATTTTTCCATCATATTTAGGGGTCACAATAGGTGCTTTGAACTTCGATGGTGTGGGAAAATCCACAATTGCCTGTATAAAAGGCGTCCCTTGGACAAAAATTCTTTGTAGAGGATTCTTGCCCTTAGCCATTTCCCCTAGTCTATCCTCCAACCTTCGAATAGAGCCTTTCCATGCATCATTTCCTTCCTCGGGCCTCTTGGTTCGAGCAATTGATCGTGTTGAAGTCGCTTCCTAGGATCTATCATGACGAGCAGTTGGTTGTGATTGGGCAGAGCCCTCCCTTAGATGGGATGGTGGTCGAAAGTTCCTCGACATAGCCTTAGGAGGACTTTTATTTCTCCTAGGGCCCAATCGATCAAAAGGAGAGACCATACTTAATCTTTCCAATGCACTAGTCCTTTCTGGAGAGAGAGTGATGTGTTGTTCAGTATCTGTGGCTCGTACTGACGAAGTTCGACTAGGTTGATAAGAAAAATCATCAGATCTCTCAGTGCGATATGAATCGCTCTGCCTAATACGCGAAGAAAGCAAACGGGTATTTCTTTGAACACTTCGTTGTCCTGAATGGGTCGGTGATCCACCCTGGATAGTTAGCATGAGTTGTCGCATAGTCTCTTGCATGGTCGTCTGGCCTTGAGCCAAATTAGCCATAATTCCAGCCAGATCTTAGACATTTGGAGGAGTGGATGGATTTGGGGGATTTCTAGCGTTTTGATTACTAGATTCAGGATTATCAGCCACTGGCGATAAATTGTTTTGGTGAAAAACGATAATTACAGTCGTTTTCCCACAGACGGTGCCAATCTGTTGATGTAAAAAATTAGACTATCTCTAATTATTCAATCACTTGGTCTAAAAGGAAGACTTAAATAATGTGCTTGACACCCCGAACATTAGCAAGATAATGCTAACTAAATTCTTCAGTATGTTCTCCAGATTCAGTGAAGCACGTCAATATCTGTAGAGGGAATTCCCTGAGCACTACATATGGGACAATAAATCAAAATCTTGGTCTAAAAGGAAGAATAAACTCAATGCCATTGGCCGTGTGAATGGTGCAAATCCTGTAGAAGTAGAACGATATTACTTAAGACTTCTTCTAAATCACATCTGGGGGTTAACATCATTTGAAGACCTTCTAACTTATGATGGAATCACTTACTTGACATTTAAAGAAGCCGCCTAAAAATGTGGACTGCTAGAATCAGATGATGGCATTGCAGATTGCCTCTCGGAAGCTGCCACTTTCCAAATGCCTGAAGCACTAAGAAGATTATTCGCAATTATTTTAGTTTATTGTGAGCCGTCCGATGTGAGAAAATTATGGCATACAAACTTTGAGTTTTTGTCCGAAGATTTTAAAAGACTCCACCCAAATTCATTGCCTGCACAAAAATATTGCACATTAAATAGCATCAGCTTCTTTTTAGATTCAATGGGAAAATCCGTTAAAGACTTTGACCTGCCTCCATGTAGCATGTGACACCCCAACTAATTAAATACCGGGTAGCTACTCCTCTATTCAAATTAATACAAAATGTCAAGTTGGTTCAGTTAATAGCATCACTGTCGAAAAACATTATAACAATTACTAGCCACCTAATATTTAAAAAGTGAGTTGTCAATTTTAATTAAGTACGATTAACATACAATCCATTTAAATTATGAAATACTAACACCACAACCACAACACAATCACAATAGAATAAAAATGGAATAACAATGAATCTGGAGGAATACTCCTCTAAATAATTCGAATACTGAATACAACCAAATACAAAGTCTGAATCACAAATTAATTCAATCCAAAACTGATAAACTGAATAAATAAACTGTCTCTAAGAGAAAAGGGTAACATGCCCTGCAGATAAATAAGTCTGAAATGGAATCAAAGTAGAAAGTGGACGCGTATACAATCAAGGTCCTGTAACTTCCACAGCAGCTACAGCACGTTATTTGGATGGAACTTCTAAGCATGGTGTCCTTGTGGCTGGGAACCTAAAAGATTTTTACAAGAAAATAGATTTTCAAGCAAACGGGTCAGAGCCTGATTGTGAAACAGTTTAAAATATACAAGTGTTTAATATCATTAAACAGTGAATATAAAATACGTGATAGTGCGTGCTCTCACATGAGTTCCTCACCTCTCAACTAATTGTGCACGCCTATCGTACCGGTACCCGTTCTAGTTATTCCACTACCTAACTAATCCAATCCATAACATGTCTTTAGTTTACAATTCAAAGTTAAATTATCGACATCTTAATGTAAACTGAGAGCCTTACTTTTTATTCTTCTGAATTAGTTATAATAATTACTATGAATTTCCCACTTTCAACCCTACTAAAAATGTCACAATTCTTCACATTCATGCTTTAATAGAAGTCCATTTCAATTACCAGTATATTAATCTCATCATATATATACAATAAGGGCACCCCTAGACTAAGATGCGGTGCTTATATTCTCTGCTATCAAATCTCGGTACATCATGTACATAAGGACCACGTATTCCGAATCTCTCAGGAGCCGTTTCGAAAGCAACAATCACACATAGTGGAGGCGAACATAGTTCACATCTCATGGGTCACGCCCATACCTATGCTCCTGTGATCAGCAGACTTATTATCTCACTAATAAGTCATTCTCCGACCTATGTACTCAAGGTACCAATCCAAATCCCCCCCTGTAGGTCCACAAAGATTAGATGGCCCTGATCGAACGCCGACCTCCCGGGATAGCAAGTATGGTAGGTATGTTATACACATATAAACACATATACTAAGCATTCACACATCTCAGATATCTTATAATATCAATAGAAGTATATTTTTCATTTCTATACCGTCATTAATTATTGCACACTTACACGTCCCCGAATAATATACAATATAGATTGCCAACTCTTCTCACGTCGCAATTTCAAGTACTTACAACCTAACCCATAGGAGTCACCCGATCTATTATAAAATTCCAAGTTTCCATCCTCAATGTACTCCAATTTCACAACTATACCCACTAATCACAAGGGAAGAATAACACTCAATTAGCTAAGCCTGCGGAAAGTTTAAAACTAAAATCGGGGCTAAAAAGACCATCATATGAACTCGTTTGAAGTCATTGAAATCTCGTTCGAACGAGGTCGTTCGAACGAGTGTCGTTTGAACGAATGGTTGCGAACGAAATCTGAACTCGTTAGAAGGGACACTGGCATCTCGTTAGAAGCTCGTTCGAATGAGGTCGTTCGAACGACCTGGGTTGGTCTTCTAACGAGATGGCAGGGAACCCCCAGAATTTTTCCCAATTACGTTTTTCATCAAATTCCTTTCTCCAAATCCATCCCAAGTTCATACTAACTACGTTTTTGTGTTGGTAAAATACTCTAGGTCACCCTAAGTCATATCTTAACATATTTTTGGGGTCAAATCTTAATAATTAACATGTAATCGCCCTAAATTCCCAAATCTTGCCCCAAACCCTATGAACATGAACCCAGAATTTTATTGCACCTAAATACTCATCATTAATCACTTTTTAAATCATCAAAGTTTAGTCTTCTGGGTACTAATTTCGTCCATAAACATTCTACATGCAATCCCTATCCAAACTTATGAGATCCTTGACAAATACATTGGGTTTTCATCAAAACTTTCAAAGCATATGAAATTTCTACACTAAATATGGAGGAAATATTCATTGAAACTAATAACATAAAATCACTTTCCTTAGGTTTGCTCTTCAGATTTGTTGTCGGTGATTATAGGTTGATTCTCTCCTCTTTCTGGTTGTAATTTCTTCCAAAATGATGGTGATGGGAGATGGTTTGATTTGGAACCTCCTTTAATTTTTCTCTAACTTCTCTCAAAACCCCCGTAGCCCACTCCCTTGCTTTTGGCTGATAATGGCCTTAGTGGCCTTTCTAATAATATTTAATTTAACTCTAAAATTCATGTGTTTTAATTTCTCAATTTTTAAAATTACCAAAATACCCTTCTGGGTTGTCGGTTTGGCCTAAAAGTGTCCCGGGACCCAAACTAAACTCCCGGCTAGTGTTTTCGGACTATTTCGACCCTTCCGTACATGTTGGCGTAATCAAAATGACCATTCGGTTGATAAAAATATAAATTACTTTTTAATCAAATAAATTTCATTCCTGACGTAACTGACACGCGCGTCCCAACTAAATTTCCCAAATTATCGTATTTATGCCTCGTGACAATTTTAATATTTTCAATACTCATATATTACCATATATTCTTAGTAATATTTTATTTTAACATCATAGTCAAATACCAACTCACATCTCGCTAGTATTTACCTTCAGATTAATTTCCAAATAAATTCTCATTTAATTCAATTAATCCATTAAATAAAATCAATAAAATTACAGGGTATTACATAGTTCCCCCTAATAACAGAATTTTGTCCCGAAATTTGGAACTAAAGAATACCTGATACAAATAACTCCGAATAACGTTCGCGCATCTTATCCTCACGCTCCCATGTGGACTCCTCATCATTATGATACCGTCATTGAACACGTACTAATGGTACAATCTTCGACCTCAATCTCCTCTCGTTGTGGTCCAGAATAGCGATTGGCCCCTCCTCGTAGGAACTATCGGGTTGTAGATCAATATCCTCCAAAGAAGTATGGGTATGGGCCAAATCATTCCTAAGATATCTCCTTAGCGAGGAAATATGGAGCACGTCATGAATCCTATACAAGTGCTCTGGTAGCCCAAGTCTATACGCTACTAGCCCAATCCGCTCGATGATAGGAAATGGCCCCACATATCTTGGTGCCAGTTTCCCCTTCTTCCCAAAATACATAATCCCCTTCATCGGAGACACTCTGAGTAGCACCTGGTCCCCCACCTTGAACTCTCTGAAGAACCTCTTGGCATCAGCATAGCTCTTCGATCGGTCCTGAGCTACCTGAATACGGCTCCGTATCATCTCTATCCTTATCGAAGTATCCTGAATCACTTCCGGCCCAAGGAGTTTGTTGTCCCGCTCCTCTAACCAACATGCTGGGTAACGACAAGGCCTACCATACAAAGCCTCGAATGTAGCCATGCCAATGGTGAACTGATAGGAGTTATTATAAGCAAACTCCACTAGTGGAAGGTATTTCTCCCAACCACCTCCAAAATCTAGGATGCATATACGCAACATGTCCTCCAACATCTGATTTGTCCTCTCGGTCTTCCCATCTGTCTGCGGGGTGATATGTCGTACTCAGTCGCAACTCTGTACCCATTGCCTCCTGAAAACTCTCCCAAAATCGTGAAATAAATATATTGTCTCGGTCAGACATGATATTGAGAGGCACCCCGTGAAGTCTCACTATCTCCGCTATGAAAATCTGGTCATACTGTCCCGTAGTGTAGTCTGTCCAGGATGGAAAAAAATGATCAACTTTGGTCAGTCTATCCACGATTACCCATATGGAGTCGTGACCCCTCTGCGAAGTAGGTAATCCTGTGATGAAATCTATGGAAATGCTCTCCCATTTCCACATAGGAATATCTAACGGCTCTAGGAGTCCTGTCGGTCTCTGATGGTCCACCTTTACCAGCTGACAAGTGGCACATTTAGAAATGAACTCGGCAATATCTCTCTTTATCCCACTCCCCCAGTACTGTCGCCTCATGTCCTGGTACATCTTATCCCCACCAGGATGTACTGCGAACCGTGCGACTCCGTCATTACCTCGTGTCGCAAGTCTTCCCCTTTCAGAACTACCAGTCTCCCATTGAAGTATAATCCCTCGTCTGAACTAACGGTATAAGACTCGTTTCCCTCTGCTAGTAATCGGACTATCTGTTCCTGGCAGAACGAGTCCTTTGTCTGAGCCTGTATCACTCTCGTAACAATCTGAGGTGTAACAGTTATTACAGACATGAATGATCGAGCCACTGCATCCTGGTGTCCCAACTCCTTCCACTTTTCTCTCCACACTTCGGCCACCTCACCTACTGGCCTATGGCTCAATGCGTCTGCTACCAGGTTAGCCTTTCCTGGGTGATATTGGATATTTAACTGATAATCCTTCACGAACTCAAGCCACCGATGTTGATGCATATTAAGTTCCTTATGCGTGAAGATGTACTGTAGAGACTTGTGGTCTGTGAATAAACAGAATTTCTCCCTCAGGGGATAGTGTCTCCAAATTCGAAGAGAAAATACGACTGCCGTTAACTCCAAGTCGTGTGTGGGGTAATTCTTCTCGTGAGGCTTAAGCTTAAAGGAAGCATAAGCTATAGCCTGACTCTCCTGTTGCAGTACACCTCCAAGTCCTTGTAAGGACGCATCGGTGTAGACTAGATACTCAAATCCCGATCTGGGCAATGCTAACACAGGCGTTACGGTCAACTTATCCTTCAACTCATCGAATGCTAACTGACAGGCATTGATCCAGTTGAATGGTACACCTTTGCGAGTCAGATGTGTCGAAGGACCCACTATCTTTGAGAATCCCCGAATAAACCTCCTATAGTATCCTGCTAAGCCCAAGAAACTACGGATCTCAGTCGGTGTCATGGGTTGTCCCCACTCCCTCACTACAGATACCTTCCTCAGATCAACAGATATCCCCCAGTCTGAAATGATATACCCCTAAAATTGTACCTCCTTCAGCCAAAACCCACACTTCTAGTACTTCGCATATAGCTTGTTCCGACGCAGCGTCTGCAAAACATGTCTCAAGTGTTCGTCATGCTCCTCCTCTGTCTGGGAGTAAACCAGAATATCATCAATAAAGATGATGACGAACTGGTCTAGTAACTCTCTGAACACCCTATTCATCAAGTCCATAAACACGGCTGGAGCGTTGGTTAGGCCAAAAGGCATAACCCGAAACTCATAGGAACCATATCTCGTCAAGAAAGCAGTCTTCGAGACGTCCTACTCCCTGATACACAACTGATGGTATCACGATCGCAAGTCAATCTTTGAGAAGAAGGAAGCTCCTCTCAACTGGTCGAATAAGTCATCGATTCGGGGCAACAGATACTTATTCTGTATCGTGACTTTATTCTACTCCCGGTAATCTACACACAACTTCAACGATCCATCCCTCTTCTTTACGAACAGTACAGGGGCACCCCACGGTGAAGTACTCCTACGGATGAACCCCTGGCCCAACAACTTCTCTATCTGATCCCTTAGCTATCTCATCTCCGCTGGAGCCATACGGTAAGGTGCGCGGGCAATTGGCCGAGTGTCTGGCGTTAAATAGATAACAAAATCTATCTTCCTATTAAGCGGTAATCCCGGAATATCCTAAAATACATCAGCGAACTCACTAACAATGGGAATCGAATCGAGTGGTATTACCACTTCCTTTGAGGTCTTCTCCTCTATACAGTACAAGTGAGTGGACGATCCTCCCTCAGAACGAGGCATCACCACTAAGAACATCTCTTGCCCGGGAATGGAAAAAATAATACTCCTACTGAAACAGTCAATCATGGGTCGATATGCAACTAGCAACGATCGCATTGTACTCAGTCATCTCTAATACTAACATATCAGCGGGTAAAGTAAACCTCCCGATCTCTACACCCACACCTCTACAAATAAGAGAAATCATAGAACCCCTACTTAATGGTGAATCTACGCAAGTAATCGTGCTCTCTGTAATGTCTAACAACCCCATAGTGCATGCAAATCTCATGGCAATGAAATAGTGTGTGGCCCCGTATCAAATAAAATACGCCCCATAGTCCCCTGAATAGAGAACATACCCTCAATAACAGGTGGATCCTATGGGACTGCGGCTTGCTGGAGCTGATAAACTTTCCCGTAATCAAGTTGTCCCTACTGAACTGGGACTGCTGGGATGGGTGGCAAAGCTAGCATCTGTTGTAGTGCTAGGAGGGCGGCGGGAAACATAGGTCTCTGGGGCTCATGTCGAGCACCCTATTGCTGCTGCTGTGGGGCCCTACCCCTATCAGGACACTCCTGGCGCTTGTGGAAAATCTTGCCACAAGTGAAACATTTCCCCAAAAAATTTCCCCCTCTCTGACCCTGTTGCCCACGGCCCTGGTGGCCATTGCCATTCCTCCCCTAGCCATGCTGACCCTGCTGAATCTGCTGCTGCTGACCCTGATGGCCGTGGCGAAAACTTCCCTGACCATTTTTGAAACCTCTAGATCGAAATCTTTTAGAATCCCCCTGCTGGGAACTCTGATCACCCTGCATTTGCTGACCCTAAACTGATTGTCCCCCGTTAGAACCATTTTCCCCTGTCCTACCCTGATGGCTAGACTCTCCTGATCGATTACTCTCTGACAAGTGAAAGCGGTGGTCCAGGCAATGAAGCAGTGTTGCATTAACCACATCAGAATAGGTGGCCAACGAGAGATTTTCCAGTAAGTGCTGACGGATCCTCCAAGGTAAACTATCCATGAATTTCTATATCTTCTTCTCCTGTGTCGAAATCTCATTGGAAACGATATTCAGAATATTGGTGAACTCGTCATCATACTCTACCACTGTCTTCCCCTCCTGCTTGAGGTTCATCAACTTCCTCCTCATCTCGGTGTGAACGGTTGAAGGAAAATACTTACGATCGAACCGCACCCAGAACTCCTGAATAGAAAGGGCATCTCTATCCTTCGCGGTGGTAATGAACTCCCACCACTACAACGCTGACCCTATTAGCTTAAAAGTAGCCAGTATCTATCTCCGTACATCCGTACACTCGTACATCCTCAAGTGCCTTTGGATGTCCTTCTTCCACTGACTGGACACAATGACGTCAGAGCTACCTGCAAACTCCGGAGGGTGTGCATTCTGAAAAGCATCACGAACGCGTTCCCAAGTAGACGAAAATTCATAAGCCTGTACTGGCGCTACTACCAATGCCTGAGGTGGTGCCTATTGCACAACTTCTCGAGCGACATTTACCGCTTGGGCTACAATAGCGGCAACCTCTGCGGCATTCATTGAGCCCTGAACTGGTGCAAGTTGTGGCTCGGGCTGAGCATCCATAGAAACTCGCTGTGCACGTCGTGGAGGCATCTAAAATGAGAGTAAAATCTTATAAGTTCGCAGTTATAATCTCAAAATAGCTTAAAAGCAAAATATACACAATGGAGTACAACAATCCTGAAAGATAAGGCTCTATATCAAAGAACGCTACGTGGAAACATAACAAGCCGTACAGATCCTAAGGACACTAGAACCTGATGCTCTGATACGACCTGTGACACCCCAACTAATTCAATACTGGGTAGCTACTCCTTTATTCAAATTAATACAAAATGTCAAGTTGGTTCAGTTCATAGCATCACTGTCGAAATTTTTTTTAACAATTACTAGCCACCTAATATTTAAAAAGTGAGTTGTCAATCTTAATTAAGTACGATTAACATACAATCCATTTAAATTATGAAATATTAATACCACAACCACAACACAGTCACAATAGAATAACAATGAAATAACAATAAATCTGGAGGAATACTCCTCTAAATAATCCGAATACTGAATACAACCAAATACAAAGTTTGAATCACAAATTAATTAAATCCAAAACTGAAATAAACTAAATAAATAAATTGTCTCTAAGAGAAAAGGAGGACATGCCCTACAGATAAATAAGTCCGAAATGGAATCAAAGTAGAAAGTGGAGGCGTCTACAATCAAGGTCCTATAACTTCCTCAGCAGCTACATCATGTCATTTGGATGGAACTCCTAAGCTTGGTGTCGTTGTGGCTGAGCACCTAAAAGATTTTTACAAGAACATAAATTTGCAAGAAAACGGGCCAGAGCCCGATTGTGAAAATAGTTTAAAATATAGCAAGTGTTTAATATCATTAAAAAGTGAATATAAAATACATGATAGTGCGTGATCTCACATGAGTTCCTCACCTCTTAACTAATTGTGCATGCCTATCCTACCAGTACCTGTTCTAGTTATTCATCTACCTAACTAATCCAATCCATAACCTATCTTTAGTTTACAATTCAAAGTTAAATTCCAGACATCTTAATGTAATTCAAAGTTAAATTCCCGACATCTTAATGTAAACTGAGAGCCTTACTTTTATTCTTCTGAATTAGTTATAATAATTACTATGAATTTCCCACTTTCAACCCTACTAAAAATCTCACAATTGTTCACATTCATACTTTAATAGAATTCCATTTCAATTACCAGTATATTAATATCATCATAAATATACAATAAGGGCACCCCTAGACTAAGCTGCGGTGCTTACATACTCTGCGATCAAATCTCGGTACATCACGTACATAAGGACCACGTATTACGAATCTCTCAGGAACCGTTTCGAAAGCAACAATCACACATAATGGAGGTGAACATAGTTCACATATCATGGGTCATGCACATACCTACGCCCCCATGATTAGCAGACTTATTAACTCACTAATAAGTCATTCTCTGACCTATGTGCTCAAGGTACAAATCATAATCCCCCCCGGAGGTCCACAAAGATTAGATAGCCCTGATCGAACGCCGACCTCCCGTGATAGCAAGTATGGTAGGTATGTTATACACTGATAAACACTTATACTAAGCATTCACACATCTCAGATATCTTATTATATTAATAGAAGTCTATTTTTCATTCCTATACCGTCATTAATTGTTGCACACTTACACGTCCCCGAATAATATACAATATAGATTGTCAACTCTTCTCACGTCACAATTTCAAGTACTTACAACCTAACCCATAGGAGTCACCCATTCTATTATAAAATTATAAGTTTCCATCCTCAACGTACTCTAATTTCACAACTATACCCACTAATCATAAGGGAATAATAACACTCAATTAGATAAGCCTACGGAAAGTTTAAAACTAAAATCGAGCCTAAAAAGACCATTATGTGAACTCATTAGAAGTCACTAAAATCTCGTTCGAACGAGGTCGTTCGAATGAGTGTCGTTTAAACGAATGGCTTCGAACGAACTCTAAACTCGTTATAAGGGACACTGGCATCTCGTTAGAAGCTCGTTCGAACGAGGTCGTTCGAACGACCTGGGTTGGTCTTCTAAAGAGATGGTAGGGAACGCCCAGAATTTTTCCCAATTACGTTTTTCATCAAATTCCTTTCTCCAAATCCATCCCAAGTTCATACTAACTACGTTTTTGTGTTGGTAAACTACTCTAGGTCACCCTATGTCATTTCTTAACATATTTTTGGGGTCAAATCTTATTAATTAACATGTAATTGCCATAAATTCCCAATTCTTGCCCTAAACTCTATGAACATGAACCAAGAATTTTATTGCACCTAAATACTCATCATTAATTCATTTTTAAACCATCAAAGTTAAGTCTTTTGGGTACTAATTTCGTCCATAAACATTCTACATGCAATCCCCATCCAAACTTATGAGATCCTTGACAAATACATTGGGTTTTCATCAAAACTTTCAAAGCATATCAAATTTCTACACTAAACATGGAGGAAATATTCATTGAAACTAATAACATCAAATCACTTGCCTTAGGTTTGTTCTTCAAATTTGTTGTCGGTGATTATAGGCTGATTCTCTCCTCTTTCGGGTTGCAGTTTCTTCCAAAATGATGGTGATGGGAGATGGTTTGGTTTGGAATCTCCTTTAATTTTTCTCTAACTTCTCTCAAAACCCCCGTAGCCCACTCCCTTGCTTTTGGCTGATAATGGCCTTAGTGTCCTTTCTAATAATATTTATTTTAACTCTAAAATTCGTGGGTTCTCAATTTTTAAAATTACCAAAATACCCTTCTGGGCTGTCGGTTTGGCCTAAAAGTGTCCTGGGACCCAAACTAAACTCCCGGCTAGTGTTTTCTGACTATTTCGACCCTTCCATACACGTTGGTGCACTCAAAATGACCATTAGGTTGATAAAAATATAAATTACTTTTTAATCAAATAAATTTCATTCCTGGCGCAACTGACACACGCGTCCCAACTAAATTTCCCAAATTATCGTATTTCTGCCTTGTGACAATTTTAATATTTTCAATACTCATATATTACCATATATTCTCAGTATTATTTTATTTTAACATCATAGTCAAATACCAACTCACATCTTGCTAGTATTTACCTCCGGATTAATTTCCAAATAAATTCTCATTGAATTCAATTAATATATTAAATAATTTCAATAAAATTATGGGGTATTACATAGTGGTACACAATTATCATCCAATATCACCAATCGAAGAGAAATCACAGATGAACTCCACATCGAGACACCAGAAGAAGACTATAATTTCAGTACGTATTTAAACGCAGACCAAAAATAGGCGTACTTGGTTATACTCGAGAGGGTGATTGCAAGAAATTCGGGTTCCTTCTTCGTTGATGGGCCGGGTGGAACTGGAAAGACATATCTATATAGAGTGTTACTTGTTGACATTAGAAAGAAAGGTATGATTTCACTTGCTACAACAACATTAGGGGTAGCTGCATCATTATTACCTGGAGATCGAACTGCACATTCTCGCTTCAAAATACCTATTCTGACCACCGAGATAAGCTTATGCAATATTCCCAAGCAAAGTGGCACAACAGAACTCATACGACAAGCAAGGATCATAATTTGGGATTAAGCACCAATGACAAAGTGATTCGCGATTGAAACTCTTGATAGGACATTAAAGGATTTAATGGATACTATTGAACCTTTCGGGGGCAAGGTGATTGTCTTCAGTGGAGATTTCAGACAGGTCCTTCCAGTAGTACGTCGAGGGTCAAGATTGGAAACAGTAAACTCTAGCATTGTGATGTCACTGTTTTGGAATACAATGCATGTATTACCTTTGACATTAAATATGCGTGCCATAAATGATCAATAATTTAGCGAATTCCTTCTAAGAATTGGCAATGGGACGGAATCATCAACACATGATGATCTGATAAGTCTTCCGGATGAAATGGTCATACATCCACTAGAAAACAATTGCCCCGAATAATCTCTCATTGACTTTATCTTTCCATCATTAAATATCAATGCGACCATGCCAAATTTCTTGACATATAGAGCAATTCTTGAGATAACAAATGAACACGTTGACTCCATTAATGATGTGATCACTGATATGTTCCCTGGAGAGTTGAAGACCTTAAATAGCTTTGATGAAGCTGTGGATGACACGCACAACTATTACCAAGAAGAATTTTTAAATTCTTTAATGCCTAATGGATTGCCTTTCACACATTGAAACTTAAACCTAATTGTCCAATCATTCTTCTACGGAATATAAATCCTTAAATTGGATTATGTAATGGAACAAGAATGTTGTACAAAGGTTCTTCAGATAATATCATACACGTGGAAATTTCAATGGGCTAGCATAAAGGCAGAAATGTCCTATTGCCACGTATTCCATTATCACTAGCAGAAAATGAGGGATACCCTTTCCAGTTCAAGAGGAAACAATTTCCTATTCGTTTATGTTTCGCTATGACAATAAACAAATCCCAGGGACAAACAATTGCTAATGTTAGGGTCTACTTACCAACAAACGTCTTCTCACATGGCCAACTGTATGTTGCTTTATTGAGAGGAACTTCAATGGCAACCACAAAAGTACTTCTCCAATCTGAAAAATCAAAGAAAAATAAGGTGACAAAAAATATCGTCTAAAAAGAAGTTCTATTGGCATCAAGGTACAAATGAATTTATTACCCCACTCATTATTGATATTCATTTATTTCTTAAACAATATTTAGGTTGGCTATTTCACTAAAACATTTCTTACTTAAGTTCATTTTTATTCATAATAAATTTCTTTCTTATCACTTTACATTAATATACTATACATACTGTCATCATCTTTTAATAGGCCAAACTCTTACTGATTCGATGGCGTCAACTGAAGTCAAAATTGAGGACTACAAAATGATCAACAATTTACAACGACTCGAATCAAAATGGCAAATTGTTGCTCAAGTCATGCGAAGAGGCAATATAGACTCTTACAACAATTCAAGAGGCGCTGGCAGTGTTTTAAAATAATATTGATGGATGAAGAGGTTCCAATTTTGCAACTTACATTATTTAAAATCATTTATATGATCATTTTCTATATCTCAAATTTACTGTACTAAAAAAAATACAGGGCACTAAGATTCAAGCAGTCGTATGGAAAGAAGATATTCAAAGATTGGAAGGGTTGCTTCAAATTCAAAAACAATATTCCATTACTAATGGTATATAGTCAAGGGAGTGAATGATGCTTACACAACCGTTCACGACAAAATCGAGCTTTCATTCAATAAATACACTGAGATCGTTGAACGAGATCGTAATTTCAAATTCCCGTCATCATTCTACAAATTCACCTCCTTTGATGATTTGCTCGCTCAGACAGAGGATGATAAAGCATATGACATTTATGACTATATATATTTCGATAAAACAATGATACAATTTTTTTATATTATCTTACTTCTACTTCTCAAACATACAGATGTAATTGCATTTTTCATAAATGTGAAACCAATGAGGACAATTACAAAAGCCTCAAACTCTGCTAAAATGAATCTGCGTGATATAACACTCCGAGATACAAAGTATGCATTATATACTTTAAACTATCGATTCAAAACAAAACTTACTTAAAGTTTACTCTCATATTTTCGCTTTTCTTCATAATTTTTCTCTTTTCTTCATAGTCATTTATATTAAATTGAATATTATTATATACTATTTATGACAGGTTTCAATCAATGAAATTCACATTATGGGGTGACTTAGCAGAGAATGAAGGAGAAAAAATAAGTGACTTATCAGCAACATTTCCTATAATAGCCATTTCTCAAGCTAAACGTTCATCCTACGAAGGTACAATAATACTTATCATCTCACGAGCAATTAATAAAAATCCTACTAACTCAAAATAAATCAATACATTCTTCACAGGGAGTATAGCTTGAGCAGTGTATCAAAGACTACAATTCAGATTGACACCGATATCATACAAGCTACTGAATTAAAGGATTGGTTAGACAATTTCTTTCTAAAAAATAATAATTCTCCCTTACATGTATTAATTTCACAAATGTCAATTACAAGTTGCCAACATCAATATCATTCCCACATGTCAACAAATTTTCTTTGCCTCCCCAAAAAATAATCAACAATGCGGACACTGTTTCTATTCGTGATATTATTAATGGAATCCCATCAACTATAAAGGTAATGATTCATTTACTATGATTCACTTTTACGTCTCTAATATCCTCAATTTAATAACATAACATATCCGATTTTTCACAAACCACAGAATCTTTTCTGTTCTTTCGTGGCAATGATTATGGAGGTTAGAAACAAGGAAAATCCATGGTATGATGCTCGCAATGTATGCAACAAAAAATTCACTGTTGAAAATGGAAATGGCACATGCGTAAATTGTGATACTTCAAATTCAAATTACATAACAAGGTAAATTAATATGATCAAGAATCTTTCAATATTAATAATAAAACTCATATATAAAACTTTACTCATACATTATTCAAAAAAATATAAGGTACTTACTTCAATTTGTCGTCCAAGATGAAGATGAAAGAGCATCAGTGACACTATTCGAGGAAGCAGAATCATTCAATTGCTGCAACATTCCAAATTTCATCGCTTGTAAAGAAAAGGTAATATCATTCTTATTTACAATTCAAATTCATACATCTATTCAATAAGCTCAATAACAATTATATTTACTTAAGATTCATATATATTATTTGGTTTACATAGGGAATTTTGCACTCAGACTATGTTCGAAAGTTATATACATGCATTGGGAAAATATACAGATTCTACAGTAAAGGGAAATCACTTAAAGCATCCAAGCGAAAGCTTACACGTTTTGTAGCTCTGAAAGTGGAAGAGGAAGAAGAACCATCAAATCCTAGCAAACGTCAAAAGCAACATATTTGACGATTACATTTCAATTTTTTACCCTTAAACATTGTCCCTATACAATTTATTCCAAAAACAAATTATCTATTGCTTGGCATTTTATATTTCTTATAACTTGGATTTATGGAGATTGATTTAAAATATTCAATCGTTATGCATGGCTTATTGCGTCAACAGAACTACATTGTTAGTTACTTTACTTAATTAACTATCCTTAATTTAATAAAGAATTTACAATCTTACCTTATTATTCATGATTTCATTCCTAAAGAGAAATATCGGAACTCACACACACGTGCAACGCACGTGGGCACATTTAATATACTTAAACGGGGCGAGTTCTGAGTTTTATATACTAAACCCAAACCCGCCCCAATGAATTTTTTTAATTCCAAACCCGAACCCGAACTCGCCCCATTTATCATCCCAAAATTCCTCCCATTAGGGTCGGGGGCGGGGTTGGTCCCACCAAAACTCATCCCATTGCCACACCTACGAAAAAGGCCCCGATGCCCATTAGTTTGGTACCTCCCTAATCCTAGTCTTGTTATGTTTCAGAGCGATAAACCTTTTACCAAAAAAAAGGGTGTTTTGGCAAGCTGATACATCTCTCTCCACGACTACAACTACAGCAACAAATACAAATAGAATGGTTTCCATAAAGCCAAACCTGAAGAATCTAGCACCGGAATGTGACGAGTGTAAATCAAAGTTATCAAAGTATAAATGCCCAGGCTGCTCTCTACGCTCTTGTAGCCTCACTTGTGTCAAAGCTCACAAACAACGAACTGGATGTACAGGCAAAAGGCAACTAACCCACTTCCTTCCTATTTCTCAATTTGACGATAATCTCCTCATCTCAGGTAATTTACTATCTTTTGTTAATCATTGTTATTAGACCCATTGAGCATTTCTGAAGATTGATAACGTTAAATTGTATGTTAGCAATGGGATGGAAGAATGTTATTTTCTGATTGGGGGAAAGATTTATCTGGGGTACTTTTTACTTCTACTTTTGTTTGTTGTTATCAATTCTTTATGTGCCAATTGACGTAAACGAGGGTCAAATGGAAAGTCATTCAATATCTCAAAAAGGCTACCTGGGGAGTATTTATAGGAAATAGCATACCATGAGGTGTCTGGCTAGCTTATAGGCACCTCGACTAATCCCCATTCGCGGTTCGTGGCTTCCACTGGCCAAACATTATTTTGACAGTGGTGGGGATCGAACTGGGGACCAAACCCAATCCACTCCCAAGACAGTTCCAGTGGTAGCCTTTTACCACTGGGCAAGAGGCTTGGTTGTTAACCAAGTATGAGTTGTCATGACAATTCATCCACGACAACATTAACTAATGGAATGTTCTAGAAACTTTTATCTCAACCATTGCTATAACTAAAAAATATAACAAAAATACTAAAAACTAATAAAAGGAAAAATACAGTGAAATTAAAAAAAGACAAGTTCACGTCACTTTATTTATGTTTTTTCTTATTGTTATCTATTTTAGTTTTCTTTCTATGTGAACTGCTGGTCCGCAGAATCATGGTAAGATCACAACAACCGATGTTCGAGGATAAAAGGGACCTGAGGTCAATGCAATAATCTCCCTAAACATGGTAAAATCTTACAGAGGGGACTAAAGACTTACACTCCTATCTGTGCTACCTCACACCTTCACACATTTTCCACCAAAGTATAGCAAGACAGAGACTCCTATCCATCAATAGACAGTCTCAACACTGCGATGTCATGACATACGTCAATAATGTTGCACAAGCCATAGTATTCAAGCTTTGGAGATCACATACAATATGAAGACCAAAAGAGAACCTTAAATATCACAATAATTCTTATTGGGAGAAAGACCTAAAGTGTATAAACAGAGTGCTTTATGAAAATGAGTTCTTGATTAAAATCTTCTTTTTCTTTGATATTTAATTAAGCTCCAAAAAAAGAAGGTGAAAAGATGAACTAGGCTTTGAAAATGGATGCACTCATTTTCAAAATGTGTTCTCGTCTCTTTAGAAAAGGAAGCAGAGAAGAATACACATTAAAAGGCCCTCTTAGTATTTTTTTTCTCTTGAAAGATATGAGAGAGAGATTTTGAAGGTTTAAATAAGGAAGGCCACACAAATGGATTTCCCATTTTCCAAGATAAGATAAAGAACATATCTCTTACACAAACCATGTGTGAGAGAGTGGTTGGTGACTACTAAGTCTAATGAGCACTCCAAAGCGTGATTTTCTCACAAATGTACCGAAGATCTTTAAAAATCTTTAAGAAAAATTCACGAATCTCTACTCATCGCTGGAGGTGTCGTTGCAGTGAAAATGAGTATCGCTAAAGCGAACCGTTCGCGATGCAAGTCGCATATTTATTAAGAGAATTTTTTAAAAGACCTTCAAACAACTTATCAGCCATCGAGAGAAATATCAGTCCAGTGAGCGTGTCATTGCGACAATGATTCAGCGATAAGCTGCTCGCATCAAGTTTTAGAGTTTTTTCCAAATTGAATTGTTTCGATTTTGCTTCAGTGGTGAAAGTTGCCATTGCAGCGAAACTGGACCGTTTTACTCATTTTTTCTTGTTTTAAAATATTTCAAACAATTGTAATACAAGCAAGATCAAGATAACAAATCCTTAATATTTACACACATAATAAGTTTTTACGAAAATGTTTTGAAATAGGGTTGTAAAAACATGTGACATCTGTGAAGGAATTCTCCAAATTACCTTTCATTCTATAATGTAGTATATATGTGATGAGGAGGATGATCAAGATCCAGCTTCAAGACCTTGACTGTTGAAGAATACTTCTCGATAGGTATATAAGGATTTAGAGCATAAAGATTCCATTGACCTGTAAAAAGTGGGCCTAACACTTGGGGATGCGGTAAACCAAATAAAAAACAAAATTCTACCCATAATATATTCAAAACGATTCGCTTTCTAGATGATGCTTCTAGAAGAAGGTGATTATAATAATTTTTTAGTTACTGGCTGAATGCCTGTATGCCTAATCTATGCAGAGTAGGTACTCTATTCAGCAATACGTGATGCCCTTGCATAACTTCCCATACAATCGGTTCTTTTTCCCGAATTTATGTATGGCTACTTAGCTGAAATTGGGTATATATGTATGCTAATACCCAGGCTATTCCATATCAGTGCGTGTGATGATTTTTTCAAACTAAAACTACTGTAGACGACACTTTTATTATATAAAAGTGTAATATAACTGTAACAAAAAAAAAGCGGGTGATGATTTTTTTAAATATAAACATTTTAAAACTAAAAGTGTGCCAATTTTTTTTAAACATTTATAACTAAAAGTGTACTGATTTTTTTAAATTAAAATGGCGCATACTAAAAGCATTGCTCTAAACGTTTTTCAAATTTGAAATCGGTATGAAAACGGGCCGAATGCCCATGAGTTTGGTGAGCTCGAGCCCGAGCCCGATTTACCGGCCTAACCCCAGTCTTAGTCTTGTTATGTGCAGGAGTGATAAACCTTTTTTCTCTCTCATTAATAAAAAAAAGGGGGTTGTTAAGCTGATACATCTCTCCACAACTACAACTAGAATGGCTTTCGTAAACCGAAACCTCAAGAATCTAGCACCTGAATGTGACGGGTTTAAATCAAAGTTGCCAAAGTACAAATGCCCAGGTTGCTCTCTAGGCTCTTGTAGCCTCACTTGTGTCAAAGCTCACAAACAATGAACTGGTTGTACAGGCAAAAGAGAAAACTAACCCACTTCGTTCCTATTTCTCAATTTAATGATAATCTCCTCATCTCGGGTTATTTTTATTTCCTAAACTTGCTTTCAAATTTTATGGCCCCTTCGCGTTAAATTGTATATTAGCAGTGGGCTGGAAGAATGTTATTCTCTGATTGGAGGAAAGATTTATTTGGGGTTGGCTAAGGGCAACCTTGTACTTTTTACTTCTACTTTTGTTTGTTGTTCTCGATTCTTTATGTACTAATTGACGTAAATGAGCATCAAATGGAAATTTCCCAACTCTCTCTCAATATCTCGAAAAGGCTACATGGGGAGTATTTATAGGAAGTGGGAGAGGCTTGTAGAAATTGTTAGCCAATTTTTGTTTTTTTTGGTAGCATACCATGAGGTGTCCGGACCAGCTTATGTGCACCTCAACTAATCCCAATTCGCAGTTCGGGGATCGAACTGGGGACCAAACTCAATCCACCCCAAGACTGTCCCAGTGGCGACCTTATAGCACTGAGCCAAGAGGCTTGGTTGTTGGCCAAGTATGAGTTGTCATGACAATTCATCCATGACAACACTAACTAATGGAACCTTCTAGAAACATCCATTTCAACCCTTGCTACAACTAAAAAATGTAACAAAAATACTAAAGAACTAATATAAGGAAAAATACGATGAAATTATAAAAAGGACAAGTTCACATCACTTTATTTATGTTTTTGCTTATTTTTTTCTATTTTAGTTATCTTTCTATGTGAACTGCTGGTCCGCAGAATCTTGGTAAGAATTTTGTTTGTATTACTGAAAGAGTGTTTCCAATAAAAATAATTGTAGGTTTCCCATGATGTTAAATGTGAATAATGCTAATGTTTTCAATTTTTTTCTTCATTGGTAGATTACAATATGCTGGAGGATGTGAAGAGGGTCGCCGAATCTGTACAGAGAATGAGAGTTAAGCGCTGGGGATATTTCTCATTTTAGGCTTCCTTACCATCTTAAAATCCTTCGTGGTGCCGCATTAAGCCGGAGGACAAGACTCACATTTCTCTCATGTAGAATGTGGAAGAGGGAGGCAAATAAGTCTTTTTATAACAACAGGTCATTTAATATTTCATGAGAGGCCACAATAACATACTAATGAGACAATGGAATATTACTTAACAGGTCTACTTATAGATCATTGCATGCCTTAACAATTAAACAGGCAGAAATTGAGTTTGTTTGTAGTAGTTTCGCATTATATGTTTTCTTTTCTTTTATTTTTCTTCTTTATGTAGTCGATATATGGTCTTGTTATGTGTTTTTTTTCCCGTTAGAAATGGCGTGATGGCCTTGAAGCGATTTCAAATACCTGTAAAGTTCCTTGGAGGAAAGGCTTTTACTGTAAATTTGAAATAACTGATTCATGTTCTGCCAGCCTATCTTAATATTTTGCCTGAAAGTACGGATGAAGTTGACTGCATTACCTCAATAATCCACTAAAAAGGGTGAAATGCAAAAAAATTCCCTGAACCATTGGATATTGAAAAATGGAAGTTCTAATTTTATCAGTTCTGTAATGGTTACTAAGATTGTTGTTATGTGTGATACCTTTCCTAAACTTATAATAAGGTCCATAATTTTTTCGAATTCAAGAATACAGAGCATTTGATTCATTTCATATGATAAATATTTCAACATGTCTTTTCATACCTCCGATGTTCTAAACTTATTTGTAGCACATACATAAAAGGAGAAGCTGGTAATCATCCACAAATAAGCTTGTGATTTTAGTATTTTAACTGTTCGTTATAAATGACTGCAATGACCAAATAGTACCTGTTATAGTAGTCGCACGACATTTTTTTTGGTTTCCAAGTAATTATTGCCAATGGTTCTTTTGCTTCCTAGAAGACTTATCTTAAATGTCCTTGTATTTATCCCCAGAGCTGTGTTTCGAGTGAGGTTACTGGCTATTATATTGCTAGGAGTTTTTATCAAGAGTCACTACCATCTTTTATGAGATTCAATCTCCTCTTTTCATTACGGCACTGCGACCGCTATCATCATCATAACCACCCTACTTATATTGTTTCTTTATCCTTTTTTTTAGTTTATATTTATATAATTCTTCTATTTATATATACAATTTTGTTGTTGGAGGGGCACGTGTTTGCTGTTGCAAACTTGCAACTCCTCTTTAAACAAAGAATTAATCGCGATGCATGCTTATAAATTGTTATAGAATGAGAATTCGGTGGTACTGGTGGTGTTGAAAGAAGTCGACATGAGTTTCTGTTGTATCTAGTCTCTAGGTGGGTATATTATCTGATATTAAAACTTTAATAAGTTTCTTCATTTCATTTTCGTCCTATATTGGCATCAAAGGGGAAGACTGGTTGTAATAAATAATTTGTCTTGATTTGTGCTCCAGGAAGAAACTTATTTCTTGGACAATAGAATGGAGGTTTCATTCAACATATGTTATATTAACTGACCATGGGTGGGCTTGTTTTTCATTTGAAACCTTGACAAGAACTTTTATACCCTACCCCCCCCCCCCCCCCCTGTCCCTCTCACACACACCATTTTCCCCCTTTCTTTAAGCTATCTTTCAAAATTTCATTTCTCAATTGTACATGATATGCAAGGCATATTTGCTCCCAAGCCTCATGCAGTTTTTTGTTTTTTGTTTTTTGTTCCAGAGTGCTTGAAAACAGAAACCTCTCTTCAGTTATTGAGAAACACGTAAAACCTGGTCCATGGAATCATCCCTTGAAGCAATTTTGCATGGAGCCGCTGGAATCTCTGAAGTTTTTCATCTGTAAATATCCAAAGGTTTTCTACTTAACAATTTTGTTTGATAGTTATTCACTTTATACTTTGCGGACTAATATTCAGTTTTTTTTTTTTTGGTTTCCAAGTAATTATTGCCAATGATTCTTATGCTTCCTAGAAGACGTATATTAAATGTCTTTGTATTTATCCCCAGAGTTGTGCTTCCTAGAAGACTTACCTAAACAGTTTTTAATTAAAATAACAGATAAGTTTTTTTAAAAAGTTAAAATGATTTTTAAAATAGTTATAAAATGTTTAAAATATTTTTTTTTAATATTTAAAATAGTTTCTTATTAAAAACAGTCTTTTTTTCAGTGAAAAAAGATAACATTTAACGGTTATATTAGTTAATAGTTAAAGTAAATTACCTACTTATTTAATGTATACTTAAAATGTTCGTTAAAGTTGCCAACCTTATTGAAAAGCTCACCAGGGATATCTTGTGGAATGGGGGGGGGGGGGGGGGGGGGAGGTGAAAGTTAACATCTTGTGAAGTGGGAGGTGGTAACAAGGACAAAGAAAAATGGGGCATTTGGGGTGGGTAACTTTATTATGAGAAATAAGGCTATCTTGGGTAAGTAGCTTGGGCGACATCCTTTTGATTTAGTTTTAGGTTTGTATTCAATAATTATAATAAAGTCCGTTCTCCAAGGCAATGGTTGGGATACTAATGTGGTGACAAGGGGATCCTATGGTTTTGTATGGAAATTTCTCTTCAGGAACTGATTTCTTCTATTAAATACATTTCGTTTGTTGTTGGGAGGGGGGACAATATTCGGTTTTCGAAGGACATTTGTGTTGGGGACATTCTTTTGTGGTCTAGATATATTTGGACATTTGTATTGGCTTGCTATTCATCCTCACACTCCTATTGATTCTATGGATACTTACAATTGGTCTTCTACATTTTCTTGAAATACCACTTTTACAAGGATTTTTAATGATTGGGAGATTGTTGGTTTCATCTATGTGTTAAATCATGTGGAAGGGGTTCATCTTTCACATGACTCGCATGATAGAAGAGTATGGGTGGAAATTCTTTTGGATTTTTTTTCATGCAAATCAGTCTTTCATTTATTGCTAAAGAGTCCCCAAATGTTATGTTGTTTCCGTACCAATACAATAGAATTATTGACCCTAAAATCAATTTCTTATCTCCTCTAAATTTCAGTAAAATTCAAACGTCTACCAAGATTTTTATTTTTATTTATTTTTTATTACTGAATATGCTTATTCAACATGTTTACATGGATAATTCCAATATATAAAAATTCATAGACATGCTCGTACGAATAATATTGTAGAATGTTATAAATATAGTGACTATTTAATCACAAGAGTACTTGGAAGTAGCTTTACTCATTTGAACTCTGTGACGCTTTTTAATCACTTTAAATCTTGGAAGTAACTCTACTCATTTGAACTCCATGAACTAAATTAGTTTACCCAATCACACCAAATTTTAGATTGTATATTGTATCTGTATTATTGACCCATTCTGTATATCAATACGATTCGCATATTAAGTAACATCACCCCAACCGGGGGACACCGTGAGATCGGTATTGGAACCTATGATTGAGTTAATCGTGTGATGAATCTGCCTTGACCACTTCATAATCACCTGAATCTTGGACTCATCCCTCTTTCGGCCCTCCCTCTCTCTAAAACAACATATACTAGAATCGAAAAAAAGGGGACAACAGACGAGCATCTTTTCAACTGAAACTAGAATTACCGGCTCTGATTCCTCTAAAATCTTTAGCAACATGTTGGGTGTGCATTGCGTTTTACTCACCTTAGATAAGAAATTTGTCAAAATAAACTACAACAAACGTACATAGAAATGGTTGTAAGATGTGTGTCATCACCGCATGAAGGTGGACTGTGCCTTTGACATCCCAAACAACATGACAGTCTACTCATACAAACATTCATTTGTCTAAATGGTCATCTTCTATTCATTTCCAAGACAGAGAGATTTTAAATATATTTATTCTTCATGTCCAGTTTAGAAAAAAGCTCGAACTTTACGTAACTAGCCTTATATATCCTCAATGTGGGTTATCGTAAACTGGTACTTCATCATGATCTTGTTGACATCACGTCTATCAATGTACATCTTGCAACTCTCATTCTTCTTTGGAGTAAGGACAATACGACACACACACCATACTCTCTTGAAGTTAACCTCGCTCGCTCAACTTTGAAGCTTGCAGCTAAAGTTCTTCGTGATCGACTAGCGACATTTGGTAATGAGGTAGGTTGCGTAACTGGTCCCAAGGAAAATTCAATCTTCGGGTGAATATTGCTGAGTGGTGATAAAGTGTTCATAGGTAAACAAATCAACGGAGTGATAAGTAGGATTTATCAATGGCGAATCACAAAAAAATGTCCTTTAATGAATCCCCTAGAGAAGGATAGGGAATTTAAGCTTCTTCAAAACACCTTATCAAATTTCAAAAAGTTATTGGAAGATCGGGTGAATACTTGTCTCTAGCGCTGAGATGAGGTTCACTTGGGCGTAGCACATGCACTTTTTCTTTCGCGACCAACTTATCACTCGACCTTTCAGTGATAATAACTGTACACAATCATTCATTCGAAACCCAATGCGCCTAGAATAGGTAATGATGAAGCCAATCAAACCAACCGATACTGGTCACATTGGCGACTACTTTTGGAATTGGAATCCGTTGGCCATTGTGGGTGTGGCCGCCCCACCCCTTCTTGCCTAGGCAAAGTTAGAGTTTTATTAAATTTCCACGCTCCTTTCCAAATCGTTCCCATCCATGGACTAGAGTCATACCCCGATGTGAATGACACCTCCTCTAGTGCTTGTTACAGCGGCGGGTGGTGTCAATACTGGGATCCCGCCTATGTTGCTGGTGTGACTGCCCGCCCTCGTCTAGGCATTGTTGGGACTCTACGAAATTATCAACCCGTCTCCCGACCATTCTTGTCCATGGATGCAGTTGCAGTCATACTCGGAAGTGAGCGATGAACGGATTTGATGTAAAAGGACACGCCGGGACACGTTGGGACATGTAGGGGCATGTCGGGGCACGTTGCTGGCATGCCGGGACACATAAAAAGACACACAGGGACACGTAAAAGAACACGTTTTTTTATTTTTAATTTGTTTTTCTTATGCGATTGTGATTCTGCTTTATTTATGATTCTTAATGCTAAGGTGTGTGAATTTTGTTTTGTATGGTCCATTTTCTTAATTTCATGTTAAAAATATTCTAATAACGTATTTTATGAGAAAAATCTATTTTATTTCATTAATATATATATATACATATATATATACATATATATATACATATATATATACATATATATATACATATATATATATATATATATATATTATACGTATCGTAGCATATCGTATCCTAGTTTTTGGAAAAATCACGTAGTGCATGTTGTGTGTCGTGTTGAAACACATACTACTTGTTGAGTCCGTGCATCATAGGTAGTAATTGACATAATTTTTGGATATTGTGATATTTTTGGGTTTGGAGTTATTAAACTAATTAATATTATTTCAGATTCCTAGTGGAATAGGTTTGCTGTTAGCTACAAATATGCCTTTGATCCCTAATATTAAGAGTAAAATAGTGATGATACGTAAATTCAGCGAAAGAATAATGTCGCAACAACACATGATTTATAGTTGATAGCCAAGTATTTGACCTACGTCCACTATGAAGGGCTAGTCTGCTTTATTAATATAGAAGATAGAGCTACAAAGAACATACCGGGAGATTGAGAGTGAGCTCATAGAGGCCGAGCACTACTCAAACTCCAGCGTTTACCAAAATAAGATTCAAATTGAATTTCTTGGTGGGTCTGGCCTCTTTTTATATGGAGAGGGCTAACAACTTTTCTTGGATTTTGGGAGAACGGTTATATAGGGTTGTTGAAGTTGATCCGCCTTGATAAGATTCTACCTTTCGGTTAAGAAGTGACAATAATCCAAACATCTTTGGTGGCTTATCTGGGGAGTTCTCCACTCCGACGGGGGTCTCTTTAGGTGGCTGACTTGGCTGCCTCTGTTTAGAATCCTGGACTATCTTTGGATGTACCACGTCTAATGGATTGGGTTGTAGGAATATAAAAAAATGGGCTTTCATCAAATAGGGACTCGTTGACATGAAAATCGTGTATTAGTTGTGTTAAATGATAGGCAGTAGACTGTACTCCCATATGAGCGAGTCCTCTATATCGAAACCCCATCAAGAATCAGTGTAGATTACTCTAAATTTAATTGTGTGTTTAAAAAAAACAAGTTGTGATGTTTCTTAGCTAGTGGGTACTGTCGATTCCTTACGAATGCTTGGCCAGTTGGCATTGCGATTCCTTACAAGGTGAAGCATCTTCTTCCTTTATGTTTCTCCTGTTTTCTTATCTTGTTCTCAGTGCGGTGAGTACACATAGGACTAAAAAGATTAATAGTTTCCTTTTGTAAGTCAAACTTTTTACTTTCCATATTTGCCTATGAAAAAAGGTTCTTTAAATGCAAGACATGCACTTGGATCATTGTTCTCTTATTGGTATTGTTCGAATAGGTAACTTTTGAAGCTCACCCGGTTTTATATACTATTTTTAACAAATAACTATTAATTTGGGATGGACTAAAAAGGAAGCCACGACTATTAATTTGGTACGAAAGGAGTATTACTTTTATATTCACCTACTTAATAAAAACATGATTTGTTTATTGCAGGGCTGCAAATCTCCTTTCCGTGAGTTGGACATCAAGGCCCCACTACGTGAGCAGCTAGCCAATTTGGTCATTTTAGAGTACCCCATTATTCTTGTTTATCTACCTTCACACAAATATGACTTTGAAGTTGTTAAAGATGATGTTATTCGTCCTAAAATCCTGCTCAAAGAGCTTGTTAGCAATAGCGAACCAAGTCCAAAAAGTGTGTCCTTAAGGGAGGAGGAAATACAAGACGACAACTCTTTGGAAACTCAGGTTCTGGATCTCATGAAACATGTCAAAACAGATGGTGTGGTCAAAGTCCACCATCAAACTGGAGAAACTAACAAAGAATTAATTGACAAAAATAATGTATATTTCAGTGCCGAGACTATGGAACCAGGAGATATTGAAGGCATGGACTTCGAGTTTGATTTTGATTTTGAGCAAGGGCTGATAGATGCATAATTGAACCTTATTTCTGAAGATGACCCTGATGACTTCCTTGATTTGGAAGGTGTGTTAAATAAGGAAGTGGAACTGGAGGAGAGAAGGGTAGAGGCAGGTATGACTGATGTTCCTCCAATGGATGAATTAGAGGAAGGAGAGATATCGGGATTTTGAATACTTGATAGCTCTATTGCGGGATTGCATTTCTAAATAGGTCAAATGCAAGAAACCTTATAAACTGTCACTTTGATTGCAGTGCAGATGCCCGCTATCTTACAAAAAGTTGAAAATACACCTTATCTATCTCTACCAATTGTCGTAAAAATTGTTAATAAGCAACATATGGCGAAAATTACAATCGATGCTAATAGTTCAAAGACATCTATTTACTTTTTGCAAAATTAGTACTTCAGGGAGCTATTTGCAATTAGTGATGTTTAGGGGGTTTCCTGCAATTTAACCTTTCTAAAAGGTGCAACGCCCAAGAATTTTTGCTGAAATTTTCCGAATTCGACTTGTTTGTCAGGATTGAGCTTTGTTTTGTGTAATTTTGTTTAGCGAGCTATCTATTTATGTGCAATTTTGTTTTTTTTGTGATGACAACAATGATGCTGATGGTGGGTTAATATGTACCGAGTAAAACCAACCAATGATAACAATCCTTTATATGGTTCAAGGAGCACAATTCACTTGTTTCAGATATCTGGAAACTATCCTAACTTAGAAGTCGTTTACCAATTTTTATTCATCTGTCACTTTTTATTTGTTGCGGATTCTAAAAGAATAGTTGAATATGTCATTAAAAAAACTTCAAATGAGGTGCACAAAAATTGAAGTTTTTCATGCATCACATCGGTGATCTCCAGAGTATTCCATTCTTCTTTGGATGTGAAAAAACTAATTATTCATCTACATTTACAAGCACTTTCAACGCCAAAAATAATATATATCCACTTTATGTGACTCTTATTGTAAATAGATGAATTTCACATTTTTTTTGGAAATGATTCAATTGCTTATTTGACACATGAACAAAAATGGGACGATTAATGAATTATTTCATTACTAAAATCAACACCATTAATGATTCAATTTGTAAACGAACTAATTTATTAATGAGTCAATTTACATTTTGGGACAATCAAACGGAATTTTAGTGTTAGAACTTGGCCATCATCACCAACAATTATGAGTCACTTTTGACCACGTTTTGTTGGCACTCGTCATTATTCTTTCATCCATGGACAAAGTATGCTCTCGTCACTTGTTTAGTAACCAATAGTATCTTTCGAGATGTATGTGTTTGTAATAAAGATGATAAAAGGCTAGCTTACTTATAAAATGGGTTTTACATTCTCAAAAATAAAATCTCAAAAGAACCAAATGACGACCATTTAAACAATAAAGCTTTAAAAAAGATGATAAAAGGCTAGCTTACTTATAAAGTGGGTTTTACACACTAAAAAATAAAATCTCAAAAGAAACAAATGACAAACATTTAAACACTAAAGCTTCAAAGAGAGTTCAAAAGACTTTTCACTTAATAACAAAGAAAAATAATAATACAAGACACAGGTTGATGTCTTTGTGTCTTGCTACTTAAAAAGAAGGTTTTGCACTCTTATACATTTTTGCTCTTTTAAAAATCAAAACTACAAACCGAAATGAATGACAATTTATTTGGCCTTATATTCAAACCTGAGGGGGACACGTGTCACAAAGAGAATCAATAATTCCATACGCTCTTTTAAAAGTTCTCTAATATCAAGGAAAAACCTAAAAATCAAGGATGGTGAGTGAGTTAAAACTAGTCCATCAAGAGAGCACGTGAAGTGAATAGATATCTGACTTTAGATGGACACTTTTTTGAATTCCAACGAGACAAAAACTCTGAGTAATTTTTTTTTGTTCTACAGGAAAACAAAACAGAAACAGCAAAATCAAAAAACAGATAAAAAATAGTGCACCGGTTCATTTGTATCCCCTTTGGTACATGTCCCCTCTTGCATCAGCCTCAATTTCTTCCATTACTTCATGTGGGGGTGTTGTACCCAAAACTCTCCTTCGTCATGATATAAATCAATCCGCGCCTTTTGATCTGTCATTCGGTTCCCTTCCCGTTCAGTATGACAAATGACAGTTTGTGTTTGATTTGCTAATTTGACACAATCCATAATTATGTTCCGGTATGGGTGTGTTTCTCCATCCTCACTTGGATTACAAATAGGCGACACGACGATCGTGGAATCCGCTTCAAGAGTGGTATTCATTAACATTCTGGCTTTAATCAATTTCAGTCCTTGAAAAAATCCTTCCAATTCCTCACGTAGTATAGTATTGCCCCCCCCCCCCCCCCCATAAAGCTTTCCGAAAAAACCTTCGACCCAACTGCCATCAGATCTTCGGGCTAACCCTCCAAAGCTGCTGATACTCGGATTTCCTAGAGAGCTCTCCCATCCGTGTTGATTTTTATGCCACTTGTCATGGGAAACAATCAAGCAATTAAATTAAAATCATTATGCCTCACTTGACTTTTAAAATGAGTGTCGGCACTACACCAAAAACAACAATTTGGCACATCTTGATATTAAAAATATGGCACAGTTTAAAATTATGCCAAATTTTGGCACGGTTTAATGACAATCTGACACACTTTAAAATAGTGTCAAACTTTGGCATAGTTTAAAATTAGGCCTCCACAAAAGCTATTACTTCAATTTTTATAAGTTAAAATTTTCTATAATGAAATATAATTAAAATGCATGTGTTGTAGGCATGTATATGTAATGAAGAAATGCATATCGAAGTTCCGTACCTAACCATTGATTAGTAGGAAAGATCTCATTAGGGCAGTTCTAGGCATATGTTTCCCTCTCAGATATCAAATCAGTGGTCAAGTACATACCTTGTTCCTAGGGCATAGTTCAGTGAGATATTAAGAATCAAGTTGTACAAAGTTGGAGGTGCATCCTTGAGTTTAGAAAGGCTTGTCCCTCTGCTTTTGTAGTCAATTTACTTTTCCCCTTCAACCCATATTGACTGCAGGCTGTTAAAGGGAAATAAATCAATATTGGGTCTTAAATCACAGAAGAAACCTTAAAATTTTGAAGCTGACTAACACGTCCACCCACCCTACCACTCATTGAAAGTCTGTAAGTTTGTCTCCCATACCGGTGCAACATCCTTGGATTTTAGTATGCTAGTGCATAGGGCTCATGACACCCCACATTAAGCATTACAATGAAAATAACATAACTACATGTGTAGATTCAAATTCAAAAGACCAACCTAGACAAATCTTAAAGACCAACCCAACCAAATCTCAATGTCTAACCCAACCATCTATATAAAACATTCTTCAGTAAAATGGAGATGCATCGCCTATAAATAAGTTCAAGTTTCTATCAGTCCTCTAGATTGTTTCCAATACGAACTACAAAGAAAAAGTTGAACTAAAAAATAAGCTAAAAGGACACATGGAGATAAATATTTTTGAAACTATTTAAAATAAAAAATACCCCCTAAAATATTAACATTTAATACAAAGCTACTTGTTCATGCATGTTTTCTAAATATTAACATTTAAAATTAGGCCTAATTTTAAAGCCGTCGTATCGTATATTCACTTGGCTGTGCAGTCATGATAGCATAATCTATATTGGCAGCATATAAGAGTTATTCAATTTAAAAAACTGTAGTTGCATAATCAGTACAAGAAATGAAAATTCTAGATCAATACTTTGTTAATTCAATTGATGTGTCAGTAATGTAGGTTCCTTATTTCACCATTACACATATTAATTGGCATTGTCACCAAGTAGGCAATAGACTATTAGTATAGAAAAACTATAGAAGAAATATAGTTGGGTTGTGAAGGGACCATGTGGCATTTGCTTTGCACCCTAACCTGTATCTATGTCGTACTATTTTAGCAATGTTCCTTGTATTAACTTTTACCTCGGACGTTGCTTACATACAACAAAAACACTTAATGTCGTGAAAAAAGAATCAATTTCGAGTGTAACTACGAAAAATGTCAATTGAGTTCTGTCACTAATTATTTTAGTAATGAATCATAGTTTGTGGCATTATGTTTTTGGCAACAACATAGAACATCTTGTTTTTGCGTCACCTGAAATTTTTGGCCACTTGTCCCAACTCTTTTGTGAAGATGCTTTTACCCTTTAATAGTGAATTATTTCATCGCTACCACAACATGATTCATTGCGACAGAGCTACTCTGAGTGATCGGCTATGACAAAATTTGGCGAAAAAATAATTATCCGGATAAAAAGGCACTATTTCTTGAAATATTTCACTCTTAACTCTTTCTTTAATCAGCGAACACCAAGTGTACGTCACATATATTACCCCTAAAGCACTAAAAGTGTTTCTATAATCATTAGGCTTGTTTCTGTACCTTAACCTGTTTTTACAGACTTCAGATGATAGAGACGTCAATATAGCTATTATTAGTTCTTCTTTGCAGTCATTTACTGAGGACCAATAGAGATTGAATCAAAACTACAAAATTAATACAATAAGTATTATAACTATGGAGATGTTTCTAACATTCCAAATCATTTATATAGTAACAGTAGCTAAAGTCATGCCTTAATATTAAAATTTTAATAGCAAACTTATTTTTGGTTCAGGAAAAAAAGCATGCCACAACAATCCTTGGAAATTAGAGTGGAGTGAGTCTCAAAAGATTTCCCATTTGGATCTGCTATAGCAAAGACCATTCTTGGAAATTTTCCCTATCAGGTTAGTATGCCCCATGTGTTCAATGGAATTGATAGCTTGGGGTGTTTTGTGTTAGTGAGGCTAGGCGTAGGCCTTAAGGCGAATTGAAGCGTAAGCCTCAATTTTAAGCGTGTGCTCATGGTTGAGGTAACCAAAAAGAGTGCATATTTTGTACATTGTGTTTTATTTATTCATATGATAAATAAGAATTATTCTCTGATATTTAGTCGAAACTTGTTAAGAACATGATTCTTAGCACATTCTATGTTAAAGTGATGCTACGGCACATGATTGAGAGGGTGTGCTCAAACCCCCTTGTGATGCAATCTTTCATTTGGATCACTGAGCAAGTATTTAAGCAAAGGATAGTTGATGTTCCAAGCATCAAAGTGATGCCTAACACCTTATCTGCTTGGACTCACCATCACACACAGTCACCTCTTTTTTCTTTTTGGATTTGGAAGCAACTTCAGTGCCACTATTTTAGATTGGCCCGTAGATATGAAAATTTTTAAATCACATGAAAGGCTGTTGTCAAGAGTTCATTACAGGAAACAATTTAAGTGCATATTTCAACATTTAACTGCTGTAATATGCATATTGCAGTGCATTTTACAACTGTAATATGCATATTACAGTGAGTATTACAACAACGGTAATATGCATATTACAGTTAACTGATGTAATATGCATATCACAGTGCATATTACAACTGTAATGTGCATATTTTCACTTATTTTCACTTTCTGGAACAAAAAACCTCTTATGGACTTTATTTATACTTAAAAAAATTGAAGGAGAATAATTTCCTTCATTAAAAAAGTCCACTGCCAAAGATGAATTCATCTTATGAGAGCGACTAACGCATCCGACGTTCAAAAATTGGTTGAGGACTACACGGGTCCTACAAGCATCAAGAAGTCCTTTTGATTTTTGAAAAGGTCATGACTTGCTGTTAACAAGGGTTACATTAAAGTCCAAATCAAAGTAGTGAGGTACCTATGTCTAAATATGATCATTAGCAAGGTACACCAAGTGAAAAGGCCCTAAATAAAATTGGAATTGAATTTTATCTGATTATCGATGTGCGTGGGTTTGAATTGGAATTGCATTTTATCTGATTATAGAATGTCTCAAATTGGCCGAGTGTTATGAAAATCAATGTACCAAAAAGGGTTACATGCTTTTTGACTTTCAAATTCGATACTTTCAAAAAGGTCAAAATTTTCCCTGTAAGTTTTCAGAATAGCTGCATTGAAGTAAATTAGTTTACTTTGATTAAAATTTCACCTTTGTTTGGAATGAGATTTTTAAGTTTAGTACATTATTACAAGATGATAATTAAATGAACTCAAAAATTTAATCAATTCAGTAACATACCTGATTTTGATTCGTAGGAGCGTGCATTTTAAGTCTGAAGTTGAGAATATTCTTACACGATGATAATCAATGACTGATTTTTATTTATTACAAGAAAGGGGTTGATTTTTCTGTAATTTTTCATTTTATGTTCCTATGGGCTATCATTGCTTACTTTCCTAGCAATGAAAGACTGTTTTATTCGTCGTAAGAATGTTCATTTATTTATTGAAGCCCACTGGGCAATGATAGTTTTGGTTGAACTGTTAGTCAACTTACAATTATGTTAAGAGATGAGGATTCTATTATGCGTTTGTGTTTCTTTTTTCTTTTTTCTGGAACTCATGCACATTTGGTATTTCTACCCACACATTTGTTTATAAATGATCGTTGCTTATCGAATAACACCAGTTATAGAGTTGTCTTCTAGACATACAAAAAGTATTTGCATCTTATTAATTTATTTATAAACGATTTATGTTCATTGAAAAGCGCCGATGTGCAGTTTTTAATTAATTTGAAGAGTTTCATGTTTATTTCAATATTGGGAATGTATTTTATCAATATAAGGATCGATCTTGTCTGACGGTATTTTAGTTTGGGCCAATGGCATTCCTATCATCTTTTATCTATTTACTACGAGTTTATGGTTATTGATGGATAATGTATCACTAATGTGAGTGGCGAATTGCAGTTGTATGAATTCACACTTTCATTTTTTCACGAAGACACAGGTATTAAGATTGGTTTGACATGATAATACGTTTTCTACACATTTATACGTTATTCATCATTATTTTCTGTCTTTTTACTGAATCTCGTGATTTGATTTGCCAAACAATTCATAATTTGACAACTATGATCTTTATGGCTACACATGCATGCAAACCTTGGTATAGTGATGACTGACTTGTGCTTACAGTTATTGGCCCATCCTTAGAATATGAGGATTAATGGACACCTAATTCTTTATATTTTGTAGTTTGGTCCGACTTTATTCCTAGAAACATTTATTTATTTGAGACCTTGCTTTTTCTGTGGGTTTAGTGAAAATGACTGGTTATTGTTTTATGTAACCAGGACTTAAATTTGTTGATTCTGTTAGGAGCTTCTCTAGTCATTGACAGATGTGTTCTTATATGGTTGGCGTCCTTGTTCCCCTTTTGACACTTCTCGTTCGAAACTCCAGCAGTAGAAAAAAGCGGGGGTTGCCAATTGATGTTGGTGGTGAACCCGGTTATGCAATCAGAAACTATCGGTTTAGTTCCCCGATTGAAACAGCATGGGCAGGAATTACAGCGACAAGAGATTACTTGGATCTCAGAGATTAATTGCCAAGGAGATAGAAGTATCTGAAGATGGTAGATCGTTTGAGAAGCTTCATTTGGGTGATTATGAGTGGTCGAGTTATGGTGAAGTGTTTGAAGCCGTGTGCAATTTCTCTTTTGGGTTAGTGCAGCTTGGTCATAGAAGGGAAGAGTGTGGCGATCTTTGCTGATACTCGAGAAGAATGGTTTATTGCATTGCAGGTGCTAATCTTCTACATCATGTTGCATAGGAACACGTCAATTTCTATATCGGACGTTTCGCTTTTGGACCCTAATGTTAGGTCGAAACTGACTTTAGGCCCCAAACTCTTTAGATAATGGAGTGTAGCCCCCAACTGTTATGGTTCCGTTAGTTGACCGTTCATCTTGACCAAAATATGCCCAGTTTTGACCCCATTGTTTAGACTTTCAATTCTATTTTATATATAATAAGACATCGACTAGGGATATTTTGGTCATTTTCTATAATCTAATATGGAAAAATGAGAGGACAGTAAGAAATGGTTCGATAACTAAAAGCTTTGGGGGCTAAAGTCAGTTTTGGCGTAAACTCTGGGCAAAAGCCAATTCATCCCTTTTTATATATTTTCAAATCATTTCGTGTGTATATATATATATCCATATAATATGGAGTAAATGTGTTTTACTATTCATTGGATGCATGATGTTTTTGCTTTTTATGTATGATATTTTGGCATTTCATGCACATGCATGAAATGTCATGCCAAAAGTTTTTTTTTTAATAAATAGATATGGATATATATATTATTTTATTATTATTTTTAAAAAAATATATTTAAAAAAATATATTTTTTAACTATTTTTTTCTTTTTCTTTTTTATTTTTTTAAAGGTTTTTTTTTATTTTTTTAAAATGTGGGTTATTATGGGCTTGTTTTATCACGGGGGAAAATTTATTGCCATGCCCTCGGCACGGGCATCGGCTAGTATATATATATAACAAGGAGTAGAATATTTGTACTATTTCATAAGTTGATAAGACAATTAGAGGTTAGGATTTGATTGTTCAAAAGTTGAATCTAGTGGTTGAAAAACTAAGGATATTTTTTGTAAACTCTTCCCAATCAATTATCCTCCCAACCCTAACATACTTTCATTTTCTACCTTTCACTCGTCCTTTTCCTCCCTCTTCTCTCTAGCTGATAATACCACACAATTCCTCCCTTCACACGATTCGGCCCCTCTGACCTCTTCTTGCATCAAAAACTCTCTCTCCGACCTCTTCTTGCGACCAAACGGATGCTGTAGGAAAGGTATTTTACTTTAGGGTTTTGATTTAACATTAGGGTTTGATTCAACATTCAAATGGATGTGCGAGAATCCAAAGATCAGGTCTTCCGAACGGATGTGTCCTGTCCACCGTCACAAGCGACCTTTGCAAAGATGAGAGAGAACCAAGTTGTTGGGTATTTGTTTCTAGCCAGGTAATCAATAAGTTTTGGGGCTCTAAAATTTAGGGGATTGAGTGTTTGATGAATAATGTTAATGATTTATCTGATTACATTTGATTTTTGAGGTGTTCCCGTAAATGTTACATATCACTCATTTAAATCATGTTCAGGGTTTAAAATCATGTTCAAATCTGGATTTTCAAAATCACATTTTAATATTTTTGGGTTTTGTGGGTTAAAACGATGGTCAAATGCCCTATTCCCCTCTCTCTGTCTCTCCTGTAAGGGTTTTAGATTTTTATAAAGAATTAATTTTTTGTTAGTTTCATAATTCCAATTATTCATGGGAGAAATCTTATAAATCCCAAGCTTTGTTTCATTCAATTACTGTTGTTAAGTTCTTATTTCTAACGTGGTGTATTCTAACTATGGACATTTATATAATAACATCTAGGTGTTTGATAAAATGTACAATGGATTTGTTGATTTGCTTATAGATGGGAGTGAGGGGGAATATGTTTCGTGATGCATATGGTCTTGGAAAAAATGTGTTATTTCTTTGAACCTTAATATAATTTTGTATGGCAATGCTTGGTAAAACCTTATGTTCTTTCGTACTAGGTGCATTAAGTGATGAATAGAATGTGTTTTACGCTATGGTTCTGTATTGCAGGAAATGAGAGATGAGTTTTATGAGTACCTGGCTGCTGCTACTGTTGAGACAAGTGTTTTGTGCTTATTGGGACCGACAAAATCTACTTTGTATGACTCTATATTTTGGTGGATTCTTTTGAGCTTCAATACTTCACTCTTTTAAGGATTCTAATTTTATGTACTTTGTGTTTATTGTATGATGTTGAATGTGATGGAAATCAGGTAGAGCTGTGATGATACAAGACTTCAGATTAATGTATTTTATTATATTGCCATGGAAAATTTAAACTCAAAGATTCGATTCTTAACTTATATTGTTATGTCGATTGCTACACTACATATATATTTGTTTTTTTCCTGTTTTCTCACTTAAATTACTTTTAAATGCCATTTCAAAGTACCCCTGCTGCTATAATTAATCCTTTTAAGGCAATATTTATATCCCGTGCATTTTCTTTTTTATGTTCGTACATGACTATATTGTTGTTCATTTGGTTTGGCTGTTGCATTGGTTTCAAAATATGGGTTATTGATTCAATTTAGTGAAAGATATTATATTGCAGTGTCCTTATTAATTTTATATTTCTCTGAGTATTCGAAGCTCATGTTGGTCACTCCAGACTTGATTGTGGGTGTGCTACAAAGGTTTAACACGTTTTTTAATTATTGTGATAATGCAGGGATTTTCCTTTTGAAGTTTTGTTATGGATGTGAAATGACAAGTATGCGCATAACATGTCATATAAATTGTGTTTTTTCGCAAAGCTTCCCACCAACTCGCAAAGGTTAGCTGTTTTTTATGGTTTGGAAGGTTGGTTGTGTATATATTTGAGTGTAAATTATTATTGTATTCGTTTCTTAAAAGTAATTAACGTGATTTATTTTCTTAATCTAATTTGTAGGTATAGAATTGCGTCCAGTCACCGCCACTTACGTCGTCCAGTCGTTACAAGGTAGGCATAAAAGGTGTCCTATGTACAAGTAAATTGCAAATAGGAGTTGTACTCTAAACACAATAGATATAATCAATGCTCAGTATTCACGAAATTTAAATATTTTACTGCTTAAAAAGTAAGAAGGAAATTTTAATGCTTATTAAACTTCTGTGATAGCTAATGATTTCATTATGTTTGTTAATAGTTTCTACTCTTTTCAATTCATATGATAATTTAAATATATTATCTATAAAATTGGGCTTCATTTTATTACACTATGATGTGAGATAATTGCGATATATTGTTATAAATCCATTGATATGGTCTCCATCATTTTGTTCCCTATTTCATAGAATTTTCATACCTTGCCTTCGTCTAATAGTTATGATAAAGTGCATTTTTAAAACTTCTATCATGTTCAAGAAATTAAAACCTCGATTTTCATATGTTACTTATGGCTGTTTCATCATTTCACGGTTATAATTTCTTGGTAGAGATATCTCTGAAGGTGGTTTGGGTTTATGCTTCATAATTTCTTGACTGTTTTAGTTTTCTAATTTGGGTTTGGGCTTCTTATTTGATATAAAATTTACCTTTTACATTTAACATTTCTGATCTTTATCCCGCTCAAAGCAAGAATCCTCCTCTAAAATATGTTCATTCCTTTCTTATATTCCTACCGGATATCTTTGTTTCTATATGGGCATGTGTTAGCTTGATTTGTACTGTATATATTATTTATTTAAATTTAAAGGCATTATAGGTGACATTGGTGTTCATAATTTTTTTATTTGTTATAAACTTAATGATTTGGGATACAAAAGACTATTAAGTATATTAAGGTATCTATTGACTTAGTGTTTTATGGAATTTCTCCAAAGATTATAGACAAATTAGACATTCATCATCTTCAGAATTCTCAGGTAACTTGGGGGGATCTTGCTTCTTCTTAACACTCTTTTCGAAGCTGAAAGATATGGATATGTTAATATCATCAAAAGAGGGACAAAGAATTTTTGGGGTGGTTGTGGGTTTTGGGTGTTGTGTTGCACAATCTATTTTTAACAGATTTATATTTATTTTTTAATAAATCTATTTTGTTAATCCTTACGCATTAACAACTACAGTTGAGATCGCTTACACTGTACTCAAAATAAAGTTTGTTGGCTCAGTTGTGCTCCATAGAGTTGTTGGATCACTTTGTGGAGCATAACTGTTTAGATAAAGATTTTCCAATTTGGAGCAGTTCCCAAATGCTATGCTAGAGCTTAAGTTACCTGGTAGATTCATGGACTTCAAATCCACTAGGTCATATTCAGATTTGCATTTTACCCCCCTCCACCCACACGGTGTTTGATTGCCAGAATTCTAATTTGCACGACGATTAAATTTGTCTTCAATGCTTTTTTTCAACTCTAGCAGGTGTAATCCATCCAAGTTCAACCGGACAAATCAGCTAAAATCCCCATAAACCCCACCAATAAATATATTCTCCACTTCAAAACCGCCAACATTGTCACAGCCTCATATTGATTATTCCCAATCAAATCAACTTAGATTACCATGTCCAGAAATCAAATTCATTCTGTAGGATGAGATATAGCGTAAGTTTTTTTTTAATTCAATCAACTAGCTGAGTCAATCTTGAATATGTATTTGTGTGTGCGTGTAAAATTCAAAAATAGAAGAAACAAAAAGAGTGTTGAATCGATTGTTCTTCTTGGCAAGGGCACAGTTATGCTCCACAAAGTTGTTAAATTTTTCGACGTGTTTGTCCACCTTTTCTTGGACAAGCATAAGGCGTTGTAGTAGGATAAGGTCAGTCATTAAAGTCAGCACGATAAGTACTTACTTTCAGCTAATTTAATCACAAGTGCCTTTGCATACTGCCTTGGGAATTATTTGCCATAACACTTCACCTTTGACATAGTATTTCAGCCTGTGACGGGTGAACTATTTGCTAACTGAGTTCTGTCTAAATCTACTAATCAGCTCAAGAACAAGTTCCAATTTCTCTAAACTTAAGTGGGTGAGTATTTATCTATGTAATTTATCAATTCTAAAAAAATTAGGCGCATCATCATTTCTCGATAGTCGTATAGGTCGATGGTCATATAGTGCAGAACTTTTTATTTCTGGAACTTCAGAAGATGCAATTCCTATCATCTCATGTGTTTTTAACCATAGATGTTTTTGAAACTCTGTTACTAGTGGAATTTCATATGCAATGAGTTATAAGCAGGTTGGAATTTCATAGGCCCATCATCTTAGATGCTTTGCATTATGCTGCTCTTGTTTTAGCATTATACTCCAGTTTTGCATCATTGCTCTTTTGCATTAGCGTCATATTTGATTCCATCGAGAAATATCCTAGTAAAGTATAAAATTGATACATTTAATTGGAGGTTCAATATCATAGAATAGTATAAAATCGATACATTTAGTTAGAATCATCATCCCAGATTAAATTCACTTTTTGCATTTTAGGTATATTTACTGTCTTTGTATGTTGAAAGTGTATGGACAATCAAGTTTTTTAAAATGTGCCTGAGCTAAGTTTAAAGCACACTTCTTTCATATTATCTTTAAAGCACACTTCTTTCATATTATTTGTTTGTTACGAATTTTCAATTATTCTTCAATTGCTCTTTAGTTCTATTTTATTTTCGATTTGGATGCCTGAATTGTTTTTATATTTTGAGTGTTTTGTTCTCAAGCAACAAGGTTTTACATTTGTTTACAATTTTGTTGGTTTGTAATATAATGAGTCTTTGTTTTACTTATTGTTTGGCTCCTTTTGTTCTTTGTTCTTAGCATATATCCTAATCAACATAATGAACATATTTTTACTTTGTTATTATGTTTTACACAGTGTTCTAAAAGACGCGCCTAGGCTTGAGGCTTGGGAGAAATGCCTCGCCTTAAGCCTTCTACGCCTTATTCTTGGTAAAAGGCTTAAGACGCACTTTTTTTTAAAAACAAAAACGCCTTAGTGAAACGATATTGCCTTTTAAAGACTTTTTAAAAAAAATCGGAGCAATATCTCATCAAAACAATCAAAAGACAAATGGTATTCCAAATTTCCCTGCCACTCTTCCAAAACATCGCACGTTTTTTCTTATTCTTTTTTTGTATTTCTTAGTATTTTAGTTTGCATATATTCAGACATTTTAAGGTATGTACTATTTTAATATTTTTAATAGCTTTATTATAGTTAAAAATGTTAAAATATATTAAAGAAAGGCCTAAACGTCTTTTTACGTATAAGGCCCACCTAGGCTTCTAAGGCTTAAAGTTTGGCCTCCACGCCTCGATCACCCCCCGTGTTTTTTAGAACCTTGGTTTAACATCACTAATGATCCTCTTCCTTTTAATTATTATGTATAGTGTGGTGTGATTACACAAAGCATGTGCACGTGTGTTGTATGCTGGCCAATAAAATTTTTATTGACACTTGTCTCTTCCGGTTGATTGTTTATCATCCGTTTCTCTGTCTATCTGTTTGGATTTTATTTCAAATTTAATTGGGTTTAAAATCAGGGATTCAGTTTTTAGGAATTTGATCTATGGCTTAGGTTGAAAGGATGTTTGCATTGTTTTTTTCTTTCTTTTTTCTTTCGTATTATCTTATTCCTCCATCTTTTCATATTATTCCATTTATTTGTGTTCTTATATGTGGTGTAGATGTATTCAATGAATCACTAAGTTTGGCGTGTAGTTAAACAAGACAAAAACGTATTTCGATTCGTGTTGCCAATGTTGGACAAAAGGAGTTGTTGGGCCTTAAAGAAGATATCAGGTATAAAGTATGCTTATCCAGTATGTAGTATTCTTAATGTTTTATTTTTATCAGGTATGCTCATTTTTATCCAAACTCAATCAGTTAAGATGGTACAAGTCTATATCAGTTAGAATCTCTATTCTTCTTTGGAGATTATTGAGGAAAAGTTGTCAGTAGATGTTGCTATTCGAAAATTGGGGATTAAAGGGCCTTTTAAATGTTACTGATGCAATACAAATGAAATGGATTTAGAGGTGTGGAATTACTTTAAAAAGTTCATCCAGCTTAAAATCTAAAAGCCTCAATCAGAGGTAGATTGATTAGTTAGTGGAGCATCGAAATTAAACATTGATCTAGAATTATCATCCCTACTTTCATTTGTTGTGGTACTTGGACTGCTGTAAATAAGATTAAGTTTGCAGGATCTAAAATTTACATTGATAGAGTTGTGTTTAAGATTAATGATTTAATGGAGCTGCATCTTATAAAAGGAGGAGGTGGGAAGGTACTTAATAAAAGACTTAAAAGGCAGGAAGTTAAGAGAGTGGTATGGGATCCTCTAAACAGAATCCTGCACTAAGTGGAGTGGGAGGAGTTTTGAGAAATGACATGGTATAGTTTTTAATAGGCTTTGTTAGGTTTTTGGGTGAAAGATCAAATATAACATCTGAAGCAAATGTTGTGCTAGGGGGATTATCATAATGTAGGGAACAACTTCAATACTATATAGTTGTTGATTCAAAATCTAAGGTTTTAGTAGAGATTATGCAACACAAGATGTCATGCTTTTTTAATCTATATATTTTACCAACATGGGCAAATATATTATTTCATCTGATTTTATATGCATAACTTACTTTTATAGGATAAAGGGCAAGGGAAGGAGAAGGAATCTTCACAAGTGGTATAACATTTCAATGGTTACGACTCTATTTGTTCTTATTATTTTCTTATCGTGTTCTTGAGTTTTACTTACTCTATTCTCTTTAATCCACCCTTTTTGTTGTAATTTTGACTATCAACTTTGCCTTCGTATTATATAGATTCAAAGGCCTTACGGAACTACGTGCGGTATTGCTATTTGTATTGTTATATGTGATGATGTTATCACTTATTTGATTGTTTGTTTCTTTTTGTGCAGTGTCGTAGGATTTGCAATACTTGGTGTTGTCTTCAAGCGAACTCCCTTGGACCCTTGGAAGAAATTGCTGATCACAAATTTAGTGTACATTGAACTAGATGTTCATTTGATTTTTTTTTTTGTTACAATATAATTGTGATAGTATTGTTTTTGTTGTATTATTTTTTTAACAGGGTGGATTGTCCTATAAAAACTCTGCCCATATTTTTAATTTTTTTTTGTATTATGTTTCATAATGGTATAATTGTGATCATTATGATGTTTATTTGAGGTCGAGGACGGATTGTTAGTATTGTTAGTATTGTTATTGTTGATTTTTTTTCCTTAACAAGGTGAATAGTGCTATAAATAAAGGAAATTCTGTCCAAATTTAATGAATTATTTTCACATTTGTGTTGTAATAAAACTCGACTTGAGTTGTTTACACATTTCGATCTTTAGAAAATTTTCGACGTGCCTTCAGATACGGGTATTCCGCTAGTGTGTGTGTGTGTGTGTATATATAGGCATTCTGCTAGTGTGTGTGTGTGTGTGTGTGTGTGTGTGTGTATAAAATATTGAAAAATAGACAATGTTCTACTATACTTGCCATGTTTATATTTTTTCTTTTCTTTCCGAACATTGTTAGTATGTACAGGTGGTACAATTGAATTCTATTTTTTTTCAATGGTTCATTTATTCTGGTGCTTTAGAATGTATATTTGCCAATGCCTACCACGTTCACGTTTTATAATCAATGTTCTAAAAGGCCTGCCTAGACGCGCTAGGATTGAGTCTTGGACAAAATTTCCCGCCTTAAGCTTTTTACACCTTATTCTTGGTAAAAGGCTTAAGGAACACTTTTTTAAAACATAAACGTTTTAGTGAAACATTATCGCATTTTTTTTTTATAAAAAAATCGGACTAATGTCTCATTCAAAACAATCAAAAGACAAATGGTGTTCCAAACTTTTCTGCCTCTCGTCCAAAAAAACGGTACATTTTTTTTCTCAGTATTAAAAAAAATACTACTTTAGTTTGCATATGTTCAAACATATTTTAAGGTATGTACCATTTTATTTTTAATAGCATTGTTATAGTTAAAAATGTTAAAATATATTAAAAAAGGCCTGAACGCCTTTTTACGCCCAAGCACGCCTAGACTTATAAGGATTAAGGCCTGCTTTCCACGCTTTGGTCACACCTCGCGTTTTTTAGAACATTGTTTATAATAAATGTCATTTTCTTGAACTAGGGTTGCTTCAGACGCAATGTCACTATTGTGACCATGTATGCATCTTTGGGAGAGAAGGCTATATGCCACTCCTTAAACGAGGCATCTCTCTCACTCACTCCTTAAAACACACCATACATTCGTTGCTTACAGGGGAAAGTGTACTCCCACTCCACCCCCGCGCGTGGAACTATGCAGTTTTTACGAAGAAACACAACCACAAATTATGCATTTTGTTGCAAAGAGCACCGGTGGACTTTTTGTGTACAAAAGGAATTTTTTGAAGGCTTATCCAATTGGAAGCCCAATAATTGTATTTATATTGGAATATTACACCAATTCACCCCAATTTTTATGTTTCTCAACTCATAAAAGATTGACAATTTTGAACCGTATTTGTAACAGATTTATAACCACCTGTTGTCGTCGTGCTGGAAAGACTAGACATTAAATCACTTGAGAAAGTGGGAGAAAAAGATTTCATCACCTAAGATGAAATTGTATTTTCATCCTGAATGTATATGTTTGACAAGTATTTCCCTCTCATGCTCATCTAAATCTTTTTGGATCATTATATATAACATTTCATTCAATAAAATTTGAGTAATATTATGTATATTTCTGGAGTTTTGTAGTAGAGATTCCAACTAAATTGCATTCATGATGATCTTCGCTACTGTTTAATTTCATGTGCAGTTTCAGAGCAAATTTGAACTATTCGACAAAGAACTCTGAGAATTTGTAAATCCAAAGACTTGTGGGTACCACCGTCATACACTTCATGCAGACCGCATGCCTAATCAATGATCATTTAATTGATGTATTTGAACATGCTTGTTGTATTTGATATGCATTTGATACAGATTTTCCAAATTGCATCATGTATTAAGATGAATTTCATATGTATTAAGATGAATTTTCTATTAATGGAATTTGAGCCATTAATTTTTATTGGGCTTATTGTCTGGATTTTAATTTATGTTATTGCGCACTATTTGTATTGTTATATTATTTTTGCCATGCGAACTTTGTATTATTATTGAATTTTTGTTTTTGTAAAACATGTACAAAAATAGTGGAAACGTTGCTGATTTTTTTGGGTAATATTATTTCTAATTATTTTTTTTTCTTTGATCCAAAAATTTGGCACAGTTCAAAAGTGTGACAGAAATATCAAATTTTGGCACGGTTTAAAAGTGAGCCAGAAGTGTTCCTGTTTGGCAAATCTGGCACACTTTTTAAATGTGTCAGAAAAATGGTCATTTTGGAATACTTGATTCTGGCAGAGTTCAAAACCGTACCAGATTGCTGCTTTTCGTGTAGTGTCAGTTCCTACGAGTTACAAGGGTCCCGTGCGAGGTGTTAGTGCCTCTCACGGGACCGTTTGGTGTGTGTTTCAGAGTTTCGCCCTCTAACACCATGTTTTCATGCCCAAGTGTAGATATTCTCAAATTATCATCGTGCTCTCAAACCGTGGATCCCGTGAGCAAGCGGTGAGTTCCTACGAGTTACATTGGTCCCGTGCGAGGTGTTGGTGCCTCTCATAGGTCGTTTGGGGGTTGTTTCCGAGTTTCGCCCTCAAACGCCATGTTTTCAATCCCAAGTGTAGGTATTCTCAAATCACCGTCGTGCTCTCAAACCGAGGGTACTGTGACCACGCGGTCAATTTCGACGAGTTACATTGATCACGTGCGAGGTGTTGGTGCCTCTCACGGGGCCATTTGGGGGGTGTTTCGGGGTTTTTCCCTCTAACACCATGTGTTTCAAGCCTAGGTATAGATATTCTCAAATTATCTTCGTGCTCTCAAACTGTGGGTCTCATGACCAGGCGGTCAGTTCCTACGAGTTACATTGGTCCCGTGCGAGGTGTTGGTGCCTCTCATAGGTCGTTTGGGGGTTGTTTTCGAGTTTCGCCCTCTAACGCCATGTTTTCAATCCCAAGTGTAGGTATTCTCAAATCAGCATCGTGCTCTCAAACCGGGGGTACTGTGACCACGCGGTCAATTTCTACGAGTTACATTGGTCCCGTACGAGGTGTTGGTGCCTCTCATGGGTCGTTTGGGGGGTGTTTCAGGGTTTCACCCTCTAACGCCATGTTTTTAATCCTAAGTGCAGATAGTCTCAAATTATCTCCGTGCTCTCAAACCGAGGGTCTCGTGACCACACGGTCAGTTCCTACAAGTTACATTGGTCCCGTGCGAGGTGTTGGTGCCTCTCACGGGACCGTTTAGGGGGTGTTTCGGGGTTTCTCCCTCTAACGCCATGTGTTTCAAGCATGTGATTAGAGTAGTGAAGGATCGCTTTTCATAATTATCTTTGTGGTTGTTCCAATCACACGCAACAAGCCACGAAATAATTGGATTAGCGACCAAGGTTTTAAGGTTATCCCATAACCTATCATGAATAGTCGAGTTTGGACTAGCATAGGTAGCCGAGAATAACCATTCTTCATGATTTTTCCTTGTAACAAGGGGGTGAAAAGTCTGGTTATTAAGTTGAGTAGTGGTCATGTGAATGTTTTGGGGATTCCATAAAACTCAAATACCACCCGTTCTGTCAATTGGGTTGATAATAGTTAATCGAAATATTCCTTGGGATGATGTAACCGAAATATTCCTTCAACGCTATACATCAACCCCCAACAATCTAGTACGCCATAATCATCCAAGATGTACACCATAGAACTTTTATATCCTCTCTCCTATAGGATATATAAATATATATACATTTACTCTAAACATATATATAGATACAATCATTCATTCCTATATCCAAGTGTACATACTACATATGATGCACAATGGCCATACACATAATATACCCGACTATATATATCACCGATAAACTGCACCATGCTACCATCTTCCCAGTGATCATCTCACGTAGCAATACTGGGGACCACCTGGCGGGGCTAAACGACACCCATCCTCGTGATAAACTCATGCACACAACGTCCGGGAAGCGGTCATAGTTCCTAACCGGCAATGAGACAAAACATACCCACCACTTCTCATCCCGAAAAAAAATGTAAATCACATAATAACACAATGGACGACTATGGCCTGGGGAATATGTACACTCTGCTCCTCGAGCCAGGGTGCTCACCCTCATCACGAAAACTTCCCAATGATAGCATGTGCGGGGTATGCTTAACCACATAAATATATATATCATTCTCATGCACAATATATATACATCCATAAGATCCCATCATATAATTAAACCATCACATACGGTTTAGATATTCATAACATGAGTATACACTTTTATTCATATCTCTACAGATATATATTCACATATCCATATATATATATAAACTATCTCCCGTTCATATGTATAAGATTTATAAACTCGGCTATAAGTATAAATAATCTTCAATATACTAGCCGTCATCCCAAACTCATTAACTTACCTCGATATGCGAATATGATCCTTCCCTTGAGGTATATTCATTCATTTCTACAATGATATAATTAATCTTTGAATATTCAATATTAAGGTTATCACCCCAAGGTTTAACGTATGTATAACAATCACTATACATTCCATCAATGTCTGAAAGTACATCAAACCACGATACTTATCTCGATCATAGGTAATTACATAATTAATAATCGATGAGCCTCAAGCTCCATCCTAAATTCATTTCTTGATCTCGTTACTTATTGGAATCCTCAATATTAATCACACCCGGATATACAACGACTATCCCCACTAGATTTGCAACCCACCCTAACCTAGTTGATAGCCTAATCACATTATTCTCAAAATTCCATCTATGGTTCAATCGCTCTAATGAACCCTAAATCTTATTACATTTACAATTTATTCCTTAAGTCTATCCTCCCCAAGGATACGTGACATCTTTCTATCGTCGGTCCTCAATCATTTCTAAACTCACTTACGACTTCGAGCTAGAACTCCCGTCCTCACTGAGATCCCCCACTATGCCTTGGAATATCCATTTTTAATACGCACTTTAGCAAAAAGGGACTATCTCTACCATTTACAACCATTTCATGATAACCCACCTCTATCATGATAAAATAATCCGCCAATCACTTCCGTTCCATATTTCTTTCATTACTAAAAGAGGCATCACATCCTCCTAAATCAATTTAACATAGGCCCGCAAGCCCATATTCGACCTAGGGCCCTATTCCCTTAATCTAATATCATAACCCCCCATAATAAGCCCATTGAGAAAGTCCCTTATAATAAAACCCCAAAAGAAAAGGGGAAGAAAGAAATCTAAATATTTGGGCTAAAACAGGGGACCGGTCGACCGGTCCCAGACCCCCGGTCGACCGCGGGTCCAAATTTTGCCTACGAAGAAATGCAGTAAGCTTTTTCCTTAAGGCGCGGTCGACCGGTCCCCTGGGCGCGGTCGACCGGCCATACCAGTTATCCTGGCCGATTTCCATTTTTCAACAAAACCCCAACTCTCCAAACACCCAATCTCATCATCTAACCCCCAAATCTTTAACTCAATAATATTCTTAACATATAAAGTCATCCTACATCTCATCCCAACAATTTATATGTCATCAAACCCATGTATAAACATCAAATTCCCATTTTAGTGCCCAAAATCTAGGTTTTGATATTAATACCCAAAAATCCATATGTTTTATCCACAAATTATGAAATGAAATACACAAATGAAATATTTAGAAAGATTAAACACTTGCCTAAGATTTGTAGAGGTTGGATCGTCCCCAGGATCGCGTTTGGGCCGAAATCTCCAAGCTTTTTCTCCTCTCTCTTCTTTTCTTCTTCTTCCTCTCTTCTTTCTCCCTCTAGGGATTTTTCTCTCTTTCTCTCAAATGAGAAGGCTTAATCCGTAAGCCTTTAAATCCCTTAAAACAATAAACCCAGTTTTAAATGTTAATACACACTTTAAATGACTCTTTTACTCCAATTCGAGTCAAACATTCTTAAAAATATTTCGGAATCGAAATAAAACCCAATGACAGTCATTTCGACTATCTCGACCCTTCCGAAATCGATGGCGCACTCAGAATCATCATCCGGAGTACTTTAAAACGTCCTCAATTTTTGGACTTCAATTTCAAAATTTTAAAATTTTCCAATTTAAATAAATTTTATTTTTCCCAAAATTTAAATTTCTCGGTCCCAAAATCATGAGGTGTTACAGTATTGTATTTAAACATTTTAAGGAACTCCGAAAAAAATTAACTCAAAATGATTTTTTTTCGCGATTTAAAAAAAAATCAACTTAAAATGAATATTTTTGTTATTTTCAATTATGTTCACCGAATACGAAAGGTATTAAAATTTCAAAATTTGAAAGAATTTTTTTAATCTTTTTAGACAACTATGACCATACAAATAAAAATAAAATTTATAGTTTTCAGTTGAAAGTATACCTGCGAATAGTTTCCCAGTTTATCATTTGAAATTGATGAGTGGTAAAAAAAAGGAAGAAGAAGAGGAAGGGGGATTTACCGTAGAGGTTACATTTATTGTTTTTGGAATAAAATTATCTAGCGGATTATTATTATAAGAACTAGCATATAAACAATTGTATTCGAAAATTAATTATTATAAAAATTTGGGAAACACGAAACCTAATACGAACTAAAAAATATTTAAGAAATCCAAAAATACTATTTTTTTCATAACATTTCGAAAATAATGGAAAAATATTGCAAAATTCATAGATAGAAAAACTTATAGAAAGTACAAAGGATATTATTTAAAACTTTTATAAATCTTGAAAAATAGAAAAAATTATTGAAAAATTGTTTTGAAAAATGTAAAAAATAATAGAAAATTATTTGAACATTAGGAAAAATTATTTTTTAAATCTGAAAATCATTGAACAGAACTTTCAAGAATTTATGGGAATAACAAAAAAAAATTTAATAAGCTTGAACATTATTGAAAAAAGGTTTGAAAAATCTGTAACATTGAAATAAATTTTTTGGAAAAACATTTACTAAGGTTTCGTATTATTCAGTTTAAGAGTATGATAATGTCTAATTGAAAGTGATGGTTTTGTCTGTCATATGTTTGATACTTAAATTAAGATCATATCTTTATTATACCCCGCTGTTAAAACCTATTATAATACACTATTATGACGCACCTAGTATAATAAGTTCTCTCCTCTTTGAAATTCCCATTGTCAAAACCTTATCAGGTTCTCATCTGTGGACTGGTATGTTGGACTTTATTAACCCAATTCTACTTTGGAGACATTAGCCATACACACTGAATAATGTTATTGATATGAAAATAGGGTTTATATTTAATAAATTCTAAAAACTTCTTTATATTAACTTACTAATATTCAAATAGGTAAAGTGAAATAAATCTTACAAATATTAAAAAATAAAAATTTCCCATAATTACAATGTACCTAGTATAAAATTTGGAAATTACCTGCACAATATGGAAACTTGACAAAGAATTTTTCTCACCAAACTGTTAACTGAACATCATTAATCCTTCATGTTAAAAATATAATATTTGCTAATTTTTCAAATGTAGTATCCATACATCTAGAAAAAAAAAAATCAAACTATCAAGCAAATTTAAAATTCCTTAATGATACATATCATAAGGAATGTAAAAAATTAAAAAGTAACATATCTTCCCGCTTCAGACTATAACTGGTGAAACCATTGATATTGAACCTCTTTTGTCTCGGAGAAGCAATATTAGAGTATAGCTCATGCAGGGACGTTAAAGTAGTAAAAAATACATTTGTCAAATAAAAAAAATTCATGGTAATACTAAGCAAGTTTGGAGAAATAAACAGTTGAATGTAAATAAGAGGAGAGAAACACGTATATTCTTGGGTCATTTGAAAAGCCACCATTTGAAAAGCCACGAAAAAGAAGAAAACCAAGAATTTTTCATTTTCAAAAAGTAAAAAAAATATTAAAAATTAATAATTAACATTAATTAAAAGCTATTGGAGAGGCAATATTAAAATTGCATTAATTCACATGAATAGTTGAATGTAAATAAGAGGAGAGAGACACGTATATTCTTGAATCATTTGAAAATCCACCAAGAAGGAGAAAACCAAGAGTTTTTCATTTTAAAAAAATAAAAAAAAATATTAAAAATTAATAATTAACATTAATTAAAAGCTAGGACCCGACAGATGCTAGTCTATTTACAGTTAAATCCGCAAACTACATCAACCTCATCATCATTTTTACTTTAGCATTTGAAATTGCTACAAATTCGCTCGATCTGTGACGACAAGAAGCCTATTAGTGAGAATGTTGGCCTATCTTCTATATCACGGCTGCCGCTTTGTCTCTTGCTCTGTGGAGACCACTCATGAGATGAAGTGTTAACTACCAGTACACTGCCCCCAAGTTCCTTATTCACCGCCTCGATTGTCTCTGCCTTCACATTGTTCCCCGAAACATGAGTAACATAGAATGATCCGACAGCTCTTTCACCACGCATACCAATCTCAGCGCTTGTTATAGACAATCCATTTTCACGGAACACTTTTGTGACGTCTGAGAGCAATCCTAATCTTTTTTGGGTGCATATATCCAGTTTTATTCCACGGGAGACTCGCCTTTCTACCGCTGCAATTAAGCAACGGGTAATCCTACGCCTCTCATTCTCCGTATTTACCATGCTTCCGTCCCTTTGTCGTAAGTAATACTCCTGAGATGCAAGGGACTCCTCGGAGCTAATAGCTACATGAAACACCACATACTGCATGTCTGTGAGTGTACACACAGTATCAAATAGTAATTTCGGCCGATCTCTGCTCCTCACCGTCACAAGTGAGTAACCCTTTTCCTTACACTCGTCGATTGTTACAACTGTATTTGTGTCACAATCACCACATTCCTCGTAGTCCCTATCAGCCGCCATTAACTGGTGTAGCCGCCTCTCAATGTGGGTCCGGCTGGTGGTGGGGGTAGCCACCCTCACGCTCCATGGTTCTCCCTCATAGTGGTGGGCTTTCATTACGATCTCAATTTGGGCCTGTATATCGCATGGATTTGTGATGTGAATGATGCATGCAGCTCGGGTGCGGTGGGTCCATGCCACTGCAGTGGACATGTAGCATCCCAAATCAGCTAGTACAGCTGTTATATCGGATAATAGGCCTGGCCGGTTTGTCCCTGTCATCTCAAGGACTGTCACGTCCCTACCGATACATGTTTGTACCTCTTTTTTTCTCTTCCAACTTGGGCAGATTTCCCCCTGGATGTAATGTATGAGGTTTGGGTCTGTAATTTGGTTCCCATACTGGTTGGTCACGTGAAACACATCCATGAACCAGCCACCGTCGGAGCAAATGTATGATTTGGATATCAAGAGGTTAAGATCTGTCAGAACTTGAACCATGTCCACTAAAACCCTCTCCTTGTTTGCGCTATTCACCTTCACAAGCGTACAGCCATGGCAGGTTTCATTGTCAATACAAACCATTGGTGGGAATAATCTTTCCATGAAAAATTAATAGCCGGGATCAAAATAAGGCTGGTAAGTCATCGCAAAGGCGGTATTGATTTGTCTTATGAAAGAGAGAGGAGAAGAGTTTTCTTGAAATGAAAAATAGGTGATACACAAGTCAGAATCTTGGGATATCGAGGTGGAATTATATAGCATGTGTATGTGAAAGAGATGCCAAGTTTAAGGATACTAGTTGTCAGCAGCCAAGTTTAAGGATATTAGTTATCAGCAGCAGCAGCCAAGTTTAATGATACTAGTTGTCAGCAGCCAAGTTTAAGGATATTAGTTGTCAGCAGCAGTAGCTTTAATGATACTAGTTGTCAGCAGCCAAGTTTAAGGATAGTAGTCTTTTTTATTTATACTATAAAACGGTTTACAATGAACTAAATGTAGTTTTTCCTTTGGTTATCAACGTATCATTTGTTCAGGTGACCATCATTTTAACTCTACAACTTTTCTCTTCATTTACTCCCGTTAAAATATGTCGCTTCTTCTTTCTCTCTGTTCGTCCCTCTTTCTCTATCTACATCAATAAAAACTCAATCGCTCCCCTTTCCCAACACAACCAACAAACAATCAGCTATTCGTCTTACCGAGTTAACTGTACAACTACAAATAATAGAAAAAATGTTGCTTTATTTGTTTACATTAGTTTAGTTGTTTTATTTTCTAATAGTACCATAATTACCTGTTTGGTGCTTTTTTTATGTAAATTTCGATTGGTAAAAGAAAATAATTTCTTTATAGTTAATAAATTATAATTTCTTTATTTTATACGAGATGTTCATGGAAATTGGTATTTGAAATTATAATTAGATACCATCGTTTCAAATTTATTAGGACATGAGTTTTTCCTTTCTTGCTTATTGGGTTCTATATTTCCACTTATTTGTATTCACAATTTTAGCTATGGCTAATTTGTGAAGTCATATTTGCACATTAGGAATACTATTTTATTATTAATGCCATTATCACTCTTTACTATTTTAATTCAAGGTCCCTTTTATTGCAAAGTTGGCAGGGCAAATGACCTTGATAACAAAAAATTTCATGGCATGTGGCAAATTTTGTGGTAATAGTGCTAGGATTGTTTGATAACATCAATTTTTCAAGTAGCAAAAGTGAGATGTTTGATAGAATTATGGGTAAAAATGACAAATGTAAAATAAATTGATATATTAAAAAATTTGACTTTTAACCAAATAAAATTCTTAACAAAAAATAGTTTCAAAATAAAATTTAACACAAAATTAACTTACAATGAAAAAAAAGTTCTCTAAAAAATAGTCTTTAACAATAAAATCAATTTATAAAAGAAAAAAAAGTCGTTGAAGAAAAACAGCTTGTAATGAAAATACATTTAAAAAAATAGTTTTTAGTCCAAAAATAGACAGTTTTTTTTATGAAAAACATTTTTTTAGTGAAAAACGATTTTTTTTAGAAAAACAATTTCAACAAAAAAAACAGCTTTCAGTGAATAAATTGTTTTTAAAGCAATTTTAGCAAAAAAAAAAAAAAACAGCTAACGAAAATTAAAAAACATTTAAAAAATTAATGAAAAAAAAAACAAATTCTTTTTGACAAAAATAAAACAGATTTTTAGGGATTTTTTTTATAGTGAAAAACTGCTTCTTCTTTTTTTATATATTTTTTTAGCCAAAAACAGTTATAACCGAGAAAAAAAAACGTTTAAAGAACAATTTTTGACAAAATTAAAAAAACTTTTAACCAAAAGTAACAAGTTTAAAAAAAAAATCATAGCGATGACAAATCTTTGAGAAAACTTTGTCATTCCATATAAGTAAGCAAAATTAAGGATGGCAAACCATGTATGTGGACATGGTGTCCATTCAAAATTTGTCATGAAAAATAAAAACTATCAAAACGCACAAAATGGTGGGAAAACTTTTATTTATTACATTTTGTTACATTTGCCATGCTAAATAGGCCCTATCAAACGGACCCTTAATGTTGGTTAGAGTATATTTTTATTTTGCTTATACTTGATGGAAGATAATGTATTAGTTATTGTTAGGAATAGATCTCGAAACTTTTGATCAAAGGAGTTTTTTTTGCTTAGGATTTCAACAACTACCTTGAAGATCCGTTTGGTAGCGTTATTTGCCAATGGAAAATGGCAAATAAGTTGCCAAATAGAGGATTTATCAATATTTTGATCCGTTTGGTTGCATAATTTTCCATGGAAAAATTTTCTATGGGTACCCATGTTTTACCATTATTTTCTCGCTTTTTGTGGGCAAATTTTGCTTATCTATTTGGTTGACAAATTTTTTTCAATAAATTGTCAACTTTGAATGAATACTTTTTTCTCCATTTTTTATGTTATTCTCAAATGCTTTCTAATGTTTTAATAATTATTTTATTAAGTTGTTCTAAATAATTTAAGAAAAAATGTTTAAAATATTTTAATAAACTATTTTAAAAAATAATTTTCTAAAATGTTTTAAAACTGTATTAAAATTATTTTTAAAAATTATCTAAAGACAGTTTTAAAAACTATTTTTAGAAAACAGTTTTTAACAAATATTTTCAAATACCGTTTTAAGAACTGTCTTTAATTTTTTTTTTTAAATTGTTTAAAAACTATTTTTACAAAACAGTTTTGAACAACTCTTTCAAATACTGCTTTGAAAATTTTCTTTAAAAATATTTTTAAAAATTGTTTAGAAACAGTTTCTAAAATTTTGCTTTTAAAATTATTTACAATACTGTTTTAAACACTTAAATACTATTTTTAAAAAGAATTTATATTTTTTCATAACCGTTAAAATTAGTTAAATGCTTCAAAAAATGTATTAATTTACTTTTTTGGTAAAATCTATTTATTTTAGTCAAATATATTTTATGTTAGTCAATTTTTTATTTGTTTTTGAAATAATTATTTTATTTTTTCACTCATTGGGTTGACTTTAATCTTCGACTCATTAGGTTGTTTGATAGTCCAAAGTGGAAAAACCTAACATTTGCCTATTCAAATTTTGCCATGGCAATTTTTACCTTAGAAAATTTTGCCTACTTAGCTATTTGCCCACTCACAACCAAACGGACCCTAAGACTTTTAGTTGACGACATTTGTTGTGTACTTTAGGTACAAGTTGTGAAGCAAGGACTATGCATAGTAAAATATACTCTTTAAATTTGGTAGTCTTTAACAATATTTTATAATTATTATATTATTACCAATTGTATTTCTCTTTCTCACACACCCGTAAACAAAGTTTACTTTTATAATTGAAATTTTTAAAAATTATGAAATGAAGACGGGCCATCCGATTTTAGACAAAACTTTACAAATTTTGTTTCGAAATCAATTACTTTATGGAAGGTAAATAATAGTGGTTGATAGGTAATGTTATTTCGTTTTATCTTTGTAACCTGCATCAGCTTTCTTGGAGATTGGTATAGATTTCATTTAGTCAAATTTCGACTATTTTGATTAATTTCATGATCGTGGTGTTGGAGTTTTATGATCTAAAAAATATAAACATTATACTTTTCCTTTTTTAGTTACACCGGTAAACTATGATGTTGCCAGGGTCAATGGTGGTGGCGGAAATGGTATAAGTGTGGTGGTGAAAACTTTGATGGAAGGGTAAGAGAATTTTAAATTTTGATTTTGATGTGTTTCTTACTATTTCTAGTATATGAATTGCAATAATGTGAATATTAGTTTGTTTATCTGTAGGATTTTATTAGCACATATATAATTCTTTCGACTGGTTTATTAACTCACGTGAAGTTTAACCGCTACATATTTTTCCTTTCAATTTGTACGTGGTAAATTCACATATTCACTAATCCATATTATTAATTTTCTAATGTTTAATATATCAAAATTATTTGAATCGGTAGAATTTCTTGATTTCACTCGTATTGGGTCAGTTGTAAAAAGAGATATGAATAATATGCTTAAAATATACAAACTTTATAAACCATAAAAATCATATGTGTATGTAGTTGAATCGATACGACATTCATCTCTTTTTTATACCCACTTCAATTATAAGATTCTTTTATCTGATATCATGTAAAAATTATAAATAAAACTATAATAAAGAACGTGGGAGAAACTCCTATGCTACACTACTGATGTGAATTGCCATGCATACTCTAACATACACTACTCTTTTCGTTTAGTGTTTCTAATTCAATATTTCACTAATTTTAATTCATAACTAATTGTTAATTTAATATTTTTTCCGGTGTCATGTGTGTGTAATTTTCTTTTTTGTCCAGGAAAAATCAGTAAAAGAACAAACCAACAAAAATAAAGGAGGTATATAGGAACATAAGGGCTTGCTTCGGGATCTCTAATAAGATATATTCACCACAGTTACCCACTCTCTCAAGAAAAGGGATGTTCGTAATCTGTGTATGCCGTCCAAGTTGACACCGACAAAAAAGTGCAGGAGGTGCGACACGTAGCGAGATGTCCTTTTCGACTATTTGAAATAATAAACTATATAATTGTTAATGGTGACAACATCATAATTGTTTAAATAAGTAATGGTGATAAGTTGAAATATGATGTGTTGAGTGAGTTGGTGGTGATAATTCAATGTTGATGGTCTACAATACGAAAATGAAGAATTTAGGCATAGTTGAGGTTTCGACAAAGTTGAGGAGTGATTCATAAAAGGATGAGTTTGTTTATTTTTCTCTGTCTAAAAATGGTTCAGTGTGTGTGTGTATATAAAACAACATATGAAGAAAATAACAAAGCTTTTTACGTACCATACCTTCACATACATGTACAAATTTGCACACAAGTAAGCATAAGCATCACGCCCTTACATATTTTTGTTTTACATGGTGGTGGTTTGTAGTTTCTATTCAAAATTTAGAAACACGAATTTCATATATATATATATATATACTCCACGTGTTTCTTATTTTGTACGACCTAACGGATGCATGCATAAGTTTAAAAGGAACAGTCTTATAAATGTAATAAATATTACCATATGGTTATATAATTTTGTTGCGACCCAGTCATCATTGTGGAGTTTTTGGCAATGAATCTATATTGAGTACTTTAGTTTATTTATGATTTTATTTTCGTTACTTTACTTGATTTATGATTGATTACTGAATTGATGATACATAATATCTAAAGATTTGGATCACACAAATGAAACAGTTTGCACCCGCGCATTGCGCGGGCTTATACCTAGTTGTCTATATAGTTATCGCGGAGGCAAGAGGAACATATGGTGGGCAGCTCCCCACCTTGTCTTTTGGGCATAAAAAACTTCAACGGCAAATTTGTAAATTAAAGTAGTAATATGTAAAAAATTTGTAGGGTAAAGAGGTAAATGTCCACTTTATCAAAAATATATTAGCTAGCCTTAGCTATACTAGGGGTGGATATAGGCCTGAGACCCGCCAAGGCCGCCCAATAAAAAATAGGGCTTGGGGAAGGTGAATTGCCCGCAAAGCGGGCTTGGCAAAATTTGATAGGCCCGATATTTTTTTCTGGCGGTCTTGAGCATGAATTCTTAAGCCCGATGAGGCCCGGCCCGAGGCCCGAGAATTATATTTATAATATTAATATATATATATATATATATATATGTGTGCGTGTGTGTGTGTGTGTGTGTGTGTGTGTGTGTGTATTATTTTATTATTAAAGTGTAAGACTACAAATCTATAAATAACTATATGAAGTGGGTAGCTTTTGTAAATATAAAAACATATACTGAGTTTTTTTATGTAGAGTGGGAACTTTATATATTGACACTATAATACATAAAGTTTTAAACATGTTTTTAATTAAAAACTAGGTCTTTGATTAAGAAAAAATAGAATTTTTTTATTTAAAAAAAAATAGTAACCGGGCTTGGCCAATGGGCCTGCGTAGAGAGCTTTTAAATCTGAGGAGGCTTGGGATTACATAATAAGGCCCGATCCTGGCCTGAGCGGGCTTGGGATAGCTCATAATTTTATAAGCCCGGCCCGAGCCTGACCGGGCCTGCCCAGACCCGGCCCATGGCCACCCCTAAGCTCTACTACTACTCCTATCCATAAATAATAAATAATAAATAATAAAAATTAAGAGAAATTAACATTTGCAGACAGAGATAGAAAGAATCAAAAAACTAGTACCTAAAGAGAGAGTAGTGTGGTGTTCTTGTCCAAAGTTAATTTAGTTTGAATTGATTTTTTATATGTTAAAATTCCAGTTTGCTTTGTTTTTTTGATGTAAAACTCTAATATTTTTTTGGTGTAAATATATGAACTTGCTTTATTTTTTTCGTGTAAAAATATGGACTTGCTTTGATTTAATTACTTGTATGTTAAAATTTGAGTTTGCTTTATATATTTTTTTGTAAAAATCTCATCGAGCCTTTATTTTATTTTATTTTTGTATAAAAATCTGAACTTGATTTTTTTTTCGTGTGTAAAAATTTGAACTTACTTGCTTTGATTTAATTATTTTGTATGTTAAAATCTTGTTTTGATTTTTTTGGGTAAAAATATGATCTTGCTTTTATTTATTTTTTTGGTGCAAAAATCTGAACTATTGTTTTGTTTTTTTGGGTAAAAATCTGATTTTGCTTTAATTTATTCTGAACTATTGTTTTGTTTTGTTTTTTAGAACCTTGGTTTTACATCACTAATGATCCTCTTCCTTTTAATTATTATGTATAGTGTGGTGTGATTACACAAAGCATGTGCACATGTGTTGTATGCTGGCCAATAAAATTTTTATTGACACTTATCTCTTCCGGTTGATTATTTATCATCCGTTTCTCTGTCTATCTGTTTGGATTTTATTTCAAATTTAATTGGGTTTAAAATCAGGGATTCAGTTTTTAGGAATTTGATCTATGGCTTAGGTTGAAAGGATGTTTGCATTGTTTTTATCTTTCTTTTTTCTTTCGTATTATCTTATACCTCCATCTTTTCAAATTATTCCATTTATTTGTGTTCTTATATGTGGTGTAGATGTATTCAATGAAGCACTAAATTTGGCGTGTAGTTAAACAAGACAAAAACATATTTCGATTCGTGTTGCCAATGTTGGACAAAAGGAGTTATTGGGCCTTAAAGAAGATAGCAGGTATAAAGTATGCTTATCCAGCACGTAGTATTCTTAACGTTTTATTTTTATCAGGTATGCTCATTTTTATCCAAACTCAATCAGTTAATATGGTACAAGTCTATATCAGTTAGAATCTCTATTGTTCTTTGGAGATTATTGAGGAATAGTTGTCAGTAGATGTTGCTATTCGAAAATTGGGGATTAAAGGGCCTTTTAAATGTTATTGATGCAATACAATTAAAGAAGAATAATTAAATAATTTATTCGGGGATAATGAAATGGATTTAGAGGTGTGGAATTACTTTAAAAAGTTCATCCAGCTTAAAATCTAAAATCCTCAATCAGAGGTAGATTGATTAGTTAGTGGAGCATCGAAATTAAACATTGATCTAGAATTATCATCCCTACTTTCATTTGTTGCGGTACTTGGACTGCTGTAAATAAGATTAAGTTTGCAGGAACTAAAATTTACATTGATAGAGTTGTGTTTAAGATTAATGATTTAATGGAGCTGCATCTTATAAAAGGAGGAGGTGGGAAGGTACTAAATAAAAGACTTAAAAGGCAGGAAGTTAAGAGAGTGGTATGGGATCCTCTAAACAGAATCCTGGACTAAGTGGAGTGGGAGGAGTTTTGAGAAATGACATGGTATAGTTTTTAATAGGCTTTGTTAGGTTTTTGGGTGAAAGATCAAATATAGCATCTGAAGCAAATGCTATGCTAGGGGGATTATCATAATGTAGGTGTAATACCCCGTATTTTTATGCTATATTTAGTTTGGGGATTTATTAAATTTAATGTGATGATTTATTTAATAAAAAAATCCAGAAATTAATTATGTTATAATTATTAACGTGACTAGAGTTAGTAATTATGGGAAACTTGTTGAATATTACTAATGAGCATAGTAATATATTATATTGGTTATATTGAATGTCATAAGTGAATTAAATGACTATTTCGGAAATTTAAGTCGGGACGTGCCCGTGTCACGTCGGGACTAATTATGTTAATTAAAAAGTGAATATTTTATAAGTTGTCCGTATGGTCGTTTTGAGTGCGCCAACGCGTCCGGAAGGGTCGAGATAGTCAGAAAAGTGTACCCGGGGGTTTAGTTCGGGCCTCGGGGTGTTTTTAGGCCTAATTAGTGACCCGGGAGGGCATTTCGGTCATTTTACAAATTAGGGTAAGTAAACCTACGAATTTTAGCAGCCTTTATCAGCTGGTTAGGTTAGCCATTTAAGGTTAGAACTTTTAGAACCCTAGGACGGCCATTGGAAAAGAGAGGAGAGACCTTTCAAGGTGATTCAAGGCCAAAACACCTCCGTTTGCACCGCCGTCCCCACCACCGCGTAGATCCTGAGAACACAACCATACCAAAATCAACAGGAAATCAGACTTCTGAAAATCCCAGGCAAGTGTTTAACTTGCGTATTTCGTTAGTGCAATGTTCATATTAGTTTAGGATTTATTAGGAATGTAATCCATGTACGAAAACCCCAATTTTTGTTAGGAAATTGCATGTAGAGAAGATTAAAACCCTATGCTGGAAACTCTTGATGATATAGATGTATTACCCACGAATTTTGATGTTATATTAGGAAGAAATTCTGGAGAAAAACTGAATTACATCATAGTTATGAAAACTTTAGGGTTCTTGATGTTTAGATGAGATTTTGGATTGTTTAACCATGATTAATGATTTATACACGCATGCTGAACGTTATAAACATCTGGAATTATGTTAGTATGTTAGTAGTAGACTTTTTGGGTCGATTAGTGTTGGAAAATATGGTTATTGATGAAGAACTTTGATGAATCCCGTCACTGCAATTTCTGCAGAATTTTTGCCCAGACCTGCTTGATCGATCGATCGAGCCTAGAGCATCGATCGATCGAAGGTTCGATCGATCGAGCCCCAAACTTCGATAGATCGACCCCTCCTGGCAGACTCATATTTCTCTTGTTTATTTAGTTAAATTAATTTATCATGGAATAACCTTTGGGCATTCTAAAAATAATGATTTGGGAGATATTGAGGACCAATAGGGTATATGGATAAAATGTTAGAACCTTTAATCTTCAACGAGAAGGGTAATTATGGGATATTTACTTTAGGTTGGTAGATTTATGAAATTTAAGGGTGAGGTGCGTAAGAGAGTTACGTTGGAATCAAATAAAGTCACTTACTGAATTTCAGATTTGTGAGGATATAACCCATGAGTATTAGGTAACAAGTGAGAAAACCATTCGAGTTAAGGTTAGGAATAAAACCTTATACGTAATTCTATAATTGTGAAATTAAGGATAAATGGTATAATTACGAGTGATGGGAAGAACCTATATTAATATGAAATTGGTATATTTATATGATTGTGTGTACTTATATTATATACATGTGAAAACCATACCCATGCTACTTGCTATCCCTGAGGTTTCCGCGTTGGGATAAGTCTTATCTCGATGGGACCTTTATGGGGGATATTGACTTGTACCCTAGAAGATAGATGTCCTTGGTACAGGCTATCGATGTGATAGTTTAGACGGTCCTAAGAGACGCCGGTATGTGCTACCCTCTTAGAGACTTGGAATCTATGCTTCGCCTCAATATTGTTTGTGTTTTTATGTTAATACAATTCGAGAGTGATTCCGAATGTATTCCCCTTTATGTGAGTGATATGGGGCTTTGGATAGTGGAAGTATGCACACACCATAGTTTTATTCGGGGTGCTGTTATATATATATTATGCGAGTAGTTAATATATATATATATATATATGAGATTATGTCATTTGAAACTATGTACTGATATTTGATAAGTAGGACATAGTTGTGGACTCTTATTATTAAATACTTGTTTTGAAAAAGTATAATATGTCACGGTAAAACTTTAGGGATTTTATAAAGTTAAAATGGAGGACCTTGGTTACTGTTTGGAACATTCTTTTAAAATGAAGTCGTAAATTGTAAATCTTACGGGTAATCTAAGTTAAGTTAAAGCTTTTGGAAAGACGAGTATGTTAGATGTTAAAACGAACCGTTGGGAAGGTTAGTGCGATAGGTGTGCACATTAGAAGAGAGGTGAGTATTTCTCAAGAGAGAGACGAACTAATATGTTGTTACATTGGCCTGTATCAATTTAAATACTTGCTTAACGTATTTTAAAATCAAACACACTTTCGGGCCCTGACTCGTTTCTTTCTCTCTCTCTCTCTCTTGTGTATATATATGTATATTTTCAGGTGCCCAGCCACAGGGGCGTCTTGCTTAGGATCCTTTGAGAAGAACGAGCTGCAGCTTAGGTGGGAGTTGCAGGTCACTTGAGTAGATGGCTTCTGTTATTGACTCCACTCCTATTACTCTCATTTATTGGGCACGTGTCGCCCTTTTCATCATTTCATTTATTGTTGGGATTTTATATTTCAGTTATTCCAAGTATTGTTCTATGGGATTTATTCAGGATGGCTTATGATTTTTAGTTTTATTATGTTGACATTCGATTGACGAATGTATGGTTTTATTTAGTTCATCGTGGTGTGATTCTATATTGTAGAAATGTTGTTTTGAATAAATAAATCTTTTCTTTAATTAAAATTTGGAAGTTTTTATGAAAAATGTTTTTGACACTTAGCTTAATTATTTAGGGTGTTAAATTGGAAAATTATTTTTGATCGACAGTGATACTGAGAATGAACCAACTGTTTACCTTGATTTAATTTAATAAAGGAGTGACCGCCCGGTATTTAATTAGGCGGGGTGTCACAGTAGGGAATTACTTCAATACTATATAGTTGTTGATTCAAAATCTAAGGTTTTAGTAGAGATTATGCAACACAAGATGTCATGCTTTTTTAATCTATATATTTTACCAACATGGGCAAATATATTATTTCATCTGATTTTATATGCATAACTTACTTTTATAGGATAAAGGGCAAGGGAAGGATAAGGAATCTTCACAAGTGGTATAACATTTCAATGGTTACGACTCTATTTGTTCTTATTATTTTCTTATCGTGCTCTTGAGTTTTACGTACTCTATTCTCTTTAATCCACCCTTTTTGTTGTAATTTTGACTATCAACTTTGCCTTCGTATTATATAGATTCAAATGCCTTATGGAACTACGTGCGGTATTGCTATTTGTATTGTTATACGTGATGATGTTATCACTTATTTGATTGTTTGTTTCTTTTTGTGCAGTGTCGCAGGATTTGCAATACTTGGTGTTATCTTCGAGCGAACTCCCTTGGACCCTTAGAAGAAATTGCTGATCACAAATTTAGTGTACATTGAACTAGATGTTCATTTGATTTTTTTTTGTTACAATATAATTGTGATAATATTGTTTTTGTTGTATTATTTTTTTAACAGGGTGGATTGTCCTATCCTATAAAAACTCTGCCCATATTTCTAAATTTTTTTTGTATTGTTATGTTTCATAATGGTATAATTGTGATCATTATGATGTTTATTTGAGGTCGAGGACGGATTGTTAGTATTGTTATTGCTGATTTTTTTTCCTTAACAAGGTGAATAGTGCTATAAATAATGGAAATTCTGTCCAAATTTAATGAATTATTTTCACATTTGTGTTGTAATAAAACTCGACTTAAGTTGTTTACACATTTCGATCTTTAGAAAATTTTCGACGTGCCTTCGGATATGGGCATTCCGCTAGTGTGTGTGTGTGTATATATAGGCATTCTGCTAGTGTGTGTGTGTGTGTGTGTGTGTGTGTGTGTATATAATATGGAATAATAGACAATGTTCTACTATACTTGCCATGTTTATATTTTTTCTTTTCTTTCCGAACATTGTTAGTATGTACAGGTGGTAGAATTGAATTCTATTTTTTTTCAATGGTTCATTTATTCTGGTGCTTTAGAATGTATATTTGCCAATGCCTACCACGTTCACGTTTTATAATCAATGTTCTAAAAGGCCTGCCTTGACGCGCTAGGATTGAGTCTTGGACAAAATGTCCCGCCTTAAGCTTTTTACGCCTTATTCTTGGTAAAAGGCTTAAGGAACACTTTTTTAAAAACAAAAACGTTTTAGTGAAACATTATCGCATTTTTTTTTAAAAAAAAATCGGACTAATGTCTCATTCAAAACAATCAAAAGACAAACGGTGTTCCAAACTTTTCTGCCTCTCGTCCAAAAAAACGTACATTTTTTTCCCTTTTTTTTTCTCAGTATTTAAAAAAAATACTACTTTAGTTTGCATATGTTCAAACATATTTTAAGGTATGCACCATTTTATTTTTAATAGCATTGTTGTAGTTAAAAATGTTAAAATATATTAAAAAAGGCCTGACCTCCTTTTTACGCTCAAGGCCCGCCTAGACTTATAAGGCTTAAGGCCTGGTCTCCACGCTTTGGTCACACCTCGCGTTTTTTAGAACATGGTTTATAATAAATGTCTTTTTCTTGAACTAGGGTTGCTTCAGATGCAATGCCACTATTGTGACCATGTATGCATCTTTGGGAGAGAAGGCTATATGCCACTCCTTAAACGAGGCATCTCTCTCACTCATTCCTCAAAACACACCATACATTCGTTGCTTACAGGTGAAAGTGTACTCCCACTCCACCCCCGCGCGTGGAGCTATGCAGTTTTTACGAAGAAACCCCTAAACTATGTCTAAAGTAAACACAACCACAAATTATGCATTTTGTTGCAAAGAGCGCTGGTGGACTTTTTGTGTATAAAAGGAATTTTTTGAAGGCTTATCCAATTGGAAGCCCAATAATTGTATTTATATTGGAATATTACACCAATTCACCCCATTTTTTATGTTTCTCAACTCATAAAAGATTGACAATTTTGAACCGTATTTGTAACAGATTTATAACCACCTGTTGTCTTCGTGCTGGAAAGACTAGACATTAAATCACTTGAGAAAGTGGGAGAAAAAGATCTCATCACCTAAGATGAAATTGTATTTTCATCGTGAATGTATATGTTTGACAACTATTTCCCTCTCATGCTCATCGAAATCTTTTTGGATCATTATATATAACATTTCATTCAATAAAATTTGAGTAATATTATGTATATTTCTGGAGTTTTGTAGTAGAGATTCCAACTAAATTGCATTCATGATGATCTTCGCTATATTTTAATTTCATGTGCAGTTTCAGAGAAAATTTGAACTATTCGACAAAGAACTCTGAGAATTTGTAAATCGAAAGACTTGTGGGTACCACCATCATACACTTCATGCAGACCGCATGCCTAATCAATGGCCATTTAATTGATGTATTTGAACATGCTTGTTGTATTTGATATGCATTTGATACAGATTTTCCAAATTGCATCATGTATTAAGATGAATTTCATATGTATTAAGATAAATTTTCTATTAATGGAATTTGAGCCATTAATTTTTATTGGGCTTATTGTCTGAATTTTAATTTATTTTATTGCGCACTATTTGTATTGTTATATTATTTTTGCCATGCGAAGTTTGTATTATTATTGAATTTTTGTTTTGGTAAAACATGTACAAAAATAGTGGAAATGTTGTTGATTTTTTTGGGTAATATTATTTCTAATTATTTTTTTTCTTTGATCCAAAAATTTGGCACAGTTCAAAATCGTACCAGATTGCTGCTTTTCGTGTAGTGTCAGTTCTTACGAGTTACAAGGGTCCCGTGCGAGGAGTTTCGCCCTCTAACGGGTCCGTTTGGTGTGTGTTTCAGAGTTTCGCCCTCTAACGCCATGTTTTCATGCCCAAGTGTAGATATTCTCAAATTATCGTCGTGCTCTCAAATCGTGGATCCCGTGAGCAAGCGGTGAGTTCCTACGAGTTACATTGGTCTCGTGCGAGGTGTTGGTGCCTCTCATAGGTCGTTTGGGGGTTGTTTCCGAGTTTCGCCCTCTAACGCCATGTTTTCAATCCCAAGTGTAGGTATTCTCAAATCACCGCCGTGCTCTCAAACCGAGGGTACTGTGACCACGCGGTCAATTTCGACGAGTTACATTGATCACGTGCGAGGTGTTGGTGCCTCTCACGGGGCCATTTGGAGGGTGTTTCGGGGTTTTGCCCTCTAACACCATGTGTTTCAAGCCTAGGTGTAGATATTCTCAAATTATCTTTGTGCTCTCAAACTGTGGGTCTCATGACCAGGCGGTGAGTTCCTACGAGTTACATTGGTCCCGTGCGAGGTGTTGGTGCCTCTCATAGGTCGTTTGGGGATTGTTTCCGAGTTTCTCCCTCTAACGCCATGTTTTCAATACCAAGTGTAGGTATTCTCAAATCACCATCGTGCTCTCAAACCGGGGGTACTGTGACCACACGGTCAGTTTCTACGAGTTACATTGGTCCCGTACGAGGTGTTGGTGCCTCTCACGGGTCGTTTGGGGGGTGTTTCAGGGTTTCGCCCTCTGACGCCATGTTTTTAATCCGAAGTGCAGATAGTCTCAAATTATCTCCGTGCTCTCAAACCGAGGGTCTCGTGACACACGGTCAGTTCCTACAAGTTATATTGGTCCCGTGCGAGGTGTTGGTGCCTCTCACGGGACCGTTTAGGGGGTGTTTCGCGGTTTCGCCCTCTGACGCCATGTGTTTCAAGCATGTGATTAGAGGAGTGAAGGATCGCTTTTCAGAATTATCTTTGTGGTTGTTCCAATCACACGCAACAAGCCACGAAATAATTTGATTAGCGACCAAGGTTTTAAGGTTATCCCATAACCTATCACGAATATTCGAGTTTGGACTAGCATAGGTAGCCGAGAATAACCATTCTTCATGATTTTTCCTTGTAACAAGGGGGTGAAAAGTCTGGTTATTAAGTTGAGTAGTGGTCATGTGAATGTTTTGGGAATTCCATAAACCTCAAATACCACCCGTTCTGTCAATTGGGTTGATAATAGTTAATCGAAATATTCCTTGGGATGATGTAACCGAAATATTCCCTCAATGCTATACATCAACCCCCAACAATCTAGTACGCCATAATCATCCAAGATGTACACCATAGAACTTTTATATCCTCTCTCCTATAGGATATATAAATATATATACATTTACTCTAAACATATATATAGATACAATCATTCATTCCTATATCCAAGTTTACATACTACATATGATGCACAATGGCCATACACATAATATACCCGACTATATATATCGCCGATAAACTGCACCATGCTACAATCTTCCTAGTGATCATCTCACGTAGCAATACTGGGGACCACCTGGCGGGGCTAAACGACACCCATCCTCGTGATAAACTCATGCACACAACGTCCGGGAAGCGGTCATAGTTCCTAACCGGCAATGAGACGAAACATACCCACTACGTCTCATCCCGAAAAAAAATGTAAATCACATAATAACACAATGGACGACTATGACCTGGGAAATATCTACACTCTGCTCCTCGAGCCAGGGTGCTCACCCTCATCACGAAAACTTCCCAATGATAGCATGTGCGGGGTATGCTTAACCACATAAGTATATATATCATTCTCATGCACAATATATATACATCCATATGATCCCATCATATAATTAAACCATCACATACGGTTTAGATATTCATAAGATGAGTATACACTTTTATTCATATCTCTACAAATATATATTCACATATCCATATATATATATACAAACTATCTCTCGTTCATATGTATAAGATTTATAAACTCGGCTATAAGTATACATAATCTTCAATATACTAGCCGTCATCCCAAACTCATTAACTTACCTCGATATGCGAATATGATCCTTCCTTTGAGGTATATTCATTCATTTCTACTATATTATAATTAATCTTTGAATATTCAATATTAAGGTTATCACCCCAAGGTTTAACGTATGTATAACAATCATTATACATTCCATCAATGTCTGAAAGTACATCAAACCACGATACTTATCTCGATCATAGGTAATTACATAATTAATAATTGATGAGCCTCAAGCTCCATCCTAAATTCATTTCTTGATCCCATTACTTATTGGAATCCTCAATATTAATCACACCCGGATATACAACGACTATCCCCACTAGATTTGCAACCCACCCTAACCTAGTTGATAGCCTAATAACATTATTCTCAAAATTCCATCTATGGTTCAATCGCTCTAATGAACCCTAAATCTTATTACATTTACAATTTATTCCTTAAGTCTACCCTCCCCAAGGATACGCGACATCTTTCTCTCGTCGGTCCTCAATCATATCTAAACTCACTTATGACTTCGAGCTAGAACTCCCGTCCTCACTGAGATCCCCCACTATGCCTCGAAATATCCATTTTTAATACGCACTTTAGCAAAAAGGGACTATCTCTACCATTTACAACCATTTCATGATAACCCACCTCTATCATGATAAAATAATCCACTTCTATAATTCAGATTTGAAACATTCTGTTAAAAAAAATTGGGAAACGACAAGTTTTAATAAGGTACGGGGCGGGTTGGGGTCCCCCACGGGGGACATAAATGGAGGGAGTAGGTATAAACGGGGGGGGGGGGGGGGGAGGTACCCCCCACCCCAAACCTGTCCCATTGCCATTCCTACTAACACCATCATATGTCGGTTAAAAATACCGTGTAACCATAATGAAAACCTTGTGTTGATAAAAATCAAGAAAACAATAATTCATAACATACCGCTGCTCGAAGCTTTATTAAACATGACCTAATTTGTACAAATTTAAAAGATAATCCTCAACCACTATATGAAAAGGTTTTACTTCCATACCTTCTCGAGGGAATCGACAACAAAAAAATCAAAATCATATTCTGGTAGTTCTGATGAAACTTCAACATCTCCATTGTAATCTAATTTTTTTTCTACTGAAAACAAATAGGAGTTCCCATCTGTACGTATAACAGTGAAACCATGATTTCGTAGCTTGTAATATTACAAATCAAATGATAACAACAAAAAGAGATTACGAGAGAGAGAGAGAGAGAGAGAGAGAGAGAGAGAGTGGTACACATACAACATTCAACAAGGTTGCCATATATGCGCAAGAACATGCCATCTTTGCTCAAACACATGCCTTTAACATAACGGTAAAATGGCGTATATGTATAATCTGTTTTGGTGAAGGGGGCAAAAAGATAATTTCCAACTCATTACCTTCAAATACCACTGCTAATTATCTAAAACAGAGATCCATTATGTCTATGCTTCTTTAAATAAAACCGAATAATAAAAGAATAATAAAAAAATATATATATAATAAATAAAAATGAGAATTGAATACTTGAAAATTTAACAAACTTCTCCCTGCAAAAACCAATTCCTTGAGAAATTTAGTAGGACATGAATAAAAAATTAAGAAACTTGTTCACGTGATTGTACAGTGTACACTTAACATTAGTGATTTACTAAGCACGAATGAAACCTTCATATATTGTATTGTCGTGAGGAGGTCGCGTTATTGTAATATCGTTATATATTCCATGCTTTCCAAAAAAAAATTGTAATCAAACTCATTGGCACAACATCCACTAGAATCCACAAAGGCACTTCCAGTTTACACAAAGCAACTCTCCAAAGCTTATGGGAACTTGGTGAAACCTAATAAGTTTATGCCAGGAGATTTGGTCATCAAAGCAGCCATGAATCACATAAAAGGATTTACCTTTGCCAAAATTTGCAAGAAATTGGGAAGGATAGTCGAGGAAACATCTTCAAGAGATGATTGGGCCGCAGGTTACGGCGTATATTCGCTATAAAAAAATAAAGACAGGAAGAGTAGAACATTCCTCACCTGACCAGAGGTGACAACACCCTAATGACAGACAAAAAACAAAGATCATTTCCTCCCACTAAGTAACAACGAGTTTGAAAAAAAAGTCTTAAAAGTATAGATAACCACCTGATCAGTTTCCTTAGTAAAAGAAAGGCTGATGGTTGAAGTTGAGCGGGTGGCCATTCGCAATGGCAGACCTGATAGCCTTAAGGCAAAAGGGTTTTCCTCCAAATGCCACGAGTGACCATAGGGCGACACCTCACCCAGAGACGACGAGGAATGAGGAACGTGGGGAAAGAGCATGAACAACAGTTGAAGGAACAAGGAACAACTTCTGTTGATTGCAGCAGGATAAGCAAGACGGAACTGGAGCAGGTTTATTGAGGCTAAGAAGTTGACAAGACGATGAAATCATTTTCAACTGTAGCGTCAAAAAGATGAGCGCGATTGAGACCAACTACAAGGTCATCATAGGTAACGTTAGCTTGCTCCATGTGACAATCACGTCAACCATGGCAGCTCGAACATGATCCTCCATGTCAGGTGAAAAGTTCATCGTAGCCTCTGAACGGATATCAGCGTATATAGTTCTTGACAATTGGCTCGCTTAGCAGGTCACGACGATTCAGTAATAACCGATGGACCTGCCTTGCTAGCCCTTCTCTTCTGACGGAAAGCAGGAGTAGATGGAGCTCTTTGGCCCCTCAGTGCCAAAGATTGAGGAGACCTTTAAACCGAACTCACTAGGGGCAAACCTCTCAACAGGGGGTACTCAGGTGCCTCTTGTAAATGTCAGAGAAACATTTTATGTTGTGAGCCTAAAAGAGATACCAACCGAAGAAAATGATATTTTTAACTTCAACAGAGGGGATGGTCAATCGCCCAGCAAGCTGTTGCATTAACTAAACAATTGTGGCTAAAGAATACTTGCTTAATGTAGCAGCACGCGAAGGATACCCCCCAGGTACCTTCTGGGTGTGGTGAGAAATACCTTGATCGTCGCCAAAACCGTATGGCGCATCTATGCAAAGTGTAAACTTCAATAATGGAATCTCAATCTTATGACCACACAGGTAGCTTGAGGTCACTATTAATACAACGGACGAAGATATATCAGCCGCCACAGCTTCCTCGGTGATTACTCTTTCGACAACCCTTGGTCTCTTTTTATAAAATGACCACGTGTGAGAATTGGCAGGTTGATAAGGCCTGAAGATGGAGTTAATACAATTAGAGCATGCAAATCCTAGTTTCTTTGTTGCTTGTTCCATCTAAGAACGCGTGGGACGAATAGGAAATATACTCGGACGAATAGGAAATATACTGGGGATGAAGCAGGGGCAAGCGGACATAGAGCATCAACAAAATTGGATTGGCATAATTACTAAGGTCATACCTACCAATTGACCTCTCCATGTCGGTACGAGTCCTGTCAAAGAAGGTATAAAGGAAATGAGTGTCAAAGCAGTTAGTGGAACATTCACCCCACAGGCAAGCCTCACCGATAAAGCTACAAGCTCGCGACGTGGTTGATCGTTTGGTTTCTCGGGCACGAAAAATCACGTCTCCCATTGGTTTCTGAAGGAGCAACTTTATTCTTCTACTCCTCTATACTAGGTTTTGAGAAGGACTTGAAGATGAATTAGCCAAAAGTAGCCTTGATGGAATCTTCCAAGCTTTCTTGAATCCACTTGTCAAGGATGTTTCAAATCTCCTTCTCAGCTTCATCGATTGGTACTTCATCAAAAAGATGGACGCCACAAGGCTGCAACGCCATCAACTCATAGACATCCTCAAGTGTTAAGGTGAATTCGCCCCACCTTGCAATGAAGGTGTGCCTCTCCACCCTCCATTCAGAGATCAATATTTGCAGACCAGATTTATTGTTGCCAAGTGTAAAATCCCCAAACCAGGTGGCAAGAACAAACAAACCAACCTTCCCAAGAAATTTACAATAAGTGGCCAAAATGTAAGTTGTCCAGGTAGTGAAACCGTGGGTATAACAGCTAGGGCTCTCAAAGTCCACCCATGAGCAGGGAAAATCCCTCTTTCAAAACGCATTCTCAGAACACTTACAGGACCAACATAAGCTCCATATTCAAAATCAAAGGTTCACAGTGAACCAATGCAGAAGCATCAGTATGCTCGGGGTCTGCCTTGGAAAAGGGTAGAAGCAAAAAATGAGAAAAAATGAAGGGATAATAGTGATTTAGAGGGAGACACGTGCTGAATCGCGTGAATCAAAACGCTTCGAAAAAAGAGGCAATGATGAGACGTGTAAATCAAGTTTGGAAGATCACAATATTATGGACCCAATTTCTGACAGACAATGTGCCTAAGAACAAGAAATGACGGTTGAGGTCGATTGGATGATATATGATTCTGATTTGTGTATGGAAATGGCGGCGGACACTTCAGGATTGACTAGAAAATCCAAATGATTTGGTTACCTTTATTGGTCCTTCGAATGATGATGTTTCGAAGGATGGTGTTTTCGATGATGATGATGTTTCGGAAGTTAAGGTTTCGTGCACAAACTTGTCACCCACCACTGATATAAATTTATGCATGAGGAGGCAAATGTAAGAGGGGCTTATAGATAAAACTCCTCATTAGTGACAGTTGGCATTATTAAGAAACTAATGGCAAATAAAAATCAAGAGAAGACTAATCGAAGACAATAGATGCACCGTGTAAGTATCAATGAGGCTACTAGGTAACACTCATGGACTAGGTTAAGATCTCGTCTTTTCTATTTTTTTTCGTTCCTATTCTCCTTTCTCATAAAAAGGGACTTTAAACAAAGTAAAGGATTACTTCATTCATGATAGTTATTTGCTTAATCGGTGGATAGGTTGATCAGGCGGCACCAGGATTTGAACTGGGGAAAAAGGATTTGCAATCCCCCTCCTTACCACTCGGCCATGCCGTTAAAACGATACAAAATAGATGAAAATTTTCCCCTAATTCCATGCATTTAACCAAAAAATATTTTCTTCTTCCAACTTTTCGATCTTCCCATTCATTCCCGGTGGGCCCTTCTTCGCCCAATTCTTTCCATTACCCCTCCCCTTTTTTAATTCCTTAATTGAACTTCATTTGACTAAATATCCCGAGTACTGAGCACCATTTTCAAGGAAATATAGAAGAACAGTCCTTTTCTGTGGTTTCCCTGATCAAACTAGAGGTTACCAAGGAACCATGCATAGCACTAAATAGGGAACCACCGAATACACCAGTTACACCTAATATGTGAAATGGGTAACAACGCATCTTCACAGAATTACAAGATCACCCCTTTCATTCTGGGGTGACGGAGGGATCGTACCATTCGAGCCATTTTTTTTCATGAAGAGCTCTCATGCTCTATCAAGGAAGCACATTTGGGAATCTCAGAGGGAACTAACTTGGAGGATAGAGAGCAGGGCATCGTTTCAACATGTTTTAACCATTATATATGCACCACGTAAAGAACTAAGAGCTCAAGAAAGCACAATCCACGTAACCATATGCTAAAACACCTTGAGAGCTATAAGATTTTCGCCGCCAAAATTGTACCTTCTTATGACAGATTTGCATGATTTCACTTCATACCAAATCATGTTAAAATCAATAAAAGTATAGTGACCTGACGTTGGACAAGTTGGCGGCAACAATGGAGGCATCGTTGAACTATTTGACACAGGAGAACACTCGTTAGCATTAAATGTTGTAGACATGATTAAGGGTGGCAATTTAAACCAACTTTAAATGTGCTAGATTTTTATAATTATGGAGAGAACTCCCAATTAGAGAGAGAGAGCCTTTAAAGGAGAGAGGGGGGGGGGGGGGGGGCAATTAGAGTTGAGAACATTATACGCCATTGTGAGAACCTTTGAGCCTTAAAAGACAATCAAACACTAAACCGAACCTATTTTGAGAGTGCATCATGCCTACATAAGGAGTATCCCAAGTTCTTCTCTCTCTCCCTCATTTTAAGCTTCTCAGGAGATTCCATTTACTATGAAAGTTACATTTATGGCCAATCATTATAAGATATTCGCCATTGAAAAGTGTATTAATGATTGCATCGTTAACATCCAAAGCGGTTACACCTCGATTTAGCTATAACACCCCCAGCAAACTACTCTCTTACTGGCTCTTACTTTGAAGAGAGGAGTGCCTATTTTTTTATACCAGAGAAATCTATTGTGAAACCAGTTCATCATCTTATTTGATTGATTACAGTTGTTAAGCATCCTTCAAAGTGTTTTTCAGCAATTGACGGGACAAAAGTTCATTGCACCTCAGTAAATCATTACGCCGACTTAGTTCATGGCTCCATCCAAGATGCATATAATCAGCAATTAGCAAAAGGTTTATGTTAAATCTAGCCATGGAGGCTCTATAAGGCATGCCTTACCTGATTCAATAAAAAAATCAATATTTCGGAGAATTCATCCCGAACTAGAAAAGAATATACCAGGCGATAGAGGATCTCATGCCTCACACTCTAAAACGTTTGAGACCTTATTGAATCCAGTAGGAAACTGGTTGGAATGGATAATAATGTCTTAGTTTTCTTTAGTTTAACGGGTTTGATAAAATCTTTATATACAAATCATCGTATGTAAGTCCCTTATTTTGGTAAACAATAGGTGTAAGTTTATTGAAAAGCAAAGGAAGACTAACACAAATTAAAAATGATACTTTCAAAACTTTTTGCACAAATAAACTAATGTGACAGCCCAACACCATAATAAATGAGGCCCACATCACAAATGTTGTGTGCTTGTTCTTCCACTCATTGACTGTCATGCTCGATTATATTGAAAGTTTGCACAAAAGAAAATGTAACTTTAACCTAACTCAAAACAAAATTATAGATTGTTGATTATATAGGCTAAAACATACCTTCACATTCATCTTCGGAAGGAATAATTAGTCTACGACTTGTTTGTTGCTCAATTGTTTCCTGAATAAAGAATTAGAGTATTGTCAAATGACACAGTACTCTAACACGATGTGAGTTATTTGTGTGATGTCAGAAATAACATCAATATACCATTAAAAAGTTACAAATGAAAAATAGTAAGTAATAATTATCTGATGAGCAAGATTATCGAAGTAAAATAGCACACACACACACACACACACACTCACACACACACATATATATATATATATATATATATATAGGGGGAGAGAGAGAGGGAGAGAGAGAGAGAGAGAGACTAAAGAATAAAGCAAGAAGAATGAAGAAAGAACACTATGCAGCTAGCTGTTATCATAAAGTAATTGATAATGTAATTCATATATTCAATTATATAAATTTATAAATTGCACTAAGTGAGAGAATTATTTCATAATTGAAATAAATAGCATAAAACTACACTTATAAGGACCGAAAAAAAAGTTCTCAACTTGTAAATTATAGCTAAATTGCATGCAATGAAGGTGGCTTTAGTGAAAATGCATTAACTGAGACAATTAAATTAACTTTTGAATAAAATGTATTCTGTAAATTTTAAGAATTGTAATTTTAAAAATGCATGCAAGTGATTGTGAACAAAATAGAAGGTTGTTAATGTTTACAAAAATTTACCGAAAGGATATAACTTTAATTCAAAAGGAGAAGAAAGGATAAAACTTGCTGATATAGAGAGAAGACGTAATTTGTCCGAAAAATAAAGGGGTTGAGTCAAAATACGAATTAGTGAGGGTTTTTAAAGGAGAGTGACATATGTACATTCTAGGGGGGTATGTCTAATTTTTTAACTTCAGAGGGGGTGCAAGTCAAAATCGAAGTTTTAAAAATTACGCAAGGGTTGCGCTCAATACGAGGGAACTTTGCCTTTGAGGCTGAATCTCAAGGGCTATAAAAGAGGTTCACGCCTTAAAGCTATAAGCCGTGAGAAAAGGCATTGAGACGCAGCTTTGAAAAAAATCCTTTCTTCCTTACTCTTTATCTTCTCATATAACTTCATTAGTCGTTAGGGTCTAATATAGTTCTCTTTATTTACTTTTTTTTCAATTTTTTTTTTGTTTGTGTGTGTGTTGGGGGGGGGGGGGGGGGGTCAGTGTCCCTTATCTTTTGATGCGACGGTATGTTGAGGTCAAATAATTTTGAAGTGACCGAGCACAATAGAGGTGAAGAGAGACAAGACTGAAGTAGTTAGTTTCGTATTTTCGTTTTTTTTTTAATTTGTGCAATTCGTTAGGTATGGTATATATTTGTTTACTTTTCAATAAATGTGTGCACTCATATATATATATATATATATATAGCAGCATGCACATGCCATTCGATGTAGGTGATGTTAATTTTGCCTATTTCCATATTATATGATGAACATGTGCTTATTATTGCATGTGGTCAAGTCAAAAGTATTTTTTCTCCAATCATATCTAGATAAACCATATACACAAGTTTAAATATAATCTTCCACCCGACCGTTTCAGGTTTTTGGAATTTTTTATTGAAATGGACCCCATTTTAGCATTTTATTTTATTTTGTTATTTTCTATATTTTATTATTGTATTTTCATTTATTTTGCTTTAGTATTTAGAAGGAAAGAGTAGTAATAGTATTTTTGTAATTAGGGCCTTAGCTTGGAGCCTAAGCTACTCCTCCCCCTTTAAATACCCACTTGTAAACCTCATTTGAGGTAGACTTGAATTTTGAAATAGAAAAGAGTTTTCTCTCTCTATAAAGTCTGTGTTTAGATATTTTTAGAAGCCTTTTGACGTGTAGTTTATGTCAAATGGGGCTTGGGGATGTTTGGGGTGGGGTGTGATGTCGGCGAGCTGGGGTAGGGCTGTGACTGCCGAGGGGACAGAAAGGGGGGCTACCACGCAGGGGAGGATTGCAGCGGCAGCATATTTAGGTTTTTGGGGAGGGGCGGGGGTAGGGTTTGGCCGACATAGGGGTGGGTGGGGTGGGGCAATAAGGATGTTGGGTTCAATATATGGTTGCGGTTAGGGCAGAACTAAGGTTTGAGAGGGTGGCGGCTAGGGTTTGGACAGTGGTGGTGGTGGTGGGAGGTTTAGGGTTAGGGTTGTGGGAATTGGAGGAGATTAGTTGGATGAGGGTATCAAATTTTTGGTTGAGTTCTTAGGTTAGGACTAGAGTTTGTTTCTGTTGTTCGATCATGTACCTCCATTCTTGAATCTCTTCATTGTGTTGTTTGGATTTTCTTGGAGCCATTGCGAGTAGCGTATGATTTGATTGAAAAAAAAAACAGCGATACACCCATGGTTCAAAGTATCGGCCTAGTTGACTCGGAATCGCAGCCCACCGAACCGATAACGAGTCACGAATCAAAAAAAATTAAATATCGTTATAAATCGTTAAATCTCGCCGATATATCGCCGTTCCCGAGATGACTCACCGATATCTCGGTCGAGTTGGCGATATCTCCCCGATATGAGTTTTTTTTTAATTAAAAAGGAGATGTTTGGCAAGAGTAGAAGAAAAAGCATAAGTAATGCAAAAAAAACTTACTTTCGACCGAGATGAAGGAAAAAAATGCAACTGAAGAGTTCAGTTCACCTGATCACCAGCGTCAAAAAAAGTCTGCCATGAAAACTGACTCCATTTTTACATCTCTCGCCTGATTCCTACTCAAAACCCTTGCCAAACTCTTGTAAACCCATTGTTAAAGATGCTTGCTATGCGAAATGATAGAAGTAAAAGCCTTGCCAAACTTTTGCTAAGTTTTTTGTCAAAGCCTTTTTTTGTTGGGTCTTGGAAAGATACGGACAGCTTTACCTTTTTTTTCTCAAGTGGAGTCCAGCTGTCTTGTTTTGTTTTATGCATCTTTTTAATATAGTCAGCTTGGGTAGAATCTTTTTTTTTTCTCTTCAAATGGTGTACATATGTTTTGTTTTATGTGTCTTTGATCAATGTTGCAAGTAGATATGAAGATGAAAATAATAAAAACCATGTAATTATTTTTAATTAATTTCTATGTAACTTTTTTTTATCAAGTTTTACGTGTTATTAGATTGTGTTTCTAACTTAATATTGATTTATTATAAAATATTGAATCCGACAAGTCTGACGCGCGTTAGTATAATCAATTTGACAATGATGTGCATATTATTTTATTGTTTTGAACTTATCTAATTGATCCACATTGTTAATCTTATTTTTTACAAATTTTTTATATTTTTTTCGGAATTTTTTGGGCTCTCTAAATAGCATATCATTGCGTATCGCCCGATACCGCGACCGATACTGCGACCGAGTTGAAAATCGAGCGTCCGATACCGGGACCGATACCGAGACTTTGAACCATGGATACACCAAATACCAATGTAGAGCGACACCCGCTCTGATACCAATTTAACGTAAATTACACGTCAAAAGGCTCCTAAAAATATCTAAACACACACTTTAGAGAGAGAAATACTCTTTTCTATTTCAAAATTCAAGTCTACCGCAAATGAGGCTAACTAGTGGGTATTTAAAGGGGAGTAGTAGCTAAGGCCCTAATTATAAAAATGCCATTACTACTCTCTACCTCTAAATACTAAAGAAAAAAAAATGAAAATAAAATAACAAAATAAAGAAAATAACAAATAAAATAAAATGCAATAAAGTCCTAAAATGGGGTCCATTTCCATCAATTTTACTTTAAAATTTTGTCATTGATAGTTTAATTTACCCTTAAGAGTGTTTGACACTGGGTAAATGGAAAAGAAGGAGATAATACAAGTGATAACTCAAGTAAAACACTCAATCTCAAAGAATTCACCAAAGAGAAGGAGAAACACTCGTTGCCAATTGAAATCCACCAAAAGGTCAAAGAGCAAAATAAGAAGAATCCACTTCTTAAACAAAAATTTGTTCATAATCTCAAATCAAGTTGCTCTTGCTTCATACATAACCACCAAGTATTAAAGAAAGTATTGGATAACTGAAAGTTGAAGAACCAAATACATGCACATTAGAACTCAAAAATTAATCTGCCAAGAATAATTATGCGACTTCAAATGCTTATTGGGACTCGTGTGCTTCAAATCTGGAGATGAGTCATATATGTATAGAAAGGTATGGATGTTAGCTTTCCAAACATTGAATCACGTTATTTGTACTTCCGAGGAGTGAATAACTGCATTTTTACTAAAGGGTGTTTCTGCTGCCAAAAATTCGAAATGACTTCGATACTTTTTATTTTTCTCGATAATCTAATCTTGCACTTGCTCATGCAACTTCTTTATATACTTGATTTGTTCTTCAGTGTCACCACTAAAAATTCAGATGATGGAAGTAGAGCTAAATCCAATGGAGAGATTGGAATTCTGCCATACACAACTCTATGGGACTAACAATCGTAGTTTGGTTCAAAGACCTGTTGTAAGCAAATTCGGCTTGTGCTAGGATAAGATCCCACTTTGGAATATTACTCCCCACCAAACTGCAAACTAGTGCCCAGCTTTCTCTAAGTGGCTCACAAACTTCGAATCACGATCAGACACGAAAAAAAATGAGCTATATTTGAAAAGCGAGCAACAACCACTATAATTGAATCTTTGTTTGAGTTCGAAGTAACCCAATAACATAGTCTAACCTCACATCTTCCCAAGGAGCTAATGGACAAGGTCTACACCTTTCCACATGTCTAGCAACATCACGCTCAATTTTCGGCTAATAAAAGTTCTCCTTAACATGAGCAAGAGTTTTGTCTCTCCCAAAGTGTTCACTAAGTCCACCACCGTGAGCTTCAATCAAAATAGCTTCCCTCAAAGAGCACTCCGGAATGTACAACTGGTTATTTCTTAAAATATAGCCACCATGCAACAAAAATTATTGATACGACTCATTCGAACAATTCTCTAAAATCTGACGGGATAAATGATCATCTTTGTAAAGCTCCTTTAAGATTTCTAACCCCAATACTTTCATTTGAGTAGAAAGAAGCAAGGAATGCCTTCCGACTCAATGAGTCTACCAATTTATTTTGCAAACGTCTTTGATATGAAAAGTAAAAGCTTGCAAAAACTCCACCCACTTGGCATGTCTTGAATTGAGCTTGTATTGACCACTGATGTTTTTCGGTGCCTCATGATCCTAAAACAGAATGAACTCCTTTGGCATAAGCAAGTGTCTCCACTTATCCAACGTTCGCACAATAGCATAGAACTCTTATTATAGATCGAATACTTTTTGCGAGAATTACTTAACTTCTCACTAAAGTATGCAATAAGCTTCCCTTCTTAACTTATAACAGCACCAATACCCATATTCGAAGCATCACAATCAACTTCGAACACATTGTTGAAATCTGGAAGAGCAGAAGCTTCCACCATTTCTCTATGATAAGATCGAAACTCTTTTGTGCTTCATTATTCCACCGTAAGGAACCTCCCTTTAAGCATTAAGCAATTGGAGCAATAATGGTGCTAAAATGCTTCACAAATCTTCTATAAAACGATGTAAGACCATGAAAGCTTCGCACATCATGAATAGAAATAGGAACATGCCGACTAGTAATTGCCTCAACTTTGCTTGGATCCACTTTCACTCTATAACTTGAGACAACAGAACCCAAAAGGACTCGGCTATATGTCAAAAAGTCACACTTCTTCAAATTAATATACAACTTCTCCTCTCCCTACACATTAAAGAAAGTTCGAAGATGCTCAAAATGTTTGATATGATCTTTGCTAAACACAAGAATGTCATCAAAGTAAACCACAACAAATTTACCAATATACGGCCTGAATATGTGATTCATAAGATTCATAAATGTACTCGAAGCATTAGAAAGACCAAATGGCATCACCATCCATTCAAACAATCCATCACGTGTCTTGAACGAGGTTTTCCACGCATCCTCCGATCTCATACGAATTTGATGATAACCACTTCGAAGATCAATCTTTAAAAAGATTTATGCTCCACAGAGTTGGTCAGGAAGATCATCAAGTCGAGGAATAAGAAAGTGATACTCCATAGTAATTGTATCACAGCTCATATCCAAACACATCCTTCAACTTCCATCTTTCTTACAAATAATCAATGTCGGGACAACACATGGACTTATACTCTCTCTAACCAAACCTTTGTTCAACAAATTATCCTCTTTCCTATGGAGGTCTTCATACTCTTTAGGATTGATTCTGTAGATTGTTTTATTTGTAAGCATACACTTGGAACAAAATCAATGCAATGTTGAATGTCTCTCATCGAAAGAAGGTCGGATAGAATCTCCTTTGGACCCACATCTTGAAATTGTAAATCAGGTGGGACTTCAAACCTTCCAACATTTTTCTCCATTGCCACGAGAACAAAAGCATTTTCATCCCCTTCCATTTCCTTGACAAACTCTTCCTTTAAAAATAACTGAATTACACTCCCCTTAACTAGTGCAAGAGAGCTCTCGGGCTTCGATGGATATAGAGTAACTTTAACGCTGTCCTAATGGAAAGTGAAAGTATTCTTCGATCCATCATGTCAAATTGGCCTATCAAACTCACAAGGCCTTCCAAGAAGTAAATGACAAGCATCCAGAGGTACAACATCACATCAAATTTCATATTAATAAATTTTACCCATCGAAAATTAAACTAAGCACCTTTTGTTGACTTTTACCTCATTTCTCGTTTTAAGCCATGATAGCTTGTAAGGTAGTGGGTGCTTAGTTCAATTTTGTTGTTTTCGAGTGAAATATGTTGTTTTGGAGCCATTGATCATTCTCCACATCGGTGCATTTAAACTTCTTTGAATCATATGGTCCATATCTTCAATAATGTTTTCCTCCACTAATGATACAATCTTTTGATTTGGACATTCTGATGCAATATGCCCAAAGCTATGACATTTGAAACATTGGCGAGAAATGGAATTAGAAGAATCAGGCTGAATTGATTTACCTTTCACATCTTGCTTTGAAGGTGGCATGACAAATGTCTTTGAAGGCTTCAAAGTAGAAATACTCCCCTGGTTAGAACCTCCACTACAAATCCATGTTCGAACACTAGCTTTCCCCTTGAGTTGTCTATCCACCTTTATTGCCAATTTGAACACATCTTTGTCAGTCCAATAAGGTAGTAATTGAACAACATTTGATATTTCATGCCTTAACCCTCCAAGATAATGAGCAATGGCTTGTTCCTCCGACTCACATAAATTACAATGCATCGTGAGGTGATCAAACTCTCTTAAATACTCCTCCACGGAAAAATCTTTTTGCTTAAAGTAGTAGAGCTTAAGAAAAGCATCTTGTGAGTAATGACTAGGCAAGAATTTCTTCTTCAACTCCCTTTTCATCTTCTCCCATATGATTATTATTATTTTACATTCACGCTCACATTGCTTCATCAAACGTTCCCACCAAATTGATGCATGCTTCTTCAATTTAATGGCAAACTTCATGGAATTTCATGATAGTCAAATATTCTCTCCACGGTATTGACCCAATCAATGAATTCATCTCCATGCATTTGACCTTCAAATTCTGGAATTTCAACTTTGACATAATCTCAGTGATATGGCTGATTTCTTCCACCTCTACAATCAAAAGGAGCTTCGTTTTCCGCCACTTGTTCATAAGCATTGTAAAGGGGGTAAAAGGGGCTAATCTCCTCTTCATCATGTGGCAATTCATCGTGGGGCAATTAAGTCTCTGAACCACAACGTGATTCATCATGATTTTGCGCTTCAAAGCTAACTAAATGATGTTGGAGTTGCTGCACTTGTCTCCTCAAAGCATATATCTCAATGTCAAGCAAGTCTCGTACGCGTACCGATGCATTAACATACGGGCCATGAAGACAATGGTTGGCCATCACAACCTAAGCTCTAATATCAAGTCTGACATGGGGTATAGGGAAGAGAAGGAGATGACACAAGTGATAACTCAAGTAACACACTCAATCTCCAAGGAATCCACTAAAGAGAAGGAACAACAATCATTGCCAATTGGAATCCACCAAAAGGTTAAGAGCAAAACAAGAATAATCCACTTCTTAGACAAAAGTCTATTTATAATCACAAATCAAGTGGTTCCTGCTTCATACATAAATACCCCTCATATAGGTGGGTACTTGGAACAACCCTCGAATAATGGATAAGCATTAAAGAAAGTATTGAATAACTAAAAGTTGGAAAACCAAATACATGTAGATTGGAACTTGGCCCATGTGCACAATGTATTTCATATTTCTATGTTGAGGATGTATATTAGAGACCCAGCCACATAATCAACCATGAACCAATAAAAGTCCGAGGAGATTTGAGTTATGGAGAAATCCCCATCCTCGTAATAGAATGAAAAGACCAAGTATTGAGGTCAAAGAAGATTTCACTGGTCAGGCAAAATGAGGCACGACACGATAACGCGACATGAACCAACACAAAGTTATAAGTTAATGGGTGGACACTTATTGGTTTCAGGTCATATTAGTGCCAACCTGATAAGACACAATAGTTAACGGGTCAGGCTAGTGTTGACACCCTTCACCCGATAAAACCCGATAAGACCCATTAATTTAAGGAAATAAGATATATTGACGTGGGTTATAAAGAGCTTATATAGCTTAGTGTTAATTTAATTTTAACCATTTTTACTAAATGAAACAGTTAGTAATGTCAATGAATTATTCGGTCTAATTGTGTTAAAAATGAGTTAATATGTCAACTTGTATACGATTCAAAATAAATCATTATCATAATGGGTAATAACGTGTGAACACGACACAACACATTAGGAGAACGAGTCGGGTTTGAATATAATTTTTTCACACGATAAAAAAGTCACCCGTTTACACATGAATCCAATAAGACCCGAACACGCCGACACGAACATGACTTGACACGACCCATTGACAAGTCTAATCAGACCACGGAAGAGTCAACCTGGGAGCTTGAGTCTACCATCAGAAAGTATCCACATTTATTTCAAGGTATGAGTTAACCTATTGCTAACATTTATATTGTTTGCATTTACGAGGCCGTAATATCCTAAGTTGGGGAGATTGTAACGACTGAGGCCACTGCTTGTGGTAAGGCCGTGGAGAGTATGAGTCATCGCCCTTATTCTTGAGCCCATAGTTAAGATAATTAGTAATGGAACCTAAGAGATCTTGTGACCGCGGCCATGTGATGTTGTAGGTAGAAATGATCTTGAGGCCGCAATTAGGGATATTAATGATGTGGCTTGATAGGTGGAATAACATGGGGAGTAAGTTTAAAGTCTTTTAGAAGCTATTTTAAGGCAGGTATTTTGGGAAATCGGGGTACAAAAGAGGAAACCCTACTGTCAACTTTATTCCCCTATAAATAGACCTTTAATGCCCACTTCCCCATGTGCACAAAGCCTTAAAAAGATATTTTAGAAAGAGAGAGTGAGGGAAAGAGAAGATTTCTTTGAAATGTAGGAAGCCGTCAGAGAAAGGTCGTGGAAAGCTACTTTTCATCGGAGGCCACCATCAAGAACACCTTAGAAGCATCGGACTTGGTCCATTTGGTAAGGGATTTGTCCTCTTGCCTCTATTTTTGAAGATTTACCTTTATTCTTGAGTTTCCATTGATGACATGAGCCTTTTGAGTTATTCTTAAGTTTCTCGGTTTATGGTCATGGCGATTTACTGTTCACCGTTATTTTTAGACCATGGCCTTTTTACTGTTGAAATTTTTGGGTTTTGTATTAGCCATTAATATCTATAGTTCATCCTAGGTTATTAAGTCCTTGATTTGTTAGATATTTCCTTAGGATTTAATGGATCTAGTGGTGTAGTTTGGAGATATGGAACTTTGGAGTTCACAGTGTGTTTTTGAGGAAATATTTAAGGTTTCGAACTTTGATCCTTAAATAGTTCATATGAGTTTAATTTTGGTGTTTGTTGTTGGGCCCACATATTACCTTTAATTTGCTCATCAGGAGTTCTAAGTCCTTCATTGAGGTCGTGGAGTTTGAGGCAGTATTATATTGTGCCTCGGTTTGTGGTGGGTTCGGATTTTGATGAGAAGGTCGCAACAATCTTAGCCAGGTCGAGGCACTATTGTTTGACGGTCTCCTGCTTAGTGCTTGAGACCAAGACGATTAGTCATAAGGAGATTTAACTTGTAGCTAACTATTAGTCTCACTCTTTGGTTGAGCTTAGCCAAAGGAGAGGAGCTAACAACAGGCCGCGAATCCAGCTATTCTGGAATTAGGCAGAAGGGGAAGTCGGGTCTACGACATGACCAAGTCAAAAGATACATGGAAATGGGTAAAGAAATGTTCATGTCTGAGAGTGAGGACTACTGATGGGTGAGACTGACCAAAGGGGGGTAATGTACAATGAAGAAGATGTATCTACAAGTGGACAGAATAGAGTTGTGGCCATTTTATCCTATAAATGTTAAGGTGGGAAAAAATGCTTTATCAGATCTGATTATAGAAGATGGTTCTCGCACCTCAAGAGTCGAGTTTTTTCGATGAGCATTGGTGGGTCGTGTGGGTAGTCAAGTGGAAACACCTCTGAAGTTAGACATTCTGAAATTATGGGTGAATGAGCACTGGCGACCGATGGGCAAGGTGGCGGTTCATCATTTGAATCCCTCTGCATTCTGCTTCGTCTCTGTGTCGGCCAGCGAAGCGGAGATGGTGTTAAAGTTGAAGAACTGGGTGTTAATGGTGTCCCATTGTTCTTGGACAAATGGCACCCCTTGGACTGCAGCGTTAAATATGTAAGTAGATCGAAAACTCGTTGGATTAGAGTGATGAGTCTCCCCCTTCATCTCTGGGGTGAGGAGGTGTTCAAAGCCATTGGAGAGAGATGTGGGGGGGTCGTTAAAATTGACGAGGAAACTCATGCAGGAGAAGAGCCGATATGGGCACGGATTTGAGTCATGAGGAACAATGCGTTGTCGGAGTCGGTGACCACAACAGTGCATGAATCAGGGAGGAGAAAGTTACGCATGTGGGTCGTAATGGTTTTGATATCAGAGGAAGAACACAGGAATGTGGATGCATGGCCAAAGTTAGGAATAAAGCTCCCACGGATAAAATTAAGCTTGGTTCCTTGATCGTTAAAAATAGGGTTCTTATAATACCCGGAGTGGAAGCAAGAGGTATGCCCGCTGATAGGGATTGTGTGAGTGTTGTCTTGGGTGTTAAAACTGGGCCGGAAATTTATTAGGGTACTGCAGATGCGGAGGAGGAGCTGACCTTTGGTGTAGGGTCGGGGACGGAAATGGGAGAGTATTCACTGACTTTCGACGACGCATATGTTGTTGGTGACTGCCTAGTCACGGTGGAGGCAGCTGCCACGGCGGTTACTGTCTGTCCAGTGGACGATGGCATGGAAGTGGGGAACGAAGACGATGGTGGGTACTTGGGTCTTTGTGGGGCCTATGAACCGAATAGTAATTACATGGAGGTTGTGTGTAATGACCCCAAAACGTTGAGTGAATGCCATTAAGGGGTTTGCTTTGGAGAAGAATAAGCAAGTGGGGGTTAATGATATGCTTGAAGTCAAATCTAGTGGGCTTATTTCATTGGGAAAGAGGAAAAAACCTAAGAATAATTTGGGAGAGGGCATAGGAAATGATGGGTTGGTTTTAAATAGTAGCCACGTTTCTTTAGATTTGTAGGAGAAGATTACGGTACAAGGTATGGGCCAATTAGGAGGTAGGGTGGTTGATGTAAGGACATTTTTTTCATGTCCGTTATCTTACTGTTTTGTATGTCGTACGCCGTTACATTTGGCACGTCTCTACACGATCCAATATGACGGCCCCAATCCGAATTACGGGAATCAAGCACTCAACATCTCCATCATGTGTTCCACATTGGCCTCAACGACTTCACGTTCCATGCTTTTAGGGACTATATGCTAATGGTATGCAAGAGAAGTCAAATCAATGAAAGAAGTCACGATATGGAAGTTCAAAGGCAATTTGGTAATTGTACATCCACCGTCCGGAGGACAGGTCAGCTGGAAAGTTGAAGATCTTGCCGCAACAAAGATACTGGAAGAAACAACATCTCATTACGAGCTACGGTGAAGAAGATATGGCTCTTTGAAGATGGAGAGAATTTCTCGAAGGAATCTGGTTTCTGACGACCGTACCAATCCGCCTATAGAGACCGGACCGATCCGCCTGCTGAGGTGAGGCCAGTGTACCCCGGATCCACAGCGAACTGATGAAGATAAAAAGCCGAACCGATCCGATACCAACCGGATCGATCCGCCTTCAAAAAGGAACCGATCCGATGTCACCAGACCGATCCGCCTAAAGATACCGGACCGATCCGACGAGGATAATTTCAAACAGAACGTGTTTAGATCATGTTCTGAATTTTAGGGCTAAAGTTCTCCTATTTAATCCCACTACGGGAAGTGGTTTTTCTAAGACTTCTACACACGATTCTCAGAGTAGAGAAAGCCCTAAATCTTCACCTATTGAGTACCAATACTCTAGGTATTTTGATTCACACAAATTTCATTCATTTGTGAATCCTTTTGGTAACCCAGGAACGCAGCTTTTTGCAGTTCAACCCTTGTGGAGGAGACCGTTGTTCTTCTTCATTGCAACCCTACTGGACAGGGATAGTTCCAGCCGCCAGCGCTACTGAAAAGGGATATTTCCAGCCGCGACTACAGAATCCGATACCTGAGGGTAATTCTTAGTCAACTTGTATTTTCATTGTAATCCGATTGTAAGACGTTCTCTTACAAATTATAGTGAAAATAAATGGTTTTGCCCCTGAGGGGGATTTTTCCTTAATTGCATGTGTTTGAATGTTCTTGCTTAGATTATCATCTTATTCAATCACATACTGCTGCAGGTTTAGGGTTTGGTTGTATTAAAAGGGTTTTATATATCATTTGATCATTTGAACACGAGAACACACGTTCTCAGTTGACAAGACTAAAGATGATAGCCTCCTTTGTCTGGGTACTAAAGTTGGCGACAGCCTTGGGTTAGGTGTTAGAGTGGGCGAAAGTGACAGTTTGGACGCTGCGATTGGAGGTGATGGGATGGGTATGCAGGTGGCCCAGTTTGTGAGGCCACACGTGATGGTAAGAGATGCCTGTGGTGTTAGAAAATGTGGAAAGGCTTCTATTAATGCTCCCTGTAAAAATAAAAAAAGAAGTGGGACTCAATCTTTGGTGTCAGTTGGTGAGTCTAAGACCAGTTTGGTGCAAGATAGTCATGCTATTGTTCCTTTCAGCAAGGCTAAATACAGTATACCCTTACTGATAAATTTGGTAAACTTCGGTCCAACCTTCATAAGGTTAGTCCTTGTCTTAATTTGGGCAAAGTGTTGAAGCATGGGGTATTTAGAAAAAATATCGGGCTTAGAGGGGAGATTATGTGGAAAGACGTGGTTGATGAAGGCGAAAAAATTATGTCCGGAGGAGAGGCTTGTTTCGAGGATGCGGTCCCGACTTCAGGCATGTCCGAGGGGAGAGATCCATGTTTCTTGTTCGGTACGTCACTTTTTAATAGTGGCACGCTTTTCCCGATCGTGGAGGAGGGTGTAGTTGAGGTGGAGGGGGGGGGGCTTATGCGCAGGATTTTCCCTAGGTTGTGGGTTGAGCTTGGGGCCTCGGAGAGGGAATGGGAGGTGTCCGGAGGTAGGGTTGACAAGAGGGTATGTGAGGATGAGACGGAGGAGTGGGTTGCTAGTGTGATAGGAGGCTCTAGTAAATTCCTAGGGATTAATTAGGAGGGGAATGAGAAGGAGGCACTTTCTTTGTTCCAAACCATAGAGGAGAGGCGGAGGGAGAGAGTAGAGGTGGTAGAAGGGGGTGGGTGGGTGGGTTTTCAATGAAGTTACGAATCATCTCTTGGAATGTGCGGTGTTTGAATGACCTCGGTAACATAAGAGTGGTTAGTAGGTCTCTTTCACGGTGGAGGCCGGATATTGTTTGCCTTCAAGAGACAAAACTGGGTTCTATGGATAGGGAGTTGGCTCGGTCCATTTGGGGAGGTCGTTGGATTGAGTGGTGTTGTTTGGACTCTGAGGGGGCGTCAGGAGGGGTTATCATTTTGTGGGATAATAGAGTGGTGGAAAAAATTGATGTACTAGTAGGCCGGTGGTCTCTTTCGTGCTTATTCAGGAGTGTGGAGGATGGTTTTACTTGGAGTTTTTCGGGGGTTTATGGGCCAGTGGAGGACTCGGCTCGTTGGGAGCTGTGGGATGAATTGGCAGGGGCGAGGAGTGTCTGGGGCATTCCGTGGTGCACAGGGGGTAACTACAACATCGTTCGATTCCCCTCTGAGAGAAGCGATGGGGGGAGGTCGAACTCTTTTATGCGGGATTTCTCAAACTTCATAGATGAGTTGGAGTTGATTGACCTCCCTTTGGAGGGAGGGGTCTTCACCTGGTCCAGTCATAGGGGACGAGCCCCCGCTTTCTCGGCTGGACCGGTTTTTACTTTCTAATGACTGGGAGGAGCAGTTTACGGGGGCAACTCAGTCGCCTGCCTTGAGTGACTTCGAATCACTCGCCTATTTTACTGGAGTGTGGAGGGGGGCGCGGGGAGGGACCCGTTTAGATTTGAGAATATGTGGTTACAGTAGGAGGATTTTTTAGAAGGGTTCAGGAGTGGTGGCAGGGATATGAGGTGGAGGAGAATGCGAGCTTCAGACTTGCAACTAAACTTTTTCGACTTAAGGGGGAGGGGGGATATCATTCGGTGGAATATAGATGTGTTTGGCAATATGGGGGGGGGGGGGTGATAGAGCAGATTTTGGAGGATATCCGGGCTCTCGACGAAAAACAAGGGGTGGGTGGTCTGTCGGGGGCGGAAAGGGTGGCGAGGGTCGAGAAAAAAAAGGTGGGGAAGCGTCTGATTTAGAAGGAGGTGAGTTGGAGGCAAAATTCTAGGGCTCTTTGGCTTAAGGAAGGGGGCAAAAACACTAATTTTTTTCATAAAGCGGCTAACTCCCATCGCCGCTTTAACCATATTGGGAAGGTTGTCGTAGGAGGAGTGGAGTTCACCGAGGTAAATGAGGTTCGTAGGGTACGAGAGGTTGTATACGGAGGAGTCGTCATCGCGACCGAAGATGGATTCCAGTGGCGAGCATATCTCGGGAGAAGGTGGTTTAGTTGGAGAGGATGTTCACAGAGGAGGAGGTTGTCCAGGTTCTGAGGTCGTTGTGCAGTGATAAGGACCCAAGTCCAAACGGATTCACTATGGCATTTTACCAGCATTGTTGGGAGGTTCTCAGGTAGGCCTGTCAATCGGGCTCTATGAGCCGAGTCTATGGTTGATCAGGCTCGGCACGATTTTGATTTACTTGGCTCAAGCTCAAGCTTGGCCCGAACGAGCTTGAGAGTGCTTGGCTCGAGCTCGGCTCACAAAGTAAATCGGGTTTCGGGCCCGATTTGAGCAGGACCGAATTGAATATTCCAATACATATTTGTTTATTTTAATAATAAATATTCATATTTCAAAAATAAAAAACACATTTTGGCAATAAAAAAATAGATTTCAGCACTAAAAAAAAATCAGCACTAATATTGACATTTCAGCATTAGTAGAACACATTTCAACACTAAAAAATAGATTTCAACACTAATAAAACACATTTCAGCACTAAAAAAAAAATAGATTTCAGCACTAATATTGACATTTCAACATTAAAAACACAGATTTCAGTCCTAAAACAACATATTTCAGCACTAATATTGACAAGTCCCGTAAGATTAAGTAAACTAAATTAATAAATGACCCACCTTATTTTTGTTTCTTTAATATTACGTCCACTAGTTTATTTGCATAAGAATAAAATAATAAAAATTATTTTGTTTTAAAATATTTTTTACATACCATAGAAAATAAAATAATTTTGTTTATATATATAAATATATATTTAGATATATTATTTTGGGCCGAGCTTAGTTCGGGTTTGAAAGTGCTTCGCTCACGCTCGGCTCAAATTGAATTCGGCCTTAATATCTCTGCTCAAACTCAGCTCTGCTCAAGCTCAATAAAAGCTCCGTCCAAATTTAGCGGGCCGAGCAAGCGAGCTTCGGGCCTGCTCGGCTCAATTGACAGGCCTATTCTCAGGGTGGATGTTTTGGCTATTTTTAGCGAGTTCTATGATAGGGGTTACTTTCTGAGGAGTCTGAACACCACGTTCATTACTTTGGTTCCTAAGAAGGGGGGCTACGGATGTGAGAGATTTCAGGCCTATTAGTTTGGTCGGCAGCGTGTATAAGCTCATTTCTAAGGTCTTGTCGGTTAGACTTAGATATATGATTGATCCTCTTATTTTGGATGCTCAGAGCGCGTTTGTGGGTGGTCATCAGATCCTTGATGCTACGCTGATAGCAAATGAGTGCATCGAATCCAGGTTGAGAGGTGGGGATCCTGGCATTCTTTGCAAGCTTCACATTGAGTAGGCGTACGATCACGCGAACTAGGAGTTCCTCCTTTATCTGCCTAAGACCACGCGAATTCGAGAAGAGGCATCCCATTAACAAGTATAGAGAAGTTGACAGAGGAATTACACCTCTTCATTAGGGCTGGCAATTTTTTACACGATAACCCGTTTATGGTAATAACCCGAAATGACCTGAAATTGTCACGATTATCTTGTATAGATTTAAGAGTACCAAAAACTTGTACTTTAATAAAAATCAACGCGACCCAAAAATGACACGACTAACCCGAATTGCCACCCCTGCTCTTCATCCACCTGACCCTTTCCTCTTTATCCTGGTTATGGAGGCATTTTCTCGGATGATGAGTCGCACGGTGGAGGGTGGTCTGGTATCGGGTTTTTTAACCGGGAGCTCTATTTCTCATTCAGTTGAGGTCTCTCACCTTCTGTTTGCGGATGATACTATTATTTTTTGTGGGGCGTCTGTGGATGAGATGCGGTCATTGCGGTTGCTACTGGTGTGTTTTGAGGCTGTGTCGGGTTTACGTATGAACATCAGAAAGAGTGAGATGATTGTCGTGGGTGAGGTGGAAAATGTGGGCTATCTGGCAAGTGTTCTTGGTTGTCGGGTCGGTTCTCTCCCTTCTACTTATCTTGGCCTCCCTTTAGGGGCCGAGTTTAAGTCTTCTTCAATGTGGGATCCGGTCCTTGAGAGGGTCTAGAGGAGGTTAGCAGGTTGGAAGCATAGTTACCTGTCCAAAGGTGGTCGGTTGACGTTGATCAAGAGCGTGTTATCCAGCCTTTCGACATATTTTATGTTTTTTCTTCCTTTACTTGAGTCCGTTGGCAAAAGGCTCGATAAGCTGATGAGGGATTTTCTATGGAAAGGGAATGATGATCAGTTTAAATATTGCTTGGTGAGTTTCGATTAGGTGTGCAGGCCGCTGAAAGAGGGTGGGGCTGGGGCGAGGAGCTTAGGCCATTTCAATAAGGCTTTACTGGGGAAGTGACTGTGGCGCTTTAATAGACAAGGAGATAGATTGTGGAGAAAAGTGGTGGTCGCTAGGCACGGGGTGGGTCCGCATGGTTGGGGTCCCATTATGGGGCGTTTTGCTCATGGGGTGGGGTGGGGTGGTGGAGGTATATTGCGCTTGGGTGGGGGAGGTTCTCTTTGCTCACCTCCTCCCAACTCGAGAGTGGGAGTCGTATCAAGTTTTGGAAGGATAAATGGGGTGCGGGGGCTCTTTGGAGAATCTCTTCCGGAGAATGTTTCGTCTTGGGGAAGACAAAAAGGGGTTAGTTGAGAGTCATAGGCGGAGGGTAGGGGCTCTTGGGGTGTGGGATTCAAAGTGCAGGAGGGGTCTTCGGGATTGAGGGCCGGAGGAGGTGGAGGAGTTCTTTGATTGGCTGAGATTGGCGCCGACTCCGTCTTTGGTGGCAGATGGGTTGAGGTGGTCGTGCGCTCAGGATGGCCTGTTTTTAGTTAAGAGTCATTATGATGTGTTGAGGGGTCGTGGGGGTGTTTCTTTTCCATGGAAGGCCATTTTAAAGAGCCATTGAGCCTTCAGAACAGAGGCAAGAGGGTGGCCAGTAGATGTTGGTTATGTAAAAAGGAGGAGGAGACGTCCAATCACCTTCTTCTACACTGTCAGGTCACTAGGGGTCTTTGGGATTTGTTTTTCACCTTATGCCGGATTGTTTGGGTTATGCCTCGTACGTTGTGCGAGGTGATGGCGGCTTGGAGGAGGTCCAGGGGTTGGACTGGCTCGCGGGTGCTCTGGATGATGGTCCCTCACTGTATTTTTTGGACCATCTGGCTGGAGAGGAACAGGAGATGCTTCGAAGGAGTCGATCTTGACCCTTCTCGGATTCGGTTCAGTTTTCTGAGTCTTCTTCTAACTTGGTATAGGAAACGACATGATTCGTCATTGTCTTTCTTTCTTGAGTTTTTGGAGGAGTTCTAGGGGCTTGTGTAGTCTGTTTTGGGTGTCGGCCCTTCGCTTATATGCTTTCTATACTTCCTGTATACAAGTTTTCGCCCCTTTAGGCAGATTTGTTTTATTGAATCATTTACTTATCGAAAAAAGATACTTGGAATAAGGCCATTGAGTTGAGGACCAAAGTTTTAATAAAGGCCACGGGTATTTTGGGCGAACTGAGGGAAATTGACCCTTGGGAGAAGCCGAGGAAATGGGTTAAGGGAAATTGAGCCTTCAACCATATGACTACTCTGAGGGGTTGGGAAATCACTATTCTTTTCTTTCTTGTTGTTTCTTATTGCATCATTTATACATTGTACTAACATGCAGTTAGTACAATGAAAATCTTATGGTCACCATATTGGGCTACTTGACCTCACCCCTTTATATTCCGAGGAAATCTTATGGTCACCTTATTGGGCTACTTGAGCTCACCCCTTTATATTCATTGTCTTCTCAGGTTGAGGCCGCGGTATAATAGGAGGACGCAGAGAGTTAGAAGCCGAGGAGATTTAGTGAGAGGATGCAGAGATTAGATAGAGTTCTATTTGTTGTTTATAAACATTTATAGTGTGAGATTGTAATAAACAACTTGTTTACCTAATTTGGGTTTGTAGTGAAGATTTGATCTATTTACATTTGACCTTGTAAGGATATATGTTTTGGTTATTAATATAACCTCTGGAGTTTTTATGTTATCATTCATTTTGAGCATTGAGTCTCTTATATTGGTTTTATGAGATGATAACTGTAAGGACACAAATTTCCAATTGAGTCCATATTCCGGACAAAACCATTTGAGTCATAGGATAGATGCTCTTATGTATCCTTCCAAGCCTATGCCGAGTGTAAGTTGAAGACGTAGCGGCCTAGATATTCAAGTTCATCCTTGTCGGGTTTTCGTGCCACGTTTCACATCATCAACATGAGGATTCCAATGTCTCCAAAACATATGAAGGCATTTAATATATATAGGGAGACTTGGAATATTTTTATGGGTGCTATTTTTTTTCTAATTGACTTTTATTTTCAGAAAATCTTTTTATAACTTTGTATAAAAAGTTTTGGGCTTAAAATGAATTTTTAAACAATTTATGGATTTTCTGAAATGTCGTTCGAACGACATTGTCTCGTTCGAACGAGCTCGTTCGAACGGCATTGCGAATGAGGTTCAAACGACATTATGCTCAAAGACTGTTTTTTCGTTCGAAGTTTTGTTCCAACGAACTCGTTTGAACGGGTTTCTTTCTGCTTTCTCGTTCGAACAGAGTCATTCGAACGACTTGGGAAACTTAAAATTTTGGCAGTATTTATTTTAACCACCCACTATCCCACTAACTTTTCACCAACCTTAATACTTCGGGGATAGATGTTTTTCCACTAACTTTTTCATCTTCCTAGAGAACTTTTGAGAGACTTCTTTTATGGAAAAAGTTCTTGGTTTGAGTGTTTTAATTTTCAAGATTAAATTCTTCCAAAAACACATGTACACCCATATGTTTGTTTAGAATCCAAGTTTTCCTATATATATCTTTTCTTGGGGAGAGTTTGGCACCAGGTTTACATCTCTACGCATTAGAGAGTGTTTGGGTTCTTCTCCACCCCAAAAAGGAGTTCGTTTGTTTGCTGCGGTGTTCCCACTTGAAGAAAGGCTTCGCGTTCGGGTTGACGGTGACCATAGCCCCATCGGTGGATTCCGAGACTGCGGTGGAGTCCGTGGTTATCAACTAGGTGGAGGTGTTTACAAGAAGGAGCGTCGCGGCTTGGACGGAGTCAAGTTAGTTATGTAAGTCTGTTGTCTTGTAATTTTAATTCCATACCTAGTGGATTTGTTAAGCCTGGGCCGTCCGAGGTTTTTCCCATTTGGGGTTTCCTCGTACATCGGCATGTAGTGAGATTGCTTACTTTATCTTGTTCATATTCACTTAGAACGCATGCTTATGTTAAAAAGATAAAATTTGGTTTAATTTGTAATCTTGCTTAATTTGGTGCTAAAATATGTTTGGGTGAATTTAAGTTAATTTAATTCAAGTCGGCACAATTTAATTAGATAAAATTTGTATTAATTTAGCCTATATTGAAAAATGAATTAATTATTGGTAGGCAAATTTTAGGACTTGGGTTGAATTAATTGTGTTTTAGTGGAAATTAATGTTTGAGTAGTTTTTATTTCACTTCTAGTTTAGTTTAATTTTAATTTGGAAGAAATTAAAATTTGAAGATTGTTTTGTTTTAAATTTGAATTGAAATTTTAGTTGGGAATTTAATTGAACCATCACATTATTTTTAGAATTTAAAATTTAGAGGCTTCCACACTTTCAAGTGGTAATAGAGCTAGAGTGCTAATTTATTGTGTTAAGATAGTTAATTTAGTTTGGTTTAAAAAATGAAATTTTCCCCGTTTTCAAAATTTTCAGTTTTTTATGGTTCTAATTATGTATACTGGAAAGCGTGTATAAAATTGGCACTAAAGTTTATAGATGAGAGGGTTTGGCTGTCTGTCGTTAACGAGTGGCCCCACCTACATGTTTAGTAGAAAATGAACGTGTCCCCAAACCCGTAGAGAGATGGAGTGAGAATGAACTTAAACAAGCCAACTTTAATTCTCGAGGCTTTAATGCTTTGTTTAATGCGGTCCCACCGGATGAATTCCGACGTATCATGAAGTGTGAAACCGCTAAAAAAGCTTGGGATATTTTACAACTCACTCACGAGGGAACTAGTGTCGTAAAAGCTTCAAAACTCCAAAACCTCACCACTCAATTCGAAACCATTAGGATGTTGGAAAGTGAAGCCTTTGATGAATTTTATGATAGGCTTTCCGATATTGTAAACTCGTCTTTTAATTTGGGAGAAAAGATACCCGACGACCATGTAGTAAAGAAAATTTTAAGGTCCCTACCCGATAGATTTATTCCTAAAGTGACCGTGTTGAATTATTTACCCACTTTAGCCTCTACGAAACTAGAAGAGCTCGTAGGTGATTTACAAACCTATGAACTTGATATGTTTCCCTCCAAAAATGAAAAGAAAGATAAGGGCATCGCTTTGAAAGCCCAAAAGGACGAAAAACAAGTTTTGGATGATGAGAGTGATAGTGACTCGGAGGATATGGCTATGTTTGCTAGGAAGTTTCGAAAATTTCTTAAATTTAACAAAGATAAGCTTAAAAAGGATTATAAGAAATTTGAAACATCTAAGCATGACAAGGCCGAAAAGATCCCTAAAACTTATAATGTAAATCTTAATAGGGACAAGTCAAATAGGTGTTATGGTTGCGAGGGTTATGGCCATAGGGCAAGAGAGTGCCCCACTAAACTAAGGAGGGAAGGTAAACAACCAATCTCATATAATGCCACCCTTAGTGATGATAGTGATAAGGAAGAGGGACCAGAATCCCCCATTGAACCCAACTATACGGCGTTCATGGCAAGTCATGTCAGTGAAGGTGAGGTGTCATCCAATGATAATATTTTAATCCATGACACTTCTGAGGCCAAAGTTTGTGAATCCCATGTTTTTGATGATTTAGATAGTGGAGAAGAGAGAGAGAGTGAAAGTGAAGAAGAAGTTGATGAGAGTGAACTTCAAATTGCCTTTAGAGAGTTATATGAAGAATCGATGAAATTAAAAAGGTCTAATTTGAAGTTAGAAGCTAGTTTGGGGGAACGTGCCACGGTCAATAATGAGAGTGCGTTAGTTGAAGACCTTAGGACACGTGAGAAAGCTCTTCGTGAAAAGCTTGAGTACGTAGAAGGTGAGGGAGATAGCCTTAGAGGTTTAATGGAGGCTATGAACAAAGAGCTTTTCGAGTTTGAAGAGAGTAGATGTTTTCTTGAGTCTCGCATTTTAGAGTTGGAAGAAAAGTTGATAGACTCAAGTCGTATCAAATTTGATTTGGAGTGTCGGTCCAAAAAATTAGATAAATTGTTAGGAACCATCCAAATTAAAAATGGCACGTGTGTTATTGGCTTCGATCCCCATAATGCGTCAACTAGTAAAGCCAAAACCATAAGTTTGGGAGAATCTTCTAGGAACAAGGTTAAGGGTCAATCCTAAGGTACTTCTTTTTGACGAGTTTTTACTTGCTCACATTGTGGTCGAAAAGGTCATCTTAGGAAGTTTTGTTTTGATCTTAAACGAGGTCCTAGGAAATCCAAATGTAAGGTCACCTCACCAAGGTAGCCAAGATTCCCCAATCCCGAGATTGTCATTCTTCACTAGTTTGGGTTAGGAGATCCGACTTGGTAGCTTTACAAAAAAGGATTCTTGATTCTCATTTGCTTTCACAAGATTCCTCCCTTGCAAAATCCAAAGGTTGAATGTGTTAGCTTCATTTGCATACTTTAGCTTTTGTGGCGCGTACTATATATACTCATGCTAGTTGTATGCTTGTTTGTCATTTTCTAGTCCATGCTCCATGATTAATCACATGCTAGAATTATGATTTGTGTACAGTTTTTGTATTTATTTTTATTTGTTTGTCTTATTGAGAAAAATACAAAAAGATTTTTTGTTTTTCTCTTTTGAGTTGAATTAATTGTGTTTAAGTGAAAATTAATGTTTGAGTAGTTTTTATTTAACTTCTAGTTTAGTTTAATTTTAATTTGGAAGAAATTAAAATTCGAAGTTCGTTTTTGTTTTAAATTTGAAATGAAATTTTAGTTGGGAATTTAATTGAACCATCTCATTTATTTTTAGAATTTAAAATTTAGGGGCTTTCGCACTTTCAAAGTGAGCATATAGTGTAGAGACCTCACTCTTTCAATAACTTTATATTTTAACTGTGTTTTAAGGATGAGGCTTTTTACATGGCCGCGGAGATTAAGTTTGCCCTATAATTATAATGTTTTATTTTTTACATGTGAGTTGAGTGTGAGTTAAAGTCGCGATCTAAAGGGGCATGGCCGCGACGGGGCAATTACAGATTGGTATCACAGCGTTCATTTCTAGAAGTCATAAGTTATATTAGTTTCTTACTTTAGGACTAGGACCCTAGTCTTATACAGGTGAGATTCTTGCCAGGGAGCTAAGGTAAGAAGAGTAGCAAGAGGAGGAGGACGCCAACGTGTTGAAGCTGCGGAAGAGATCCCCATTGGCCAGCACAAGGAAATAATGGTCAAGTACCCTAAGTGGTGGTAGGATTTGTCGACGCTTTAGCCAGAGCAATGACAACAAGGCAACTGAAGAACGATTATCCTCGGTCACTATTAAGCAGTTCAAGAAGTTAGGGCGCAACCTTTTAAGGGGAAGCCTGATCCCTTGGAGGCCGAGGCCTGGTTGAATAAATCAAATAATATCTTTGAGATTATGACGTGCACTGAGGAACAGAAAGTGACCTTTGACACATTCATGTTTAAAGCTGAAACAATCCATTGGTGGAAGATGGTGAAGAGGCCGCGGTCATTTACTGGACTAGATTTAAGAAGATTTTTTAGGAGAAACACTTTCCGGCCGCGGCTAAGGAGAAGAAGGAAGTTGAATTCCTGGAGCTAACTAAAGGAACCATCTATGTGGCTAAGTATGAAGCCAAGTTCACATAACTGTCACGTTTTGTCTTGTACTTCGCAGACGTGTGGTGGGGTTGAGGTTGTGATTATATTCAGAGCTGGTAGAGGTAGAATAAATCATGGAGCCTGAAGGTGAAGGCGGAAACGAGAGGGGAATGAATATGGTAAAAAGATGTACAAGAGACCGCAGTAGGCTCACAGGTCGCGGAAAGAGGGAAGAACACCCGAGGCTCCAAAATTTAATACTACAAATGTCACATGCTACCACTGTGGGGGTAATGGGCATTTTGCCTAGGCCTGCCCTTAGGGAATTATTTGCTATAATTATGGCAAACGTGGCCATAAAGTGAAGGACTGCAAATTGCCTAAGAAGAATGGAGATGGATCGTGGCAAGCAAGAGTGTTTCCCATGAATGAATGCGAAGGATGAGAAAAAGAATGAAGATGTCATAGCAGGTATTGTTTCAATTAACAATAAGAATGCTTATGCATTGTTTGATTCCGATGCCACACGCTCATTTACCTCCACCAATTTTGCACATAAGATGAGGAAGACGCCCAACCATTAAGGTCTTCACTGATTATAGATACACCGATAAGGGTCGCGGTAGAGGCTGCAGCCATATATGAGAATTGTACTATAGAGCTAGGAGATCAACCTTTTGAAGTAAACTTAATTCCTTTGAGAATAGATGATTTTGATGTTATCTTAGGAATCGATTGGTTGTCCAGAATTGATTGTCATAAGGAAATTGCTTTCTGTGGACCTGGTGATCCCATAGTAACGTTTGAGGGAACAAAGCCCGGCAAGAATCCTATCCTCAACTCAACACTTAAGGCAGGGAAAGTGTTAAAGGAAGGAGGTCGCGGCTATATAGCTTATGTGAAGGATTTGGAGAAGACCGCTACCAACTTAGCCGATGTTAAGAGTGTCCGCCAAGTTTAAAGATGTTTTCCCCAAAGAGTTATCTGGGCTGCCCCAGATTGAGAGAGAGAGTTTAGCATTGACCTTATCCCTGGAGCCGTGCCTACTTCTAAGGCCTCGTTCAGAATGGCCCCTGCAAAGTTGAAAGAGTTGAAGCATCAATTAGAGGATTTGCTAGGCCGCGGATTCATCAAGGCCCAGTACATCACCTTAGGGAGCCCCCATCCTGTTTGTGAAGAAGAAAGATGGATCTATGAGAATGTACATTGGCGATAAAGAATTGAATAAGCTCACCGTGAAGAATAAGTATCATCTACGTAGGATAGATGATTTGTTTGATCAATTAAAGGATGTTAGGTATTTCTCTACGATTGATTTGAGATCTGACTATCACCAATTGACGATTCAGGGAGAAGATGTACATAAGACAACCTTTCGAACTAGGTATGGTCACTATGAGTTTTTGGAAATGCTATTTTTTAACCAATGCCCCTGCTGCTTTTATGGATTTGATGAATAAAGTGTTTAGGCCATACTGAGAGTATTCATTGATGACTTCCTGATGTATTCTATAAGACCACGGAGGAACATGAGGAGCACCTCCGCGGAGAATTATAAGCCTTGAGGAAAGAAAAGTTGTATGCTAAATTTTTTAAATGTGAATCCTAGTAAGAGGAAATAGCTTTCCTATGGCACATTGTGAGCAAGGACGGTGAAGCCGCGGACCCTAGTAAGATTGCGGCAATTGTTGAGTGGGAGAGGCCAAGCACAGTAACTGAGGTGGGAAGTTTCCACGAATTAGCTGGTTACTATAGAAGATTTGTGGATGGATTCTCCAAGATTGCAGTCCCTTTGAATAAACTTACTCACGAGAATGAAAAGTCATATGGACCGCGAAATGTGAAGAGAGTTTCCAAACTTTGAAGGGCAAGTAGTGGTCGCGCATGTGTTGACTGTTTTCAAGGAAGGTGGTAATTTTTTTATCTATAGTGATGCTTCAGGTCACAGCCTAAGGTTCATCTTGATGCAAAATGGAAAAGGTATTGCATATGCTTCTAGGCAGCTGAGGCCACATGAGCAGACTTAGCCTACCCACAACCTAGAGTTAGCAGCTGTAGTCTTTGCTTTGAAGATTTGGACACTACTTATATGGGGAAACATGTGATATTTATACGAACCATAAGAGTTTAACTTATCTGTTCACATAAGGAGAGTTTAACATGAGGCAAAGGAGATGGTTAAAACTTATTAAGGATTATGATTGTTCCATCAAGTATCATCAGGGGAAAGCTAATGTTATAGCCGACACCTTGAGTAGAAAGGGGCAATCAACTCTCTCAGGATAACCAACTAAAGGCATATTTTGAGAAACCTTGAAGAGATGGGCATTGAAGTAATTGGAGCGACATCAGGAGGCCACAGACATTTATGTACCCTTACAGCAGAGCCAACCTTAGTGGAAGAGATAAGAAAGGCCCAAGACCAGACCCAGAGTTGCAAAAGATTGTGAAACAAATAAAGGAGAGAGAAGTCCGAGTTCCGCATTGATGATCGCAAAGCTATTAGATTTGGAGAGAGGTTAAGCGTACCTAACAATGAAACCATAAAGATCACGGTGTTAGAACAGTTTCACTAATCATAGTTTGCAATTCACCCCAGGAGTACGAAAATGTACCAGGATTTGAAAGTTAGTTTTTTGTGGCCTAACATGAAGAGTGAAGCCGCAAAGTGGTGTTTAGTATGCCACCGGGTTAAGGCAAAGCATCAAAAGCCCGCGGGATTGCTATAGCCTTTGTCCATTCGAGAGTGGAAATGGGAGGATATTTACATGGACTTCATTACCGGATTTCCGCGGACACATGGGGGGGAAAGATTCCATTTGGGTGATTGTTGATAGATTGACTAAGTCTGCTCACTTCTTAACCGTTAAGACCGCAACCAATGTGGAGACCCTTGCCAGATTATTCATTAAGGAGATTGTTAGACTCCACGAAGTTCCTGCGATCATAGTATCAGATACAAATTTTAGAATTACCTTCAGGATTTGGAAAAGTTTGTAGAGAGCTATGGGGCCGCCGTGGCTATTGTTCTTTACAGCCTTTCACCCTCAGACTGATGGCCAAATAAAAAGGACTAACAAAACGTTAGAAGACATGTTGAGATCACATGACATTGCCTTCCGCGGCAATTGGGAAGACCATCTACCCTTAATGTAGTTTGTCTACAACAACAATTATCATGTTAGTATCAAGATGGCTCCTTATGAGGCCTTGTATGGAAGAAAATGCCGCAACCCTTTATGTTTGAATGAGGTAGGAAAAAGACAACTATTGGGACCAGAATTGGTAGTGCAAACTATGGCCAAAGTGAAAGTCATACAAGAGAGGTTGCGAACAGCACAAAGTAGACAAAGGAGTTGGGCAAATGTAAGGATAAAGGAACTGGATTTTAGAGTTGGAGATCATGCGTTCCTTAAAGTTTCCCCTTGGAAGGGGATAATGAGGTTTAGAAAGAGAGGAACATTAAAGCTGCAGTATGTAGGGACATTTGAGATTTTGGAAAAGGCTTACCCCCTAACTTGGCCCATGTGCACAATGTATTTCACATTTCTATGTTGAGGAAGTATATTAGATTAAGGATATTGAGGCTGCGATTAAGGATATTAATGGCGTGGATTGACAAGTGGAATAACTTGGGAAAACGTTTGAAGTCTTTTAGAAGATATTTTGAGCGGGGAATTTTGGAAAATCGGGATACAAAATAGGAAACCCTAATGTCACATTTATTCCCCTATAAATAGACCTTTGATGCACACTTTTGCATGTGCACAAAACCCTAAAAATCTATTTTAAAGAGAGAGAGAGAGTGACAAAGAGAATAATTCTTGGAGAAGTAGGAGTCCGCCGAAGAAGGGCCGTGGAAAGCTACTGTTCTTCGGAGGCCACGATCAAGAACACCTTAGAAGCATCAGACTTGGTCGATTTGGTAAGGGATCTTTCCTCTTGCATCTATTTTGAAGATTTACCTTTATTCTTGAGTTTCCATTGATGAGATGAGCCTTTTAAGTTGTTCTTGAGATTCTAGGTTTATGGCCATGGCGATAAACTGTTCATCTTCATTTTTAGACCATTGCTTTTTACTGTTGAAATTTTTGGGTTTAGTTTTAGCCATGGATATCTACTGTTCATCCCTGGTTAATAAGTTCATTATTTGTTAGATGTTTCCTTATGGATTTGATGGATATGGTGGTGTAGTTTGGAGATTATAGTGAATTCTTGAAGAAATATTTAGGATTTCGAACTTTGGTCCTTAAAGAGTTCATGCGAGTTAAATTTTGGTATGTGTTGTTGGACCCACATACTACCTTTAATTTGTTGATCAGGAGTTCTAATTCCTTCATTGAGGTCGCGAAATTTGAGGCAGTATACTGTGCCTGGGTTTGTGGTGGGTTAGGATTTCGGTTATAAGGCCGCGGCACAATTCTCTTCAGGATATCCTACTTAGTGCTTGAGACCAAAACGGTTAGTCATAAGGACATTGAGCTTGTGGCTAACCATAGGGCTCACTCTTTGGTTGAGCTCGGCCAAAGGGGAGGAGCTAACAGCAGGTTGCGGATCTAGGTATTCTGGAATTGGGCAGAAGGGGTGGTCTCGGTTTGTGGCATGACTAAGTCAAAAGGTACTTGGAATAAAGCCATTGAGTTGAGCTCCAAACCTTTAATAAAAATCGGGGATATTTTGGGCGACCCAAGGGAGATTGACCTTTGGGAGAAGCCGGGGAAATGGGTTAAGGTTAAGGGAGATTGAGCCTTGAACCATTTGAGTACTCAGAGGGGTTGAAAAATCACTCTTCTTTCTTTTCCTATTGTTTCTTATTTCATAATTTATAAATTGTTGCTTATTTGAGATTTGTTATCATCTATATTGTTGTACTAACTTGCATTTGAGCCGAGGACATTTTATTGTCTCCTTACCGGGCTATTTGAGCTCACCCCTTAATATTCATTATTTCCTCTGGTTGATGCCGGGGTATAATAGGAGGCCGAGGAGACTTAGTGAAAGGATGCAGAAATTTGATAGAGTTTTATTTGTTGTTTATATACATTTATAGTTTGTGATTGTAATGAACAGTTTGTTTACCTAATTTGGGTTTGTTGTGAACATTGGATCAATTTACATTTGAGCTTGTAAGGAGATTTGTTTTGGTTATTAATGTAACCTCTGGAGTTTTTATGTTATCATTCATTTTGAGCATTGAGTAGCTTATATTGGTTTTAGGCAATGATAACTTTATAAGCTAACTGTGTTTTGAGGATGAGGCCTTTTACATGGCCGCAGAGATTAAGTTTGCCCTATAATTATAATGATTTATTTTCTGTGTGTGAGTTGAGTGTGAGTCAACGCCACTGCCTAATAGGGCATGGCTGCGGCGCGTTAAATGCATTTTTACTTAAGGGTGTTTCTGTGCCAAAAAATATGAAAATGACTGTTGACATTAAAGCCCACAAAAATGAATAATTAGACTCGTAGGACTTGTACAAATATCGGAACAAGCTCCAGCATCAGGGCTGAATACACGTATCTATTTCACATTTACTTTTATCTTTAAAAATAAATCAATATATCACTTAACATGACATACACCTGAATACATATATACACACACACATATATATATATATATACACACACATTTGAGCCTATGGGAGATGATATAGCAGCCCCTAGTGCCTATGCGGCGCAACACTGCAGACAATGTCTTCTGCCTATGCATAATCCTGGCGGCCATACGTGGCGATTTTTTAAGACATTGTTGATTGATTATGTATTTTGGATGTGATGATGAATTTGCGGTTACTTCCATATCATCTTGGAAAAAAAAAAGAGAGACGATAAAAGTATGATGACAAAACCGGGGGAATATTATTCCATTCTCATGGTTGAAAGTTTACGAAAAACTTAGTTCTTATGTTATCAACCAGGATATAAACTTATCAATAATAATAAGATAAACACCTATGCTTACGAAGGGGATGGGAGGAATTTGATTGGACAAACCTAATAATGTCATTATACCTCTGGTGTTGGAGCTTCCATTCTCTTCCACGACAACCAATCTATCCATTCAACTACAATGATATGATCATAAATAAGTATGAAGGAAAATGAATATATGTAAAAGATGTTCTCTTGAGAATATATGTTTAACATGGCTATCTACAGTAAGCATGTCTTAGTACGCAATTGTATGTAAAAGGGTGATTACAACAAAATAATAATAATAATAATTGAGAGGGAGGGGGAGAGGCGCGAGTCCTTGTTTTTTAGGATCACGGAATTGGAGCTAAAAACAAAATTTATGTGATTCTTATCAGCTTACCCGGAATAGAAATTTCATCGCCATATCCAAAAACCACCCATCTTTCCCCTGACATTAATACATCAAGGAACAGCATAAGTACTTCAAGTTGCGAACAAAATAACATAATAACGCATGCACATAAATCACAAAAAGCAACAAGAATCTTCTTATCAATATCACATGCATTATAGACCATTTCGCATTCAACTTGTTCGATAATGAAATTATAAAGAAAAGGTCGTATAAATACTTGCCCTAGGTAAGTAAAAACTATCACACTTACAATGTCGAGTAAAATAATACTGGACTAGTCTAAATGTGGCAAAGTTATTTGAACTTTATCTACAGGCATTAAGAGCCCTCATAAGCATACAACCTCAAGCACTATTGTTGTACAATATACTTTTGCACCAATATAATGGGTCGCTTAAAAAATTTGCAATTATTAGTTGCACGCCTACTTTATGGTTTTTATGCATTTCTTTGGGAGCCACAGGTCCTCTTTTTTTCCATATTTTAGAGAAAAAAAACAAATATTAATCATGATGCTTAAAATTCAATATGGCAATAAAATAAGTTTTAAAATACTTTATGTAAGCATATTTTCTTACTATATATGCATATGAATCTATCATGAGCATACACAGTATGGTACAAGTCATATGAGACTTCATAGTTCCTTAAGAAACATAAGTCCACAACATTTCTTGAACAGGAAAATTAGGCCACCAACTTATGGCTTCAGAAAATTAGCATAAGCATGTGTTAATGGAACTTATTTTCTGTGTTTTATTTTATAATAATGAGCCGACTGACGATAATTTCAATCAGAAAAAAGGCTATATTCATATAAGGTGGGTAATTATGGGCAATTTTTTATTAAATTCAAAATTTTCTTCATAATTTCACTTCATGTGATGCCATGTAAGTCTAGATATGCAAAACATTGAACCCCAGCCTAAATTGTAACTGAACCCCAAAGAGTAAATAATCCAAATTAACTTCCAAAAATATATACCACTGTACAAGCATCCGGATCATATCCAAAACGTATATCCGGATCATATCCAAAATGTATGGGGTTGTATTCAGAAGTCAGAATTGTCAATTTGATGAATATGTACGTAATTCAGTGGCATAGTTGAACTGTAACTAATACCCCATTTCTGCCATTTTTTAAGTATCCATGCCACGTAACCAATAATACGAAACTTAACGAAATATCCATGCCTTTGTTACCCTTTCCACGACACTCCATTGGTTGTAATTCATAAGTGAAGGAAAAATACCTTGTCCAGATAATTGTTATCTGCCTGCCTCAATGAGCTTAACAGACGCACAAATAGGCAAATTTTATTACATTTTGAAAATCCTAATGTCAAGGCTAGATCCAACTGGGAATAAGGATCTTAGCACTAAATAAGAGCTGACAGGAACACGCACCTAAAATACCATCACAATATTCTTTTAAAAGTAGGACATAAGCACATTAGGGACACATATACTGTACGCACCTGACATGTTGACACAACATCGTTTTAAAAAGTGCGACAGGGACACGTTAGGGGACACGTATACTATATTTCATAATTATGTGTCTCCGATTGGGGGGAAATTTTCCTTCCATTCCTTCCACGAGATATAACACGTTCTAACCAGCACATATTACATGCTGAGCCATTTTTAATTGCGATAATTATATCATATCCCAGACATGTGTTTGAGCATAACAAGTCCCAGTGTGTCCATGCACGATAATAGAAAAATTAACAGCCCTAGGTGTGAAATGTCTCCCGTATGTGACCTCCAAAAGTGTCAGTTATGACGGGCAAATGGTGCAATCGAAGTCGAATCAAGTTACTGCTCAAAGTCATAAATCCTATCCTTAAGAGGTATATGAGTCCTGGCCAAAGTCATTACCCAAAAATGAATATAATTCTACTAATAAAGGCGAAGTTATTGCTCTCACCGCCAAATCATAACTGAAAAGAAATACTTGGGCACCAAGTACCAAATTAGCCAAAAGCCCTTCACTAATCTAGTATTCCCTAAAGAGGGAAAAAAACATCATTACATTTACTATTAACACTACTACATAAGTAAACAAAAGAGTTAATTTCTAAAATTTACCCCCTAATTACATAATTCTCCTCTTCTATAAAGAAGTTCGACCAAAAACTCAAGAAATGAAGTGAAGCCGTCCAATCTGCACAAACTTGTCAAGACACGATCCATATTTATTTTTAATTATGTTTTCCCTTCTAGCACAAGGAGGCGCAAAAGAGACAACTCCATAACTAACTGGGCCCACAATTAATATAAAACAGCAGTATTTGTGGTATGGGCCCAAACTGCTCCAGTAGTTGGGTTTTTCAACTTAAAGTCCATTTCTTTACTTTTATGACCCAAATTACAAAAAGACCAAAAAGGGCCCACCCCACTAATACAACCTCCCACTAAGTAGTTCCATATTTGCCTAATGCAACACCATGGGCTGTGAAATACAAGTTTGGCATTCCAAAAGGGTCTTTTTTGAAAAAGAGCCCCACCTCTAATGTTCACTCCTTTATCGAAGGTCTCGCTTGATCCACCTCCTTCAGCGACCGTACGGTTTCTCTTCTCAACTCTCGAGTGTCAGTAAACCTCATTGCCTCATCAGTTGAATATCAAATTATGAAAGCAATACAAAATCAATACCATGGGTCGAGCCCTCAAAGGAGAATCACAGTATCCATATGAAGTTTTGTGATGCATAAAACTACACGCCGATGAAGGTCAACAAGAGTTAACGGAATCGAATTAGAAATTGGGCTCGTAAATTAGAACCCATTTATTTTCATCTCAATTCTCTCTCTCTCCCCCACTCAGGGGCCTAAAGCCTAATCGAGGCTGTGAGTTAATGAACTTTACTCCTTTCTCCTTCTTGTATTTTTAACAGTGCCATAGGGTTGTATAATCATTACCGTGGGATACTTTCGGGCAATGACAGGTTACATTTGTAGGGTTGCGATGAGCAAAACAAGTCGGCAAGTATTGGCGGTTGAGGTGAGGGGATTGGTGGTAACACGATGCTAATCTGGAGGTGGTAGACATGCTAAATGCCATGCAATTCTCCATTTCAGATATTTGTGTCTTCTAGCCATTAATGGTAATGCAATCAGAGGACAAACACCAACACACAAGAGGGCCGCCAAACACTAATACCAATTCATGCAAACACCCCTAAGGAAATCCAAAGAAGAAAATGGAAAACAAGCACAAATCTGAAAAATTTACTAATCAGGGAAAAGTTAGTGCTCTCATCATTACATCATCTATTTACACTTTTTAAGTACTTTTTTTTAGCCGCTCCATAATTTTGTAAGATAATATTGAAGTACATAAAGAAAATCTAACAAAAAATCCATTACTATATTAAGTCACGATCTATTTATGTCACCAACAGTTTAAATATTAGTCGCTAAGCAAGTTTTTACGATGCACGATATATGGTTTCCTTCATTTACAATTGTTGTGTAGTTGGGAAACGGAAGCGATTTAATTTAATAACTACACAACAACAATAATATTTTAAGGCTAAAGGCCTAATTTCTAATTCTTATTCATATATAAAAAAACAGATACAAAAGGAAACCAATGGCCTTATTTATAAACTACAATAAGGAGAGGGTCCTAAATTTATAATGTCATCAAGTAACGGGGAAGATTGATGACGTCATCAATCCACATCGTTGCTCTAAAAATCTCTAAGCTATCTTGCTAGCCTGCCTACACTGAAATGACTAACGAAAGCGCACTTAAATATTTCAAGGAAATATTACTCACCCAATCTACTTAATACATAAAAGAAAAATACTAAATTCGTCATGAAAATAAATTTTAAAAAAGGAAAAACAAGAATAATCTCTTGGCCTGTATATATCATTTTTACCCACTTGCATAGGTTCGTCCGAACATAGGAGATCGCTGGCAAGGGAGCAAAACAACCATCAAAGGAAGACTCCCCCGCATGTGAGGGAAGCGTGCTCGAAAAAGCCTCACATACTGGCCAGCAAGAGAATCATGAAGAGTAGTCATATAGGTCAACCTAAACCAAAAAAAATATTGGCCAACGCAGTTGAAGATCATGAATGCAGCCCCAAACTTTACCTCTGACACTCAAATGTAGGTCATATAGGTCAAACTTTACATCTGACACTCAAATGTAGGTGATATAGGTCAAACTTTATCTCTATGTAGTGTGGCCATGGTTCAAAGAGATGGTATCGATTTATGCCTCTGACACTCAAATGTTAACTCGGGCGAACAGCTTTACGCAACTGTACATTATTTAGAAAACCCATAAAATTTCGATAAAAAAAAACAGAGAATTTTAGATAATAATATGGCTCAATCACAGAAGCACCAAATCATCATTTAATATGTACAACAATGTTTTATTGCTTATAGTGGCGCTCAATCGCATTTGTCAATCGCAATAACTCATTATATTCTAATAGCAATAAAGAAAAACAACTTAATTAGACACAAAACTTCTTAAAGAACTTACATTAGACTTTAGAAGTACATATTTACAAATGATAATACATTGATAAATATTTTATTTCTTGAATGAAATCATAGTAATAATTACAATCGAGCAAAAATGAAAATGAAAGTCAAATAACATATTCTAAGTAATATATTTGTTGTAAATGTTATAATGGTTCCTACTACTAATTAAGTGGGCAACAATAATTAATATATTATAAGTGATGAACTTTTTTAATTTTTTTAAATAAATATGGATACATTTTTAAGAAAGATAAATGATGATATGTTTTTATACAAGTTAAGTTAAATACAAAGAGATCAAATGCGAAATAACCTTTTAGTAACACAATACAAAAGAAGAGAGATTTTTATCATCAAACAATATTTGGGAACATGCAAAATCATCAAACCTAATTGGAATTAAAAAGATGCTAAGATCATGACATGGATGTAGAATCGAGGCTTGATTGAGCAAGGTAAAATTAGAGGGGGGACGTGAAGCTTAGTGACTTATCCGCATAGGCCGATATATCACTTATATAGCTCTAAATTACCAGAATATCCCCTATAAGGGCCGATGCTACGAAAAAATTACCACAATGGGTCGATACCACCGAGAAATCATTAATATGGGTCGATTCGCACCAAAAACATCTAAACCTTAACGTGTATCTCATAATCGGATCCTTGGGTACTAATACCTGGTCAACTCAGTCGTATCATCACGGTTTCGACCTTAACTTTGAACAATGAATGCGGCACCTACTCGATCCAAGTTGTCGATGTGTACTTGAAGTTCTTCATTGACTGTGTAACTCAACCTCGCAAATTCAGCACAAACCAACACGTCATACTCATTAATTATTTATATCAACGCCTTCATTCCATTCACGATATATCAAAAAGAGAATAATCGTCATCGATGAATGCAGCAGAGTTACAATTAGGAGTTTGGGAAAAAGTAGGGGCTAATATTAACCTTCCAAAATGTTGGGGGTTGATTGAGACATTCTAAAAATTCAGGGGTTATAATATAAATTCCAAAAATATTTAGGGTCGACTAAGGTGTTTAAAAGTGGATTGGCTGAAATGTAATTTTCAAAAGTTGGGAGACTCCCAAAGTAATAGGGTGGGTGGGTTAAATATCTTACAAGTTTCGAAGGGTGGGTCTGTATATTTGGGAGAATTGGGTTTTGAAATATTTATAGGTGGAAATCAAATTTAAAAATTTAGCCAAGCACTGTGATGTGAATGACGGGGGTACTTTAGGAACTTGCCTTCTAAAGTTTGCTCCAAATGAAGAGCGGGTGTGTTTGTCGCGACCGGCGAAGACAGCTCGATGTCTAAATTATTAAGCGTATCACTGAAGGTTGTTGCCTCAGCAAATATAGGGCTTCCAAAGCTAGTTACAGCTTTCCATCCATGGACCATTACTTCCCGATAAGCTGCAGCTTCAGTGGAAACTATCAGTCGTCAAAGAAAGACATTCAATATCGATGAAGGTTGATAGTGATCGAGCCGAAGTGGTTTTGCTCAATAGGGATACGTCATTCCAGACCTTGCGTTTTCATAACCCTATGCAGTCGCGATGAAGGATTTCCCAGGAAGATACATACAAGATCACTAATTCTGATTTAATCCAAGGCCACTTGGCTTGGTGTAGGTTGCCTACGATGATCGGCGATGGGCTACGTGGGATTCTAACGTTATGAAAATAACTACGTGGGATCGGCTTGGTGTAGGTTTTAGTATTTTATAAAAAGAAATAAACCTCTTCGTTACATTTTTTTATTAACATTATTACATTATCAAGACGAAAGGGAGAAAATCTAAATATTGACGCCCTAATTACATCATATGATCTTCACCTCCACCAAATTTCGTCAAAAAATTCAACCATTTGGCAAGGGCGAAGCCAGTATTCCTTAAATGGGTGGGCTAATAAAAACTCTATAATAGATAAGTCTTATGCATGGTTTAATATAAAATACTTTGTGTTGAGATTTTTTTAGCATTTTTTTAATTTTGTGTATTTATGGCGTTATATCACGGGGTTTGACGTTAGCTACTCCTTCGTGCGGCGTTCATAACTCCAATAAATGATGTCCTACAATATAGCTCTGACAACTTACATTACTCCATTTCCATTACATACTTGACTATTCTAAAGAATTATGGTCCAAGGACGGATCCTTTAAGCTAAAAGATGCAAATTACGAACATTATGTGAGAGTAAGAAGCTATTTACAATTTCAAAGGAACAATTTTTTGGGGTATGTTTCATTAAATGATTGAAAAAATATTGAAGAAAACTCAATTATCTTAATCTATAAACTCAGTGAATAATTGAGGAGTGGTTTAATATTACTTTTGAATTTCTCCATTGGATCAATTTTAGAGGTGAAAATGATAAATATGAAGTAATTTAATTATTCATAACTATTTTTATGCAAAATGTATTTTCAAATACCAAAAATAAAATTAAAATTAAGTAAATAATTATTTTTCATGGAAAAAATTAAATTTTAGTCAACGGCCTATTAAGTTCAAATATGTGGAAGATTGGCGGCTAATTTTTTTAATTTGTAACTAATATATAGACATAACCAATGTTATTTTTGTCATATATCATTCACTTCTACATATAGAGAGAGAAGACAGCAGAATCTACCTCTTCACCTCTGCCGCCAAAACTAGCAGCCTTTTTCACCGGCATTGAAACAGCCGGCCAAAACCAGCAGATCCACTGTCGTTTAAACCGTAACAGAGAGGTGAGAATTTTTTTTATTTTTCTTGTGAGAATTTGTCCGTACCGAAAGAAAAGTAATGTTAGTAAAGAGATTTTCACAAATATCATGACAAGAAAACGGCACAAAAAGCTTGATTTGTGATTCTTTATTGTTGAAATCTATGTACCATTCAGTAAAATAGATATTGTTGTTGAAATCAATGTATATATTGATCTGACAAGTGGTATATATTGATGCAAATTCAAGTTTTATAGTTGCTACTTTCTTAGGCGGATACGGGGCGGGTTGGGGCCCCGTGTGGTACATAAACGTGGGCGGGGGTAGGTAAAATCTGTGTTGGGGCAGGAAGGGTACCTCCCCCGACCCCACCCCACCTCACAAAAAAAAAGGAAACGCCCCGTTGCAATTCCTATCAATCATATTGCTCGGGATAAAAATGTGTATAGACATTATAGTCCCGTTGAAACTTATATAGATTCATTATTTTATTATTACAATACCTAACAATGAAAACATCAACACACATTTTTTAGAATCCTAAATTCAAATGTAAAGTTACTACATTAAAGAAAAGCAAAAAATAAAAACGACCAGCATTCAAACCTAACAACTAAATATAATTTTGGTGTCTCCTCTTTGAGGATTGACACGTGGGCTTATACATTAACTCACCATACATCTTCTATCTTCTATTTAATAGAGAACCTTTCAATTCCTCCATAGGGAGATGCATAACACGGAAAAAAAAACTTTCAATTCCTCCACCCTCTTTATATACCATTTATTTTACATCAAACCTTTCATAACTCTCTCTTTTCATAAGACCTTTTCTCACGAAGACATCCCGCCTTTGAGATTCAATCCCACCTTTTTACCTCAATTGATGTTTGTTTTTTGTGATTACATCATTCCAAAGGTATTCTCTCTCTCTCTCATTTGAGTTTCTTTACACTTTTGATTTGAATCGTTTTAAAAATGCCTAAATACATAGTTGATTGTATGTGCGTGTTCGGTTTTTCTTGATGTATACTCAATGATTTTTCATGAAATAAACTTTTGAAATCCAAAGGACAAAGCAATTTTAATTACTAACTATTGAAAATTTATGGTCCACGATTTGTATGAGAAGTAAAACTATATAGTAAATAAGGGTTGTTAAAATTGAAATTTCTTTCTACCTGAATCAATATTAAATTATTTGTATCTTGGTGATTCTGTTGTGATAAATTGGTGAAGGGTTTGGGTTTTAGTTTTGTATATGTTCTTTTCTATTTATCTAATGATTCATAGACTGTGTGTGAGAGCATGGAATGTCCTAACTGTGCTGGTAAAAAAGAATTGAAAAAGAAATGGGTTTTGTTGTTTTTGCCACACACTTTTATAGGTGTTTGTGTGTTAATCTAATTTTTTTATTAAATTTGTGTTACATCCCCACCTCCAAATTTTTTATACTCAAACCGCTACTATTATCATTTGACCATATTACCTTTGTTTTAATTTTTTTTAGTTATAAAAATACAAAATTAAAATTAAAATGTACGATAATAAAAATATGTATAGATGAATTTGGCTCTTGATGTCTAATTGATAATTCTAAATTTTGAAAGCAAAAAAAATGCCAAAAATTAGTTATTGATTTTTTTTAATTAAAGTCACAAATATTAAAGACTAAAGCAATGGTATAGGTATTCCAATCTTACACAAAGCTACCCTTTGAGTTGATTGAATACAACCCATTTTGCCTTAGAGTTGAGCATAACTATAATTTGTTAATTTTTTCTAAAAGTAAAATACCCCCAGTATTTTCACAAAACAATTTCTATTTCTTTTTGTTGAACGATTCTATATGACAAGTTTTCATCCACATTTATACACTAAAGTGTTTACTAGCCCGCGCATCACGCGGGGTTCAAACCTAGTTAACAATTAAATAAGTGCAAAAATTTGAGTTTACTGGCCTCACTCTTCAATACCCATGCCTAATTATCAAGCATGTTATTTTGGGGTGGACTAAAGTGCGCTAAATTGAGTGTTAGCTTGTAAATATAATGACATAAAACAATCTTGTTTGGGGGTGGACTACAACCTTCGTCTACCCAAGTTTCGTAGGTCGAAAATGTACATTTATACGCATTTTGCAATTCAACCACCAAAACTTTGGGTTTCTTAATGAAATTTAGTAGAGATGAAAGAGCATATCCATGAAATTTTATAAATCAGAGGTTTTCAAGTATGTTACATAACGCAAGTTGGAGAGCCCAACTCTTCATATATATCAATATTAAACATATTGCTACACATAGATAAATTCACTTTAATTAGTAACAATTGAGAAAATATATCAACATGAAGTGACTGGAAAATTGATCCCCACTTACCATTGTAATAGGAATTGTTTGCTTGGTCGGCTCCTACACGCTGTAGACCACTAAAGTACCCAGCAATACTTGAGAACAACTTTTGCATCGACCCTGCCACAAAGCACCAAATTTTAACTTGTTTGCTTTGGGGTTGAGTGGGGGGGGGGGGGGGGGGGGGAGGGGGGAATATATATATATATAACTGAAACTTGTTTGTCCACTTGAAAATGGAAAATTGCTTAAATTTATTCTTTTGGGGTTGTTTGTGTCCGAGTATGCCTTGTCCTCCAATATGAATCCCTATTAGTAATTTCATTACAATTTATAAATTTTATATAGTTTAACATATTGTTGTGAGATTATTGAACCAAATATGTTCATCTTCCAATTGTTATGAAATTGGAGTGCATTTCGCCCCATACATAAAAGGACGAGAAATCGCTTGAAATCTCAAAAGTTAAATAAACTTGTTTTTTGTATACTACACTACGAGGTCAAAGATCATAAATGGTCTATTAAATTGGGTTACGTATTTGACGAAGATGGCCCCTTGTCTCCATAGTTGGAAGCGACAAAAGCAGCTCTCTTAAAATGTCAAGACAATTATGAATGGTGGGATAAAAGTAAAGATGAATATATGAAGGAACACATGCTACTTTAGTTCCTTCTGGGTAGTCGAACTAGTACCAATAGTAGTGGTGGTGCTAGGTTAAGTCAACCAAGAAGTGGTACTTATGGAGGTAATGGCAGCGGTAGTTATGGAGATAATTTTGTTGGTAAAGATGTGTAATATTGAGGTACATAAATAATTAAAACCAAGTAATGGTACACCGCGACCGCAACCTTTATGTTACCCCATACCTTTATTTAAAACCATGAATAAAAAACATTGCCCATTCTAGGTGCTCCATATGTGGTGTTTATAAACAGACAAATATACATATATGTTGTTGGTACTACAAATATACATATATGTTGTTGGTATTGACAAAAGTGGGTTTTTTTTTGCCAAATTATGAAAAAAGTGGTTGGTATCAGATAAAACACAAAAAAAGAAAAAAACAGCAAAAGTTAGAGATATTCTTACTTTGAGACTAAAAATCATATAAACACTAAATAAAATCATATCCAATGCCAGCCCAACCTTGGGACAACTTAGGCAACTGCCTAGGGCCCCAAATATTTTCTCTCTCTACATATACATGGTTATTTAAGAAGGTAACATTTTTTTGTAAAAAAAAATTATATGGATGAAGAGGTACAAAAACAAAAGTGATTGAGAAAATGGAGCACTTATCATCCAACTTTCTAGGAAATGATAAAAATTTTGAAACATGTGTCATATGTGTAATCCCATCCATACTTGTAAGAGGGTAGTGAGACTGGAGTCTATGAATAACTGGAAAGGGTGAGGCGTGACCCACTCCAATGGGCGTTGTCTGCAAGGTTCTCAAGAACTTCAGCTTCTTATGAAACCTTCTCCTTTTGGTTAAAATAGATCTCAAAATGGAACTCCCTCCCTGCAAGAAGATGAATTTCGACAACAATAATAGTAACTTTTCTCAAGAGGAGCTCCTGAGAATGATGGCTGTCAGTGAGGAGTGAAAGAACAAGGCACTTAGCACTAGAGAGAGCAGGGAGAGAATACTAGGAAATTCTGGTGTGATTTTGACAGAGTAACAGTGATAGAGTTTTTTCTATCTCTTCTTGACCTTTGTTCTGTGGCCTTCTATCTTGAGTAGAGGGGTTGCTCGCGGTGAGCCCCTCATCCTTGGCCTTTTTCTGTGGCCTTCTATCTTGGGTAGAAGAGTTGCTCGCGGTGAGCCCCTTGTCCTAGGCCTTTTTCTGTGGCTTTTATCTTGGGTAGAGGAGTTGCTCAAAGTGAACCACTCATCCTTGGACTTTTTCTATGGCCTTCTATCTAGTTTAGAGGGGTTACTCATAGTGAGCCCCTCGTCCTCGGCCTTTTTCTGTGGCCTTCTATCTTGGGGGTTGCTCGCTATGATTCCCCTCGTCCAGGTTTTACACCTCGCCATAGGGCCACTCAAGGTGGACACCCTTGCTCTAAATATTTTCTTGCTAACTTGGGCAATAGGAGCCCCTCTAGGTGGGCTCACTCGCCCTTGGCTATTCTAGAATAGCAGTTGGACACCCCTCTACATTAGTCCCCTCGTACAAAAATCTGTGTTGGGTAGACCAAAGGGTTTTGTACGAAACAATCACTTCATCTTGGAATGAAAAAGTTTCATGCCTTTACATCATTACACTGTTCAATTTGGAGTAACCGAGGGGTCCCTAGTGGTGGACTCCCTCATCCTTAGTCATTCAATTTTCTGCATCGGTTTTGGGTAGAGGGGCAACTCTAGGTAAGTCCCCTCGCTCTAACTCAGTTTACTTTGTTTCTAGTTTATGCAGTGAGGGGGGGAGCCTTTGGGGTAAACCCTCCCGTTTCTATGTCTTTGGCAGATGGGTCACTTATCTTGGACCCCCTCGCCCTGGGTTTTCCTCTTTGTATTTGCCCTTGGCAAAGGGGGTCACTCAAAGTGAACTCCCTCGCCATAAATTGTTCGTGCCTTTGATTGTAGCTGAGGGGTCACTCGTGGTGGGCCCCCTCAGCACCAGTTGTTTTGTAACATTGCTCTTGGTCGAGGGGCCACTCGTGGACTCCCTCGACATAAACTATTGATTGTTGTAATCTTGACTGAGGGGCCATTTGTGGTGGACTCCCTCATCCTCAAGTTGTTACTTGTGTTGGTCTTAGCAGAGGGGCCACTCGAAGTGGACCCCCTCGCCATAAGTTATTTCTTATGTTGATCTTAGCAGAGGGTAGCACTCGTGGTCGACCCCTCGCCCCTGAGTTATTTTCTATAGCATCAAGTTTGGAAAGAAGGGCCACTCAAGGTGGATCCCCTCGCCCTAGGATATTTTCTGTCAAACATGCAATCTTGGGCAGGTGGAGCCACTCTAAGTGGATCCCCATGCTCTAGGCTATTTCGCTCTTTGTTCACTGGCTTGAGGACTTCTCAATATTAGCCCCCTCATGCATAAGTGTCTTGTAGTGTCGAGAGACTTGTGCACAAGATATCATAATCAAGATTTCACTCTTTGTTCAATGGCTTGAGGACTTCTCAACATTAGCCCCCTCGTGCAGAAGTGTCTTATAGTGTCCAGAGACTTGTGCACGAAATATCATAATCAAGATTTCACTCTTTGTTTACTGGCTTGAGGACTTCTCAGCATTAGCCCCCTCTCAAGCAGAATACAGGTTAATTGTATGGGCGCTCTAATGCCCTTGGAGCCCCAGGAACTAAACTGCCGTACCTTTTATTTATACTTGATAGTTGCTCAAGACTGTGAGTGCTCCTATGCCTTTGGAGCCTGAGGTACTAGACTGTCGTACCTTTGTTACTATTTTATTCATACTTGGCACTTGCTCAACTCCTTAGGTTGATGCTATGAGCGCTCCGGTTCCCTTGGAGCTTTAGGTACTAAACTGTCGTACCTTTTATTTATACTTGGCTCTTACTCAAGACTGTGAGTGCTCTGGTGCCCTTGGAGCTTTAGGTACTAAACTGTCATACCTTATATTTATACTTGGCACTTGCTCAAGACTGTGAGCGCTCCTATGCCCTTGGAGCCTTTAGGTACTAAACTGCCGTACCTTATATTTATACTTGGCACTTGCTCAAGACTGTGAGCGCTCCTATGCCCTTGGAGCCTTAGGTACTAAACTGTCGTACCTTATATGTATACTTGGAACTTGCTCAATACTGTGAGCGCTCTGGTGCCCTTGGAGCCTTAGGTACTAAACTATCATACCTTATATTTATACTTAGCACTTGCTCAAGACTGTGAGCGCTCATATGCCCTTGGAGCATGAGGTACTAAACTGTCGTACCTTTTATTTATACTTGCACTTGCTTAATACTCTAAGTTGCTCTATTTTCTGTGAGAACTTCAAGATTGAACTTCCCCGTGGTCTATGTGGATCTTGCCTATGATCTGAGAAAGTTATCATTTTAGAGTTGCCCCCTCTAACTGTGGGGTACTTGCATATGAGATGAGCAAGTTAAAATTTGGAAGCTACCCCTATAGCTGTGGAGTACTTCCATGTAGCCGAGCAGGTTAAAATTTTGGAGCTACCCCTCTAACTTCGGGGTACTTGCATACAACTGAGCAAGTTAAAATTTTGAAGCTACACCTCTAACTGCGGGGTACTTGCATATAGCCGAGCAGATTAAAATTTTGGAGCTACCCCTCTAACTGCGAGGTACTTGCATACAACTGAGCAAGTTAAAATTTTGAAGCTACCCCTCGAACTGCAGAATACTTGCATATGAGCTGAGCAAGTTATTATTTCTGAAGCTACCTCTCTAGCTGCGGGGTACTTGCATATGAATTGAGCAAGTTATTATTTCTGAAGCTTCCCCTCTAACTGCGGGGTACTTGCATATAATTGAGCAAGTTAAAATCTGGAAGCTGCTCCTCTAGCTGTGGTGTACTTGCAAATAATTGAGCAAGTTAAAATTTGAAAGTTGCCCCTCTAGATGTAGTGTACTTGCATATAACTGAGCAAGTTAAAATTTTGAAGTTGCCCCTCTAACTGCGGGGTACTTGCATATACTTGAGCAGGTTAAAATTTGGAAGCTGCCCCTCTAGCTGTGGGATACTTGCATATAACTGAGCAAGTTAAAATTTTGATGTTGCCCCTCTAACTGCGGGTTATTTGCATATAACTGAGAAAGTTAAAATTTTGAAGCTACCCCTCTAACTGCGGGGTATTTGCATATGAGCTGAGCAAGATAAAATTTTGAAGCGACCCCTCTAACTGTGGGGTATTTTGCTATGCACATTCATTTCTTAAGTAATAACTGGGAGGAAGGGGTTAACCTTTCTCCTTCCCACAAATTTTGAATAAAATTTCACATATATCATAAATAAAGAAATAATTATTTCTTTATACTGAAAATTTCCCTCGGTCTGCAGGGTACTTGTTCCAAACTTTTCTTAGGAATCTTTTTCTCTTATAAAAATAACAAGTTTAGAGAGCTGGGTAGACCTGCTTCTTTTTATTTTCTGAAAACTGGCCAAGTAAATTTTTTCTTGAGAACAGAGGTTAAGACTTGTTCTCTAGGCTATAAATCTGTATGGAATAATAAAAAATATATATATATTGAATTTTTTTTATTATTATTACTAGGAGGATAACCTCCTGCTGGTCTAGTGCAAAAAATTTATCTGTTGTGTCTATAAGGACTTTTCTCAATATACTTTTTCCTTGGGATGGATATTCTCCCTAATATAATGAGAAAAGACCTTCATGTCATGGACCCACTTCTAATCTAGTAAAGGTTCTACTATTCTCTTAAGAAAGAGGAAACATTAGTCCGGTGTACTATTTGTTTATCCTTGGCACTTGCTCAAGACTGAGCGCTCCGGTGCCCTTAGAGCCTTAGGTACTAAATTGTCTTACCTTATGTTTATACTTGGCACTTGCTCAACTACTCAACATGTTTCTTTGTTCTCAGGTTGATACTATGAGCGCTCTGGTGCCCTGGGAGCCTGAGGTACTAAACCGCTGTACCTTTTTTTTATATATTTTAATTTATACTTTTGCAAATGCTTTTTGTGTTCTCACACCTGTTGTCCTATTTTATTACGTGGAGAAATAATAAGTAAAAATGCACTAGGAGGCACCATGGCCTACATATGATAACTTTACGTTTTATAAGCATTAAACTTTGCTAAGAAGGTATAATTGATACCTCATACTTTATGTTGCTGGATTTTATCTTTCACACTAGGTAAGAATGCTCATGAAGCCTATTGGAGCTTCATCACTGTCTATTGCTTCCTAAGATGTTGATTCCACCGTTATTCCCATCATGATAGCCTCTTTGACTATGTCTACTTCTTTATCTACGGTGGTGGCCACTGGTACCAGTTACCATAACCACTGCCCAGGCGATTCTGTCGTCTCCATTCCTGACGCCGCTGCTATTAGTCATTTGCGACCGGCAATTTCTTCATTTGTAATGCTAACTTCTGAATCTAACTTGGTGGAAATGTCCTATGGGTTAAATTCGGGTACGAGGACTTCTAAAGGCTTCTCATCACTTTCTATCGTAGATAAGGATTGCTTGTCCACTATTCTGAATTTGAGGGATATCTCGCCCGTAATTATGAGCTCGAGGGCTTCTTCGACTGGGCTTGCGGCTGACGAGATATGAGAGGGTTCCCCATTCATAACTCCTCTATTTGGTTCCGAGTTGGGTTCCTCGCTAGAAGTTCTGCCAAACCCTCATTCCTCGTTTAAATCTTCTCTTGTGGCGAGTTCTCCATTGGCATCTTTTGTAACCGGGGTTTTTGCGATCACTAGTTTAGGAACGAGGGGTTCCTCAACGGAAACATTTATATCCTCGGGTTCCTCGTGTGATGTTTTGTCAAGATCTCATTTCTCGGTTAAATCTTCTCTTGCCACGAGTTCTCTGTCAGTAGCTTTTGTGTCCGGGGTTTCCACAATCGCTAATTTGGGACCAAGGGGTTCCTCTCTGGAAACCTTTATATCCTCGGGTTCCTCATGTGAGTTTTTTACTATAGGGGGTATCACATTTTCTATTTTGGCTTCAAGGAGTTCCTCGCCTTCCATTGCGGCCATGAGAGGTTCCTCGCCTTCCATTGCGGCCATGAGAGGTTCCTCGCATACTGAGGGTTCCTCGCGACCGCCTTTGGTGGTGGGTTCCTCGCCTATTACCTTTGACTCTTCGCCCACTGTTTCACCCACAAAGGATTTCTCAATCACCATGGGTTCCTCGACAAATTTTTCGCCCATGGGTTCCACGACCGTTGGTTCGGTGTTGGGATTTTTGACCACTTTCGGTTCCTCGATGGCATTACCGCCCATAAGTTCCTCGGTCGCTAATGTGAATAAGGGAGGTTCCTCATTAGGGGTTTCATCCAACTCATGTTCCTCGATAGCGCTTTCAACCACGAGGGGTTCCTCGTCAGGGGCTTTCGCCGCTGGGGGTCCCTCGTTTATGGGTTGCTTACCGCCGAGTTCCTCGCGACTGCTGCAGGCTTCGAGGGGTTCCTCGAACATCAAGGATTCCTCGCGATCATTGTTAGATGAGATGAGTTCCTCGTTTGAAGTGCCTGTGACGGCGAGTTCCCCATTTATCACTTCGGGTTCCTTGTTTTTTTTAAGGCTGGTGGAAAAGGGTTCCTCGCTAGAGGTTCCGGTGATGGCGAGTTCCTCGATCGCTAGTTTGATTGAGGAGGGTTCCTCGCTCACCATTGGTCTTTCACGTTTTCTGGAAACTGGAGAGGGCTTCTCCCAATTTAGTTCTTCGCAGTCGGGTTCCTCACTTTGGGTTTCATGCAGTGAGGGTTCCTCGCGTGGGCACTTTGTAACTGTGGGTGCCTCCCTTGAGATATTGAACATGGTGGGTTCCTTATCTGGGCCTTCTACGACTGTGGGTTCCTCACTAGAACCAATGGCCATTGGCAGTTCTTCCACCACCTCATCTTCTCAAGCTTGGGAAGACTATATGCGCACTTGTGGGTAGGGGTCCTACAACTCCTCATACCGATGAGGACCCTCCATCTAAGAAGAGAAGAGCAACTTCCTGGCCTCCTCCATAGTAACAACTTTGTAGGGTGATTCCTCTAAACTCATGCCCTTAGCTTCTGGTGAACTTGATGGTGCCATAACCTGATCCGGCACCACCTTCCGTGGCGGAATCGTCTCTGCCGGAATTGCAACTGGAGTGGCTACCCCTCTAGATGGGGCAGCAGCGGGTGTTACACAACCTTGACCCAAAATTGATAAGTCTACATTGTTTTGCTTCAAGATGTCAAAAAACATTGCCATGAGATTCATACCTGCCCTCGGAGCCGTTGCAGGCGAGCTGGTCTGCCCTCCTGAGGAGCAGGTGCCTTGGCTCCGACCACCACCACTTCTTCCTGAGTAATCTGGTCACTGTGAGTTCCATTCCCAGATGGAATGTCATAAAAAATGAGTTGCTTGGACACGTTCAAACCTTCTTTGTCCATGGAAGTGAGGATACCTCCCCAGCGGAGTTGCCAAATGTAAGAGGGTAGTGAGATTGGGGTCTATGAATAACTGGAAAGGGTGAGGCGTGACCCACTCTAATGGACGATGTCTGCAAGGTTCTCAAGAACTTCTGGAACAGCTTCTGATGAAACCTTCTCCCTTTGGTAAAAATGGAGCTCAAGCTGGAACTCCCTCCCTGCAAGAAGATGAACTTCCACAATAATAATAGTAACTTTTCTCAAGAGGAGCTCCTGAGAATGATGGTTGTCAGTGAGGAGTGAAAGAACAAGGCACTTAACACTAGAGAGAGCAGGTAAAGAATACTAGGAAATTCTCGTATGATTTGGACAAAGTAACAGTGCAAAAACTTAGAGGGTTGGTGAGGGACAAGGTCTGCAGTGTACTATTTGTCCCTACCTGTGTGCAGTAGCCTATCCCCTCAGGCAGGTGCCACCTGGTGCAAACCAAAGTCAAAAAGCAAATATGTCTATGCTAGATGATAAAATATCTGATTTGGTAAATATCTTTTAGAACGGTAACTTATGGTACAATATGTGTGAACTTGAGGGAGGTCTCAAGGACCACCTCTAAAATCTTTGTAAACTTGAGAGGGGTCTTGAGGACCCCTTCTAAAATCATTTTCTTGAGGGCATTAAAATCATTTTATAAACCATTTTTTTCTTGTGAGCAACCCCCTTTGGCTGCTCACCCTGATTGTGTCTAACTGTGAGTTGTGTGCGAACTGGGTGACCCTAGGGTCTCTCTACCTAGTATTCTCTCAATCTTAAAGTGATAAGTAGTTGAGTTTGCTCAACAAACCTTGTTCCTCAGTCTTCAAGCCAAAACTCCCAAGAGATCCCAACTGGCCTATTTGAACCCTGTCTGCTCAACTAGGTTACCTGTACAAGAAAGCAAAGTGTTAATATTGTTGTTCTTTAAAAGAATGACTTTTCATGATGAGGGGTTGCTCATGGTAGCCACTCCCTCATCCTGGGTTCTCTGCCCCAGGTTTTGGTTAAGGGACCCTGGAGGTTCCTTCACCAATATGACTTTTCTGTATTTGAGGGACCCTGAGTGCTCTTCATCGATTATGAATTTTCTGTAGTCAGGGGGCCAAGGTTCCCGCACCAATATGAATTCTCTGTGGTGAGGGACCTTGGATGCTCTTTCACCAGTTATGCATTTTCTGCAGTCAGGGGGCCTAGGTTCCCGCACCAATATGGATTCTCTGCGGTCAAGGGACCTTAGGTGCACTTTCACCAATTATGCATTTTCTGCGGTCAAGGTTCCTTCTCAATATGAATTTATGTCGGGACCCTGGGTGGGGTTCTTTCTCAATATGAATTTCTGTCGGGACCCTGGGTGGGGTTCCTTCTCAATATGAGTTTCTGTCGGACCCTAGGGATTCCTTCTCAATATGAATTTCAACCAGGACCCTGGGGGTTCCTTCTCAATATGAGTTTCTGCTGTAGAGGGACCCTGGGGGTCCCTCAACTAATATGAATTTTGGGTGTTCCTCAACCTCATATTTTCTGTAAGCTGAAGGGGGGTCTTTGAGGGACCCTACCCTAAAATATAGTGGTCAAGCTTGAAACACCCTTCAACAATACTCAACCACTTTCTCTTTCCCATCAACTTCTATTTCCTCTCCCATTTCCCTAGAATAATTTATTCTCCTCTTAAAATTTCCTCTCTCTTTCTCCCTCTACAACACATTGCTAATTTTATTTCTATTTTCTTCAGAATTGCAGGTTATGATTTATACTTGAAATTTAAATTACACACATTCTACAAGTTAGCATTGATTCGGGTGAGCAACTAGCGATTGATTTATCAGGTTCCATTGCTCTTTAATATTTTTTCAATCATATTTGTATTTTAGATTGTACTCAATATTTTTTGTAATTTGTTTTATTGTAATATAGAATATGAAATACCTACAAAAAGAATTTCGAATGATATTAACACACTAAAAAAATAATGAAACGATATCGTATATTACTATGCAGGGATGTGAGATAATATAAATCATAAATTAAGAATTTTATTAGTTGAAAAGGCCCCTAATTTTACTTTTTGCCTAGAGCCCCATATGGTCTTCAGCCGGCTCTAATCATATCCGGTGTTATGTACAAAGAATCTCATGTGAGGGATAAGTTGTAAGGGATGAGTATGAGGCATTTTTTGTTTAATCCAAAAAATTGTACTTTTTTTATTTTTGGTGTGGGTGTTAAACACATCAAGGACCCGTAAAATAAATAAATCATTTTTAAATAAATAAAACATTTTTGACTTATTTTTTGAGGTCTATACCGAATAATCCCTCAAACATTTTTTAATACACCTTTAGTCAAAGCCTTTTTATTTTACTCTAAAAAATCCCTCACCACATTAAAACACTCAAAACAAAGACACACACAAACCCATTTACCCACCTCCACCCCACCCCATCCCCACGTCGAGCCTAGGCAGTGGAGGGGGAGGGGGAACGGGTGCCGCTAGCGCAGACCTTTAAAAATAAGAGAATATTGGTAAAATGGGTGTTTCAGGGACTAAAGTGTTTGTTTTTACCTCTTTAAGTCTGAATCCATTCAGAGTTGAGGGCTATCAAATAATGTTTGTTTTTATAAATGATTAAGAGGTAACGGCTATTTTTGCGATAGGTTAACTAAAAATAGGTGTCTTTTGTGTTTTTATGTGGTGAGAGACTTTTTAAAACAAAATAAAAATGTCGGGACTAAACATGCATTAAAAAATGTTCGAGAGAATTTTTGGTAATTAATCCTAATTTTTTTAGGGGTCCCACCAAAAAAATACAATATTTGGACTGGTGTTATCTAACCCTTTACGCAGTCTGACACATATATTGATTTAAAGAGTTGGTGATTTAGTGTAGATGATACGACATGATGATGAACGGGCAATTATAAATATTAAACAATTGAAAAGAATAAGGAAACGAACCATATACCATAGTTTATTTTGCTATAGAAAATGACTCGGATTCTCTTCACTGGAGGGGTTTGAGATGATGCAAGGGAGTTGAGTGATACATTTGAACCTGAACATACGTGGCGTTGGTTTTTGGAGATCAATGAAATATGCCTTAATCCAAACATTCCTTCCCAATTGATGATAGATTGTTCTGGCTTGCAGAATTTAGGGTTTACAGCCGAACCTGTACATAGGTGGCGTTGGTTCTGGGAGATCAATGAAATACACCTTAATCCAAACATTCATTTCCACCTGATTGATTGTTCTTTCTTCGTTGCTTAATTTAGGACTTGTTTGCGAGTTGAGAAAAGAAAACAAAGAAAGCGAAACTAGGGCTTTTTTTGCTTCGTTTAGGAGTTCAATTTCTTTCCTTGGCAATTTAAAAGGAGAAAAAATAAATGAAATTTTAATCACGTTTTATTGTGAAAAATTATTTTTTATATTTTATATTCTATTTTTATCTCCATTTTCAATTTTCATTCTCCGTAGTAACTTTTAGAAAATTAGAAATTATGTTCATATAGTAGATAAATTATTATTTTTAAACTGTAGTTTATAGAAAATTCAAGGGTCAAATATAATTTACACGAAGTTTAGGGTTAAAATATACTTGTAGCAAGTTCAGGATCCAAATGTAATTTATAGACAAACAAAAAAGCCAAAATAAAATTTATAAAAAGTTCAGGAGCCAAAATATAATTCTTCAAGAAAACTAATAGATTAAAATGTAATTTACCAAAAGGATAAGGATCTAGATGTAAGTAATAAAAAAATTTGGGTTAAAATATAATTTTAAAAATATTGAAAATTTGTGAAAAACTTGCTACAGTTGTTTTTCAATTTTTTGGAAAAAGTGCAAATTTTGAAAAACTATTTTTTAACTTTCTGTTTTGAAAAAATATCAAACTTGAACGTATTTTCTAATTTTTCATTTTTTTCCCGAAAATCTTTGGAAAAATATTCTCGAAAACAACATTGTTTTTCACAACTAAACAAGGATTTTCCATTCCTTTCTCTGCAGAACTTTATTTCCCAATCGAAAAGTAATGGAGAGAAATGACTTTTTTTTAATGAATTGTACCTTTTTCCCTTCAAAAATATTTCCCTCCCAAACACAAGAAAGAAAATTGTTTTCTTTTTCTCTCCTAAACTCCTTTCTCTTCTCTTATTTTCTTTTCTCTCTTACTAACTTTCTTTTCTTTTCTTTTTTATCCTAATAAAAAAAAATCATTTTCTTTCTCTCCGAAAATCACAAATGAGCCCTTAGGGTTTCTTTTCCCCCATGTAGATTTTTTCCTTTTGGTGAGACCCTGGGGAAAAACAGTTGTCCACTATCTATAAAACAAACAAATAAATAAATAATAATAACATAAAAATAATAATCTAATAAATAAATAAAAGGGGCATTTCCATTTAGATCCTATTAGACCTTTTTTTAGACATTCTAGTCCAACCATATTTTTCCCTTACATATAAGCCCTACTCCTAATTTTTTGGAACTTTTTTTTCACAATTTTACCCTTTTCAAACCAACCATCCGTAACTTCAATTTCCTTGAGGAAGTTACATAAGTGGTTGAACTTTTTTTTTAATCTTCAAATGATCATAACTTTTAATTGACATATCCGTTTTTCGCAAAATTAATATTTTTTAAATCTGCTCGACGAGATCTATCAAACAAGATCCATGACCCCTATATAATTTCAAAGAAAAAAAATAACACACACAGTAAACTTTACTATATGTGCCAGAAAGATAAATAGGTTTATATTTGTAATATTTTCACAAACAGTAACATTTACTGTGTTAACATTTTCACAAACAGTAACATTTACTGTGTTAATATTACACAGTATATATATATATATATATATATATATATATATATATATATATACACACACACACACACACACACAGTGGATCCAAACCTTTTTTTTTCGAAATTATCTTGTTTTTAAAGGTCCACGCTATCCAACAAACTCCATCAGAGCGTCGATTTGGGGTGGGTAGCGTTGGGTTAAGTTAATAAATTTAACATTTTCACAAATAATAACATTTACTATGTTAACATAGTATATATATATATATATATATATATATATATATAGAGAGAGAGAGAGAGAGAGAGAGAGAGACCTAGACTCAGGTGCGGACTTCCCGTGCGGACTTTGTCCTTATCCCAAAAGTGGTCCCCTCGTGGTCCCAAATACTTTTGTTATTTACTATAGATGGTCCCCCTCTTATCTTATACTAAAACCTTAGTTTAAGACTATATAATTAAAAGATTTATAATTTAGACCCAAAATTGGTATCAAGACCTTAAAGATTTTAGAACCTTTTAGAACCTCACCAAATTCCGACCAAAACCCTAATTCTGGTATCAGAGCCATAAGACGTTCCTTTTAAACATACGGTAAAAAGACTTTAATGCCCTTGGGATTTATCCCTCGCATTTATCAAGATATTTTTGGATCCAACCCAGACTACCAACCTATACCCATAACTGATTTAGACTCAGAAGGTTGTTTAACCACACACATAGACGGTTGTTCACATATTGAACATATCCCAGCCAAACACGCAGACAGTAGACAAGTCACTGCTAATGCTATTAATAGCATAATAGACCAAAATAAGTGTATACTGCTTATATTAAGATAATTAATAAAAGACACTCATACCTTAGAAACAGAGATAAAAAATATCTCTAAGAGATTATTAGACATAGATAATCAAATCCCAATAGACTTAGTCCACGTTTTAAAATAAATAAATATTAAGACTAATCATATAGAAGTCCTTAACAAAGACATTTTAGAAATTAAGACTTTAATTAAAAATCAAGACAGTGAGTTAATTAAACTTACTAAAGAACAAACTAAGCTTATCACTAGACTAGATAGTTATCTTCCTAATGAAGATATTAGATCAGACTGGAATGAGGTACCAAGAGACCTCTCCATTCAGACCTTATCTGAATTCTACCAAAGAATTTTAGAAAAGATAAATGATGATAGATTTTATTACAAGATAAATGAAAATGAGATTGTCAACGCGGCTAAGGCAACTACACTTATATTAGAAAGATTAAATTTAATTTCTACATCTATAGCAGCTATCCAAGACTATAATAGTAGCTTTGTTAAAGACTTCCATTTAGATTTAAAGGCTAAGACAGAAGGATTAACTACCTTCTACACAGACTTTGTTAAATTCCAACAGAATTTAGCAAATTACCTTAGTAATATGGAAAGACATAACCTATCCAAGATGGATAGTATTATTAATGAACTTAGACTAGACATGGACCAAGTAGAAGAAAAATACGGAGAAATTATAAACGGAATTAAGGCCGTATATAATAAACCTTCTCAGGCAGAAATAGACTTTCCTTTTATTCTAACTAGGTTAGATAAAATTGAAAAGACTGTAGAAGCCATAGAAGTTAGAACTATGCAATAACTAGAAAATGATAATGAAGTAAAAGACTATATCACTAACGTTGGTAAAACTATCGTTAATTCTCTAGCTAGACATAGTGAAGAAACTTCTGAAAAGACTAGAAAAGAGAATAAGAATTTTAAAGAAGAAATCCTTAATCAGATGAAAAGACAAAAAGATTATTCAGACTTCTTAGAAAGAATTGAAAAAAGACTTGAACAAAAATAGGTAACCACCTGTAAGTTTAAAGAATCCCTTCCCATAGAAACTAGAGAAAGAAATACCATAGGTAGACGAGTCATAAATGACGGATTAGATAAGAATAGCAAGATAGTTAGCTATATTCCAAATATTGGACAGAGTAATCATATGCTCCAAAGACTTAAGGATTCATCCTCCAATGTTAGGACATGGTGGAAAGAAAGAAATTTCACTAATCCCCTCTAATGGAAAGAGTGGAGTGAAGTTGACTGGAAGATTGTTGAAGACTCCATTCATAATGGACAACTTCCAGCTGTTAGATACATAGACTTGTTTAAAGAAGGTGCCACTCCTAAGACTCCCAATTATAACATGACCTACGATTGTAGAAATCATGTGTTAGACAAATCCTATACTGAGCTCCAAGTATTTGACTCAGAATGGCTTAGTTCTAGAGGAACTGATAGGAAGTTCCAATTTTTAACCTTTGGACTCTTTCAAGAAAGAATCCAGGGATTACATAGACCTCAAAATAATATTAACATATTATGTTGTTTAGTAGACAAAAGATGGAAAGACTTTGAGAAAAGTCTTATTGGGATAGCCCAATTAGAAATGTCAGACAACATAGGATACTTTAATGTCATTCCGGCATTTACAGTAACCGTAGACACAGCCAAACATTTTAAGTTAATCTTATATGCTAGTGGCTATGAAGACTATATTATCCCAGACGCTAATATAAATATAGAATTCCAAAGCTATGTGAAGTTCTCCCAATTTCCTTATGAAGGAATGCAATAGGGAATTCCTAGCGGTAGACTTAATGTAGAAATCTTAGTTAGAACCAATGTGTCAGACTATAATCATACTTACAGTATTAGGAATACTAGCCCTATGAAAGAAAAAGCTAAGACCCTCTGGCAATTGCCAGAATTTCAAGAAACTAAGAGTATACAAAATAAACCCTTGTTTATTAATCAAGACGACGTCGCTGGAAATGTTACCATCCAGTTTTGTCCCCCTAAGATTGTCAATAAGAATATCCAGATCGAAGAAATTAGATTTAGGAATATGGGAGAAGCCATAATCAATGATCCTTCAGAAGGAGAATGTAGTAGTAAGACTAGTTCTAGTTTACTTAGACAAGCTCCGATAATTAAACCTAGAAGATCATTTGAACAAAAAGACTTAGTTAAAGAAAAATCTAGGATCCAAAACTTTGGACATGAACCCTCAGAATTGGATATGAATACATTTAAAGATAACCTTAAGAAAAGTCACTTCGTTAGATTTCAAGAAAGAGAAAGATTTAATATGATAGCCCAAGACCGCATATTAAAATTAAAATAATTTAAGAATACTAAAGAACTTCTTAGAAACGTAAGACTAATAGAAGAAAGAGAACAAAGACTAATACCAGCTACACAAGTAGAGCCTAGTAAACAAGAGATAGGAAGTAGTAGTAGGCTAGAAGATGCTCCTAGACTTTTTAGTAAACCAATAGGAATAAATATTCCTATATAGTCTAGCACCATAGTTAAGACTAAACCTGATTATATAAAAGACTTTCCAACTAGTGACAAGAGTTTCACTCCTGTTAAGACAATGGCAAGTCAAGCCATAAATCCAGTAGGTATATACCTCAACCTAGACAATGTGCAAGATAGGAAGAAAGCCTTAGACGAATGGCGTAATTAGATGAACATGTGTTTTGCATCTAATGAACAATGGGATGCAAGTTCATGTAAGCAGTACGCTGAGTAATCCATTAGAGGTATTGCAAAAGACTACCTAGATAGTTTAAGAAAAGCTACAGATGAAGACTCCTTAGCTAAGATTGAGAAAATGAAGGAAAACCTAGATGAAAGATCAATTGAAGAATATATTCAATTGTTCACTTCAGAATTCATTGGAGCTGGACATCTATCTCAGATCAATGAACAAGACCTAGCAAAAACTAAGTTAGCCCTCCTTAGCATTTGCAAATTAGATAAGATAAATGAATATAACAATAATTATGAGCAGCTATATTACCAAATTAAAGAATTTGGAGAGACCTTAAAAGATGAATACTTTAGAAAGATACCAGCCATAGGACAAATCCTAATTAATGAATATAGGAATTGGCCAGGTGTAGCTGGAGTTAAGAATAACTCCCTTGGTGAAAGAATCAATTTCGCCAAAGACTATATCATATCTAAAAGACGTGATATAACCCAAGGAAAGTTGATAGAAGAGACTTTCAAGCAGATCCCTCCAATCAAAGACGAAAGATACATCGCTCCAATTCAATGGGGATGTGGAAGTGAATCTAAGAAATTCAAAAAGAAATTAGAATGGAAACATAGGAAGTTTAAGACTAGACCTTTAGGATTACCAAAGAAGTATAAATTTAGACAATCTACTACCTTTAGCACTACACCAAATCTGCCCATTTGTCAAGGTCATTGACCTTGACAAATCCACCTTGTCAAGGTCAATGACCGTGACATTTCGAGGCGAGACAACTTTTTTTGTCACGGTGGTGTCACGGTCATTGACCTTGACACAAAACTCGCGTTTTGTGTCACGGTCGTGTCAAGCTCAATGATCGTGACAAAGTCGTGACCTTTTTTCAAAAAAATTATCACGGTCAATGACCGTGACAATTCTGGGCAGAATTTAAAAAAAATCTGCTGGGCAGTATGGCCACTGCCACTGCCCAGCAGTATATTTGTACCTGTTATAGCAACGTTGTACCTATTCCAAACATCATATATCCAACACAAACTAAAGATAATGCAAATATATATTCATGACAGTATAATCCAAATATTCAAAGTAAAAATAATATACATGACGATATAATCCAAATATAATTAAAATGGACGAACTTGAAAATAATGTTACTACATGTCTTGGATAAAACTGAGGAGGTGAGTAGGCCACACGACATACGAATTGACGCACCCACTAATATACGTCGTGCCGCATTGTTCGCGCAACCACAATAGGGAGTTCTCCTTCCCGGGTATGACATGCGTGACGAGCACCCTGGACTCCATCTCTTGAAGCACACGTCCATGGACTATTCCACCCTCGACGATATTCGGGTCCCTCAACCCCCGCCCTATCCGTTGGCCATCAAATACGTCCAATATGAACACGCTCGGCCAACCAATTGTCGACAATGGTCTGTTGGAGGGCGTCAAATAGGAAAGTGGATCGTCGAAGTACGAACGTGTCGGTGATGAAGCAGCGAGGTCCACATCCTCGTCATCCTGCGCCTCGTCCTCCCGCACCTCCTCGTCCTCCCGCACCTCCTCCTCCACTGCCTTCTCCTTCCCTTTCCCTTTCCCTTTCCCTTTACGGTCTCCACCCAACGTACGCTTCATGAATGCGTACATATCTTGGACCGTCGCCTCCAAATGGGACAGCTTCGCGTCGTGTGAATCCACCGTTCGAGCCAACCCGGTGTCGCTCGTCTCCAATCCGATGATCCTAGATTTGGCAACCCGTGAGCTCACTTCCCTTGTCCTCCCCTTGCGATCAGAGTCAAGCACTTGGCTGAGTGCGTCTGTGGACAAAGATGCCTTGTCGGCATCAGACTGCGACTCATGCACTTCCTTAAGCTTTGCCTGAAACGACAAAAAGCACATGATTAGTAAAATAAGTAAACTAAAAAATTATAACGTAATTAACAATAATTAAACTGTCGGATTACTTACAATCGTGGCCGCGACGCTCGGGGACACCTCCTTGTCCTTCCCCTTCTTCGTCCGAAGAGCCACATAAGTATCGAGCCTATGTGGCTTACCCCCTGGCCCACTCCCTATCCCCTGAAATAAAATAAAGTAAAGTAAAATTAGTATCGGCCCCGCAAAGTAAAATAATATCCAATAATATATTGCTGTAGTTATAGATAAATTAAATCTTACTTGCATCCTATGCTCCACCTCAGCGTAAGAGGTCCGGCCGGAGTAGTGCACGTCCGTCTTTTTAGCCCGATTTTCCCTCCCCGATTGGCGAGATGCCAATTTTCGATCCTCGATCTCATTGTCAATGAACTTTTGCCATTGTGCCAATGAGATCGGCTCCTTGGGCGGGACGGATCCACGCCATTGTAAAATGGACTCTCTTGTTTTTCCAAAGTACCGTGTCCGCATATTTTTCTTCCACGTCTTGTGTTTCTCCCTCAACTGCTCCAAGACGGAATCGAGTAGCTTTGGATCCAAGTTGAATTGTTCCTGTCCAACAAATACAATGTTAGTTGCGAATAAATATAAATATAAATATAAATATAAATATAAATTGAAATATTCATATAAATATTACCTGTAGTGCCGCCCAAACAGCTAACTTGAGCTCATACGGCACCTCCTTCCAACTCATAAACCCCGGGCCGATGACCGTCTTTAGCAGCTCGAGGGATCTCGCTAAAAGCTCCGACTTGTTTTCGACGGTAATCCCAAATTTTCCATATTTCGGGAGCCTAGGGGCAGAGGAGCCCTCGTCGCCTCCGCTACCACCGAACCCAGACGACATCATCATAAACAGCATCATCATCTTCGCTCTAACATCTGAAGGAGACATTTTTGCTGTAAAAAAAATGTTATTAGTACAGATAAAAAAAAATGTTAATAGTACACATTTCGTTTTACCTAATTGAATTAATTGAATTAATAGTACAGATAAAAAAATGTTTCGTCTATATTATAACGTATGTGTAAGTTCCGTCAATACCATTTCGTTTCAATTTTGTAATATTATGTTTTTTCCAAATATTTAAAGAGTTATTAAATGGGTGCCCCACCCCCACCCCCACCACCTGCCCCCTCCCCCCGCCACACACACACGCACACCTACGCGCGCACACACACACACACACACACACCACCCCTACCCACCCCACCCCACCCCCTCCCCCCACCACGACCGTGACAACTACATATATTGTTTATCAATAAAATTATGACATGAGATAATTATAATTGTAGCATAAATTTCATTATCATGGGTTTTACCTAATTGAATTAATTTCATGAATAAAATTATTATCAATTTAAATGAAAATATCAATTATTATTCAATATTTTTTAATGAAATATTTATTTTGAATGAAAATATCAATTATTATCCAATTATTATCCAACTATTATCAATTATTTATTTTGAATGTAAATAATATTCAAAACCCCACCCACCCCCACCCCTTCCCCCTCCCGATGTTTATTATCCAATTATTATCCAACTATTATCAATTATTTATAAAATTGATGTCTACTTTTAGTGTTGTGTATATATGTTAGTTAATGCCATTATATTTTTAGCCTAATTAGATTCTAAGGTTATCTCAATTTATATTTTTCTTTTTCTATCTAATAATTTTCAACGTAAGAGCAGAGTACATAACGTATGTGTAAGTTCCGTCAATACCATTTCGTTTCAATTTTGTAATATTATATTTTTTCCAAATATTTAAAGAGTTATTAAATGGGTGCCCCACCCCCTCCCCCCGCCACACACACACGCACCTACTTTTAGCCCTTATAATTCATCAAATTTGAGGCAAGTTAATTAGAATATTTGTAGGAATGAAATTGATTTAGATTATGCCTATCTATGTAACTCTAAAACCTAATTGTGATTAAAATCTGATTTATATGGATTAATTCTATTACATTTATAATTTAACTAAAAGAGTTGAAATTGGTGGCAATTTACTTTGGTTTGGTTTATTTCTAGTTGAATCTGAGTTAGAATTTTTAGATTATGTATAGGAATTGAATTTTAATATTAATCCTTCATAAATCCCTTGATTACATGCATAAATTTGTAGAGATTGAAATTAAATTGCTTGAGATTGAATTTCTATGGTTCTTGATAGAGAATTGGGTGTTATGAGTAAATATTGAATTTATATTAGGTTTTTTATGTTGTAATCATGTTTGAATCATGTTTTATTCATAATTACTTTATTCAAATGTTATATGAATCGTATACGAAGGTTTCGGGGTCATTAATTGAGTTTATTTGGATCTTTGGGTTTGGAGGGGATAACTAAGTTTTACTTTTAGATTCACTTAACCTTAGTAAAGCATGTTGTTAGGATGGTTCTGACGTTTATAATATGTGATAAATTCAATATTGTACCTAACTTTGTAATGATACTAAAGACCCCCCCCCCCACCACACACCACCACACACACCCCACCCCACCCCCTGCCCCCCTCCACCACCCCCTCCCCCCCCCCTCCACCACCCCTTCCCCAACCACACACCACCACACACACACACACACCCCACCCCACCCCCACCCCTGCCCCCCTCCACCACCCCCTCCCCCACCACACACCACCACACACACACACACACACACCCCACCCCACCCCTCCACCACCCCTCCCCCACCACACACCACCACACACACACACACACCCCACCCACCCCACCCCCTGCCCCCCTCCACCACCTCCTCCCCCACCACACACACACACACACCACCCCACCCCACCCCCTCCCCCACCACACACCACCACACACACATACACCCCACCCCACCCTGCCCCACCCCCTGCCCCCCTCCACCACACCCTCCCCCACCCTGCCCCACCCCTCCCCACCCCCTACCCCACACCCTGCCCCACCCCCCACACACGCACACACATATATATATACACATACACACATAAATATACACACAAATATATATATAAATGGAAGAGAGAGAGAGAGAGAGCAGCGTCGAGAGAGAGAGAGAGAGATGGAGGGAACGACGCGGGAGGGAAAAAAGAAGGGGGATAGGGTTTTTGCTGCGAACATTGTCACGGTCGTGTCAAGGTCTTTGACCGTGACAATTAGTTGTCACGGTCGTGTCAAGGTCAATGACCGTGACATAAAACGCGTGTTTTTTGTCACGCTCAATGACCTTGACAAGGCTGGCCGGCTGAAAGGTGACAATTTGCCCATTTTGGTGTAGTGTAGAGAAAGGAATCCTAAGACTAAGAAAAATAGATTTAACCAAAGAAGATACTTTAAGAAGAATACTAGTAAGTATAAGAAGGTTCCTAATTATAGGAAAGAAAAAGATATAGCTCAACCTAAGACTGCCACTAAAGAATGTTGGACTTGCGACAAAGAAGGACACTTTGCTAAAGACTGCCCTAATAAGAAAGACAAATAAAGTATTAAAATTATTAATACAATATTAGACTATGGAGATCAAGAAGAATTAGATATCCTATACGCTATAAAAATATCAGACATAGAAGATGATGATAATACTAGTATCTATAGTGTTTACACAGACAGTGATTCAGAAGACTATAGTGATACTGATGAGTATGAAGACTCTCAGGATACCCTAGACTTATACATGATGCAGACTGATCAAGGAAATCTAGATGATGAATATATAGACTTTGAAGACGCTGTGTATAAGTGTATATTAAGCCCCTTTTTAAAGAAAAGATGGACAGTTAGTAATCCTGAGTTACTAACTTATATACCTAGATGCTATTTTGATGAAAGACATTATTGCACATTTGAGATGAAATGTTGTAATAAAGACTTTACATGCGTAGAATGTTTTGAGATTATACAGACAGAGTTGTTTATGGTTTGTATTATTTGTCAACTATACTACCATGAAGACTGTTGGAGAACTAGATTTAGAGTAATTTATACTAGCCAGTATGACGCTCAAATAGACTTAGATATTAAAACCTATTATCAAGACATTGATAGGAATATAGCCAAAAGATTGCAAGAAACTGAAGATGTCAAAGGAAAAGGGATTTCCTATGATTTAGAAGAATACCATTCTGATAGTAGTTTAGAAGACCAAATACCCTTAGATTTTATAGATAAACCTCAGAAAGGAATATCTATTTTAGAAAAGAACAATTTAGGAATTTGTACTAAACCACATGCTTGTTTTGTAGAATTGTTTGTTCAACATAAAGACTATCCTAAAAGACTTTCAACTTTTATAGATACAGGGTGCTCTTAGAGTATTTGTAAGGCTAATGCCTTCCCTGAAGACTACTTTTTAGAAAGTACCCAAGAAATCTATGGTAAAGTGGCTAATGGAGATCCATTTACCTTATATTTCCAGACTATTCCTATTTATTTTAAATTAGGAAATCAGACTAACAAAACCGTTAATCATCGGTTTTGGATAATGGATCCTCGTCCTAGTTTCACAGGAAACATTATTTTAGGACAAGACTTTATTAGTAACTATCATCCTTGTACTCAGTATAATGATAAGATATTAATTAGTGATCAAGAGGAATTTAATATTAAAGCTCCTCTAATAGATCATAAGACTGCCTTTGACCTTATGCAGGTCAAACCAACTTATAGACCCATAAAACATCAGAGTTCTTCAGCTGAGCACGGTGGAACTAGACCTACAACCCAACAAGAAGCCTTAGATATTACTAAACCCTTAAAAAAGAGTGTAAGTGTCCAGACCAAAAATGTTATAAGCAAATAACGCTTATACAACAAGACATTTTAGATCAAGCCCAGCAGACCTTATTGCAGATTCAAGCCATATCCAAACAGAAGAAAATGGATATAGAAGTAGAAATGGAAAAGATTAGACAACTAGCTGAGCCTACTTTAGGATAAAATCCCATCGCTAAGTGGGATAAAGACTAAAGCTATTGTGAAATCATCCCTATTAACCCAGACGCCACTATTAATGGTGGAACCTATAAGAAAGGATACTCACAAGAAGACAGGGAAGAATTCAGGAAAGACATAGACGAAATGCTTAAGTTAGGTATTATTAGAGAAAGTAAAAGTAGACATAATAGCCTAGCCTTCTATGTTCAAAATGAATCTGATCGTAAAAGAGGAAAAAGACGTATGGTTATAGATTATAGACACTTAAATAAGAATTGTGGATTTGATTCTTATAAGATACCAGACAAGAATAATTTTATTAATTTAATCGAAGATAGAATTATATTCAGTAAGTTTGATTGCAAATTAGGCTTCTGGCAAATTAAGATGCATCCAGACAGTATTACTTGGACAATCTTTAGTGTGCCCCAAGGAAAATACGAATGGCTAGTCATGCCATTTGGATACTTGAATGCTCCTCAAGTTTTCCAAAGAAGAATGGATAATATATTTAGACCTTATTCAGAATTTTATCTTGTTTACATAGATGATATTCTTGTAGCCAGTAAGACTGAGATAGAGCATGTAGACCATCTTAAAAAGATTATTCTAGAATTAGACAAACATGGTATTGTTATTTCCGAAAGGAAAATGCAATTATTTCAGACTGTGATAGACTTTGTGGGAATGCATATTAATAAAGGAAAATTATCCTTAGCAGAACACATAACCAAAAAGATTCTTGAGTTTCCAGACCAACTCAAAGATAGAAAACAATTACAATCATTTTTAGGATTGCTTAATTGTGCTGCAGATTTTATTAAAGACCTTGCTTCAAAAAGACAAAGCTTAACATCCAAATTAAAAGGAACAGACAAAACCAATCCCTTTTATTGGACTAAAGATGATTTTGAAGTCATAAGACAAATTAAAGATCCAGTCAAAAATATTCCTTTACTTGAACTGCCTAATGCAGAAGACCAGTTTATAGTAGAAACAGATGCCTCTGATAAACAATGGGGAGCAGTATACTTTGCCATTGATCATCAGACAAAAAAGAAGAAACTGTGTAGACATAACTCTGGAACTTTTACAGACCCAGAAACAAGATACACTGCCCATGAAAAAGAAGTTTTAGCTATCGTAAGGGCAATAGAATAATATATGTTGTTTCTTAGACCTAAGCATTTTACTGTTTATACTGACTCTTCTTATGCAGTAAAATTCAAAGATCTAGACTTGTCCAAGTCAAGGACTAATAGACTAATTAGATGGCAACAATTGCTTAATGGTTATGACTTCTCTGTTACACATATTAAGGGAAGTAAAAATACCATTCCAGACATCATATCAAGAGAGCCAATGTTTGCTAACACTAATATAATTTCATGTTTTATGTTGCAAACAGAAGACCTAGAAGACATGAGTTCCTCTGGAACAAATAGACTGAACAGGGAAGACGTTGCAGACTATCTTAGACGCGTAAGACCAAATGCTGGTGTAACACAAAGACAGACTCATATTCAAGACTCTCAAGAAAGACCAATCCTAGAGAACTTTGATGATATCTTAGTTTCTCCTGGAAAATCTAGACAAGAGATTATTTCTCAAAATAGACTCATTGGGAAGATGTATTTTCCCCAATATAGACCTGATCAAAGATACCCAGACTTGATCAAATGTAGACGAGAATTCTCAGAAGACGAAAATACCCTTATAGATGCCATATGGTGGAACGTGAAGAATAGACTTTGGATCAAGTTCAAACAAAATTTGGTAGCTATTGCCAGATTTATGAGAACTCAAAGACTTGCAGTTACCCAACTCAGTGGTACTTCTATACCTAGACCTCAGACCCAAACCTATGCTCAGACTCTTGGAGAATCCTCCAAAGCTAGACCCACTGATAATTTTAGTTATCAGAAAAAGACTTGTAAGACTAAGATTGTTATACCATTTGGTCATAATAATCTTCCATCAACAGAAGACTATATGAAAGAATCTAATAGCATTATTGAACATTTCAATATGTTATTATATGAGACTAATGGAGATGCCTTAATAATAAAAGGCTTGTTCAAAGACGTTCCAAAGTTTTATCTTGCTGGGAAAGCAGAAATTGCCCAGATAACCTTAACAGACTATGGGTTCATCAGACTCATCCAAATTGAGACTATAGAAGACTCTGTTCCTCTTGGAAAAATAGTCCACGAGTACGTTAAAAAGGTAGAAGATTTCCTTCCTTTATTTGCTAGAATTTATCCGATTGCTCCAAGTTCCTGCGGAGGAATGAGGGTGGAAGGATTTAGACTTGTTAGATTCTCTAATTATACATTTGAAGACATTGAGATCCTATCTGAAGATGAGACTAAAGATTTAATTGTTGATAAGTCCAAACTCCAGATCGCTCAAGCAATGGAAACAATTGAGATCATGGAATTATTAACAGGAGAAGACAGGTGGTACACTGCCTACCACAAAGAAGACTTGATAATCCAAGTTGATGAGCCATTCAATGGAAGGCTCAAGAAAGAATCCAAAGAAATGGTAGAGATAGCTTTGCCAGCCAGCCTTAGAACGGTAGGCCTTATTGATGAATTTTTCAATAATACCCTCCCAAATCAAGACAAGGCAGAAGAAGACACAGACACAACAAAGAAGGTCCCCTCAGTGGTGGATGAATTATTAAAGACGGAAGAATCATTTTCCTAGATCATGCTTTCCATAAAGCAAAATGACCCATGCCCCACATAGACCACCAGACTGATGAAAAAAGATGAAAACTTTGTTTGAGGCTCTTGCATTATTACAAAACGACAAAGACTATGATGAAGACTTGGCACGCCTTTTATAAAGAAAGAGGTCCCCCCATTTTCAAAAGACGTTAAAAGCTATAGACCCAGCTGATAAGATTCTGAAGACAGTAGTGCTTTAATAATTAATGCTTTCAACCAGATTGTTTTGATAGCCGGTTTCCAGTCAATTGTACGTTCCCTTGATCTATAAAAGGGAGCGTCCATTTATGTTTTAGACATCAGGAGTTAGAGAGTGAGAGATTGTTAGACTTTTAGAGAGAGTATGCTTGTAGAGAGTAATATGTATATGAGTGAGTAAACCTCTCATAGTTAGGGGAGAGGGGAGAGTTGTATTTACTTATGCAATGCAATAAAAGTATTTTGCTTTCCGGAAATCTCTTATGCTAAGTTGTTATTATTGTCCAAATTATCTCCAACTTTCTGTTCATAGAGGACTATTGTGTGGAACCTCTAGTGTAGCACACAAGGTGTTATACTGGTGAACGACCGTCAGGTGTCGATTAGCCGTGAGCCATTAGCCAGGGTGGGTGTTAGGCGTGAAGGCGTACAGGCAAGAAACGGGTCAGCCGCCAAGGTAGTGGATTGAGGTGCGACACATAAAGAGAGAGTTGTAGGAGACCGAGACCGGAGAAGAATAGTGACAAAGCTGAAGAGACAAAGGGAAGAAGATAAAGATATTGCAGACCAGAAGGAAGGTATAAACTCGAACCAAACCCTTAACTATTTTACATATTATTGTTATAAGAAGAATCTTATATGAGCTTACAAATCACTAAAGACTTTTTAGAATTTGTTAACCAAATAAGTTTAGACTTAACTAGAGAAATTCAAGATTGGACTCTTACAGACCCTAAAGATAAAGAACTTATAGAATCTGCTTTAGTATATGCAGGTGGTACTTTTAAATACATAGACCAGATCATTGAGTGGTTAGGAAGAGAAGTACCTAGAATAGAAATAATTAGAACAGGGATCCGAGATCTCTTTAGACAAAAACTAAGAACTGAAGATTTTGCAGAAGAACTATCAAGACCTTAAAAGTATCAAGAATACACTAGGATACTTGAAGACAGTATAGACGTATTAAAATTTGTTAGACGTAAAAGGTTAGCTGAAACAAAGACCACTTTAATTAGAGCCGGAGGAATCCGTCCTCTCCTTAAAAACGTAGAGACAGCTGCCCCTAGAACATACCGTAGATTTTTGTCATCTTATGGTGATAATAATTTAGACGAATTTATAGATAACGATATAATTGATATTGTTAATTAAATATATAAAGAAACTAGACAGATAAACCCACGATACCGTATAAGGTATTTAAAACTAGAATATTTTCCAGCAAAACCTATTTCAATTTCTAGACTCCCTGAAGAAACTGTTTATATAGATAATCCTCGCTATTCAGAATTTCAATACGATTGTGACGGAAGAAGATTGAGAAGTAGCAGTAGCCCTGAAACTTCCACACTTAGACTTCCAGATTAATTAAGCATTAAAATCATCTTAAAAGACCTTAGAAACCATTGGGGTAAAAATTAATATTCCCAAAAACATAGAAGAAGTTAAAAGACATTGCGGTCCCAAAAGGTGGTCCTAAATAGACAAAACGGTCCCTAGATAATTCTTGGACGGTAGCGGTCCGTAAACTAGGTCCGTATAAGATCCAGCCTCTCTCTCTCTCTCTCTCTATATATATATATATATATAGTAATACCCCATAATTTTATTGATTTTTATTTAATGGATTAATTGTATTAAATGAGAATTAATTTGAAAATTAATCCGGAGGTAAATACTAACGAGATGTGAGTTGGTATTTGATTATGATGTTAAAATAACATATTACTGAGTATCTATGGTAATATATGAGTATTGAAAATATTAAAATGGTCGCGAGGCAGAAATACGACAATTTGAAAAATTAAGTTAGGACGCGCGTGTCAGTCGCGTCAAGAATGAATTTAATTAGATTAAAAAGTAATTTATATTTTTATCAACCAAATGGTCATTTTGAGTGCGCCAACGTGTCCGGAGGGGTTGAAATAGTCAGAAAACAGTAGCTGGATATTTAGTTTGAGTCCCGGAGCATTTTTAGGTCAAACCGACAACCCAGAAGGGTATTTTGGTAATTTTAAAAATATAGGAGCTAAGACCGAAGAATTTTAGATTTTAATTATATATTATTAGAGAGGACACTAAGGCCATTATCAGTCAAAAATAATAGAAGTGGGCTACGGGAGTTAGAGAGAAGTTTCAAGGAGTTCCAAAACAAACCACCACCCACCACCCACCACCACCAATTGGGAAGGATTTGTGACCGGAAAGAGGAGAGATTCAGCCTTTAATCACCAACAACAAATCAGAAGAATAAATCTAAGGCAAGTGGTTTAGTTGCATTAATTTCAATGAATATTTCCTCCATGCTTAGTGTAGAAACTAATATATGTCTTGAATGTTTTGAGGAAAACCTAATGGGATTATAGTAAAAACTCATGATTTTGGTTAGGGTTTGCATGTAGAATGGTTATGGACGAAATTAGTACCCAAAACTTAACCTTTGATGATTTAAGAATGAATTAATGATAAGCATTTAGGTTAAATAAAATTATGAGTTCATCTTCATAGGGTTTGGGGCAAAATTTGGGGATTTATGATTTTTATATGTAGATTAGTAAGATTCAACTCCAAAACTATGTTAAGAAGTGATCTATGGTGATTTAGAGTAGTTTGGTAACATAAAAACTTAATTAGTATGAACTTAAGACATATTTGGTGAAAGAAATATGGTGAAAAACGAAGTTGAGAAAATTTTGGGCGTTCTCGAAAATCTCGTTAGAAGACCAACCCAGGTCGTTCGAACGAGCTTCAAACGAGATTCCAGTACCCCTTCTAACGAGTTCCTTATTCGTTCGAAGCCATTCGTCCGAACGACACTCGTTCGAACGAGAGTTCTGGGTCTTCTAACGAGATGCCAGAATGACCTCTTTCGGTCGATTTTTGGTTCGAACTTCGTGTAGACTTAGTCATATGAGTGATAATCTTCCCTTTATCGAATTCTAATAATTTTGACCCTAGAGAATTAATGTTGGGAACTTTGTGAGCACTTAGACTTGAGGAAGACTGGTAGGTATATTTGTGAGACCAGAGTATGATTTAGGATTTAATTTTGGAGATATATATAAAAGAGTTAGTAACCTTTATGAATTAGGTTTTAAGTACTTGAGATTACGACGTGAGATGTGTCGGCAGTCTATACTATATATTATCTAGATGCTTATAAATGTGCAAACTTGAATGACGGTATAGGAATATAGAATATTCCTCTATTAATATTATAAGATATCTAAGATGCGTGAATGCTTAGTATATGGATTTATATGTGTATAACATACCTACCATACTTGCTATCACGGGAGGTCGTCTTTCGAAATGGGCCATCTAATCTTTGTGTGCTTACGGGGGGATTTAGATTGGTACCTTATGGACATAGGGCTGTGAATGACTTATTCGTGAATTAATAAGTCAGTTGACCATGGGAGCGTAGGCATGTGCGTGACCCATGGGTAGGTGAACTATGTTCGCCTCCATTATGTGTGATTGTTGCTTATTAAAACGGTTCCTGAGAGATTCGGAATATGTGGTCCTTATGTACGTGATGTACCGGGATTCGATAGCAGAGTATGTGAGCACCGCAGCTTAGCCTAGGGGTGCCCTTATTGTATATTTATGATGAGATTAATATACAGGTAATTGAATTGGATTTTTATTAAAATATGAATATGAAATTGTGACATTTTTAGTAGAGTTAAAAATGGGAAATTCATAGTAATTATTATAACCAATATTGAGGTATAAAAAGTAAGACACTCAGTTTATATTAAGATGTCGGGAATTGAAATTTTAATTGTATGGTTAAGTCAGGTTAAGGATTGACTAGTAGATAGAGGTATAACTAGAACGGGTATGGGTATGGTAGGAGTGCACAACTAGTGGAGAGGTGAGGAACTCATGTGAGTGAACGCACTATCATGTATTTTATATTCACTGTGTTAATGTTATTAAAACACTTGCTATATTTTAAACTGTTTTCACAATCGGGCTCTGACCCGTTTGCTTTCAAATCTATTTTTTTTTTTGTAAAAACCTTTTAGGTGTCCAGCCACAGGGACGCCAAGCTTAGGAGTTCCATTTTAGTGACGTACTGTAGCTACTGTGGAAGTTACAGGATCTCGATTGTAGACGCCTCCACTTTCTGCTTGACTCTATTTCAGAATTGTTCATCTGTAGGGCATGTCGCCCCTTTTCTTTTAGAGACATCTTATTTGCTCAGCTCTACTTCAGTTTTAGATTTAATTAATTAGTCATTCAGACTTTGTATTTGTTTTATTCAGTATTCGGATATTTCAGAGGGGTGTCCCTCCAGATTCATTTATTCCATTATTATTATATTGTGACTGTGATGTGGTTGTTATATCATTATTTCATAATTTAAATTGGTTGTAGGTTAATCTAATTTATTTAAAATTTGACAACTCACTTTTTAAATATTAGGTGGCTAGAATTGTTTTAAAAAAAATGTTTTCGACAGTGATGGTACGAACTGAACCAACTTGACATTTTGTATTAATTTGAATAAAGGAGTAGCTACCCGGTATTTAATTGGACAGGGCGTCACAGGTGGTATCAGAGCATCAGGTTCTAGTGTCCTTAGGATCTGTACGACTTGTTATGTTTCAGCGTAGCGTTCTTTAATATAGAGCCCTATATTTTAGGATTGTTGTACTCTTTTGTGTATCATACGCTCTTCCGCTATTTTGAGATAATAACTGCGAACTTATAAGACTTTTCTCTCATTTCAGATGCCTCCACGACGTGCACAACGAGTTCCCAGGGATGCTCAGTTCGAGCCACAGCCTGCACTAGTTCAGGGCTCTATGAATGCCGCAGAGGTTGCCGCTATTGTAGCCCAAGCGGTAAATGCCGCTCTAGCAGTTGTGGAGTAGGCACCGCCCCAGGCGCCGGTAGTAGCACCAGTACAGTCTCATGCATTCTCGTCTGCTTGGCAACGTGTTCGTGATGCTTTTCAGAAGGCACACCCTCCAGAGTTTGCAGGTAGCTCCGACGTCGTTGTGTCCAGTGAGTGGAGGAAGGACATCCAAAGACACTTGAGGATTTATGAGTGTACGGATGTACAGAGACAGATACTGGCTACTTTTAAGCTGGTAGGGTCAGCGTTGCAGTGATGGGAGTCCATTACCACCGCGGAGGAGATTGATGTCCTTTCTATTCAGGAGTTCTGGGTGTGATTTGACCGTAAGTATTTTCCCTCAACCGTTCACACCGAGATGAGGAGGAAGTTGATTAACCTCAAGCAGGAGGGGAAGACAGTGGCAAAGTATGAGGCCGAGTTCACCAATCTTCTGAACATCGTTCCCGATGAGATTCCGACCGAAGAGAAGAAGATACAGAAGTTCATGGATGGGTTGACTTGGAGGATCCGTCAGTACTTGCTAGGAAATCTCTCGTTGGCCACTTATTCTGATGTGGTTAGCGCAGCACTACTTCATTGCCAGGACCACCGCTTTCACTTGTCAGAGAGTAAGCGATCAGGATATTCCAACCATCAGGGAAGGACAGGGGGAAATGGTGCCAATGGGGCACAATCAGTTCAGGACAGGCAGGGTGATCAGAGTTCCCACCAGGGGGATTCTAAGAGGTTTAGATCTGAAGGTTTCAGAAATAGTCAGGGAGGTTTTCGTCATGGCTAGTAGGGTCAGCACGGCCATCAGGGTCAGCATGGCCAGCATGGCCAACAACAGCAGTTTCAGCAGGGCCAGCATGGTCAGGGGAGGAATGGCAACGGCCACCAGGGCCGTGGGCAGCAGGGTCAAAGAGGGGGAAACTTTCCAGGGAAATGTTTTGTTTGTGGCAAGATTGGCCACAAACGCCAGGAGTGTCCTGAAAGGGGCAGGGCCCCACAACAGCAGCAGCAGGGCGCTCGACACGAGCCACAGAGACCTATGTTTCCCGCCGCCCTCCCAGCACCACCGCAGATGCTAGCTTTACCACCCATTCCAGGAGTCCCAGTCCAGCAGGGACAACTTCAGTACGGGTGAGTTTATCAGCTCCAACAGGCCGCAGTCCCACAGGATCCACCTGCTATTGAGGGTATGTTCTCTATTCAGGGAACTATGGGGCGTATTTTATTTGATACGGGGGCCACACACTATTTTATTACCACGAGATTTGCACGCACTATGGGGTTGTTAGACACTACGAAGAGCACAGTTACTTGCGTAAATTCACCATTGAGTAGGGGTTCTGTGATTTCCCTTATATGTAGAGGTGTGGGTATCGAGATCGGGAGGTTTACTTTACCCGCTGATATGTTAGTGTTAGATATGACTGAGTACGATGCTATCGTTGTCATGGATTGGCTAGTTGCGTATCGAGCCATGATTGATTGTTTCAGCAGGAGTATTATTTTTTTCATTCCCGGGAAAGAGATGTTCTTAGTGGCGATGTGTAATACCCCGTATTTTTTATGCTATATTAATTTGGGGATTTATTAAATTTAATGTGAGTTAATCATTTAATAAAAAAATCGGGAAATTAATTATGTTATAATTATTAACGTGACGAGAGTTAGTAATTATGGGAAATTTGTTGAATATTACTAATGAGCAAATTAATATATGATATTGGTTATATTGAATGTCATGAGTGAGTTAAATGACAATTTCGGAAATTTAAGTCGGGGCGTGCTCGTGTCGCGTCGGGACTAAATTTTGTTAAATAAAAAGTGAATATTTTATAAGTTGCCCGTATGGTCGTTTTGAGTGCGCTAACGCGTCCGTAAGGGTCGAGATAGTCAAAAAAGTGTACCCGGGGGTTTAGTTTGGGTCTCGGGGCGTTTTTAGGACTAATTAGTAACCCGGGAGGGCATTTTGGTCATTTTACATTTTTGGGTAATTAAACCCACGAAAATTAGAGGGCTTATATCAGATACCTAGGTTACCTTCTAGGGTTAGAAACTCTAAACACAAGTGACGGCCATAGGAGAGGAAGGAGAGAGCTCCCAAGGCAAACTCAAGGCCCAAAACTCAACGGTTTGCACCGCCGGCACCACCATCGCGTAGATCGCCAGAAGGGGAACGCAACCACATCAAAATCAGCCGCAATCCAGACTTCCAAAAATCTCAAGCAAGTGTTTATCTTGCTTATTTCGTTGGTGCAATTTTCATATTAGTTTAGGAATGATTAGGGATGAAAAATATGGAAGAAAACCCAATTTGTGATAGGAAAATCCATGTAGTATTGATTTATATGAAAATTCTGGAAACCTTGCCATGTAGAGGAATTTAACCACGAAATTTTGATGATTATAAGATGGAAATTCTGGAGAAAATTTGTTGGAAACCTGCTTAAGAAAATTTTAGGGTTCTTGATTATTATATAAGATTTTGGGGGTGAAAATCCATGTTTAAATGATCGAAATACACATGGCTTACGTTAGAAATGTCTGGTATATTGATATAATGTTAGTAGTAGCATTTTTGGGACATTTGGGTTTGGAAAATATGGATTTGGATGAAGAAAAGTGGTAGAACCCGTAACTGCAATTCTGCAGAAATCAAAATACCTGCTTGATCGATCGATCGAGCCTAGAGCTTCGATCGATCGAGCCCCAGACCCCGATCGATCGACCCCTCCAGGCAGACTCCTATTTCCCTTATTAAATGAGTTAAATTTAATTTATCATGAAATAATTCTTGGGCATCCTTAATATAATGTTTTGGGAGATAGGGGAGACCAGTAGGTTATACGATAAATTTTGGAGATGCTTAATGTGGACCAAGAATTACATTTTGGGATAATTACTTATAAATCGATTAATTTATATATTGAAGGGTAAGGTGCGTAAGAGAGTTACGTTGGAACATAATAAGGACACCTACTGAATTTTATACTTGTGAGGTTAGAGTTCACGAGTGTCACAAAATGAGTTGGAGAAACCCTTCGAGTTAAGGTTAGTGACGAACCCTTATAAGAATACTTAATGTGAAAATTAAGGATAAATATCGTAATTATGGGTGAGGAGAGAAACCTATATTGATGTAATACTAAGTGGTATATTTATATGGTTGTGTGTGCATATATTATATACGTGTGAAAAACGTACCCGCGCTACTTGCTATCCCTGAGGTTACCGCGCTGGGACAGTCTTATCTCGATGGGACCTTTATGCGGGATATTGACTTGTACCCTAGAAGATAGATATCCTTGGTACAGGCTATCGGACCGATAGTTCAGACGTTCCTAAGAGACGTGAGGGTATGTACTGACCTCTTAGAGACTTGGAATCTATGCTTCGCCTCAATCTTGTTTGTGTATATATGTTGATACAGTTCGAGAGTGATTCTGAACTTTTATATCCCTTAGTGTGAGCGATATGGGGATTGGATAGCAGAGTATGCCTGCACCATAGTTTGTATGTTGGTGCTGTTAGAATGTATATATTATACGAGTGCTTAATATATATATCTGAAATTTGGGAAATTTAAACTGTTGCCGTGATATGGTAAGTGAGAAATAATTCTGGACTATAAATCGGAAATACTTGTTTAAAAAGTATAATATGACACAGGGAAACTTTATATATAAATGAAGTTGAAACGAGAGCTGAGCTACTAATTGGTAGTATCTTTAAACAATGATATTAATTGGTTTTGTAATCTTATGAGTAATTGAGATAAACTAAATTGTTGGGAAGGTTAGTATGATAAAATAATAGGATAAACCGTTGGGAAGGTTGGTGCGATAGGTGTGCACATTAGAAGAGAGGTGAGAATTTCTCAAGAGAGTGTCGAACTAATATGTTGTTGCATTGGCCTGTATCAATTTAAATACTTGCTAAACGAATTTTAAATCATACACACTATCGGGCTCTGACCCGTTTCTTTTCTCTCTCTCCCTTGTATATATATGTATGTATTACAGGTGCCCAGCCACACGGGCGTCTTTCTTAGAATCTCTTGGAAGGAACGCGCTGCAACTTAGGTGGGAGTTGCAGGTCTCTTGATTAGACGACTTCGTTCATTCAGATCCACTCTTAGTATTTCCGTTTAGATGGGCATGTGTAGCCCTTTTCCATTATTTCATTGTTATTGGACATTTGTATTTCAGTTATTTCTGGTACTGTTTACTATGGGTTTTATTCAGTGGATGTATTACTTTAGATTTCACATGTTGACATTCGATTGGCGAAAGTTTTAAATTAATTGGATTATGTTCCAGGTTTATTGTGGTGTGATTCTTATTTATTGAAATGTTGTTAATAAATAAATAAATAATTTTTCTTTAAATAAAATTTGGAAAGTAATGTTTAAATATGGTTTTGACACTTAGCTTAATTATTTTAGGGTGTTAAATTGGAAAATTTATTTTACGACAGTGATGCTAAGAATGAACCAACTGTTCGCCTTGATTTAATTTAATAAAGGAGTGATCGCCCGGTATTTAATTAGGCGGGGTGTCACACGATGCCTCATCCTGAGGGAGGATCGTCCACTCACTTCTAATATATAGAGGAGGAGACCTCTAAGGAAGTGGTAATACCACTCGATTCGATTCCAGTCGTTAGTGAGTTCGTTGATGTATTTTAGGATATTCCGGGATTACCGCCTAGTAGGGAGATAGATTTTGTTATCGATTTGACGTGCGGCACTCGACCAATAGCCCGTGCGCCTTACCGTATTGCTCCATTAGAGATGAGGGAGTTACGAGATCAGATAGAGAAGTTATTGGGTCAGGGGTTTATCCGTAGGAGTAATTCACCGTGGGGTGCCCCTGTGCTATTCGTGAAGAAGAGGGATGGATCTTTGAGGTTGTGTGTAGATTATCGAGAGTTGAATAAAATCACGATACGGAACAAATATCCATTATCCCAAATCGATGACTTATTCGACCAATTGAGAGGAGCGACCTTCTTCTCAAAGATTGACTTGCGATCGGGATACCATCAGTTGCGTATCAGGGAGCATGACGTCGCAAAGACTGCCTTCTTGACGAGATATGGTTCCTACGAGTTTCGGGTTATGCCTTTTGGCCTAACCAACGCTTCAGCCCTGTTTATGGACTTGATGAATAGGGTATTCATAGAGTTCCTAGACCAGTTCATCATCATCTTCATTGATGATATTCTAGTTTACTCCCAGACAGAGGAGGAGCACACCGAACATTTAAGGAAGGTTTTGTAGACGCTACGTCAGAACGAGCTCTATGCAAAGTACGAGAAATGTGGGTTTTGGCTGAAGGAGGTTCAGTTTTTGGGGCACATTATTTCAGACCAGGTGATATTTGTTGACCCGAGAAAGGTATCCGTGGTGAGGGAGTGGTGATAGCCCACGACACCGATTGAGATCCGTAGTTTCTTTGGCCTAGCAGGATACTACAGGAGGTTTATTCGGGGATTTTCAAAGATAGCGGATCCTTTGACACATCTGACTCGTAAAGGTGTGTCATTCATCTGGAGCGATGCCTGTCAGTTGGCATTCGATGAGTTGAAGGAAAAGTTGACCTCAGCGCCAGTGTTAGCATTGCCCAGACCGGGAGTTGAGTATCTAGCTACACTGATGCGTCCTTATAAGGACTTGGTGGTGTACTGCAATAAGAGAGTCAGGCCATAGCTTATGCTTCACATAAGCTTAAGCCTCACGAGAATAATTGCCACACCCACGACTTGGAGTTAGCAGCAGTCGTATTTGCTCTTCGGATTTGGAGACATTATCTTCTGGGGGAGAAATTTCATTTGTTCATAGACCACAAGTCTCTACAGTACCTTTTCACGCAGAAGGAACTTAATATGGTTCAACGTCGGTGGCTTGAGTTCGTGAAGGATTATCAGTTTGATATCCAATATCATCCAGGGAAGGCTAACGTGGTAGCAGATGCATTGAGCCATAGTCCAGTAGGTGAGGTGGACGAAGTGTGGAAAGCAAAGTGGAAGGAGTTGGGACACCAGGATGCAGTGGCCCGATCATTCATATCTGTGATGACTGTTACGCCTCAGATTGTTGTGAGAGTGATAGAGGCCCATGCAAAAGACTCGTTATGTCAAGAGCAAATAGTTTGATTAATAGTAGAGGGAGCCGAGTCCTGTACTGTTAGTTCAGACGGGGGCTTACGCTTCAATGGGAGACTGGTCATCCCGGAAGGGGAAGACTTGCGGCATGAGGTAATGTCAAAGTCGCACGGTTCGCGATTCGCAGTACATCCTGGCGGGGATAAGATGTACCAGGACATGAGGCGACAATACTAGTGGAGCGGGATGAAGAGAGATATTGCTGAGTTCGTTTCTAAATGTGCCACTTGTCAGCTGGTGAAGGTGGACCATCAGAGACCGGTAGGACTTCTACAGCCGTTATAGGTTCCTATGTGGAAATGGGAGAGCATTTCCATGGACTTTATCACGGGGTTACCTACTTCGTAGAGGGGTCACGACTCCATATGGTTAATCGTGGATAGGTTAACCAAAGTTGCGCATTTTTTGCCAGCCCGGACAGACTACACTACGGGACAGTATGCCCAGATTTTTATAGTAGAGATAGTGAGACTTCACAGGGTACCTCTCAGTATCGTGTCTGACCGAGATAAGATATTTATTTCACGATTTTGGGAGAGTTTCCAGGAGGCCATGGGTACGGAGTTGCGTCTGAGTACGACATATCACCCGCAGTCAGATGGCAAACCGAGAGGACGAATCAGATGTTAGAGGACATGTTGCGTACGTGCATCCTAGACTTTGGAGGTGGTTGGGAGCCGTACCTTCCACTAGTGGAGTTTGATTATAATAACTCCTACCAGTTCACCATTGGCATGGCTCCATTTGAGGCATTATACGGTAATCCTTGTCGTTGCCCAGCATGTTGGTTAGAAGTGGGGGATAACAAACTCCTTTGGTCGGAAGTGATTCAGGATACTTCGGAAAGGATAGAGATGATACGGAGCCGCATTCGGGTAGGTCAGGATCGACAAAAGAGTTATGCCGATGCCAAGAGGTTCTTCAGAGAGTTCAAGGTGGGGGACTAGGTGCTACTCAGAGTATCTCCAATGAAGGGGATTATGCATTTTGGGAAGAAGGGGAAACTGGCACCAAGATATGTGGGGCCATTTCCTATCATCGAGCGAACTGGGCCAGTAGCGTATAGACTTGGATTACCGGAACACTTGCATAGGATTCATGATGTGTTCCATATTTCCTCGCTGAGGAGATATCTTAGGGACGATTTGGCCCATATCCACATTGCTTTGGAGAACATCGATCTTCAGCCTGATAGTTCCTACGAGGAGGGGCCGATTGCTATTCTGGACCAGAACGAGAGGCAACTGAGGTCGAAGATAGTACCGTTAGTACGCGTGCAGTGGCGACATCATAATGCCAAGGAATCCACATGGGAGCGCAAGGATGAGATGCGCGAACGTTATCCAGAGTTATTTGTACCAGCTATTCTTTAGTTTTGAATTTTGGGACAAAATTGTGTTATTAGAGGGGAACTACGTAATACCCCCCAATTTTATTGATTTTTATTTAATGGATTAATTGAATTAAATGAGAATTAATTTGGAAATTAATCCGGAGGTAAATACTAGCGAGATGTATGTTGGTATTTGATTATGATGTTAAAATAAAATATTACTGTGTATATATGGTAATATATGAGTATTGAAAATATAAAAATTATCGCGAGGCAGAAATACGACAATTTGGGAAATTAGTTGGGATGCGCGTGTCAGTTGCGTCAAGAATAAATTTAATTAGATTAAAAAGTAATTTATATTTTTATCAACCAAATGGTCATTTTGAATGCGCCAACGTGTCCGGAAGGGTCGAAATAGTCAGAAAACAGTAGCTGGGGGTTTAGTTTGGGTCCCGGAGCATATTTAGGCCAAACCGACAACCCAGAAAGGTATTTTGGTAATTTTAAAAATATAGCAGCTAAGACCCACGAATTTTAGAGTTTAATTATATATTATTAGAGAGGCCACTAAGTCCATTATGAGCCAAAAACAATATAAGTGGGCTACGGGAGTTAGAGAGAAGTTTCAAGGAGTTCCTAAACAAACCACCACCCACCACCACCAATTGGGAAGGATTTGTGACCGAAAAGGGGAGAGATTTAGCCTGTAATCACCAACAACAAATCAGAAGAACAAATCTAAGGCAAGTGGTTTAGTTGCATTAATTTCAATGAATGTTTCCTCCATGTTTAGTGTAGAAACTAATATATGTCTTAAAAGTTTTGAGGAAAACCTAATGGGATTGTAGTATAAACTCATGATTTTGGTTAGGGTTTGCATGTAGAATGGTTATGGACGAAATTAGTACCCAAAACTTAACCTTTGACGAAATTAGTACCCAAAACTAATCTACATATAAAATTCTGAGTTCATGTTCATAGGGTTTGGGGCAAAATTTGGGGATTTATGGTTTTTATATGTAGATTAGTAAGATTCAATCCCAAAAATATGTTAAGAAGTGATCTATGATGATTTAGAGTAGTTTGGTAACATAAAAACCTAATTAGCACGAACTTAATATGGATTTGGTGAAAGAAATATGGTGAAAAACGAAGTTGGGAACATTCTGGGCGTTCCCGGAAATCTCGTTAGAAGACCAACCCGGGTCGTTCGAACGAGCTTCTAACGAGATTCCAGTACCCCTTCTAACGAGTTCATAATTCGTTCGAAGCCATTCTTTCGAACGAGTGTCATTCGATGACCTCGTTCGAACGAGAGTTCTGGGTCTTCTAACGAGATGCCAGAATGACCTCTTTCGATCGATTTTTGGTTCGAACTTCGTGTAGACTTAGTCATATGAGTGATAATCTTCCCTTTATCGAATTTTAATATTTTTGACCCTAGAGAATTAATGTTGGGAACTTTGTGAGCACTTAGACTTGAGGAAGACTGGTAGGTATATTTGTGAGACCAGAGTATGATTTGGGATTTAATTTTGGAGATATATATAAAAGACTTAGTAATCTTTATGAGTTAGGTTTTAAGTACTTGAGATTACAGCGTGAGATGTGTCGGCAGTCTATACTATATATTATCCAGATGCTTATAAATGTGCAAACTTGAATGACGGTATAGGAATGTAGAATATTCCTCTATTAATATTATAAGATATCTAAGATGCGTGAATGCTTAGTATATGGATTTATATGTGTATAACATACCTACCATACTTGCTATCACGGGAGGTCGGCTTTCGAAATGGGCAATCTAATCTTTGTGTGCCTACGGGGGGATTTAGATTGGTACCTTAAGGACATAGGGCTGTGAATGACTTATTGGTGAATTGATAAGTCAGCTGACCATGGGAGCGTAGGTATGTGCGTGGCCCATGGGTATGTGAACTATGTTCGCCTCCATCATGTGTGATTGTTGCTTATTGAAACGGTTCCCTAGAGATTCGGAATACGTGGTCCTTATGTACGTGATGTTCCGGGATTCAATAGCAGAGTATGTGCGCACCACAGCTTAGCCTAGGGGTGCCCTTATTGTATATTTATGATGAGATTAATATACTCGTAATTGAATTGGATTTTTATTAAAGTATGAATGTGAAATTGTGACATTTTTAGTACAGTTAAAAATGGGAAAGTCATAGTAATTATTATAACCAATTTTGAGGTATAAAAAGTAAGACTCTCAGTTTATATTAAGATGTCGGGAATTAAACTTTTAATTGTATGGTAAAGTCAGGTTATGGATTGGACTAGTAGATAGAGGTATAACTAGAACAGGTACGGGTAGGGTAGGAGTGCACAACTAGTGGAGAGGTGAGGAACTCATGTGAGTGAACGCATTATCATGTATTTTATATTCACTGTGTTAATGTTATTAAAACACTTGCTATATTTTAAACTATTTTCACAATCGGGCTCTGACCCGTTTGCTTTCAAATCTATTTTTTTTTTGTAAAAACCTTTTAGGTGCCCAGCCATAGGGACGCCAAGCTTAGGAGTTCGATTTTAGTGAAGTGCTGTAGCTGCTGTGAAAGTTAAAGGATCTCGATTGTAGACGCCTCCACTTTCTGCTTGACTATATTTCAGAATTGTTCATCTGTAGGGCATGTCGCCTCTTTTCTTTTAGAGACATCTTATTTTCTCAGCTCTACTTCAGTTTCGGATTTAATTAATTAGTGATTCAAACTTTGTATTTGTTTTATTCAGTATTCAGATATTTCAGAGGGGTGTCCCTCCAGATTCATTTATTACATTATTATTGTATTGTGACTGTGATGTGGTTGTGGTATCATTATTTCATAATTTAAATTGGTTATAGGTCAATCTAATTTATTTAAAATTTGACAACTCACTTTTTAAATATTAGGTGGCTAGAATTGTTTAAAAAAAATGTTTTCGACAGTGATGCTACGAACTGAACCAACTTGACATTTTGTATTAATTTGAATAAAGGAGTAGATACCCGGTATTTAATTAGACGGGTGTCACATATATACGGTGGATCCAATCCGCGCTAGCGACATCCAATCCCCACCACCCCCACCGCCATTGTCGGAAATACAACAACCTTCATCAGAGCTCTGATTTAGGGTGACATGGGGTGCCGTTGGCGCGGATCTTAGAAAATAAGAGAATATTGAATAAATGGGTTTTGGATGCACCGGAGCTCCGACTTGGGGTGAGTAGGGTTGGTATTGGGTTAGATTTATATTTGTAACATTTTCACAATCAGTAACATTAACAGTGTTATAACACAATATATATATATATATATATATATATATATATATATATATATATATATATATATATATATATATATATATGTACACGGTTGATCCAAACCTCTTTTTTATGATGTTAACTTAATTTTAACAGTCCCCGTTAGCAGCATTCAATCCCCATCACCACCCACCCCCATTGTCGGAGCGACAATAACCTTCATCAGAGCTCTGATTTGGAGTGACATGGGGTGCCGCTGGCGCGGACCTTAGGAAATAAGAGAATATTGGATAAATGGGGTTTGGATCCACCGGAGCTCCGGTTTGGGGTGAGTAGGGTTGGCATTGGGTTAAGTTTATATTTGTAATATTTTCACAAACAGTAACAGTTACTGTGTTATAACACAGTATATATATATATATATATATATATACGGTGGATCCAAACCTCTTTTATCTTATATTATCTTATTTTTAACGATCTGCGCTAGCAGCATCCAATCCGCACCACCACCCACCTCCATTATCGGAGGTCCAACAACCTTCATCAGAACGCTGATTTGGGGTGACATGGGGTGCCGCTGGCGTGAACCTTAGGAAATAAAAGAATATTGGATAAATGGGGTTTGGATCCATCGGAGCGCCGGTTTGAGGTGAGTAGGGGTAGCATTAGGTTAGGTTTATATCTGTAATATTTTCACAAATAATAAATGTTACTGTTTGTGAAAATGTTACATAGGCATCCCATGCCACCTCAAATCAGAGCTCTGATGAAGGTTGTTAGAGCTCCGACAATGGGGGTGGGTGGTGGTGGGAAAAAATAAGATAATGTCAGAAAAAAAAAGTTTGGATCCACCGTATATATAGTGTGTGTTATATGAACACAGTAACTGTTAATATTTGTGAAAATGTTACGGATATGAACCTAACCCAATGCCACCCCTACTCACCCCAAACCGGAGCTTCGGTGGATCCAAACCCCATCTATCTAATATTCTCTTAATTTCAGAGGTCCGTACCAGCGGCACCCTATGCCACTACTACCCACCCAAAATCGTAGCTCTGATGAAGGTCGTTGAAGCTCCGACAATGGGGGTGGGTAGTGGCGGGGATTGAATGTCGCTGGCGCAAACCTTTAAAAATATGGTATTTTCGAAAAAAAAGGTTTGGATCTACCGTGTGTGTATATATATATATATATATATATATTGTGTAATATTAACTCAGTAAATGTTATTGTTTGTGAAAATGTCACAAAAATAATACTTACCGAGTTAATATAAAATAATGTTATTTTGGGGACATTTTCACAAATAATAACATTTACTGAGTTAATATTACACAATATATATATATATATATCCGATATGCTCCTATTTTTAAAGGTTTGCGTCACCGACACCCCATACGACCCCTACTCACCCTAAACCGGCTCTCTGGTGGATTCAAATCTCATTTATCTAATAGTCTCTTATTTTCAAAGGTCCGCGCCAGCGGCACGCCATACCACTTCGGTGGATCCAAAACTTATTTATTCAAAAGTCTCTTATTTTCAAAGGTTCGTACCAGCGGCACCACATGCCACCCATACCCACCCCGAATCGGAGCTCTGATGAAGGTCGTTGAGGCTCCAACAATAGAGGTAAGGATTGGATGCCGCTAGCGCAGGCCTTTAAATATAAGGTAATTTTGGAAAATTAGGGTTTGTATCCACCGTATATATATATATATATATATATATATATATATGTGTGTGTGTGTGTGTGTGGGTGTGTGTGTAATATTACCACAGTAAATGGTATTGTCTATTTGTGAAAATGTCACATATATAAAACTATTTCATATTTTAGAGCATACAATAAAGTTTACTGTTTGTGTAATTTTTTTTCTTTGAAATTTTATAGGCTTCATGGATCTTGTTTGATAGATCTCGTTGAGAAGATTTCAAAAATAGTAATTTTTGCGAAAAAAGGATTTGTGAATCAAAAGTTATAATCATTTTAAGATTAAAAAAAATTCAACCACTTATGTAACTTCCTAGAGGAAGTTACGGATGATTGGTTTTAAAAAGGGTAAAATTGTGAAAAAATTTCCTAAAAAGTTGGAATAGGACCTATAATATTATTGAAAAGTCAATAGGACTTATATAAATGTTGACCTGACAAATGGGACTTAAATATAATTATCTCTAAATAAAAATCCTACACTTTTAGAGTTCATCCTCACAAGAAATTTGGGCCAAAATATCAGCATATTAAAAATTAGCATATGTTGGAGATTTTTTTTAAATGGCAAACAAATTCATTTTGAGCTGATTTTTTTTTGTGTGGTACATTGAAATATTAAAAAACCTCATAAAAATAAACCCAAAATATTTTTTTACTATTTTAAAAAATTGGTTCGCATGGTGTGGTCTTCATTTGATTCGGCCCTAATATTTCAGAATTTTTTTATTAAATCAATGTGAAAAGAATTTTTAAACATTTAATTATTACAGAACTTCGAAAAAGAAAATCCAAATGATGCTTAACAAATAAAAAAACACAAATTAGGGGAAAATATGAAGGACAAAATAAATCTTAGACATTGATTTTACGAATTACAATTAAAAATATATATAGTAACTCTCTGTTGATTCTTTTACCACGTGTTAAATATTTACATTAACTTCATATATTACATTCAAAAAATAAAAAAGAAAATAACATGAAGTCATACTAATGCATATATATATATAAAATTCAATATACAACAAAACTGATTTTGTAGAGCGTGAAACTAAATTTGAAATTTTAATGTTGGGAAATAGGTGTGCTATAAATAAAAATAAGAGGACTATCTCTAAAAGATGGAACATTTAGATATTGCATTAGGGACGTGGTATAGAGTCTGTAATTCTAAGGCATTCTTTCTACAATTGTAAAATAGAAATGAGAAAAATACTTCATGTATGAGTTATTTCATTAAATAATGAAAAGAACGTTAAGTTATAAAAGCAAAATACCGATAAACAATAGTTATATGAGTTTGTATTGACTATTATGGTGAGTTAGGTACATTCACGTATAACTCTCTATTAAAATTTATATATTAATGTTTTTACAAAAACCATGTCGCCCAATGTACGATAAACCCAAATAACAAGTTGTCTACGCATCACATGGGTTAAAAACTCACTTTTACTAAATAAAAAAAGGGGCACCACAAACATATTTTGTCATGTGTACATCATTTATTAGGGGGGCCTCTATCTCGAGTCTTTTTACATTGTGATAAAGGTTTATTGAGTGCACAAGATGAAGGGTTAGGGTTTTGACAAATACAGGAGGGTGGATGGCGAAAGGGTTAAAATTAGAAGAGAAAAATGTGGATCTAGCATGATTATCGCGTCTCACTACCCTTTAATGGTGGCAGTTGAGGTGAAAAGACTTGAGCTACCACCTTGGCGGCTATGGTGGAGGCATAAGAAATCTTTGTGGCAATTGGGGTTGTCGGCTATAAACCAAAGAGCACAATGATGGTGAGATACTCTATCTTATCCAAGATGGAGTCACGACTAACTCTTTAAGACGTGTGGTCAAATCCTGGATTAAGCATTCATTCTTGGGTAATGTTTACGATTTTTCGGTTAAACATCAAGAATAATAGATGGTGAGATAAGGCTCTGATACCAACTCACATAAAGTATCTCAATTTCACTAGTAAAAATACCCAAAAGAATGGGCAACTCTAAAATATTCAATATTGTTGACACCTCATTCCATCCCTTCGAGAAAACCCTCTATGGACCCCAAAAATATAAAGAAAATCCACTTTAAGGAAAACAATTATGTTATCCCATACCCTATAACACCCAGTATTTTTGAGTATTTAGAAAATTAATTAATTCAGTGATTTTTGGAATTTTACGTGTGTCGTAATTTAGTGAAATTAATTATTTTGTGTTGATTAAAATACTAATCGGGAGAAAGATAATGATTAACGTCTATGGAATATAATTACTAAGTGAATAGTGATTTGTTATTTTACATCATAATAAGTAATAGTGACGTGACTGTATTAGATCTCAAATAGGAGTCGAGAGCAGACTATATGAGGTCAAAATGGGAAATTATGGTAGAGTGACTCGAATGGTAATTTTGAGGTAACGATTGGTTTCGAATAGAATGAAATAGTCAGAATAGTGTACCTAGGTGCGCTGATTGGGTCCCGGGGCGATTTTAGACCAAATCGGCACCAAATAAGGGCATTTCGATCATTCAAGAGTTTATGGTAGATGGAACTCCAAAAATCCAAGAAGTATATGAGCCCATTGGAGTGGGAGGCAAGGGTTAGAACACTTTATAGAGAGATGGGGCCATATGAGAGGAAGAAAAAAAGGAAACTAGGCCTTTCCAGACCGTTTTGCACCAAGAACATCGCCAGAATCGAGATCGGAATAAGGGAAGTGCAAGTCCATCTTCAATTAATGAAAATTAGACCTCATGGACCAAGGCAAGTGTTTATCTTGCAATTATTTTAAGCATTTTATAATACCCATGTAGTGTAAGGTTGAAATTATATGATTTGGGTGTATTCTTGGAAATTCTTTGGATGTAATTCATGATTTGGAGTAGGATTCATGTAGAATTAATCCCTTTATGTAGATAATACAAAATCTAAAATTATGTGATGGGTAACTTGAAAGAAATTTAGGTATATTGATGAATATGCATGAAGAACACTAAGAACTAGGGTTTTGAGAATTTTGGAATTTAATCTGTTCTTGGCTCGATTTCTTGTAGATTTCTTATAGATTTGATGTATTATTTACGTTAGAAATTGTCCCTATACATGTGTTTGAGTTTTGGGTATGTTGGATAGGAGTTTGGGAGGTTTTCATGAAGGTTTGAGGTGTTAACCATGGAGAAAAATGAGTTTGGGGCGATGCTGTCAGAAATCGTTGAGATCGTTCGAACGAGATTGTACGAGATTTGCATGTCGTCCTGTGACACCCCGCCTAATTAAATACCGGGTGATCAGTCATTTATTAAATTAAAATCAAGGTGAACGGTTGGTTCATTCCTCGCGGGACTCTCAGGTTGAAAATATGATGAGAATTTGAAAATATCTAATCTTAGGCCTGAAAACATGTCGTTAAAGGTAAAAAACTCATTATAGTCTCCAAATGGCCTTGTAAGAGGCACGAACACCTCGCACGAGATCGATGTATCTAGTAGGAACTGATTGTGTCCTCATGACACTCTCAGTTTAAGAATAAGATATTAAAAACCTCTAGACTTGGGAAAAAAAATGACGTTAAAGGACGAAAACCCAAAACAACCACCAATCATTTTGAAAAAAGGCAAGTACACCTCGTAAGGGACTAATGTAACTCGTAAAACTTGATCGTGTCCTCACGTGTACACTATTTTGAGAATATGATTATCATTTCCAAATATCTATACTTCAAACATAAAAACATGTTGTTAAAGGGAGAAAACACAAAGCCCATTAGAATGGCGCCGAAAGAGGCACCAACACCTCCTACAGGACCCATATAACTCGTAGGAACTAATCATGTCCTCACGGGCCTCCCAATTTGAGAATGTGATGATAGTTTGCAAATTTCTTTAATTATGCTTGAAAACATGCACTTAAAGTATGAAAACATAAAACAACCCCAAAAAGCCTCATAAGAGGCACACAAATATCGCATAGGACCAAAGGAACTAGTAGGAACTAACCGTGCCCTCATGAAACTCCTGATAAGATAATATGATGATAATTATCAAATCTTTAGTTTTGACTTAAAAACATGGCATTAAATGACAAAAATAGAAAACAACCACCAAACAACATAGAAGAAGGAAGGGAAACCTTGCACGGGGACTAGTGTAACTCGTAGTAAATATAATTTGCAAATATTCAGGCTTAGGATTAAAAACATGTTATTAAAGGGTGAAAACTAAAAATAATCATCAAATGGGTTAGAAATAGACATAAACACCTCACATGGGACCAATGTAACTCATAGGAACTAACCATAAAGTTATGTGAATCATGATTTGAGAAAATTATGATAATTTTCTACTATTTGGACTTGGATTTGTTATATAGACAAAATGCAATGCATCCAATAATAGTAAAAACTAACCGTTCTCTCATGGAACTAATATTCAATAATATAATGAGAATTTGAAAATCTCTAAACGTGACTGGAAAATATGTCCTTAAAGTATGAAAGAACAAAACAAACACTAAAGGTCTCGAAAATATGGACAAACACCTCGTAGGGGACCAGTGTAACTATAGGAACTGGTTATGTCCTCATGGGATACCGATGTCAGAATGTGATGATAATTGGAAAAGCTATAGACTTAGTCATGAAAATAAGTCATTATTGGGTGAGGACACAAAACAACCCCCAAAATGGCCTTATAAGAGGTAGGAACACGTCGTATGAGACCAATGTAATTCCTTGGAACTGACCATTCCCTCACACCATTCTCGATTTGAGAATATGATAAGAATTTTCCAATCTCTAGAATGGGGCTTGAAAATATGTCGTTACAGGGCAAAAGCATGAAATAATTCCCAAACATCCCCGTTAAAAGTACTGACACCCCGCACATGACTTATGTAACTTATAGGAATTGATCATGCCTTCTCGGGACTCTCAATTTGATAATATGATATTGTTTTTGAATTTCTAGAATTAGGTTTGAAAACATATCGTTACAGGGAGGAAACCCACAACAACACCTAAACGGCTCCGTGAAGGAAACCAACACCTAGCACTGGACCAATTTTACATGTAGGACTTGGTAGTGTCCTAAAGGTTCTCTCGGTTTGAGAATATGACAATAATTTTGAAAATATTTGTAATTAGGCTTGAAAATATTATGTCAAATGGTGAAAAACCAAAATGACCCCCCAATATCCCCGTTAGAGCCATGAACACCACACACGGGACCAATATAACTCGCTGGAAGGGATCGTGTAGTCATGAGACTCGGATTTTGGGAATGTGATGATAATTAGGAAATTTAAGGAATTATACTTTAAACATGGCATTAAAAGGGTTAAAATGCACAATAACACCCAATAGGCCCCATAAGAGGTAACAAAGCTTTGCAAAGGACCAATGTAACTCCTAGCAACTAGTCATATCCTCAAGGAACTAATGGCTTCAGAATATGATGATAATATGAAAATCTCTAGACATATAATTAAAAATGTGCCACTAATGGGCAAAAGACAAAAAAATTCTCCTAAATGGCCTTGTAAGGAGCACGAGCACCTCGCACGAGACCAATGAAACTAGTCAGCACTAATCGGGCCCTCTCGAAAATCCAAGTATGAGAATATGATTATAATTTGCAAATCTCTATAATTGGTTTGAAAACATACCATTATAGGACGAAAATGCAAAATAACCACCAAATGGCTCAGAAATAGGCACGAACACCTCGCACATGACAAATGCTACTCATAAGAACTGACTATGTCCTCATGCATAACCTTGTTTGATAACAACAATAATTCACAAATCTCTAGATCTTTGCTTAAAAACATGCCCCTAAAGTGGAAAAACCCAAAAGAACCATTGGACAACCCTGTTAGAGGAACTATAACCCCGCACAGGACAAAATTAACTCATATGAAATGTTTGTATCCTCATAGGATCCCAATTCAAGAATATGACAATTGTTTGAAATTATCTTGAATTAGGCTTGAAAAAGTTTCCTTTTAGGGAAAAGACACAAAATAAACCCCAAAATTGATATATAAGAGGTAGAAACACCTTGCACAGGACAAATGTGTGACACCCCGCCTAATTAAACATCGGGTGATCAGTCCTTTATTAAATTATAATCAAGGTGAACGGTTGGTTCATTCTTAGCATCACTGTCGTAAAAATAACTTTTCCAAAAAAATACCCTAAATAATTAAGCTAAGTGTCAAAACCATTTTTAGATATTACTTTCCAATTTTTTTTTTTTAAAAGAACAACATTTAAAGATTTAACATAATTCATAGTTAAAGAGTTACACAACAACTATTGTCGAACATATAATTCAAACAATTAAACATCCAACTAACACATTCCAACATTTAAAACTTAAAGGAAAAACATCATGACAATAATAAATCCCAAAGTGTAAATACTGTAAATAAGCGAATCACAATATCCAATAAAACAACTGAATAATGGAAATGGGCAACACATGCCCAACTGAATAAAATAATTCTAGAAGTGGAATCAAGAAATGAGATCGTATAAGCAAGAGGCCTGCAACTCCCACCTAAGCTGTAGCGCGTTCCTTCCAAAGGATCCTATGCAAGACGCCCCTGTGGCTGGGCACCTGTAATATATTCATATATATACAAGAGAGGAGAGATAACAGTAAACGGGTCAGAGCCCGATGTTAAAATAGTTTAAAATTTTAGTTTAGCAAGTATTTAAAATGTTTACTGGCTAATGCAACAACATATTAGTAACAACACTCTCTTGAGAACGTTTCACCTCTCTTTTAGTGTGCACAACTATCGCACTAATCTCCCCAACAGTTTAACTTCTTTTATCTTAAGTTACGCGTAAGATTTCAAGTTGATGATTTCCAATGTTAAGGAGGTTAATCTTATTTAACAGTACAATTCTTACATAAGCCTTATATGATAATGAACTTTCTCAGTAATATATCATACTTTTCAAACACTTATTCCCAAGTTGAAATAATTATTCTTTTCTTACGTACCATAATCACAACAGGTAGTTCCCAAATTCCAGATTTAAATATATATTAAATACTCATATAATATATATATTCTAACAGCACCCCACATAAAATCTATGGTGCGGGCATACTCTGCTATCCAGTCCCTGTATCACTCGTACTAAGGGAACTGTATTAACACATAACACATACAATATTGAGGCGAAGCATAGTTTCCATGTCACTAAGAGGATAGCACATACCCCCACATCTCTTAGGACCGTCTGACTATCGATCCGATAGCCTGTACCAAGGATTCCTATCTTCTAGGGTACGAGTCAATATCCCCCATAAAGGTCCCATCGAGATAAGACTGTCCCAGCGCGGTAACCTCAGGGATAACAAGTAGCGCGGGCATGATTTTTACACGTATATAGTATATGCATAAACACAGTCATGTATATATATATATACTACTATTACCATATCAAATTTAGGTACATTCTCAGTACCAATATTTGTGATATTTATCCTTATTACTCGTTAATTAGTTATCACGTATAACGGTTTGTCTATTATTCAAATTTGTGGGATTTTTCCAACTTATTAAGTGACACTCGCGGATTCCTATCCTCCTAAGTGCAATTTCCGTAGGTACTCATTTATTTTATAACATAACTTCCTTACGAGTCTCACCATTTAACACATATTCCCATTGTCCCTTATATGTAAAACATCCCCGTGAAAGATTAATCTCGCCTTACATTAAAGGTTCTATATTTTTAATAAGTCCTACTGGTCTTCTTTACATCCCAAAATGCTCTAACATTTATATCCAAGAATGTCTAATCATTTAAGTTGGAACAACCTATAAAAAGGGAAATATAATTTATGAAGGAGGGGTCGATCGATCGAACCCTCGATCGATCGAAGCTCTGTCTCGATCGATCGATCAAGCAGGTGTGGCGAAAACTGCAGAATACCAGTTACGGGAATTATCATCCAAAATTATCCAAAGCCAAGTTTTTAACTCCCAAACTCCCAGAGATTTATACCACAATCATTATAAACCCAAATGAACAATATTCTATGTAAGGCATGTAAGTTTTCATCAAGTATCATGGATTAAAAGGGCCAAAATTTATATAATTCTCATGAACCCTAAAAATTTCTTTAACTTAATTCTTCTCATTCTTTTTCCAGAATTCCTACTTCTAACCCAATGTAAATTCGTGGTTCAACCTCTACATGCAAAGGAAATTTCCAGAATAATGGTTATATCTCTACAACATGCGATTTCTAACCTCCAATATGGGTTTTATTTCATAAAAACTCATCCTAATCAACCCTAAACTAATATGAATGGAGAATTAACTAAATTAAGCAGGATAAATACTTGTCTGGGAATTTTTGTTTCTTATTTGTGGATGAAATCAGTGTGGTGGTGATCCTCGTTGCGCGATCTAACTTTTGGCGGTGACGGCGGTGCAAACGGAGGCGTTCTTGGCCTAGAACTCCTTGGTAAGCTCTTCCCTTCCTTCTCCAATGGCCGTCTTTTTTTTTGGTTATGTTAACCCGAGAAGACAACCCTAAGCATCTGATATAACCTAGAATGTTCGTAGCTTTTCAAGGCCAAAAATACAAAATGTCTAAAACGCCCTCCCGGGGTGTTAATTAAGCCTAAAAATGCCCCGAGATCCAAACTAAACCCCCAGGTACATTATTTTGACTATCTCGACCCTTACGGACACTTTGGCGCCCTCGAAATGACCATACGGGTGACTTATAACTTATTCACTTTTTATTAATCAAAATTTAGTCCCGACACGACACGGGCGCTTCCCGACTTAAATTTCCAAAATTGTCATTTTATTCACTTGTGACATTTAATAGAACCAATTTTATATATTACTTTGCTCATTAGTAATATTCAACAAGTTTCCAATAATTACTAACTCCCGTCACGTTAGTAATTAAAAATAATTAATTTTCAGATTTATATTAAATTAATAACTCACATTAAATTTAATAAATCCCCAAATTTAGAAAGCATAAAAATATGAGGTATTACATACTTCCCCCCTAATAATAAAATTTCGTCTCGAAATTCGAAAAATAAGGCATATCTGGTAAGAATAAATCTGGGTATTTCTCGTGCATATCTGCCTCGCGCTCCGAGGTGGATTCCTCCACATTATGATGCTCCCACTGGACCCGTACAAGTGGAAGTACCTTCGACCTCAATCTCCTTTCGCTATAGTCTAGGATAGCCACTGGTCTTTCCTCGTAAGAGCTGTCGGGTTACAAGTCAATCTCCTCAATCGCGATATGGGTATGGGCCATGTCATCCCAAAGGTATCGTCTCAACGACGAGATGTGGAATACATCGTGAATGCGATGTAAATGCTCTGGCAGTCCCAATCTGTATGCAACCGGCCCAATCCTCTTGATGATGGAAAATGGTCCCACGTACCTTGGGTCCAATTTCCCTTTCTTCCCGAATCTCATCACTCCTTTCATAGGAGATACACGTAGAAATACTTGGTCCCCCATGTTAAACTCTCGAAAGAACCGTTTTGCATTGGCGTAGCTTTTCTGCCTGTCCTGGGCTACCCGAATGCGACTCCTGATAATCTCAATCCTCGCGGAGGTTTCCTGAATCACCTCTGGTCCAAGCAACTTGTTATCCCCCACCTCTAGCCAACACGTTGGGGAATGACAGGGCCTGCCATACAAAGCCTCGAATGGAGCCATGCCAATCGTGAACTGATAAGAGTAATTATAAGCGAACTCTACCAGTGGAAGGTATGGCTCCCAACCTCCTCTAAAATCAAGGACACACATGCGTAACATATCCTCCAACATCTGATTAGTACGCTCTGTTTGCCCATCTGTTTGTGGGTGATAAGCTAAACTCAACCTCAACTCTGTACCCATGGCCTCCTGAAAGCTCTCCCAGAAACGCGATACGAAGATCTTATCTCTATTTGACACAATATTCAGGGGCACCCCATGTAATCTGACAATATCAGCAATGAACAACTGAGCATACTAACCCGTGGTATAGTCTGTCCGTACCAGCAAAAAATGAGCCACCTTGGTCAAATGGTCCACAATCACCCAGATGGAGTCGTGGCCACGTTGTGATGTAGGCAACACAGTAATAAAATCCATAGAAATACTCTCCCACTTCCACGCGGGTATTTCTATTGGCTGAAGCAACCCTGATGGTTTCTGGTGGTCCACCTTTACCAGCTGGCAGGTAGAACACATGGATACAAAATCAGCAATGCCCTTTTTCATCCCACTCCACCAGTATTGCCGCCTCATATCCTGGTACATCTTATCTCCCCCAGGATGCACCACAAATCGGGACCCATGAGACTGGGTCATCACTGCATGACGTAAGTATGCTCCTTCTGGAACCACCAATCTCCCATTAAACCTCAAGCCCCCATCAGAACTAACAGAACAGGACTCAGCACCCTCAGCTAAAAGTCGTACAATCGGCTCCTGGAAAAATGGGTCTGCGGTCTGCGCCTGTAGTACCCTCGTAATAATCTTGGGTGTCACTGTCATGACAGATATGAAGGAACGGGCTACTGCGCCCTAGTGACCCAACTCCTTCCACTTCACTTTCTAGATGTCCGCTACATCGTCTACCGGCCTACGACTCAACGTATCGACAACTATGTTGGTTTTCCCCGGATGGTATTGTATGTCTAACTGATAGTCCTTCACAAACTCTAACCACCTGCGCTGACGCATATTCAGCTCTCTCTGAATGAACAGATACTGCAGTGACTTGTGGTATGTGAACAAGCGAAATTTCTCCCCCAATAAATATTGTCTCCATATCCTCAATGCAAAAACGACCGCTGCTAACTCTAGGTCGTGTGTGGGGTAATTCTTCTTGTGCGGCTTAAGGTTACGGGAGGTAAAAACTATATCCTTCTCCTCCTGCTGAAGTACTCCCTCGAGTCCCCATAAAGAGGCATCGGTGTAAACCAAATACTCCACGCCTGGCTTAGGTGAAGCAAGGACCGGTGCCGAAGTAAGCTTGTCTTTCAGCTCGTCGAAAGCCAATTGACACGCATCGTCCCAAATATATGGTATTCCCTTACGAGTCAGGTTCGTCAATGGACCCGCTATTTTGGAAAACCCCCGAATGAACCTCCTGTAGTATTCGGCTAATCCCAAGAAACTACGTACTTCCGTCGGTGTCATGGTCTGTCCCCACTCCCTTACCGTTGACACTTTACTCGGGTCAACTGCTATCCCCTATTCAGAAACAACATGCCCCAATAACTGTACTTCCCGTAACCAGAACCCGCACTTCTCGTACTTAGCATACAACTGATGCTCTCGTAGAGTCTGAAGAACCTACCTCAAGTGCTCGACATGCTCTTCCTCGGTGTGTGAATATATCAAGATGTCATCTATGAAGACGATGACAAACTGATCCAAGAACTCTCTGAACACTCGGTTCATCAAGTCCATGAATACGACTGGAGCATTTGTGAGTCCAAATGGCTTCACTCTGAACTCATAGGATCCATATCTCGTCAAGAAAGCAGTCTTTGAAACATCTTGCTCCCTAATACGTAGTTGATGGTATCCTGACCTCAGATCTATCTTCGAAAAGAAAGTTGCTCCCCTCAGCTGGTCGAACAGATCATCAATTCGAGGCAGCAGATACTTATTCCGTATCGTGACCTTGTTCAGTTCCCGGTAGTCCACACATAGCATCAGTGAAGCATCTCTCTTTTTCACAAACAACACTGGCGCGCCCCAAGGCGAGGTACTCCTACGAATGAAACCCTGACCTAACAGCTGCTCTATTTGATCTCGTAACTCTCGTATTTCCGTCGGAGCCATACAGTATGGAGCACGTGCTATCGGTCGAGTGTTCGATAATAAATCTATGATAAAATCCATCTCTCGACTGGGGGTAGGCCTGCTATCTCCTGAAATACATCAGAGTACTCACGAACAACTGGGATCGAGTCTAGAGGAATCACGACCTCCTTAGAGGTATCCTCCTTTATGTAATATAAATGAGCGATCAAGCCTCCCTCTGGGTGAGGCATCGCCACTATAAACATCTCTTGCCCCAGAATGGCAAAGATAATACTGCCACCAAAACAATCTATCATGGCTCTATAAGCCGCGAGCCAATCCATACCAATAATAACGTCGTGCTCATGCATATCTAAGACTAACATGTCTGCTGGTAATACCAAACTACCAATCTCTACTCCCAGACCCCGGCATATAAAGAAAATTAACGATCCATTTTGCAGTGGTGAGTCTACACACGTTACAGTGCTCTCTACTGTGGCTAATAACCCTAAAACCTTCGTAAAATGGGTAGCTATGAAACAGTGTGTCGCTCCAGTATCAAATAAAAACCGACCCATAGTACCATGGATAGGAAACATACCCTCAATCGCGGGTGGTTCCTGTGGAGCTGCTGCCTGGTGGACGTTATAGACACGTCCGTACTGTAACTGCCCCTGCTACACTGGAGTAGCTGGAATGGCTGGTAGGGCTGGTACCTGAGCTGGTGCTGGGAGGGCGGCTGGAAAGAGTGGCCTATGTGGTTCATTATGGGCACCCTGCTGCTTTGGGACCCTATCACCCTCTGGACAATCCTGGCGCTTGTGGCCATTTTTACCACACCCGAAGCACCGGCCCTTAAAATTTCCTCCCCTCTGTCCCTGTTGATTACGGCCCGGCTGGCCGTTACCACCCCACCATTGGCCCTTCTGGCCCTGCTGAAATTGCTGTTGGCCCTGATGCTGTCCCTGCGGCTGACGATATTGGCCCTTCTGATTAGGCTGGCCCTGCCTAAATCCCCCAAATCCCTGCCTGGAATCACCTGATCGGAACCGCTTGGCAGGGTCTCCCTGATGGGAACTCTACTCATGCTGGCGAGTCTGCCCCTCAGATATCGGTGCTCTACTAGGACTACTACCCCCTGTCCTGCCGTGCTGGATGGACTCTCCTACTTGCTTGCTTCCCTGCAAATGGAAGCGGTGATCCTGACAGTGTAGTAAGGCAGCATTGAGTACGTCTGTATTGGTACTCAGAGACAGATTTCCTATAAGGTGCTGACGGATCCTCCAAGCTAACCCGTCCACAAATAATAGTATCTTCTTACTTTCAGTGGGAGCCTCATCTGGAACTATAGTGAGAAGTCTTGTGAACTCCTCTTCATACTCAGCAACAGTAGAATTTTCTTACTTCAAGTTCAGTAACTTCCGCCTCATCTCAGTTTGCACGGCGGATGGAAAATATTTGCGATCAAACCTCTCCCAGAATGACTGAATCGGGATAACATCCCTCTCTTCCAAGGTGGTGGTAGACTCCCACCACTGCAAAGCGGCCCCCATTAGCTTAAAGGAAGCCAACAACTATTTCTGCACGTCTGTTCACTCATACATAAGCAGATGCCTCTGTATATCTTTCTTCCACTGGCTGACATTGATAATATCTGAACTACCTGAGAACTCAGGGGGATGCGCCTTCCGAAAGGCATCCCTAACTCGCTCCCATGCAGATTGAAGCTGTGCCGGTACTGGCGCCACTGCCTAAACTTGGGGTGGAGCCTGCTGTACTACCGCTAGCACGGCATTCACCGCCTGAGCAACGATGGCGGCTACCTCATTTGCGTTCATCATTCCCTGAGCCAGAGCTACTGGTTGCTCGGCTTGGGCACACCTATCGTTTGGTGCACGTCTCGGAGGCATCTGAAATGTGAAGAGATTTATTAGTCTACAATTATTATCAAATCTTTAATAGCTGAAGACGTAAGCGTAAATATAAGAATACAACAGTCCTAAAAATAGGGCTCTATAACAAGAATGCTAAGCTGAAAGCAAAATAAGTCGTACAGATCCTAAGGACACTAGAACCTGATGCTCTGATACCACCTGTGACACCCCACCTAATTAAACACCGGGTGATTAGTCCTTTATTAAATTATAATCAAGGTGAATGGTTGGTTCATTCTTAGCATCACTGTCGTAAAAATAACTTTTCCAATTAAATACCCTGAATAATTAAGCTAAGTGTCAAAACCATTTTTAGACATTACTTTCCATTTTTTTTTAAAAAGAACAACATTTAAAGATTTAACATAATTCATAGTTAAAGAGTCAGACAACAACTATTCTGGAACATATAATTCAAACAATTAAACGTCCAACTGATTGATTCCAACATTTAAAACTTAAAGGAAAAACATCATGACAATAATAAATCCCAAAGTGTAAATATTATAAATAAACGAATCACAATATCCAATAAAAACAACTGAATAATGGAAAAGGCCGACACATGCCCAACTGAATAAAATAATTCTAGAAGTGGAATCAAGAAATGAGATCGTCTAAGCAAGAGGCCTGCAACTCCCACCTAAGCTGTAGCGCGTTCCTTCCAAAGGATCCTATGCAAGACGCCCCTGTGACTGGGCACCTGTAATATATACATATATATACAAAAGAGGAGAGATAACAGTAAACGAGTCAGAGACCGATGGTAAAACAGTTTAAAAATTGAGTTTAGCAAGTATTTAAAATGTTTACTGGCTAATGCAACAACATATTAGTAACAAACACTCTCTTGAGAACGTCTCACCTCTCTTCTAGTGTGCACAACTATCTCACTAATCTCCCCAACAGTTTAACTTCTTTTATCTTAAGTTACTCGTAAGATTTCATGTTGATGATTTCCAATGTTACGGAGGTTAATCTTATTTAACAGTACAATTCTTACATAAGCCTTATATGATAATGAAGTTTCTCAGCAATATATCATACTTTTCAAACACTTATTCCCAAGTTGAAATAATTATTCTTTTCTTACGTACCATAATCACAGCAGGTAGTTCCCAAATTCCAGATTTAAATATATATTAAATACTCATATAATATATATATTCTAACAGCACCCCACATAAAATCTATGGCGCGGGTATACTCTGCTATCCAGTCCCCGTATCACTCGTACTAAGGGAAATACTAGTTCAGAATCACTCTCAAACTGTATTAACACAGAACACATACAATATTGAAGCGAAGCATAGTTTCCAAGTCACTAAGAGGATAGCACATACCCCCACGTCTCTTAGGACCGTCTGACTATCGATCCGATAGCCTGTACCAAGGATTCCTATCTTCTAGGGTACGAGTCAATATCCCCCATAAAGGTCCCATCGAGATAAGACTGTCCCAGCGCGGTAACCTCAGGGATAACAAGTAGCGCGGGCATGATTTCTACACGTATATAGTATATGCATAAACACAGTCATATATATATATATATACTACTATTACCATATCAAATTTAGGTACATTCTCAGTACCCATATTTGTGATATTTATCCTTATTACTCATTAATTAGTTATCACGTATAATGGTTTGTCTATTATTCAAATTTGTGGGATTTCTCCAACTTATTAAGTGACACTCGCGGATTCCTATCCTCCTAAGTGCAATTTCCGTAGGTACTCATTTATTTTATAACGTAACTTCCTTACGAGTCTCACCCTTTAACACATATTCCCATTGTCCCTTATACGTAAAACATCCCCGTGAAAGATTAATCTCGCCTTACATTAAAGGTTCTATATTTTTAATAAGTCCTACTGGTCTTCTTTACATCCCAAAATGCTCTAACATTTATATGCAAGAATGTCTAATCATTTAAGTTGGAACAACCTATAAAAAGGGAAATATAATTTATGTAGGAGGGGTCGATCGATAGAAGCTCTAGCTCGATCGATCGATCAAGCAGGTATGGCGAAAACTGCAGAATACCAGTTACGAGATTTATCATCCAAATTATCCAAATCCAAGTTTTTAACTCCCAAACTCCCAGAGATTTATACCACAATCATTATAAACCCAAATGAACAATATTCTATGTAAGGCATGTAAGTTTTCATCATGTATCATGGATTAAAAGGGCCAAAATTTATATAATTCTCATTATCCCTAAAAATTTCTTTAACTTAATTCTTCTCATTCTTTTTCCAGAATTCCTACTTCTAACCAAATGTAAATTCGTGGTTTAACCTCTACATGGAAAGGAAATTTCCAGAATAATGTTTATATATCTACAACATGCGATTTCTAACCTCCAATATGGGTTTTCTTTCATAAAAACTTATCCTAATCAACCCTAAACTAATATGAATGGAGCATTAACTAAATTAAGCAAGATAAATACTTGCCTGGGAATTTTTGTTTCTGATTTGTGGATGAAATCAGTGTGGTGGTGATCCTCGTTGCGCGATCTAACTTTTGGCGGTGACGGCGGTGCAAACGGAGGGGTTCTTGGCCTAGAACTCTTTGGTAAGCTCTTCCCTTCCTTCTCCAATGGCCGTCTTTTGTTTTTGGTTGTGTTAAACCTAGAAGAAAACCATAAGCATCTGATATAACCTAGAATATTCGTAGGTTTCCAAGGCCAAAAATACAAAATGTCTAAAACACCCTCCCGGGGTGTTAATTATGCCTAAAAATGCCCCGAGATCCAAACTAAACCCCCAGGTACATTATTTTGACTATCTCGATCCGTCCGGACACCTTGGCGCACTCGAAATGACCATACGGGTGACTTATAATTTATTCACTTTTTATTAATCAAAATTTAGTCCCGACACGACACGGGCGCGTCTCGACTTAAATTTCCAAAATGGTCATTTTATTCACTCGTGACATTTAATAGAACCAATTTTATATATTACTTTGCTCATTAGTAATATTCAACAAGTTTCCGATAATTACTAACTCCCGTCACGTTAGTAATTAAAAATAATTAATTTCCGGATTTATATTAAATTAATAACTCACATTAAATTTAATAAATCCCCAAATTTAGAAAGCATAAAAATACGGGGTATTACAAAATGTAATTTGTTTGAACTGACCATGACCTCACTCCACTCTCAATTTATGAATATGAAAAGAATTTTTCGTTATCTAGACATAGTTTTGTTAAAGGACAAAAATAAAAAATAACCCTCAAATTTCCTAGTTTGAAGCAGGACACCCCGCATGGAACTTTTAAAACCTATAGGAACTTCTCATGTCCTCACGGGGGTCCTCGTTTTAGAATATTGTATTATTTACAAATCTCTAGAATTAGGTTTGAAAATATATCACAGGGAGAAAACTCAAAGCAACACCATAATGACCCCATGAGAGCACATGACCAATTTAATTCTTAGGAACTGATCGAGTCCTCACAGGCCTCTTCGTTAGATAATATAATGATAATTCGTAAATATTTATACTTGGGCTTGAAAACATTCTCTTAAATAGTAACCTCCACCCCCCTAAAAAACCCCCCCAAGGCCATGTTAGAGCCATAAATACTATGCATGAGACTAATATAACTTGTAAGAACATACTGTGTAGTATATGGACTCATGGTTTGGAAATATGATGATAATTTACAAATGGGTCTTATCTTTAAAACATATCGTTAAAGGGAAAAAATGAAAAACAACCCACAAACGGCCATGTAAGAGGTCCCAACACCTCGCACAAGACCAACGTAACTCGTAGGCACTGATCGTACCATTAAGCGCTCCTTGTTTCTAAATATGATGATAATTTGAAAATCTCTAGACTTGGGATTTCAAACGTGTCATTAATGGGCCAAACCCCCCAAAGCCATAAATGGCCCTGTAAGAAGCATGAACACCTCACACGAGAATAATGTTACTCATAGGACCTAACTGTATCCTAAGGAATCTCCTAGTTTTAGAATGATGGTAGTTTTAAAATATCTAGACTTAGGCTTAATAGCATTCGGATAAAGTGCAAAAATCCAAAACATCCATCGAACGGCTCCGATAGAGGCACTATCACTTTGTGTGGAACTAATATAACTTATGGGAACTAAATGTCCTCACGGGACTCTCGGTTTGAGAATTTGATGATACTTTTCAAATCTCGAGGCTTAAGCCTAAAAATAATCCATTAAAGGGTGAAAACTCAAAAGATTCCCCAAACAGCCCTTAACAGGCATAAACACTTAGCACACGACCAATTTAACTAGTCAGAGCTGACTGTTTCCCCTCACGGTACTTCTGTTCTAAGAATATGATGATAATTTATAAATCTCAATAATTTGGATTGAAAGAAGTTCATTAGAAGGAAAAATACAAAACAATAAGAAAACGACCTCATAAGAGGCATCAACACTCGCACGTGACCGATGCAACTCATAACAACTGATTGTGCCCCCACAACACGCTCGATTTGAGAATATGATAATAATTACAATATCTCAATACTTTGGCTCTAAAACACATCGTTAAAGGATGAAACATAAAATAATAACCAAACTGCCCCATAAGGGGCACCAAGACCACGTTCAGATCCAATGTAACTTATAAGAATTAATCGCATCGTCAAGGGACTCTTACCTTGAGAATATGACAATAATTTGCAAATCTATATGCTTAGACTTCAAAACATATCGTTAAAGAGACAAATCACAAAACAGGTAACACCTCGCACATGACCAATGTAATTCATAGAAATCATTCATATAGTTAGGGGACTCGTGGTATGAGAATATGATGATAATTTGTACAACTCAAGACTTAGGGTAGTTAACAAATCAATAAAGGCACTAACACCTCACACGGTACCAATGTAATTCGTAGGAGTTAGTCGTCTACTCACGGGACTCCTGGTTTGAGAATTTAATGATAATTTGCAAATCTCGAGATTTAGCTTTGAAAACATGTTGTTAAAGGAAAAAAAATAACTACCAAATGGCCCCGTAAAAAGAATAAACACCTCGTCCGCATCCATGTAACTCATAGGAATTTACCGTATCCTAACTGTTTAGTCTTAACACTGTCGATTTTAGAATATGAAGATAATTTGAAAACATCAGCCTTTTCTTGAAAACAAGTTGTTAAAGGGAAAAATGTAAAACAACCACCAAAAGACCCTATAAGAGGCACTTCTCAATGGGACCAATTTAAGTCATAGGAACTGTTCGTGTGATCACAACATTCTCGATTTGGGAATATGAATATAATTTACAAATATCTAGGCTTAAATTAAAAACATGTCGTTAATGAGAGAAAATCCAAAACAACCCCTAAACTACCTAGAAGGAGGCAAATGCACCTCGCATGGGACCACTATAGTAAGTAGGAAATAATTATGTCTTCACGGTACTCTCGGTTTGAGAAAATGATGATAATTTGAAAATATATAGGCTTAGAATTAAAAACATATCGTTAAAAGGAGAAAACCAAAAGTAGCCACCATAAAGAGATACGAAAACCTCTTATGGACCAATTTAAGTTATAATAATTGACCCTTTAGTCAATGGACTCACAGTTTGAGAATATGGCGATAATTTGCAAATTTCCAAACTCTGAGTTGAAAATATGTTATTGAAGGGTGAAAAACCAAAATAACCCCCAAACGACCCCGTAAGAGGATCGAACACCTCACACGAGACCAATTTAATGGCACTCCCAATTTGATAATATGATGATAATTGGAATGTTTCTATACTTGGCTTGAAAACATGTCGTTGAAGGAGGAAAACAAAAAACGCCACCAAATGGCTTAAAAAGAGGCACAAACACCTCGCATGGGACCAATGTAACTCGTAGAAATTAATTTTTTACTCATGAATCGTCGGGTTTAAGAATATGATGATTGTTTAAAAATTTCTAGAGTCTGTCTTACAAAATATGACATTAAAGGAGGAAAATCCAACACAACCACCAACATCTTGGAAGGAGACGTGATTCCTAGCATGGGACCAATTAATTTTGTAGGAACTGATCATGTAGTCACAAGATTCAAAATTTGAGAATATAATGTTAATAAGTAGATCTCAAGACATAGGCTTAAGAGTATGACGTTGAAGTGTGATTATAATAAATAGACACCTAACGTCCCCGTAAGAGGCACCAACGGCTCTCATGAGACAATTGTAAATAGTAGTTATTAACCATACCCTCACAACTCTTCCAGTTTTTGAATATGATGATAATTTACAAATACCTCGACTTAGCTTAAAAATATGCCATTAAAGGATGAAAACATAAAACAACCACCAAATGGATAAAAAAAGGCATGGCCATCCCACCTGGACTAATGGATGTAAATCTTAGGAACTGACCCTGTAGTCACGGGAATCATGGCTTAAGTATATGGTGATATTTCAAATCTTAAGAATTCAGGCTGAAAACATGCCGGTAAAGGGAGAAGACACAAAACAACCACCAAATCACCCCGTAAAAGGCACAGACACCACGTATGAGACCAATTTATCTTATCAGAACTGATCGTGTCATCACATCACCCTCGTTTTGGTTATATGATAACAATTTTCAAATACTTAGACCTAGGCTTGAAAACATGTCGTTACAGGGAAAAAAAATCTAAACTAACCCCAAATCGCTTGGAAAAATGCAGGAACACTTCGCACGGGACCAATGTAACTAGTAGAAACTATTATAAAAATTCCAAATAACTTGGAAAAAGGCATGGATAGCTCGGGTATCATGATTTAAAAATATGATGATAATATGAAAATCTTAATAATTAGTTTTAAAAACATGTCGTTATAGGGGAAAATGCAAGACAACCACCAAATAACCCCGTAAGAAACACCAAAACCCCACACGGGACAAATGTAAATCATAGGAACTGAATGTGTATTTAAGGACATTGTCCATCACATTTAGTATGTCATATACTGCTACAAGTTGTCAAAGAATTGGGAAGCTAACATCTACAAGCGACAATCCGAATTTCAAGACGTCTTCAACATTCAAGCCCAATAAGGACAAATTTGGTCAAATATGTTTTAAGTTCCATTTACATTTTACATTAAAAGTGTTGGGATATTTTTATAAAAGTTTAAATGATTTTTGAAATGATGGTTTTTAATTTTTCAAAATCATAAAAGTTTTAGATAAATATCTCCTGATCCAGTGAACATTTTTAAGATTTGAGGATACCAAGTTTTTAAATACTTTAAACGCCTTTTTAAAGGGGATTAGTGACTGTCGTTCAAATGACGTCACATCTCGTTTGATCGAGATGGAGGTTCACTTGAACGACGTAGCATGTCATTCGAACGAGAACTGTTTTAAGCCGACACGTCACCGCCTTGATTTTTAATATAAATAAGGGTGTCAGGCTTCTATATTTCATGTGGAGAAACATTGGTTTTAATAGAATATGTTTTGAGTGTTTTTATTTATTCTCCAACACATTTTTGAGGGTTCAAACTGTGCTTTACAATTCATAAATCCCAGACTTTTTGTGTGAGTTGTTTTGTTGAACCTACAACATATTTTTGCAGGGAGTTTTACTGCTGAATCATAGGTGCCTTGGAGAGGTACTGGGATGATCGACTTCTTGTCATAGGGGTGTTGTGGTGTTCCTAGACTGACGACTATGAACCGACACTTGAGGGTATTTCGTAAGTCAAATTGTATTTTTCCTATAATCCGATTGTAAACTGTTATTTTACAAATTATAGTGGAAATGAAAAGTTTTTACCCTGTGGAGATTTTTTTTTCCTGAGATCTGCTTTTGTCAGCATTTGTCATCACATGATTTAATTTGAGATTTGAACTATCACGTATTTTCATGTTTAGGGGATGATTTAATTGGTATTTGGTTTGAGCAAATTTAGACATCCAATTAAATAAGTCTGAATTTATACTCCGAGTAAAACACTTGCTTAACCTTTTGAAATGCACAAACAAATGGCTCATCGCTCACGTGGTCATTGCTCTTCAACTTGGACAAGTCAACCATGATCAAATTGGTGACAAGTTCAACTTTACAAGCATTTTTATCCTCAACTCTTACCCATTCACAGTAAAATACAACCTCTTTGAAGCTTATATAATCCAATTCAAATATATTTTGGATTACACCATAGTAAGTCATTTTAGCTTCAACGAGGTTTTTATCTTTTGCGCTCGCTCAAAAGAAAGTAAGAGCCTTGTATGAAATTAGCCGAGTTGAAGTAGCATTCTCGCGCTATGGTTTGGTCACCCTGCACTTCCCCTACCCCATAGGGGGTCAGGAATTTTAGCATCTGGTGGACCGTCGACGGCACGGCTTTGAACTCCTTAAGGGCTACTCTTCCTATGATGAGGTTATAGGCCGAGAAGATGTTTTCGTCCATAACAAAAAAGTTGATCTTCCGGGTTAACCTCTTAGGCCACTCGTCGGCCATTCGCACGTCCATCTCATACATGACCAACGGATGGACCTTTTCACCACTGAACCCTATTAACGGATGATGATAGGGCACCAACCTAGCTCTGCTAAGTCCCAGGCTTTTGAAGCAGGGCCAGAACATCACATCTGCAGAACTTTCTCCGTCTACAAGAATTCTCTGTACCTCACATCCATGAACTGTTGTTGTGATCACCAAAGGGTCATCGTGTGGAGATAGGATGCCTTTGAAGTCGAGTCGGGAGAACCCCACTATGAGGGGTTCCATGTCTACCTTCTGCCTCTTCTGCGTTATCTTGAAAGACGTTAGATTTACCACTTATGGTGTTAACACCAAAGGAGATCATACCAACCCTCTTCACTGGGGTGTTGTCTTCTTTTGGTGGGAGGTCTGGATCGTCCTCGTCATCGTCACTCGTGCCATCATCTCTTCTTGTTGTGGTATCCTCACGACACTTGTCGTGTCTCTTCTTTTTGGGGGTCTTCCTTCCCCTTTTTGGAGCCTTGCCATCAACATATTTCCTCAACTTTCCTGACTTCAACATCTTCTCGATCTCATCCTTTAAGGCGAAGCACTTGTCTGTGACATGACCATGGTCTTGGTGGAATTCACACCACAAGTTCTGGTTCCTCTTATCTGGGGGAGCTTTCAACTTCTCTGGTCATCTTAGGTATCGGTCATTCTTTATCTCATTGAGTATGTGCTCACAGCTTACAGTAAGAGGGGTATAACGTGCAAACTTGTCATCGACTTTCCTCTTCTTTTCATCCTTCTTTCTTTGGAACTTTTCGCTCCTACCGTCGTTCACCTCTTCATACTTAGCGTCCATGGACTCTTCAGCATTCATGACCTTCCCTGCGGTTGCCAATAGCTCCGCCATGGATTTAGGAGGGTCTTATGCAAGTTTCCACAATAACTTCCCTTTCTGAAGACCTCCTATGAGGGCGGTCATGGCAATATTCTCTTTGTAATCTTTAACCTCAAGTTTTTCTTTGTTGAACCTGGCGATGTAGTCTCTTAGGCTCTCGTGCTTGCCTTGCTTGACATACAATAGACTAGTCATCTTTTTTTGAGGTCTTACTCCAAAACAGAAATTATGAATGAATCGTTCAGCCAAACCCTTGAAGTTCTTAATTGAATTCTTCGGAAGAGAAGTAAACCAGATGTGTGCCCGGATAAGGCTCGGCACTTCATCTCATCTGCTATCGAGTAAATGTTCGCGGCTGACTGGTACATCTCAATATGATGTACAGGATTGGTGCTACCATCATACTTGGGAGTTACTGTAGGTGGCTTGAACTTAGCTGGGGTAGGAAAGCTCACTATCTTAGCCACGAACGGAGAGCCTTCTGAGAAACCCCTTTGTAGTGGATCCCGACTTCTGATGAGGTCTCCTATCTTGTCCTCAAGATGTTGGATGGAGTCATTCCATGGTTTCGCAATATCCACATGGCCGAGGTTGTCCCCAGCCACCTCTAAAGGATGGACTGAAGGTTCCCCAACTGCAGCACAACGTCTGCTATTGACCTCTTTTTGGTATCTTACTCGTCCTGGTTGGGGCCGACATTGTCTTTCTTCCCTTTGTGAGCCGGCTGCACTTCTCGACCTTGACAACCTTTGTCTTAGGTCATTTACTAGGCCGAGCCTTTTAAAGGATAGACCTCTGCTCAATCGATCAAAAACTGATCCTCGTTGCTGGGCTTCTCCACCTCTTCTGGCCCCACAACCTTGGCTTCGTTGGATAGGACGAATTGTATTGTTTGAAACCTCATATGGCTCCCAATAATCTTCTGGGACATCTTTCGCCTCTAGATCATCATACCTGTCCTCAGGGCAACGGTTTCCTTGCCTCCCCAGGCGCAAGCGCCTAGGGTCAGCAACGTCCCTCCTCCGTTGGGGTGTAGGTTGGTCTTTTGGCGGTGCCTGGGGTGGTCCCCTGGCGCCAGGATGCGGGTGGACGGCCGTCAGAGTGATCATTTCTGGTGAGACTCCAGGTGGCCTGATCATATTTTTGCTAAGCTGTGCGAATTGCTCCTACATTACTTGTTGCGTTACAGCCAAAGACCTCAAGGCTGCGGCCACCTCCGCCATTTCAGATTGGGGTGGTGCCTGGCTGGAGCTAGGTCCTCCCGCACCAAGCGACAGAAGAGGTGGTGGTAATTCCGGTGCCATGTGTTAGCACAAAGGAGCTGGTATAGTAAATGAGCTTAATACCTTACAGGACTTCTTTCAATGGTGAAACAGCTCCATGCAAGGGGTGAGGCCTGGTTCACCACCAGAGTCTCCGGTGAGGTTAAGCGAATAAAGAGGAAGAGACAACTTCTCATTCCTACAGACTACGCCAAAAATGACGATGCTGGAAATAGCACCACCAGTCAAGATGTTTGTAAACTCAAGCTAGTGGTAACAATGGCAGTATAAGAGTATACTAAATGTAAGAAACTGAGGTGAGGAGAAGAGGATGAACACAGTTATGTAAGTGGTTCAGCCAATCAGGCTTACGTCCACTGTGCAAGTGTGTGATTAATATCACCGTATGAGGGCTCTAATGGCCATAGATACAATCTCTCAAGCTTTCTCTCTCTACTGTAGATTTAGACAGAGTTTTAGCTAGTGTTGTTGATTTTGGATCCTTTACAAGGTAGTGGATAACCTCTATATATAGTGCTTGGGGGCTGTAATGTAACCACCAAGCATGCAATGAACATGTGAATGAGGATCGATCCAGTATGAGAATGACACCTGGCTGATCTCATGTAGATAATGATGGCCTCAATATTCCCTCACGCGAGGGGAATGATTCGGTTATAACTGATTGTGTACGCGTGTTCCCAACAATACATATGCTGATAAGGGCTCGGTCTTTTGTGAATGGTCCCAACCTCATCCTGGAAGAGGACGAGGTGGCGACCTTGGCTCGGTGGGAGAGCTGAAATAAGACATGTTGAGCTGTAACATCGGCTTGGGCCAAGGTACTGGTTGCAAAGCAGGAACGTCGGTTGATCCGTAGCCGAGATTAGGGGTGATGATGGAAGGAAACTTCGGCCTCTTCCAAGACAAGGTTGCAATCCTTGGATGACCAGATGGATATCTACTTGTGGATTATGAAGACCTCTCCCGCCGAGGTAGCTAGTAATGTCAGCCATGGCCGACCTTGCCTAGGACGAGACTGTTAGTTGTTGATCTAAGGTCCCTCTAACATCGACCATCTCTATGGCCGAGGTTGATGTCTCTAAGCCGAGGGGGTACATTCAGGGCATATCACTTAATTTATGGTATATTATCATTCTTATATAATTTCTAATTACGAAAATTTCACTCATGGTAATAATTTTTTTTATTATTTTCACAAGGTGGAAGTTCAATATTTCGGTACTTTAGATGAGACAAGTACTTAAATTTATGGTATATTTTCGGTCTTATATAATTTCTAATTACGGAAATTTCACTCATGATAAGAATTTATTTTTTTCGAAAGGTGAAAGTTCACTACTGCATACATTAGTTGATGGCACTAAGACAACTATTTAATTTTTGGGTTTATTATCATTCTTATGTAATACGATGTTCTTACTCCTTACAAGTATGTTAACAGTAGTAGGAATGTAATTTTATAGTTCATAAGAAATTGTTATCATTTCACTCTTTCGTAAGTAATTGTTAATTGAAATCTTGTAGGATATTTCAACATTGGTGGTACACGCTCGAATTGTAAATTTGAGAGTGAAGGAATTTCACTTTTGTTTACGTGATATGTGAAGTACTTAATAACATATTGAAACTATTTCGTATAATTTATATTCTAGATGGTAATATATTTCGTTTGAATTTTTGTAGGATATTGTCAATATTTCTTGTAGAAGCTGGGACTTTCAATCTCATAGTGAAGGAATCTCAATTTTATTTACGATGTAATTGCAATTTATTAATGTAGAGGGAACTTCCTCTTCAATGGTTAGAAGACTAAACTACCCTCATTAAATTTAAAATTCCTATTATACCCTTAATAATAGTCAACATATCTCTCCCCAATTCATTAGCTCCCACGAAATACCCTGGTTCATTGCATCACATCTTTCTCATATTCATTCACACATACCAAGAAACCAAATACATTCATGTTCCAATCCTAGAAATCTAGATTCAGTTGCCTCAAATTTAATTCTCCAATTCACTCACATTCATTCATCCTATCTCTCTCCTATTCATTCACGCATATCAACCATCAAAATGCATTCGTCTTCCAACCCTAGAAATTCATCTTTACAAATGGAGGCTCAAACAACTATTTAATTGAGAGTCCATCATTTCTTTGCTTCGTTGATGTCATTTCTTCTACCAAAATCAAGGTCAATACTTTAATTCCCTCTATAATTTTTTATTATGTCAGCAAAGTATGCATTTGTTAATTTGAAGATGAAGACAATTACATAAATTTTACAATTTTATAGATCTCGTTGAAGAATTTTGTCTCTCATTTGAAGAAGAAGACAATTACATAAATTTTATAATTATAATTATATAGATTAGGAAGAATTTTGTCTCCTATTTTCATTTTTTTCATGTTTTTAGAGATTTGTACTTATTACATACTCTAAATTAAATGTTAATTTTAAAACAATTATATACATTCACATATGCCTACTATTTTAAATGTTAATAATTTGAAAATTATGCATACTGATATAAACTTTTTTAGTACTAAAAATTGTGCTTATTTTTCGTGATTTTCTTCTAATTATGGAAATTTCACTAATGATAAAAAAAAAATTATTAGTTTCGTAAGGTGGAAGTTCAGTACTACAATAGTTGATGGCACTAAGACAAGTACTTAATTTATGGTTTATTATCATTCTTATATAATTTCTAATTACAGAAATTTCACTCATGGTAATAAATTTTTTTATTATTTTCACAAGGTGGAAGTTCAATATTTTGGTACTTTAGATGAGACAAGTACTTAAATCTATGGTATATTGTCAGTCTTATATAATTTCTAATTACGGAAATTTCACTCATGATAACAATTTATTTTTTTCGAAAGGTGAAAGTTCACTACTGCATACATTAGTTGATGGCACTAAGACAACTATTTACTTTTTGGGTTTATTGTCATTCTTATATAATACGATGTTCTTACTCTTTACAAGTATGTTAACAGTAGTAGGAATGTAATTTGATAGTTCATAAGAAATTGTTATCATTTCACTATTTTGTAAGTAATTGTTAATTGAAATCTTGTAGGATATTTCAACATTGGTGGTACACGCTCGAATTGTGAATCTGAGAGTGAAGGAATTTCACTTTTGTTTACGTGGTATGTGAAGTACTTCATACCATATTGAACTGTTTCGTATAATTTATATTCGAGATGGTAATATATTTCGTTAGAATTTTTGTAGGATATCGTCAATATTTCTTGTAGAAGCTTGGACTTTCAATCTCATAGTGAAGGAATCTCAATTTTATTTACGATGTAATTGATATTGATTAATGTATGATTGTGAATTTACTTATCATTTTTTATTTAATTTACTGGCCATTATGAAACCAATTGAAGAAATATGTAGATGAGCTAAAAAATTTGCATACGTTTTACAATTTCTAATTTGTATGTTTTTTTTTCTTTGTCATGGAAAAGAAAAAAAAATTAAAGAGTTAGGAACAAATTACGTAATATCAATTGAATTATATGAAACACAAACTACGCATGTATAACAAATTATAGAGTAGAACCAAGTAGATACCCAAATCTTTATAAACTAACGAATAACATAATTGTTTGGATAAACAAAATTAAGTCATTGTAATATACATACTTAACTTTTTGATATCATGATGAATGAAACAACCTATGAACCAAAAGAATCAAAGACTCTAATGATTCATTATTTGGTGGGCTTTTTTGGAGCAATTGGTACTCAGTGAGTGGAATTGTGGGACCATTAATTTTAAAATAACTTTGATGCAAGAACTTACGTATTCATTCATAATTTATTTTTATATTAGCCGAATATCTGTTTTTTAACATAAATTTTTCAAAATATTTTCATTATATTTTTTAACCTAAACATACGTATTCATGTCTTTAATGCCATTCATTTGACATGTCATCAAGCTATAATTAGGTTTTATTGTTGTTGTTGTATTGATTTTGAAATGTGTATAGGGTGATAGGAAAAAGAATAAAGATACTAATCTACTTGAAAATTTCAGAATAAAATTATAGACCTTCCCTAAATTAAATTCATTCTTCTTGGAGTCCTAATTTAAGATGGATCTTCGGCCTATAGGTGAACTATCAATATAATAGTTGACTCCAAGGATATGTTACTGGTATTAGGGGACTGAAACGAAGTACAAATTTCTTGCATTCCCTATCCAATAGTATTTAGGACCAATTGAAAACCAATTGACGAAAAACTAATCTATATAAGATTGTCTTATGTTACCACAAATGAAAAAGAAAGGTCTACCAGTGTTGTTTTATGGGATAGAATAGGCATTCACCTCCTTGTCCTAAGCCAAATTATTGAGAGAGTTTTTCTTATACAATATTCGATAAAACTATGTGTCATTTACTAGATGATAGTAGACAAAATTCATCATAGGTCATAAACAACGATTGTAACATAAATGTGACGAATCATATTAATTAAAATTTTGTTCTTTATCCGAAATGTTTAATGAGGTGAGCCTAAGCCATGCTTCAGCCTGCCGCCTATGCCCGCAAGGCAAAGGCCTTGATGAAGGAGCCTCGCCCGATTTGAGGTGAATCACAACATATGAGGCTTTGTTAGACCTGAGTCTGGGCATACCTTGGACAAATTCAATACTGCATTAGTTTTCCCCTGGTTTGAGATCACTCTATAATCTTATATACTCCACCTTTTATTTATTGTATGGACAAATGAAGAAAGAATTGAAAGCTTGATCTTCTTAACCTTAGTTTTAAAAAATCCTTAAATGAAGAAATAAATCCCAACCAATATTCCATGAAGTCTACCTTGATTAGTATGAATTAGAGTACAATTTCTGGCTGTAATTAATAATAACTTTACTAAATTAACTTAAGAACTATGCTATTATAGTTTTATATAAATCAATGTACCCTGTAGTTTCCCATTGGTCATATCTGTACTTATTGTGTTGGAATACTAAACTAGTTTATGAGCGTTCAAAGTTGGGTTTATAGGGTCAATGTGGACTGTTTTATTCCCATCGGTTTCTTTTTTTATTGTTGTATTCGATCAGATTTTGGTTCTATAACATTAGCCTCCAACTATTTGAGGATGGCAGTGCTCAATATAAGCAAAATTTCTCCTTCTTCTATTAAAATGGAGATAACATCCACTGAATTTGGATCTATATTGGCTAAATTATGTTAATCAGTAGCTGTAGATGTTACTGCTTGGTTCACGGATGTCACTGCTATATTTAGTAACAAATATTCTCCACCTATCATATAACGGACATCTGGGACTATGTTAACTGCCCATGCCTTTATTCTTTTACAATTTTATCCTCTCTGAAGCTAATATTTAGAACTTGAAACAAATAAATCAACATATTTTGAATAGTAGAGTATGCTAACAGTTGTATACAAGAAAACGAAACAATTAAGAATATTGAAGAAACATAAGTTGTCCTCTAGAGTTCCCTTGACCACTTCAGTGGGGACTCAATTTCATTATTAAGATTTGGTGAAATAGTATCTGCTGAAGTGTTTGGGGGGAACTCCCAAACACATCTGATAAATATACATACTGCTAAGCATGATGAGATTCTTGGTAGCGATCTGCCTAATCAATCTACCTACAATAAAGATTTTAAGTCTTATATTTATAGAGTAACTACATTTATTTACTTTAATATGTATAATGAATATTAAATTATAATTTCAGTTCCATATATTTTTGTTAATGACAACATATGTACATACAACATAATCATAATTTCATTTATGATCTTTCTTGCAATACCTCAAGTGTCACACGGATAATTTTTTTTTAAAATTCTCCAGTGAGGCACCATGTTTTCCCCACAAAACCTGATCAGCCAACCAATACACAAGGTTCACTATAATAAACTTCTTTTAACACGATTATAGCAAGTAAAATAGCAAACCAAATCACAATAAAAGAGGCACGCGCACACAAGAGACAAAATTAAAGGAACTCAACTCCCAACCTTTTGTCATACGGATATTTTTTTTTTTAAGTTCTCCAGTGAGGCACCAAGTTTTTCCCACAAAACCTGATCAGCCAACCAATACACGAGATTCACTTTTTTCTGACTTTCTCTAGATCCTTTATGCTGGCCGTATTATCCTCATTTAATGGAAGAGCTTTTAAGGTGTTAATGGTTTGTCATTTCTCTTTGAGTTCCATGTACATGAATTTTTTCTTTCGTTGATTCCACTGGCTCAACTTATTTCAACACTGCTTTAATTTATCCTCGATTGACCTGGAATTTACCCCTCCCCCCCCCCCCCCCCCACACACACACATAAAAAAACATATTGTTTCTACTATATTTTGACATTTCTCCTCTTTGGCCTACCATACATTATATCTAATAGGCTTGTGTCTCCTATTCATTATATTTGGCTCTTAATTCTACTCTCAAAACTGAACAACAATAGGAATATGGTCTGAATCGTGTTTATTTATACTATACACAACAACATTCGAGAACATCAACCTCCATTCTTGATTTGCAAACATTCTATCAAGTCTTTCCTCCACCCAATCCCCATTTTTCATCCCTCTATACCATGTAAATTCATAGCCTTAAAACCGAGTTCAATTAGTTTACATATGTCAATCACCTATCTAAAATTGCGAATCTTTCAATTTGGTAGAATGGTTGTTCCTGTTTTTTTTCGCGCTTGATAGAATTTCATTGACACTCCCCCCACCTACCCCACCCCCACATACACACATTCCATGACTAAGAAACGACCTCGGACTATCGTGACTTAAATTGGTCAAAAAAAATTTATTCCTCCTTGCGTCGCTGAACCTCGAGTACCCCATAAAATCCTGTGATTCTCCATGACTGCCATTACAGAGAACATTTTTAATACATATATTTTTCTCGGGCATTTATAAAACTCATTATTTTATCTTATTTCTAATTATCACCCATACAGATGTGTTATCATTTGTGATAAATGTAAAATCAATGAGTACGTCATTATCGCTTAATTGTTTAACACAAATTGTTTACTTAACTTTGTTACCTGTGCATAGATTGTTGTAGGATTTATGCTTTACATAAAAAAATTTAAAATTGTCAGATTCATATTCATTTATTCAAAACCTCAAATCAAATATCTGGAATCAGCCACACGTGCAACGCATGTGTACACAACTAGTATATATAAATGGTTAGTGGAGGAAAATAAAAATGAAACTATATCTTATTGTGTACCGTGTACTTCATAGAGCACCACCATATAAGATTGCCGAAAAAACAATCTTAGGATGATCTATATAAACATTTATTTTTATCACATAACCTTCCAAATTCTAATATATTCCTTGAAATTAAACACCACAAAGAAAAGTTTTGTTTCACGTCTTTTTACGAAATGATAAGTTACATCTCAATCGCATTCATAATGAAATTTGCAATTAGTTTGCCTATCCTTTCTGGCACATATCTTCCAGAAGACAAACTAGTGATGTTTTGGATCGGGTCCTCCAGGACTTAGCCGGTTCAACTTGTACTTACCTCCAACATTCATATCTCGTCTTCGAATGTTTACTTCCAATATTTTCCTCGCACTCTCGATCAATGCCCGTTTTCTCACATTCGAAGTTGCATCAAGATCACGAGTTTCAGACCTCATGGCAGAAAGCAAAATAAGAACTAGGCAGAACCACAACTTCAAGCTAGTCATTATTGTTTTAGGGATGAGAAAACTAACTTTAAGTAAGGAAGTTCAGCTTGGATGGTTGGGCTTATATAGACCTGTATTCTATCATAATTTCAAATTTTCCATCATGAATATAGTGGGGACGAGGTCACATAAGACAACAACTTAAAAATGAAACGATTCCACCTATGATGATAAAGTGAGTGAATTTTTATGTATCTATACACTCAATGTCGAGTTTAATGCCACATTTTCAATCAAATCTCTTTCCTTTACATGGTATTTGACCATCAGAAGTAGCCATGCTAAAACGTTTGGCATGCATTAATGAAGGCGCTTTTCACGCGGCCTTTTTTTTGCAATATTTTGATAAGCTATCCAAACAAATATTATTTTTTCACCAATGTATCTCAAGATATGTGGAAAGTAAATGTCACTTCACAAGTCACCTCAAATTTTAAGAATTACACACTTTTCTGATCGCACTTCCTCTTTGTATCCTATTCACAAATAGTCTTATTATCGAGTCGTATTGAATCGTATTCGTGTTGCGTGAAATTGGGTTCGTGTCAAAACCCTTTTACTTCATAGGCAATATAAACAAATCGGTTTTAAATAACAAATTCAAATCCAAACAGTTACAATTAACAGGCACACGATCCAAACCGTTAACACTTGTTAATTAATTAAAATTCTTAAAAAAAAAAGCAATATAATTAATTTATGCATTAAAAATTCCACATGTTAGACACTAATAGGATCCCAAAAATAAAATAATCATTACCCAAATTTACAAGTATTGTAAAATCTATCAAAGATAAACAAAGAGTTAAGATAGTGTTAACGAGATTTATTGGGTACAAATGGGTCTAATGAGATGTATCAAAATTTTCAAACTCGGACTATTATCGTAACGGGTCTATCGTGTTGACCCGATATTGACCCAAACACGAGAAAGTCTAAACCCATTAATTTATAATTTCGTGTTGTATCATGTCGTTTGACTTTTTGACAGGTCGCAAACTTTGGCCTTATATAGTAGCTAATGTTGTGAAGCTCACGTATTAGCCCAAAAACAGATTTTGTTATAAAATGTCCAAAATAATAGATGTCTATTTATATTTCATATTGAATAAGGATCTTTTAGAAGCATTATTTTGTACTATAAATAGAGGTGTTAGTGAAATAAAAAATCCTCTCCCTCTAAATCATCTATGTGTCCCCTTTAATTTAAAACACGTTATCTATACAAGTATTGGGGTCTGCAATTTTGAACCATCTTTTTCTCCTCTTTACTGCCTAATTTTTTAAGTGGGTTTATTTAACAAGTCAATTCGATTATATATATAACATATACTACGATTATTGCATCTCATGATAACGTAGTACATAGATATCTTTTCAAGTAGAATTATGTTGTAGAAGATAGTTAGATACCATACTCTCACATGTCATCATGATATCTGTTTACTTTTGTTAGCCCCGTTGATTTACAGGATATGAACATGGCTTCGTTTTAATTCAATATTCAAGGATAATTAAAATATAAAACGAATGACTTTATTTCTTCAATAGTTATTCCATAATTACATTAGGTTGTGCTTTTGTTATTGGTGATATTATGTTTTGATTATTAAAAAATTGAATTTTCGTATTCATTTTTTAAAATATGGAACTTGAAGTTCCTTAAGAAAAAAATATTTGGATACTAACTTGCAGGCCATGCATTGTGTGACCGTAGTTATAGAAATTATACTTGATCCTTTGGACAACGTTCATTAACAATAATGTTGATTAGGTTAATGCTGATTATGGTAATATTATTTTAAATAAATAAAATTTAATATTAAAACAATATATAAAATGTTATGAATGACACTGATCTTTGTAGAAGTACATCAATGTTATTTCTAATAAACAAAATAATACTTAAAATTAAATGACATGAACGAAATAAAATAAACTTATAAAAAAAACACCAAGGTAGGGAGAGCATCAAGATTTTAAAATTAATTATTTCTCTCAATTAAATGGTGACCATGATCATTCCGAACCTAAGTCTCACTCCTTTAAGTATTGTACACACTTAAAAGTTAGTGTTTTTCTTCCCATTTTATTTATTGTATAAATATATCATTCTTTGACCATCTAGGTCAATATTTTTGTGTTTGGAATCCCATCACCAACACTTTGCCATGTAGATCACATTAAGAGCATTTCTATGAAATCTGATCGTAACATTTGAAGGGAAGTCCGCCACCATATGCTTATTTGCGAGCTGAAACTACAAATGGAAAAAAAATTGGTATTTATTTTTATACAACTGTAATACAAGTCACACGAAAAAACGATAAAGATATAAAACATACTGTAGTGTAATGAACAAAATATTTAACATGGAAAGTATAACAAATACTGAAAAATTGAACAATGAAAACAAACATATGTTCATTTCTTTCCAAAAAATAATAGATTCTAAACAATTTATTCGATAACAAAAAAATATCAATGATCGAACAATTTTATACATACGCCTAACATAATTTATTCTCACTATTGCATTAGTACAATAATAATTGAAAGTTCTCATGCAATTTACAAATTGAATTAGATTCAATTTGTAATTTTATAATATTTATTTTTTCCTTACCAACATGATAGGAAAAATAGAGAATTAGATGTGGCCCCCTTTCGAATACTTTTCTTCCAAGTAAACCCACGTTAATAAGCGTCTTACAATGCGGCCCTTGTGTATGGATATGTCATGCATATCTGCCCCAATTTTATAGGGCTCAAGTGTGGAATAGTCAAATAATAACAAATAATCAAACCCGGGTAGACAATAATAATTTTTCCGTTTGATCCGTGTAAGACAATAACAGAGGTAAAGAAATATTTCGGCTGTTGATGTAAAAAATTAGATTGCTTCTAATTATTTAATCACAGATAAATATAAACGAGACAAAGAATTTTTAAAGTGGTTCAACCTTATAAGAATGGTCTACGTCCACTGTTTCTATTATTGCCGAATGTTAGGAATTCTCGATATCTGGTTCTATCAAGAAATTCCGGTCCCCTTGAATGAGGACAATACATTGTATTTATAGCCATTAGGCTGTACATGTGAAAGGGTAAATAATTAATGCCCCTTAATCGTATACGTATGTATAATGAGCATTCAATGAATAGTTGAACTGTTGATTATCTGGCAATTAATGCTCTGGTCGAGATGCAGCTCGGACCGCCTTAGTTGACCGACGTTCAGAAGTTTCTCGGAGCAGTGGAGTTCCTCGGAGCAATGAATTTCCTCGGGGTACACATGTTGCTCGGAATGTTTGACTTGGTCGGGGAAATAAACTTCCTCGTTGCTAATGTGCCACGTAGGTTGACACGTGTCTTCTTGTGATTCGTCCATATCAGCATATTAATTTTGGTATCAACAGAAGCCCCCAATGTTTCATAGTTCGAAATTTGAGGAGTATGGAACATTCTTTCTCGATATATGGCAATATTAAATGACCCTCCTGGTTTTTAGGAGCATTTTCTCCGTATTTATTTTTCCTTCTAAATTCGTAGAATCTGCCTTTTTGAATTTTTATAAACGCTTCGATCTTCGCGAACTTTTTGCCCTTTTAGCCGCCGATAGCGTAATAGTTTCTTTTTGTAATCATTTCTTTCACCGTTTTCCGAGGCAAAGTATTTAAGCTTCATAGACAATCCCATCGTCTTCTACCTTTTCCAATTTCTGCTTTCGAGTTTTCCATTATCTTTCTCTCTCTTGTGCGCTCTTCTTTTCCTCCGTTCGTTGTCAACAAATCTCCTTTTTTTCTGTAAGATCTTCTTCCTTCTTCTTCATTTCTCTTATTCATCATGGTTTATCTTATTGAATCTCTTGAGAAATTCCGTTCTGATTTTTCTATCCCTTCTTGGGTAACTCTGGAGGAGCTTTCTGAGCCTTCAGATTATTTTTGCTTGGCTGAGGGACATTGGTTCCCCAGCCTCTTTATTGCTGAGTGTGGATTTTCTTTTCCACCAAATCCTTTGTGTTTAGAATTTTGTCAATACTTCGATGTTGTTCCTGCAAAAATAGCCCCCAACACATGGAAAATAGTTAATGGGGTGCATAGGTTAAATCAAACCCATGGAACTCTTATAAGAATTCCTGAGATTATGTATTGTTATAGATGGGCCGTTCTAGATAATATTTTTTATTTAAAAACCAAATTTTTGAATAGGGCTTTAGTAGTCAACCTCCCTGATGCCAATAGGGATTATTTTGAACATGGGGTTGTTGTTAAAAAATGGCAACATGCTCCTCTAGTTGGAGATGCAGTATACCAGGGTCCTAGATGCCCTCCCTATGGAAATGGGATAGGTTATTTTTATATCATTATTTTATATCTGAAATTGTGCTTTTATTATGTTTGAGAAAATGTGTGACTGATATTACAATGTATATTTATTTGCAGTTGATAGTAAAAGAAAGACTCCAAAAGAAGCTAAAGTTAATATCAAGAATTTGAAACTTATCTGGGGTTTGCATCAGAAAGTTACAGACGAGCACATTAGGTCTGCTTCATACTTGTTGCAATACAAGAGCTACACATCCTCTTTCACTGCTCGCCCTGTGATCAGCACTAGTGAATCAGTGCTAATTCCTGAGGACTCTTCTCCAGAATCTCACATTCCCTTGAGTAAGAAGATGGGTAAAAGAAGAGTTCCTACTATCTTCGAGGAGGCTGCCTCTGCTGGAGAGGGAAAAAGAAACAAGCCTGATGTCCCAAAGGGGACAAAGAAAGTAGATGTTGCTCCTTCTGTTGCACCTCAGAAGGCTGCCGAGAAGCCCCCAGTGGCTTCAAGCAAGAGTGGTGCTCCCAAGGAAGTAATCACCATATCCCCAACCAAGAGCTCTTCCTTGGTTGAAGCTGTTCCTGTGCCCCCGAGGAAGCTAAAGAAAAGCTCCTCGGTCAATTTGACTGAAACCACCCCCCAGCTCCCAGTTAGTGATGCTGGTGTTCCAACCATTATTCCCCCGAGCTCTGCAATGAGCTCGGTAAAGACTTGGATCATTCCCGAGATCCATGGAATTGAAGAGAATCTTCCTCGGGATATGCTTACATCTCTGGCTACTCGCCACATTGCTTCAGTAAGTTTCTCTTGTTCTGAACTTTCCTTCTTTCCATTATTACATATATCTCTGTACTGACTTATCGTTATTTCCTTTTTCCAGTTGGTGAGTTATTTTAATACAATCGTGAAGAAAGATGAAGCAATTAAAGCTTCCAGCTCCTCGTCCAGTGTAGAGGATGCTTTAGTGGGTTTGACCCAATCTTTGAAAGATTCCCGTAAAAGTATGACGAGGATAAAGCTGATTAGGAGAAGAAGTTGGCTTTGGTTGAGGCAGAAAAGGTGCATCTTGCTGAGGTCTCCAAGGGGTTGGATAATAAAGTGAAGGATTTAGAGGGGGAGAACAAAAATCTTGATGAGAAGCTAAAGAACTTTGGTGAGCTTGAGAACAAGCTGAAAATGGCAGAGGAAGAACTGACCCTTCTGCGAGAAGTAAATCGCCAGAAGGAGGAGGTGGAGGGTAAACTGAAGGCCACTGAGGAACTTCTATCCGAGAAGCTCTCTTCGGAGAAGGTAAAAAGAAAAATGGCTGTGAAGAAGTCCTTCAGTACTGGCTGGGACAAAGGTTGGAATAAGGGGATAGCTGCAATGATGTCCCAGGTGGAGTATGGGAGTCTCAAGTACTTCCGAGATGGTTGGGTTGCTGCCTTGCAAGAGTTGAAGGTTGATGAGGGCTTTGAGCTGTTTCCACAGCATCTTCATGGTCCCCCTCCAAATATTGAAGATGAAGAAGAGGACGAAGCTGCCTACGAAGAGTCCTCAATGGTAGTGGGTGACACAATCCTTGCCCCACAACCTGTTTAGCCAGTCAACGAGGAGCCTTCATCTCTGCCTGCTCCATCTGAGCAACTTCCAGCTCCAGCTGACCAACTTATTGTTCCCACCGAGCAATCGAGCTCCTCATCCCAGCCTCCCGAGAAAGTCTTGGGAGACAAGGAAAAGGTGTGAAGTTGTTCGGTATTTGTTTTATTTTCTTTTATCATCTGTACTTAGAACATTGTATTCTTCTCTATGATGTAATAAAAATCACCTTTTTTGTTCCTCTATGTTGTTTATGCTCTGTTTGCTTTCTTATTAACTCTTACATTCTCCTTTTTATTAGTTTATGGCCAGAATGGGATTGCTCTCTACTCATGACACAACTCTGCTCAGGCAATGCAATGAATATTTTAAAGTTGGTCATACTGACTTGGACAAATCCCAGATTGTATACATCCTTGGCCGAGATGCTTCTGAATAGGAAGTTGAGGCCTATCAGTACTTGAAATGTCTTCTTGATCATGCTGTAGCCAATAACGTGGCTTATTACGAATTGATTGAAGACTTGCAAGGTACTCTTTATGAACTTCAGCAGCAGTACAAAGAATCCTCAGCTCTTTTGCACGAAGGGTATGAAAACAAAATCAAACAACTCAGTGCTGAGAAAGGCTATGACAAGATGTTTGCTGGCTATGAAGTGAGAGAAAGAACGTTGAAGACAGAGGTTGAAGAGCACAGACACATCGCTGAGCAACTGGAGCAGGAGAATAACAATCTACAAAAGGAATTAGCTCAGTTGAGGTCTGCTGCTTCATCTTCAAATGCCTTGGTACCTGTCATCGACGAAGGATTCTCCTTTTTAGAAGTTGAGAATGCCAAGTTACGAGAAGAATTAGAGGCTTTGAGAAGATCTGGCCCTGCTACTGCTGTTCGGGGACGAGGAAGAGGTTCTCGTGGACGAGGAAGTGTTGCTCAGAGTGCTGTCGAGGAACAAAGTACTCAACCTGCTCGGGGATGACCAAGAGTTCTTCGTACTACTATTGAAGAAGCTCTTACTCAAGCAGCGTTGGAAAACCAAGCATTCTAATTGATGGCAAAAGATCAAGCCTTATCTGAATTGTCCAAAAAAGTCCAAAGTCTAGAGGGGCAACTTGCTACGCAAAAGTCTGCTTTGGAAAATAAAGATATTTTTGCTAGAAGCCTTCACGAGCAATTAGAGAGACTAACTTTCCAATTTCATAAACAACCTCGTGAATTCTAGATGGCAAGCTACAACGAAGCTCTCTATCACTTGGATGCTCGTATTGAGAATGCTAACAATGAAGGCTACAAACAGGGATGGTTGAATGCTCTGGGTATATTGCAATTAGATCAAGGTCATTATTTGTGGAATTATCATGACCCAGGGCTGCTTGATCTACCAGTTCCGCCCTTCAAGCTTGACATGAGCTGGATCCCTACTCGGGCTATTCCTCGGTGCCTCATTTCAAAGTACCTTGGTGACTATAACCTTCATTCACAGGCAGAATTATCTCGTCCTGAGCATTTATTAGATACACCTTCTATAATTAACGTCAGAATGCTTCAAGACCCTAACTTCATTAACTCTCCCCTTTGCTTGGAAGATCCTCCTGCTGGCGAGGAGCCTGTTTCAAAAGCACAAGGAAAAAGACCAATAGAATAGGGTTCTTAATGTAATAATTGTTTATACATTTCATAACCAATGTATTCATTTTTGTACTTCATTTTTGGATTCAATGAAATACATATAATTTTGTTTGCAAATGTTGATTGCTATTATTTTACAGTTGTAAAATACTTTTCATTTGTGTATGCATCTCTATTAAAAAGATAACAATGTTTTGTGTTTTGTCGACCAATTGATTGTCGACTGGATTGACTGTACAACATTTTGTATTTTGTCGACCAACTGTAGTTAATTCAAACTTGTTGTCGACTAGCTTAAATTTGTAATAATCATATGGCTGACCCAAAAATAATGATGTTTTATTTCTCGACTAATTAAAAGTCACAAGTAACAAAATTTTTTAACTTGGTAATATTTGTAAAATGTTTCCGACCAACAAGGGTTGGCATCTTTTACGTCTCTACCAATATAACTTGGTGAATTTTCTTGCCCTTTTACCAACTTGAGCTGGTCTGAGCTTGAATTTGATGATTCTGTCATGTCCACTTGCCCTTTTACCAAACTAAATTGGTCTGAGCTAGTGTCTGCCTCCTAACCAAAGGAGTATGGTTTCCTAACCAACCGAAGCTGGCATTTTTAGGAATGTCTTTCCCTAACCAAAACAAGTTGGCATTTTTAGGGATTTTTTGCCTCCTAACCAAAGGAGTATGGTTTCCTAACCAACCGGAGCTGTCATTTTTAGGAATGTCGTTCTTGCCCTTTTACCAACCTAAGTTGGTCTGAGCTCGAATTTGATGATCCTGTCACATCCACTTACCCTTTTACCAAACAAAGTTGGTCTGAGCCAGTGACTGTTGCCTGTTGATCCTGTAACATCCACTTGCCCTTTTACAAACCTAAGTTGGTTTGAGATAGTGTCATGGTTTCCTAACCAACTGAGATTGGCATTATTAGGAATGTTGTTTTTGCTGCTGAGCAGCGTATTGTGTAACACTAGTATTCCCCGAAAAAATTTCAATAAAAGGAGAGAGGCTGGAAAAATATCATTATTTTATTCATATTGATGGAACTGCTTTACATTTTACATTATTGATAATACTTGCATAGGTGTTAAGCATTCCATGCATTCTTAAACTCTTCTCCTTCTAAAGTTGCTATTCGATAAGTTCCTGGTCGAACAACTTCTGTAACTCGGTATGGTCCATGCCAGTTTGCCTCCAACTTATTGTGCTTCTGAATGACCTTCTTTAGCACGTAATCTCCTTCTTTTAGGTCGCATTTCTTCACCCTCTTATTGTAAAACAGAGCTGTTCGTTACCTCAGTCTGTCCATTACTTTGGGGATGACCTGGCGCTGAATGTAGTTTTAAAATTTTGGACTGATGGCAGTAAGAAGGGAATTCCTCGTTATCATATTGCGTTCCATGGTCGGTGATGAATGCATGAGGAAGACCATACCTACAAATGATATTTTTCCATACAAATTGATATACCTTCTCGTAGGTCATGTCGACAAGAGGCTCAACTTCTGCCCACTTAGTAAAATAGTCCACTGCGACGACGAGGTATTTGAACCTTCCCTTGGTCATTGGCAATGGCCCTACCAAATCTACCCCCCACGTGGCAAATGGCCAAGGGGAAGTTATGGGTGTCAACAATGCTTGTGGAGTTCGTCAGATGGAAGAAAAATGCTGGCACTTGTCACATTTCTTGGCATAGGCTATACAATCGGCCCTCATCGTTGGCCAATAATATCCTTATGTCATTACTCTTTGTAAAAGAGTACGACCTGCTACATGAGCTCCACAGGACCCTTCATGGATCTCTTCAATCAATTTTTTCACCTCGGAGAGATGTACACATCTTTGCAATCTTACCATGAGTCCTCGTCTGTATAAAACACCATTAGTTATTACATACCGAGCAGCTTTAAACTTTAATTTCTTGGCAGCGAGCTTATCCTCTGGTAATTATCCATCCTCAATATATGCCCTGATGAGATCCATCTAAGATGGTCCTAAGTCAAGGGTGATAAAATTCATTGTCAAGTCTTCATCTATACTCCGACTTTCTAATACTTCGATTGGTATCGTTCTTCGTAGCTCGGTACGAGTAGCTGATGCTAGTCGGGCCAAAGCATCTGCTCTTGCATTCTCCATTCTCGGTATTCTGATCAACTGAATGGCAACAAATTTTGCTACCAACTCCATCACCTTCGCATGATACTTGACCATTAATTCTCCTTTAGCTGCATATATTCCCAATATCTGATTCACAATTAATTGAGAATCACTGAAGACCATCAACTATTTCGCCTCCATAGTTTTCACCAAATTAAGTCCCGCTATCATGGCCTCATACTCAGCCTCATTATTGGAGGCTTTGAATTGAAATCGCAGTGCATATTCCATGTCGACTTCGTCTGGGCTGTTCAAAACAATCCCTGCTCCACAGCCTGTAGTACAAGATGAGCCATCTACATACAACTTGCCAGTGTATATACGACTATGGTATGGGCCAGTACATCAATCTCCCTGATTTTTCTGGCTTATGAAGGGCTTGTCCTAATGGCATGTCGGTATATACGACTATGGTATGGGCCTGGAAATATGGCCTCATTCTCCTGCTTGCTTCAATTAATGCCAGTGCCAAATTTTCCAGCTTTGGATACCTGATCTCTGCACCTCGGAAAGCCTTACTTGTGTAATAAATTGTCTTCTGAATTCCGTTCTCCATTCTGATCAATGCCGAGCTATTTGCATTCTCTGATACCGCTAGATACAAGTACAATTTTTCTCCCATTACTGGCCTGGACAATAATGGAGGTACTCCCAGATATTTCTTCAAATTTTGAAAGGCCTTATCACATTCATCATTCCACTCGAAAGTTTTTCGAAGTGTTTTGAAGAATGGGAGGCATCTATCAGTTGCTCGAGATACAAATCTGTTGAGCGCTGCCACTCGTCCTGTAAGGGTTTGCACTTCTTTCTTCGTCGTTGGAGATCTTTGCCCTAAAAGAGCTTTGATCTTTTCTGGATTTGCTTCAATGCCTCGCTGGTTGACGATGTACCCGAGGAACATTCCTTCTCGTACTCCAAATATGCACTTCGTCGGGTTCAGCTTCATTTGATATTTATCCAGTTGATAAAAGGTCTGACCTAAGTCAACTAGATGATCGGCAACTTTCTTGCTTTTTGTCAGCATGTCATCGACATAGACTTCCATGTTGCAACTGATTTGTTCGGCAAAGACCTTGTTCATCAGCCGCTGGTATGTCTCACCTGCATTTTTCAAACCAAAAGGCATAACATTATAACAATAAGTTCCTCTAGGGGTAATGAAATAAGTACTTTCCCTGTCTTCAGGTTTCATCTTGATCTGGTTGTAACTAGAGTAAGCATCCATGAAACTGAGTAGCTCGTGTCCCGAGGTAGCATCCACCAGTTGATCAATTCGTGGCAATGGAAAGTGATCCTTTGGGCATGCCTTGTTGATATCGGTGAAATCAACACACATCCTCCATTTGTTGTTCTTATTTTTTACCATCACCACATTTGCTAACCAATCTGGGTATTTAACATCTTTAATGAATCGAGCTTTCTGGAGCTTCTCGACCTCCTCTTGTATAGCTTGATTTTTTTCAGGACTAAATACTCTTCTTCTCTGCTTTACAGGTTTGATCTCCTTATTCACGTTGAGCTCATGACATAAGAAGTTTGTATCTATCCCTGGCATGTCTTCATGACTCCATGCAAAAGTTTTCTTTCTACTTCTCAAGAAAGTTATCAACTCCTATTTTATTGAAACATCCAACGACGAACCTATTTGAGTTGTTCGTTCAGGGTGCTCGTTGTCCAGAATGACATTTTCTGTAGCTTCCACCACCTGACCTTTCACAAGTTGAGATTCATCTCTAGGATCCAACGTTTCAATTTCTCTGCCTTCATCCACCTAATAGGTAACAGTCTTTTTCCTCGACTCCTCCAATTCTTCTTGTTCGGCAGATGAATAATAACATTACCGAGCTACGTTTTGATCACCTTTCACAACTCCTACTCCAAAGTTTGTTGGGAATTTTAAGCATTGATGTACTGTAGATGGGACTGCTTCGAACTTTTTCAAACCTACCCTTCCCATGATGATGTTATAGGCTGACTGAACATTCTTATCCATCACAAAGAAACGTATTCTTTCTGTTCGACAAGCAGGCCATGTACCTATAAATATATCCAACTTCATCGTCCCAAGTGGAAAAACTTTCTCACCAGCAAAACCGAGGAGAGGTCTATGATAAGGCTCCAATTGAGATAACTTTAAATTTAAACTGTGAAAACATGAGTAGAACATGATGTCTGCTGAGCTACCATTATCTACCAGAACTCTTGAAATCATCACTTCTTTCACCCTCATTTTGATCACCAAAGGGTCGTCGTGAGGGTAAAGAACACCTGCGAGGTCGTTTTTTGAAAAACCAATAACCAGCTTCTCTTTGTTTACCTTTCTCGAGCGATCCTCCTCAGCCAAATGTATCCGTTGAATATATGAACAAGCTTGTGCCTCACAGAGGTAAGCTTTTCTTTCTGCAGTAACATCTCCTCCACCTGCATCTCCACCTGTAATAACATTACAATCAAATTTTCCAAAACGTATTGAAAATACCTCGCGTTCTGGTTGTCTTGGCCTTTTGGGAAGATCGGGGTCATCCTATGTATCATCTTCATGATCACTTTTCTTATTATCCTCTGCCCGACGAGGAGATCTGGACCTCTCCCTTGCTCGGTCTTTATTTTCTCTTTCATTTCTACGATCAACATACTTTGACAGTTTTCCTCGTCTAATGAGCGTTTCGATCTCATTCTGGAGGGCTATGCAATTTTTAGTCATATGGCCACGATCCTTGTGAAACTCACAATATTTATCTCTATTCCTTCTGTCAGGGTCTGCCATCATTCTCTTTGGCCATTTTAACTCCTCGTTATTCTTGATTTCTTCCAAAACGTGGTTGATTACCATCTTCAAGGGAGTATAGTTATCAAACTTCTTCAAGATTTCCCATCTTAGTTGGATTATTTGTCACCACCATTGCCCTTATGCTCTTTCTTCTTAGCTTTGTCGACTTCCACCTTGGTTTCTTTATCGATATTCTTCTTTGCAGCCATAGCCTCCTCGGCATTCATGATTTTGGCCGCTTTTGCCATTAACTCTGACATAGTGGTAGGTGGATCTTTAGCCAAAGTGTAATACAACTTGTTAGGCAACAACCCACTCATCAAGGCGGTGATTGTTGTCTTCTCTTCATAATCTATGACTTCTAGCTTCTTGTTATTGAAACGAGTTATGTAGTCTCTAGTACTCTCACCAGCTTTTTGTCTAACGCTTAACAAATGCGCTACTCGTTTTACTAGCTTTGCCCCAAAATAGAAATTCCCAATGAACAGCTCGGGCAGTTAAAAGAAAGTTGAAATCTTACCTCGAGGAAGATTGTTGTACCATATCTGGGCAGATCCAGTAAGAGTTCCCGAGAATGCTCTGCATCTCATCTCGTTGGGGACAGCATAGATGTCGACGGAAGCCTGATATTGTTCTATGTGAAGAACAGGATCTGTCTTTCCATCATATTTGGGGGTCACCACAGGTGCTTTGAACTTTGAGGGCGTAGGAAAATCCACAATGGCCTGGACAAAAGGTGTCCCTTGAACAAAAGTTCGTTGTAGTGGGTTCCTCGCCTTAGCCATTTCTCCCAATCTATCTTCTAGTCTTTGAATGGTGCCTTTCCACGCGTCATTTCCTTCCTCGGGTCTATTTGTTCGAGCAATTGACCGAGCTGATGTGGCTTCCTGAGATCGATCTTGACGAGCAGCTGGTCGTGATTGTGTTGATCCTTCTCTTAGATCTGATGGTTATCTAAAACTCCTCGACATAGCCTTAGGTGGACTCCTATTCTTCCTAGGGCCCAATCGACTGAAAGGAGACACCCTACTCAATCTTTCCGGGGCACTGGTTCTCTCTGGAGAGAGAGTGATACATTGTTCAGTATCTGTGTCCCGTATTGACGAAGTTGTCCCAGGTTGATAAGAGAAATCATCAGATTCCTCATTACGACGTGAATCATTACGCCTGGATCGTGAAGAAAGTAAATAGGTTTGCCTTTGACCACTTCGCTGTCCTGAATGGGCAGGTGCATCGCCATGAAGGGGTTGTATGAGTTGCCGCATAGTTTCTTGCATGGCGGTCTGGCCCTGGGCCAGATTTGTCATGATTCCAGCCAGATCTGGAACGGTGAATGGTGCAGAGGGATTTGGAGGGTTTCCAGCGTTTCGATTGCTGGATTCAGGGTTATCAGCCATTGATGATGAATGAATTTTGATGAAAAACGATAACAACAATCGTTCCCACAGACGGTGCCAATCTGTTGATGTAAAAAATTAGATTGCTTCTAATTATTTAATCACAGATAAATATAAATGAGACAAAGAATTTTTAAAGTGGTTCAGCCTTATAAGAATGGCCTATGTCCACTGTTTCTATTATTGCCGAATGTTAGGAATTCTCGATATCTGGCTCTATCAAGAAATTCTGGTCCCCTTGAATGAGGATAATACATTGTATTTATAGCCATTAGGCTGTACATGTGAAAGGGTAAATAATTAATGCCCCTTAATCGTATACGTCTGTATAATTAGCATTCAATGAATAGTTGAACTGTTGATTATCTGGAAATTAATGCTCTGGTCGAGGTGCAGCTCGGACCGCCTTAGTTGACCGACGTTCAGAAGTTTCTCGGAGCAGTGGAGTTCCTCGGAGCAATGAAGTTCCTCGGGGTACACATGTTGCTCGGAATGTCTGGCTTGGTCGGGGAAATAAACTTCCTCATTGCTAATGTGCCACGTAGGTTGACACGTGTCTTCTTGTGATTCGTCCATATCAGCATATTAATTTTGGTATCAACACCGGCGATCTCTGTTGAAAAATACCCAGGAGAATAATGTTAGAACATAAACTTGTTTTATGATTAAAACATCATAATGTATAAATGGGATTTGAGACTATTAGTTAAAAAATTAAGATATTTAATTTAAGAATGTTTTATACTATATCATCTGCATTTTATATGTTCATATCTACATTAATGGTGGTGGTATCTACCTTAACATGGGTTGGTATCTATAAAAAATAATACGTTGGATGATAAAATTAATATGTGATACCAGGTCAGATCGATGGATAGAGACTTAAGAGATACTATTATGAAAGGTAGTTAATCCAGCACAAAAGTATATCTACCAAACCAGTTTATGAGTATCTACAAAAACCAAAAACCCAGCAAAAAAATATCTACTAAACTTGTCGATTAAAGGAGAAGGAGATACTAAAAGTATTGTTTGTAAAAAGTTATCTATTATTTAAAGGTTATATCACTTTGCCCCTCTGTTGAAACACTAAGCAGTTAATAAAGGGCATAGCTATTGGCACTCCCATTATTCTTTAAACACTACAATTTTTTTTTTAAAAGACACAATTAACCTTTAGCTTAACATCAAATAAATTCCAAGTTTCAACTATTCTCAATAATTTTTTTAATTAATAATTACAAAAACTGTTTTATTATAAAATTTAAAAAAATAGAAGTTTTTTTACTAATTAAAATTGGATAGGTTTTTTTTAAATCATTATTTTTTTAAATGAACATATTTAAAAAAACAGTTGGATATACCTTATTTAAAAAAAACACTTTCGTTATTTGAAAAATGGGTATATACCAAATAGTCACTCGAACGATATTTAATACACGTTTAGTCCAAATATTTTTATTTGTTATAAAAAGTACCTTAACATACCGCTAGCGCGGACTTTAAATATATAATCATATTGGTTAAAGGTGTGCTTGGGGGACTTTTTGGAACAAATAAAAAGGTTTGGATTAAATTTGCATTAAAATGACTTTTTGGTATTTGATCCTTAAAAAAAATGACAGATGTATTTATTATTGAGTGTTGTATGTTCAACAATTAACCAGAGTTACAATTCATTTTCAAGTTAAATTTTTTTTGAACAACTATTTAGTGGTAAGATTTTTTTGGTTAAAAAATAACTTTTATATATCTTTGATTAGTGATTGGTTAGTACCGTTGTCGCGAATCCACGTCATTTAATGGATGTGGATCCGCGCCAGCGGCACTAACCAATCGTTATTAAAAAAAATTATAACAAAATAATTTTATATAAAAAAGTTTCTTTATAAAACAAGTTTTATATTAAACTATTTTCAAACATGTTTTATAAATTTTTTTATAAAGAAACTGTTTTATATTAAATTATTTTGTTATAATTTTTTAATAACGGTTGGTTAGTGTCGCTAGCGCGGATCCACATCCATTAAATGATTTGGATCCGCGTCAACGACACTAACAAATCACTGATCTAAGATATAGAAAAATTATTTTTTAACAAAAAAAATCTTACCACAAAATAGTTATTAAAAATTTAATTTGAGAAAGAATTGTAACCCTAGTTAATTGTTGAGCATACAACACTCAATAATAAATATACCTGTCATTTTTTTAACGATCAAATACCCAAAAGTCACTCGAACATTTTTTTAATACAAATTTAGTCCATACCTTTTTATTTTGTTCCAAAAAGTCTTCCAAACACACCTTTAACTAATATTCTCTTATATTTAAAGTCCGCGCTAGCGGTATGTTAAAGGACTTGTTGTAACAAATAAAAAAGTTTGAACTAAATGTGTATTAAAAATTGTTCAAGTGACTATTTGGTATATGCCCATTTTTTAAATAACGAAAGTGTTTTTTTGAAAGAAGTTATATCCAACTGTTTTTTTTTAAATATGTTCATTTAAAAAAATAATGATTTAAAAAAAATTGTCTAATTTTATTTAGTAAAATAATATCTGCGTTTTTAATTTTATAATAAAATAGTTTTTGTAATTATTTAATTAAAAAAACTATTGAGAATAGTTGGAACTTGGAATTTATTAGATGTTAGGCTAAAGGTTAATTGTGTCTTTTAAAAAAATTGGAGTGTTTAAAGAATAATGGGAGTGCCAATAGTTATGCCCTTAATAAAAGGACTGCAATGTTTAACTCGCCATAAACATGATCTATGTATATAGAAAATATATATGAGGGGGTGGTATCTAAATCTTCATAATAAAAAATCAATTAAATGAATATTTTTTAATTTAATTACGCATAATATGAAAGTTAGAAGAACGTTAGATGAGTAATAAGGAGATAAAATTCAAATTGTGACAATTAAAAAAAAACAGAAAAAAAGTAAGAATAAAATCCAGAAAGTAATCATCTCTTATTTGTACTCGTATAACTATAACAGGAAAAGCCATTTGAGATGGAAGTGAAATTTATTATTATAAGTGATTTTTTTTTACAGATAAATATCATTTTGACACAAAGTCAACCATATGAATTTGTAATGATCGTAAGAGTACTAAAACAAAAATCTAAGATTTAGTAGCATCGTTGGTTACCTTAAGAGCCTTGAAAACTTTGGATTTCTTTCTCCACCTCCCTTCTATTTCACTCCACTCTTCTTCTCCATCCATCTCCTCTTCCACCGGACCACGACACTTAGCACACCTGGCCACTGACCCACCACCCAGTTTTCGGATATTAGAATTCTGACTAATGGCCGAAATTTTTTGATTTTGGTTAGATGTATTTTTGGGTATATATGGAGATGAATATAGGTGGTGAGTTTTGTTAGGGAAAAGACGTTGCAGTTTTTTATCGTCAAGAAATATGAAGATTTAGTAGTTTGATTTATTTTATAAGTGGATTTGAAAATTATAACCATTACATTCCTTCTGAAGTTCTGATTATAATGGCCTAATACTCATGTTCAGTGCATGCAGTCACCAAAATTTATGGTGCATTTATCCAGAATAAGTATTAGTTGGTTAACGTCTCTCTCTCTCTCTCTCTCTCTCTCTCTCTCTCTCTCTCTCTCTCTCTCTCTCGTTAGTGCTCCTGACTATTCAGGTTCTCAAGGTAATTTAGGGACGTGGGTTATTAATTTTAATTCTCGGAAGTAGTATGGCTTGTATTTGTGTGTCACTTGAGTGAATCTAATATATATCTAATCGCTTACTACTATAAAATGCAAAACAAGGCATTTATGATTCTTTACAATGACCCTATCCACGTTTGCATCCACATTTGCAACTTTTATCTTTCCTATCTCCACTAACATTAATCTGTAAATTTCTCTTAGAATTCAAAATGAACTCATCCTTACCATATACAGTTGTGTCTAGCAGTTAATCCACAACAGGCCTTCCATCTCCTCATGCCACCCCTTCCATCTTCCGTTGCCTACAATGGAAGTTCTAAACTTCTTCCCATCTTATATTTATTTGGAGATGCCCAGCCTGCAATGCTGTAACACCCCGTATTTTCATGCATTTAATATTTAATTAATTCGGAAATTCAAAAAATTACTTGTGTGTCATAATTTTAATTGAATTAATTATGGTAATTTATATTTAAATATTGACCGGGGAGTGAATGGTTAATATTTAGGAAAACTCATTTATTAAGTGAATAGTCATAATGTATTTACGTCATTTCGGTTATTAATGACGGGATATGTACTTATTTATGCAGGGAGTAGGTATAGACTAAATTGGGTGTGAAATAAGGATTTTTATAAATTAATTTAGATGCCAATTCTGAGGGTACGGTTGAGTCCGGATGGGCCGAGATAGTCGGAAAAGTGTACTCGAGGGTAGTAAACGGGTCACGTGACGTTTTTAGACATAGTCGGGACCACATGGGGGCATTTGGGTCACTTGGGCTTGGCCCATTAGGCAAAAAACGGGATTAGCCTAATTTAAGCAAGTATAAGGAATTTGGGAATGTCTGAATCAAATTAAGAAACCCTAAGTAGAAGTTAAGGCAAATTGGGGGACAAAGGAGGGCCAAATCAAAGAGTTCATCTTCAACCTTGGACAATCACAACTCAAGATTAAGACTCTACGAACCCTAAGGCAAGTGGATAACTTACTGTAGTACTAAATTTGTTTTTCAATTCATATTTATGTGATGTGATTGATAAATAAATTCGTTTTGGGTGTTGAGGGCATAAACACGAGGTTTTGACAACCAATAATCAGATTTATGAAATTTGGTAGGGATTCATGTAACATCTGATATTTGTAAATTGATACATATCTAGTAGGATGATATCTGGTTAATTAGAAACTAATTTGATGAAGGAATTTGTGTTTTAAATGGGTTAAGAGTTAAAGATGATTTTTTTCCCAAATTAAGAAATCAGTAGATAATAGACGAATTAATGATGTTGGTGGACATTGTGGAGGTCCCTCATAAGGTTTCTAAAATGTAATCGTGATAAGAGGGATTGAGGTTGCTGATAGAAGAAACTAGGGTTTGGAGAAAAATGTTCATGGCTGATACAGTCTTCCCGAGGAAGACGAAGACCTTCTCGATCGATCGATCGAAGGTCTGGGGTCGATCGATCGACCCTCGGCAGACTTTGGCAGTTCGCCCAGTTTATTTATATAAGATGAAAATTATATAAAATTCTTTCCATATACTATGTGATAAGAAATAGATATATATGGGGTTATAACCTAATTAATTGTGAGGAAAATTAATTGGGATTCGAGAGAAAATTTAAGTTTGACGCCATGACTAAATTTTGAGAATAATGTTGCAAAACAATTAGGGACGGATTTTAGTGGGCGAGTCCAGGCTATTGGTTGAGCGATACCAAGGTGTTGTAATTATTTAACATTGGGATAAATAATTTAGAGTCGGGAATTTAGACTCGGGTGTAGTTTATTCCGGGCCACGAGGGTAAGTCCGTATTTATGGTGGGACCGACACCAAAATTAACTTAATTAATTAATGTGTAAATTAATTAATAATTAGAGTTGGTCAATAAACTCTTAAAAAATTTAATAGGCCTGTGTTACGTATTTAGTACACGGCATAGCCGGGATAATTTTATATTTATATATATACGGGATGTGATAGTATATATATGGTGTGTACATTAATATCAATGGATATTTATTATTATTATTATTATACTCTAGTGCTATAGGGGTAGGTTGCGCGTAGTGGATGAATCCCCTAGCTTGAGGAGTAGGGTGAGTATATCCCCAGGTCATAGAGTCCATTATATGGGTGAGGGCATCTCACTTTCAGGGAAGGAATATGACCACCTCCAATTTTATTCTTACCAAGTTAGTGAGAAATTCTGACTTGGGATAACTAGGTGATGTGAATATACCTAGTGGGATAGCACTTTAGAGAATTTATATCCTGTGAGTTATTACTCGGGTGGATGTTATTATTATGTGTATTTCAGTATGTTCATGAATGCTGTAAAATGACTATAGGTATATAATTAGGTAGTTAATTATATACGGGCTAATTAATATAAGCATGAGTTGTATTATCTGTATGACAAGTGTGGAAGATATATGAAGTTAAAAAGGGAAATGAATAATTAAGTTGATGTTGCTAATCACTTAAAAATCATAATCATGGCATACTCGGTTAGAATAGGGTGGGGGAAAAGAGGTTTTTATGTATCTAGTCATGAGATATAAAACTAGGTGATTTAATTCAGGTATTCCTAGTGCACATTAGGGAGGTGTGAGATGTCCTCAAGAGAGTGCGACACTAACTAAAATATGGAGAGCATGCATATTTATTTTACTACTGCAAGTTAATCATTTGTTAAATATTTTTCAAATGTTTTGGGTACTAACCCTTGCTATAAAAACTTTTAAAAACCTTTTAGGTGTCCAGCCACAGGGACGCCAGGCCTGACTAAATTCCGGGGACCCGTTGCTGCAGCATATGTGGATGTTGCGGGATTTTTGATAGATGCCTCATTCTTTCCTTCATAATGTAGAGACTCCTTATCAGTTAATCGAGGATGTTGCTCACAGTTCATTAATATTTGTTAGACTTGTTGAGATTAAATTCTTGTCTTTACTTTTGTTTGATTTTTGAACCGATGGTTTATTCGGTCAGTTACTTATTTGTGGATGGTTAATTCAGTTAGCTGTGATTGTTATTATTTTATTTTCCGCATGAGAGTTTCATTTAAATAAATGAAAGATAAAAAAAATTGGCACCAGTCTATTTTTCTCACTTAGGTAGTTAGTAATTAAAAGACAACAGTGATGCTAAGAATGAACCAACTAAGAAACTTGTTCTAACTTGATTTAGGACTGATCACCCGGAATTAATTAGGCGGGGTGTCACAGATGGTATCAGAGCATCAGGTTCTAGTGTCCTTAGTATCTGTGCGGCTTTCTACGTTTCAGCGTAACGTTTGGTTGGTATAGATCCCTATTATTAGGACTGTTGATTCATTTTTCGCTTGTGAGATATAGTATTTCTGCTATTAGTTTTTGTATAAATTGTGTACTTATACAATTCAATCTATTTCAGATGCCACCGAAGAGACAGAGAGCGGAGAGGGCTGAGGCTAGGGATGTTGTGAGGGAGGCTCATTAGGAGCCACAAGTACCGCCCCCCACCCCCACCCGAGTTGATTTCCACTACCCAGGGTGCAGTGATAGTGGCCCACGCAGTTGAGACAGCGATGCGAGCTATGGCAACTCATTTTCCCCAGCCCCAGGCACCGCCCCCAGTGGCACCAGAAGTTCAGGATCCAGTGGGACCTCCGTATTGGCATCGAGTTAGGGAGACCTTTCAGAAGGGTCACCCACCTGAGTTTTGAGGTAGCACTGACGTAGTGGAGGCTTGTGACTGGAAAAAGAATATTCAGTGCCATCTGCGCATGCTGGAATGTATAGACGTGCAGAAGCAGATGCTTGCTACCTTTCGTTTGTCGGGGGCAGCCTTACAGTGTTGGGAGTCGATTACCACCGCTGAGGAGCGAGATTTGATGTCGATATCCGAATTTTGGGTACGATTCGACCGCAAATACTTTCCACCAGTGGTAGAGGCTGAGATGAGAAAGAAGTTCAGTGAGTTGGTACAGGGCGACCGGTCAGTGGCAAACTACGAGGAAGATTTCACCCGTTTGGCGAACTTTATGCCAAATGAGGTAAGCGATGAGGGGCGGAAGAAGCAAGGTTCATGGATGGCTTAGCCTGGAGGATCATGAAACATTTTATTGGGAATCCGGCATTAGTGACTTATACAGATGCCGTTAATGTCGCCCGCGTACATTGCCAGGATCATCGTTTCCATGCCAAGGGGAGTAAAAGAGCAGGTGAGCCGAGCCAATAGGGCAAGGCGGTTACTGGTGGTGACACGAGTGGTACTCAGCAGCAGATTATTATTCAGCAGGGGAATCAGGCTAAGAAATTTAGGCCTAGTGGGTTCCGACCGGGAGGACAGGGGTTCAGGATGGGGAAGCCGAGCCCGAATCAGCAGAAGCAGGTTCCTCAGGGCCGTCAGGGCCAAGGGAACAACGGGAGAGGCCAACAGGGTCAGCCACGTCAGGGCCAACACGACAGGGGGATGGTCAAAAACGCTGTTTTGTCTGTGGCCAGCCAAGACACTTCAAGAGGGAGTGCCCACAGAGGGGCAGATGTCAACAACAGGAGGCCCAACAGGGGCAACGGGGGCAGATGCCGCCAGTAGTAGCAGCAGACCCACCCGCCCCACCGCAGCAGGGGCAGATGCACTACGAGCGTGTGTATAACGTCCGGGATGTTTCTAATCCTCCAGCGCAGCAAGCACCGCCACCAGTTGAGGGTATGCTTCTCATTCATGGCTATGAGGGTAGTATTCTTTTTGACACGGGAGCATCACACTCATTTATTAAATTTAATTTTGCTAAACGGGCCGGATTACTAGAGACCGCGGGTAGTCTTTGGATGTGTGTGGAGTCGCCACTAGGCAGCGGGGCTATGATTCACTCGATTTGTCGAGGAGTGGACATTATAATGGGGAGGCTTAGTTTAGCAGTAGACCTCTTAGTGTTAGACATGGAGGGGTACGATGTCATCTTGGGTATGGACTGGTTGTCCGGTTATCGGGCAACTGTGAATTGTTATGAGAGGACGATCATATTTTCCATTCCAGGGTAGGATATGTTCTTAATAGCAATGCTGTTACCAGAGGGAGGGTCACGCACACACTTGTATTACATTAAGGAGGAAACCTCATAGGAGGTGGCTATTCCGTTGGACTCAATCCCGGTAGTAAGGGAGGATGTGTTCCAGGAGATACCATGGTTGCCACCAAGCAGGGAAATCGAATTTGTGATCGATTTAGCACCGAGGACGAGGCCGATTGCTCGGGTCCCATAACGTATGGCCCCGTCAGAGATGCGTGAGTTGAGATGGAAGATTCAACAGCTTCTAGGTCAAGGCTTCATCCGACGGAGTACATCGCCGTGGGGTGCACCGGTGTTGTTTGTAAAGAAGGAGGACGACTCGCTACGGTTATGCGTGGACTATAGGGAGCTGAATAAGGTGACGATACGGAATAAGTATCCGTTGCCTAGGATTGATGATCTATTTGACTAGTTGAGAGGGGCGTCTTATTTCTCTAAGGTCGACTTGAGGTCAGGGTATCATCAACTGCGTATGAGAGAGGAGGATGTTCCTAAGACCTCTTTCCTGTCGCGGTATGGATCTTATGAGTTCAGGGTGATGCCATTTGGACTCACCAATGCACCGGCAGTGTTCATGGATCTTATGAACTGGGTTTTCCGGGAGTTTCTCGATCAATTTGTAATCGTATTCATTGATGACATCCTGATCTAATCATGCACCGAGGAGGAGCATGCAGAGCATTTGCGTAAGGTTTTATAGACACTAAGGGATCACCAGCTCTATGACAAATTTGGGAAGTGTGGATTTTGGCTACGGGAGGTACGGTTTCTTGGTCACGTGGTGTCAGACCGGGGTATTGTTGTGGATCCAAGGTATCGGCGGTGAGGGAGTGGGGGCATCCCATGACAACGACTGAGGTGCGCAGTTTTCTAGGATTGGCCAGGTATTACAGGCGGTTCATCAAAGAATTCTCAAAGATTGCAGGTCCTTTAACGAATCTGACTCGGAAAGGGGTACCTTTCACTTGGAGTGACCATTGTCAATTAGCCTCTGACGAGCTGAAGGACAAGTTGACATCTGCACCCGTACTTGCATTACTGAAGGGAGGATTAGAGTATCGGGTTTACACTGACGCATCCTTACAGGGACTTAGGGGTGTGCTTCAGCACGAGAAAAGGGCTATAGCTTATGTGTCCAGGAAGCTAAAGCCCCACGAGAAGAATTACCCCACTCATGACCTGGAGCTAGCAGCGGTCATTTTTGCTTTGAGGATATGGAGACATTATCTTCTGGGAGAACAGTTCACGTTATTCACGGATCATAAATCACTTCAGTATCTCTTCACACAGAAGGATCTGAATATGAGACAAAGGCGATGGCTAGAATTCGTTAAAGATTACCAGTTTGATATTCAGTATCATCCTGGTAAGGCTAATATGGTAGCAGATGCATTGAGCCGGAGACCAACTAGGGAAATATCAGAGGTCTGAAAAGCAAAGTGGAGAGAATTTCGATATGAGGATGATGTAGCCAGAGCTTGCATGTCAGCATTATCCATCACACCCGAGATCATTATGTGGGTTGTGAGGGCTTAGGCAGAGGATCAGACCTACCGGGTTAGGGTGAGCCAGTTACTAACTGAGGGAGCAGAGGGTTACTCAGTCAGCTCGGAAGGAGGCTTACGCCTTAATGGGAGGTTAATTGTGCGAGAGAATGAGGAGTTGAGGCACGCTGTTATGACAGAGTCCCATGGGTCGAGATTCGCGGTACATCCCGGTGAGGATAAGATGTACCAAGATATGAGGAGGCAGTATTGGTGGGCAGGAATGAAACTAGACATATCAGAGTTTGTTTCAAAATGTACCACGTGTCAGCTTGTGAAAGTTGACCATTAGAGACCATCAGGGATGCTACAACCACTTGATATTCTTGTGTGGAAGTGGGAGAGCATCTCCATGGACTTCATTACAGGGTTACCGGCATCGCAGAGGGGTCACGATTCCATATGGGTCTTGACCAAAGTAGCCCACTTTCTGTCGGTTCGCACAGACTGTGAGACGATGCGTTATGCGCAGCTGTTCATAGCGGAGATTGTTAAGTTGCACGGGGTACCGATAAATATTGTGTCGGACAGGGACAAAATCTTTGTGGCTCACTTTTGGCAATGTTTTCAGGAGGTCATGGGCACGGAGTTACGTTTGAGTACAGTCTATCACCCATAGACTGACAGGAAGACTGAGAGAGTCAATCAGATGCTGGAAGATATGCTCAGAATGTGCATATTGGACTTTGGGGGAGGTTAGGATAAATATCTTCCTCTGGTAGAGTTTGCGTATAACAACTCTTACCAATTCACTATCGGCATGGCACCATTTGAGGCACTTTACAGGGGACCTTGTCATTCACCCGCTTGTTGGTTAGAGGTGGGGGACAACAAACTATTAGGGACAAAGATTGTTCAGGAGACGTCTGCCAATATAGAGTTAATCCGAGGGAGGATTCAGATAGCTCACGATAGGCAGAAGAGTTGCGTTGACGCTTCACGGAGACATGTGGAGTTAGAGGTTGGGGACCAGGTATTGGTCCGGGTATCTCCTATGAAAGGGGTGATGAGGTTCGGTATGAAGGGTAAGTTAGCACTGAGGTACGTGGGACCCTTCCATATTATCGAGAGGGTGGGACCAGTAGCTTACAGGCTGGGATTTCCAGAGCACCTTCAGCGGATACACGACGTGTTCCATGTGGCATCGCTGAAGAAATATCACAGGAGCGAGAGGGCTTTTTGGCACATTCCACTCGAGGAAATTGATTTGCAGTCAGACATCTCATATGAGGAGAGGCCGGTGGCTATTCTGGACCGTAGTGAGCAGAAGTTACGATCCAAGGTTGTTCCACTAGTTAGAGTACAGTGGGGTCATCACAACGTTGGCGAGTCTACCTGGGAGCGGGAGAAGGATATGCGAGAACAATATCCAGAGCTTTTCACCACAGGTACGATCTAATTTCGGGGACAAAATTCCTTTGTAAGGGGGGGAGTATGTAACACCCCGTATTTTCATGCATTTAATATTTAATTAATTCGGGAATTCAAAAAATTACTTGTATGTCATAATTTTAATTGAATTAATTATGGTAATTTATATTTAAATATTAATCGGGGAGTGAATGGTTAATATTTAGGGAAACTCATTTACTAACTGAATAGTAATAATGTATATATGTCATTTCGAGTATTAATGACGAGATATGTACTTATTTTAGCCGGGAGTTGGTATAGACTAAATTGGGTGTGAAATAAGGATTTTTATAAATTAATGCATTTGCCAATTCTGAGGGTACGGTTGAGTCCGGATGGGCCAACATAGTCAGAAAATTGTACTCGGGGGTAGTAAACAAGTCACGGGATGTTTTTAGACATAACCGGGCCCACATGGGGGCATTTGGGTCACTTGGGCTTGGCCCATTAGGCCAAAAACGGGATTAGCCTGATTTAACCAAGTATAAGGAATTAGGGAGCGTCTGAATCAAATTAAGAAACCCTAAGTAGCAGTTAAGGCAAATTGGGGGACAAAGGAGGGCCAAATCAAAGAGTTCATCGTCAACCTTAGATAATCACAACTCAAGATTCAGACTCTAAAAACCCTAAGGCAAGTGGATAACTTGCTGTAGTATTAAAACTATTTTTCAATTCATATTTATGTGATGTGATTGATAAAAAAATTCATTTTGGGTGTTAAGGGCATAAATATGAGGTTTTGACAACCAATAATTTGATTTATGAAATTTGGTAGGGATTCATGTAATATCTGATATTTGTAAATTGATACATATCTAGTAGGATGATATCAGGTTAATTCGAAACGTATTTGATGAAGGAATTTGTGTTTTAAATGGGTTAAGAGTTAAAGATGAATTTTTTCCCAAATTAAGAAATCAGTAGATAATGGACGAATTAATGATGTTGGTAGAAATTATGGAGGTCCCTCATAAGGTTTGTAACATGTAATCGTGATAACAGGGAATGAGGGTGCTGATAGAAGAAACTAGGGTTTGGAGAAAAACGTTCATGGCTGAAACAGTCTTCCCGAGGATGACGAAGACCTGCTCGATTGATCGATCGAAGGTCTGGGGTCGATCGATCGACCCTCGGCAGACTTTGGTAGTTCGTCCAGTTTATTTATATAAGATGAAAATGTAATACCCCGTATTTTTATGCTATATTAATTTGGGAATTTATTAAATAAAAAAAAATCCGGAAATTAATTATGTTATAATTATTAACGTGACGATATTTAGTAATTATGGGAAATTTGTTAAATATTACTAATGAGCAAAGTAATATATTATATTGGTTATATTGAATGTCATGAGTGAATTAAATGACTATTTCGGAAATTTAAGTCGGGACGTGCCCGTGTCACGTCAGGACTAATTTTGTTAAATAAAAAGTGAATATTTTATAAGTTGTTCGTATGGTCGTTTTGAGTGCGCCAACGCGTCCGGAAGGGTCGAGATAGTCAGAAAAGTGTACCCGGGAGTTTAGTTTGGGTCTCGGGGCATTTTTAGGCCTAATTAGTACCCCGGGAGGGCATTTTAGTCATTTTACATAATTTGGTAATTAAACCCACGAAATTCAGCAACCTATATCAGCCATTTAGGTTAGCCTTTTAGGGTTAGAATATCCAGAAATCAAGTGACGGCCATTGGAGAAGAGAGGAGAGAGCTCCAAGGCAATTCAAGGCCAAAAAGTCACCGGTTTGCACCGCCGCCACCACCACCGCGTAGATCGCGAGACGAGGAACGCAGCCATACAAAAATCAGCCGTGAATCAGAATACCAAAAATCCCAGGCAAGTGTTTAACTTGCTATTTTCGTTGGTGCAATCTTCATATTAGTTTAGGAATGATTTGTGATGAAAACTTTGGAAGAAAACCCAATTTATGATAGGAGAACCCATGTAGTATTGATTTATATGTTGATTTTGAAACCCTTGCCACGTAGAGGAAATAAACCACGAAATTTTGATGATCATAAGAAAGAAATTCTGGAGAAATATTTGTTAGAAATCTGTTTAAGAAAATTCTAGGGTTCTTGAAAATTGGATATAATTTTAGGTTGAAAATCCATGTTTAAATGATGAATATGTACATGCCTTACGTTAGAATCATCTGGTATATTGTTATAATGTTAGTAGTAGAATTCTGGGACGATTGGAACTTGAAAATATGGATTTGGTGTAATTTTGGTGATGAAACCCGTAACTGCATTCTGCAGAATTTTTCGCAGACCTGCTTGATCGATCAATCGAGCCTAGAGCTTCGATCGATCGAAGGTTCGATCGATCGAGCCCCAAGCTTCGATCGATCGACCCCTCCTGGCAGACTCCTAAATCCCTCTTTAAATGAGTTAAATTCAAATTGTCGTGAAATAATTCTTGATCATTCTTGATAAACTGATTTGGGAGACATTGAGGACCAGTAGGGCATATGAATGAATGTTGGGACCTTTAATCTTCAACGAGGATGGTATTTATGGGACATTTACTTTTAGGTTGGTAAATTTATAAATTTAAAGGGTGAGGTGCGTAAGAGAGTTACGTTGGAACCTAATAAAGACACTTACTGAATTTCAGATTTGTGAGGATATAGTCCACGAGTGTCAGGTAATAAGTGAGAAAACCCTTCGAGTTAAGGTTAGGAATGAAACCTTATACGTAATTCTATAAATGTGAAATTAAGGACAAATGGTATAATTATGGGTGACGAGAAGAACCTATATTAATATGATAAAGTGGTATATTTATATGATTGTGTGTACATATATTATATACATGTGAAAAACATACCGCGCTACTTGCTATCCTTGAGGTTACCGCGCTGGGACAGTCTTATCTCGATGGGACCTTTATGGGGGATATTGACTTGTACCCTAGAAGATAGATATCCTTGGTACAGGCTATCGAATTGATAGTTCAGACGGTCCTAAGAGACGCGAGTATGTGCCATCCTCTTAGAGACTTGGAATCTATGCTTCGCCTCGATATTGTTTTTGTATGTGTTAATACAATTCGAGAGTGATTCCGAATTTGTATTCCCCTTGATTTGAGTGGTATGGGGTTTGGATAGTGGAAGTATGTATGCACCATAGTTTTTATTCGGGGTGCTGATATATATATATATATATATATATATATTATACGAGTAGTTAATATATATATGAGATTATGAAATTTGAAACTGCCTACTGGGATTTGATGAGTAGGACATGGTTGTTGACTCAAATTATAAATACTTGTTTTGAGAAAGAATAATATGTCACTGGAAAACTTTATTAATTTTATAAAGTTAAAAATAGAGAACTTTGGTTACAAATTGGAACATCCTTTTTAAAATGGAATCGTGAATTGTAAATGTTACGAGTAATCTAAGATAAGTTAAATCTTTTAGAAAGACTAGTGTGATAAATGATAAAACAACCCGTTGGGAAGGTTAGTGCGATAGGTGTGCACATTAGAAGAGAGGTGAGTATTTCTCAAGAGAGTGATGCACTAATATGTTGTTGCATTGGCCTGTATCAATTTAAATACTTGCTAAACGTATTTTAAATCAAACACACTTTCGGGCTCTGACCCGTTTCTTTTTCTCTCTCTCTCTTGTATATATATATGTATATATTTCAGGTGCCCAGCCACAGGGGCGTCTTGCTTAGGATCCCTTGAGAGGAACGTGCTGCAGCTTAGGTGGGAGTTGCAGGTCACTTGCGTAGACGGCTTCTTTTATTGACTCGACTTCTAGCATTCTCATTTATTGGGCACGTGTCGCCCTTTCCATTATTTTATTGTTATTGGGACATTTGTATTTCAGTTATTTCCAGTACTGTTCTATGGGATTTATTCAGTTTGGATTTGTGACTTTAGTTTTCATATGCTAACATTCGATTGACGAATGTATTATATTATTTGGTTTACTGTGATGTGATTCTTAATTGTAGAAATGTTGTTTTTAAATAAATAAATCTTTTTCTTTAATTAAAATTTGGAAAGTATGTATGAAAATGGTTTTGACACTTAGCTTAATTATTTAGGGTGTTAAATTGGAAAAATGTATTTTTATCGACAGTGATGCTGAGAATGAACCAACTGTTTACCTTGATTTAATTTAATAAATGAGTGATCGCCCGTTATTTAATTAGGCGGGGTGTCACAGGTGGTATCAGAGCATCAAGTTCTAGTGTCCATAGGATCTGTACGGCTTATTTCGCTTTCAGCTTAACGTTATTGCTATAGAGCCCTATTTTTAGGATTGTTGTATTCTTGCTTTTACGTTTAAGTCTTCAGCTATTTGAGATTTGATAATAACTGTAGACTAATAAACTTGTTCACGTTTCAGATGCCTCCGAGACGTGCTCCGAAAGATAGGCGTGCCCAGGCCGAGCAGCCAGCAGTTCCGGCAGAAGGCACAATGAATGCAAACGAAGTAGCCGCCATTGTTGCTCAGGCGGTGAATGCCGCGATAATGGTGATTCAGCAGGCTCCACCCCAGGTTCAGGCAGTGGCGCCAGTACCAGCACAGCTTCCATCCGCATGGGAGAGGGTTCGGGATGCTTTTCAGAAAGCGCATCCCCCTGAGTTTTCTGGTAGCTCCGATATTGTTACAGTTAGCCAATGGAAGAAAGACATCCAGCGGCACCTCCGTATGTATGAGTGCACTGACGTGCAAAAGCAGTTATTGGCTTCCTTTAAGCTGGTGGGAGCCGCATTACAGTGGTGGGAGTCCACTACTACTTTGGAGGAGAGGGACACGATCCCTATTCAGTTGTTCTGAGAGCGGTTTGACCGCAAGTATTTTCCACCCGCAGTGCAGACTGAGATGAGGCGGAAATTACTAAATCTGAAGCAGGAGAACATTACTGTAGCTGAGTATGAGGAGGAGTTCACGAGACTTCTCACAATTGTGCCAGATGAAGCACCTACTGAGAACAAGAAGATTATGATGTTTGTCGACGGGTTAGCTTGGAGGATCCGTCAGCACCTTATTGGTAACTTATCCCTGAGTAGTTTTACTGATGTACTCAAAGCCGCGTTGCTACATTGCCAGGATCACCGCTTCCATCTTCAGGGAAGCAAGAGAGTAGGGGAGTCCAGCCAGCAGGGCAGGACCGGGGGTAATAGTGCCAGTGGGGCACCAACTCATGGACAGACTCGTTAGCACGAGCAGAGTTCCCATCAGGGGGACCCTGCTAAGCGATTTCGTTCAGGTGATTCTAGGCAGGGATTCGGGGGTTTCAGGCAGGGCCATCAGGGCCAGCCTAATCAGCAGGGCCAGCAGGGTCAACATCGACCGCAGGGACAGCAGCAAGGCCAGCAGGGCCAACAGCGTACACATCAGGGCCAACAGGGCCAGTGGCGTGGAAGTAACGGCCAACAGGGCCGTGGACAGCAGGGTCAGAGGGGAGGTAACTTCAAAGGCCGATGCTTTGGGTGCGGTAAACATGGCCATAGGCTCCAGGATTGCCCAGAGGGCGATAGGGCCCCACAGCAGCAGGGAGCTCGTAATGAGCCGCAGAGACCACTTTTTCCACCTGCCCTCCCAGCTCCAGCCCAGGTACCAGCCCTACCAGCCATTCCAGCAGCTCCAGTGCACCAGGGGCAATTGCAGTATGGACGTGTCTATAACGTCCACCATGTAGCATCTCCACAGGCACCACCCGCGATTGAGGGTATGTTTCCTATCCATGGTACTATGGGTCGGGTTTTGTTTGATACGGGGGCAACGCATTGTTTTATAGCTACGCATTTTGCGAAGTCCTAAGGGTTGTTAGCCACAGCAGAGAGCACCGTGACGTGTGTCGACTCACCACTGGGGAGTGGGTCACTTATTTTCTTTATATGCCGGGGAGTAGGGGTAGAGATTGGTAGCTTGGTATTACCTGCAGACATGTTAGTCTTAAACATGTACGAGCATGATGTGATTATTGGTATGGATTGGCTCGTAGCTTATAGAGCCATGATTGATTGCTTCGGTGGGAGCATTGTTTTTACCATTCCGGGGCAAGAGATGTTCGTAGTGGAGATGCCTCGCCCAGAGGGAGGTTCGACCACTCATTTATATTACATAAAGGAGGATACCTCTAAGGAGGTTGTGATTCCCTTGGATTCGATCCCAATTGTTAGGGAGTATTCCGATGTGTTTCAGGAGATACCAGGCCTACCGCCCAGTCGAGAGATAGACTTTGTCATAGATTTATTTCCAGATACGAGACCTATAGCACGTGCACCATACCGTATGGCTCCGGTAGAGATGCGAGAGCTACGAGATCAGATAGAGCAGCTATTAGGTCAGGGCTTCATTCGTAGGAGTACCTCACCTTGGGGCGCTCCAGTCTTGTTCGTGAAGAAGAGAGATGGTTCACTGAGATTGTGTGTGGACTACCGGGAGTTGAACAAGGTAACGATACGTAATAAGTATCCGTTGCCTCGAATCGATGATCTGTTCGACCAGTTGAGGGGAGCAACTTTCTTTTCGAAGATAGATTTGAGGTCGGGGTACCATCAGTTACGTATTAGAGAGCAGGATGTTTCAAAGACTGCCTTCTTGACGAGATATGGGTCCTATGAGTTTAGGGTGATGCCGTTCGGACTCACAAATGCTCCAGCCATTTTCATGGACTTGATGAACCGAGTATTCAGAGAGTTCTTGGATCAGTTTGTTATCGTCTTCATAGATGACATCTTGATATATTCACACTCCGAGGAGGAGCATGCCGAGCACTTGAGGCAGGTTCTTCAGACACTACGAGAGCATCAGTTGTATGCTAAGTACGAGAAGTGCGTATTCTGGTTGCGAGAGGTACCGTTCTTGGGGCATGTTTTTTCTGAGCAGTGGATAGCAGTTGACCCGAGTAAAGTGTCAGCGGTGAGGGAGTGGGGACAACCCACGACACCGATGGAAGTGCGTAGTTTCTTGGGATTAGCCGGATACTACAGGAGATTCATTCGGGGATTCTCCAAAATAGCGGGTCCATTGACGAATCTGACTCGCAAGGGGGTACCATATGTTTGGGATGATGCTTGTCAATTAGCTTTCGACGAGCTAAAAGACAAGCTTACTTCAGCACCAGTCCTTGCGTTACCAAAGCCGGGTGTAGAGTACCTGGTTTACACCGATGCATCCTTACGGGGACTTAGGGGAGTACTTCAGCAGGAGGAGAAGGCTATAGCTTTTGCTTCCCGCAAGCTTAAGCCAGATGAGAAGAATTACCCCACTCACGACCTGGAGTTAGCAGCGGTCGTCTTTGCATTGAGGATTTGGAGGCACTACTCATTGGGTGAGAAATTCCGACTGTTCACAGACCACAAGTCATTGCAGTACCTGTTCACTCAGCGAGAGTTGAATATACGTCAACGCAGGTGGTTAGAGTTTGTGAAACACTATCAGTTCGAAATACAGTATCATCCGGGTAAGGCCAACGTAGTTGCTGATGCGTTGAGCCGTAGACCGGTAGACGATGTAGCGGACATCTGGAAAGCAAAGTGGAAGAAATTGGGTCACCAGGACGCAGTAGCCCGTTCTTTCATATCCGTTATGTCAGTCACACCCGAGATTGTTACGAGGGTGATACAGGCACATACCACATACCCGTTTTGCCAGGAGCAGATTGTGCGACTTCTAGCTGAGGGTGCTGAGTCCTATTCTATTAGTTCTAATGGAGGTTTGTGGTTTAATGGGAGATTGGTGGTTCCAGAAGGAGCAGAGTTACGTCATGAAGTGATGACTCATTCTCATAGGTCCCGATTTGCAGTACATCCGGGAGGCGATAAGATGTACAAGGACATGAGGCGACAATACTAGTGGAGTGGGATGAAGAAGGACATTGCTGAGTTTGTGTCCAAGTGTTCTACTTACCAGCTGGTAAAGGTGGACCACCAGAAACCGTCAGGATTGCTTCAGCCATTGGAAGTACCCGCGTGGAAGTGGGAGAGTATTTCCATGGATTTTATTACAGGATTGCCTACATCACAGCGGGGCCACGATTCTATCTGGGTGATTGTAGACCGTTTGACCAAGGTGGCTCATTTTCTGCCAGTGCGAACAGATTATACTACGGGTCAGTATGCTCAGTTATTCATTTCTAAGATTTTCAGATTACACGGATGGCCCCTGAATATTGTGTCAGATAGAGACAAGATTTTTGTGTCACGTTTCTGGGAAAGCTTTCAGGAGGCTATGGGTACTGAGTTGAGGTTGAGTTCGGCTTACCACCCACAGACAGACAGACAGACAAAGCGTATTAATCAGATGTTAGAAGATATGCTACGCATGTGTGTTCTCGATTTTGGAGGAGGTTGGGAGCCACATCTTCCACCGGTAGAGTTTGCTTATAATAACTCCTATCAGTTCACGATTGGCATGGCTCCATTTGAGGCCTTGTATGGCAGGCCTTGTCGTTCTCCAACTTGTTGGCTCGAGGTGGGGGACAACAAGTTGCTAGGGCCAGAAGTGATTCAGGAGACCTCCGCAAGGATTGAGATAATCAGGAGTCGTATTCGGGTAGCCCAGGACAGGCAGAAGAGCTACGCCGATGCGAAACGGTTCTTCCGAGAGTTTAATGTGGGAGACCAAGTGTTATTGCATGTGTCTCCTATGAAGGGAGTGATGAGGTACGGGAAGAAGGGGAAGTTGGCTCTGAGGTACGTGGGACCATTTCCCATCATCGAGAGGATTGCGCCGGTTGCATACAGGTTGGGACTTCCAGAACATTTACATCGCATCCACGATGTATTCCACATCTCGTCGTTAAGACGATATCTTCGGGATGATATGGCCCATACTCACATTGCGATAGATGAGATCGACTTACAGCCTGATAGCTCTTATGAGGAGAGACCAGTGGCTATCCTAGACTATAGTGAGAGGAGATTGAGGTCGAAGATAGTTCCACTTGTGCGAGTCCTGTGGGAGCATCATAATGTGGAGGAATCCACTTGGGAGCGCGAGGCAGATATGCGCGAGAAATATCCGGAGTTGTTTTTACCAGGTATGCCTTATTTTCCAAATTTCGGGACGAAATTCCGTTATTAGGGGGGAAGTATGTAATACCCCGTATTTTTATGCTATATTAATTTGGGGATTTATTAAATAAATAAAAAATCCGAAAATTAATTATGTTATAATTATTAACGTGACGAGAGTTAGTAATTATGGGAAATTTGTTGAATATTACTAATGAGCAAAGTAATATATTATATTGGTTATATTGAATGTCATGAGTGAATTAAATGACTATTTCGGAAATTTAAGTCGAGACGTGCCCGTGTCACGTCAGGACTAATTTTGTAAAATAAAAAGTGAATATTTTATAAGTTGTTCGTATGGTCGTTTTGAGTGCGCCAACGCGTCCGGAAGGGTCGAGATAGTCAGAAAAGTGTACCTGGGGGTTTAGTTTGGGTCTCGGGGCATTTTTAGGCCTAATTAGTACCCCGGGAGGGCATTTTAGTCATTTTACATAATTGGGTAATTAAACCCACGAAATTCAGCAACCTATATCAGCCATTTAGGTTAGCCTTTTAGGGTTAGAATATCCAGAAATCAAGTGAAGGCCATTGGAGAAGAGAGGAGAGAGCTCCAAGGCAATTCAAGGCCAAAAAGTCACCGGTTTGCACCGCCGCCACCACCACCGCGTAGATCGCGAGACGAGGAACGCAGCCATACAAAAATCAGCCGTGAATCAGAATACCAAAAATCCCAGGCAAGTGTTTATCTTGCTATTTTCATTGGTGCAATCTTCATATTAGTTTAGGAATGATTTGTGATGAAAACTATGGAAGAAAACCAAATTTATGATAGGAGAATCCATGTAGTATTGATTTATATGTTGATTCTGAAACCCTTGCCACGTAGAGGAAATAAACCACGAAATTTTGATGATCATAAGAAAGAAATTCTGGAGAAATATTTGTTAGAAATCTGTTTAAGAAAATTCTAGGGTTCTTGAAAATTGGATATAATTTTAGGTTGAAAATCCATGTTTAAATGATGAATATGTACATGCCTTACGTTAGAATCATCTGGTATATTGTTATTATGTTAGTAGTAGAATTCTGGGATGATTGGAACTTGAAAATATGGATTTGGTGTAATTTTGGTGATGAAACCCGTAACTGCATTCTGCAGAATTTTTCGCAGACCTGCTTGATCGATCGATCGAGCCTAGAGCTTCGATCGATCGAAGGTTCGATCGATCGAGCCCCAAGCTTCGATCGATCGACCCCTCCTGGCAGACTCCTAATTCCCTCTTTAAATGAGTTAAATTCAAATTGTCGTGAAATAATTCTTGGGCATTCTTGATAAAATGATTTGGGAGACATTGAGGACCAGTAGGGCCTATGAATGAATGTTGGGACCTTTAATCTTCAACGAGGATGGTATTTATGGGACATTTACTTTATGGTTGGTAAATTTATAAATTTAAAGGGTGAGGTGCGTAAGAGAGTTACGTTGGAACCTAATAAAGACACTTACTGAATTTCAGATTTGTGAGGATATAGTCCACGAGTGTCAGGTAATAAGTGAGAAAACCCTTCGAGTTAAGGTTAGGAATGAAACCTTATACGTAATTCTATAAATGTGAAATTAAGGATTAATGGTATAATTATGGGTGACGAGAAGAACCTATATTAATATGATAAAGTGGTATATTTATATGATTGTGTGTACATATATTATATACAAGTGAAAAACATACCGTGCTACTTGTTTTTCAAATGTTTTGGGTACTAACCCTTGCTATAAAAACTTTTAGGTGTCCAGCCACAGGGATGCCAGGACTGACTGAATTCCAGGGACCCGTTGCTGCAGCATATGTGGATATTGCGAGATTTTTTATAGACGCCTTATTCTTTCATTCATAATGTAGAGACTCCTTATCAGTTAATCGAGCATGTTGGTCACAGTTCATTAATATTTGTTAGACTTGTTGAGATTAAATTCTTGTCTTTACTTTTGTTGGATTTTTGAACTGATGGTTTATTTGGTCAGTTATTTATTTATGGATGGTTAATTCAGTTAGTTGTGATTGTTATTATTTTATTTTTCGCATGAGAGTTTCATTTAAATAAATGAAAGATAAAAAAAAATTGGCACCAGTCTATTTTTCTTACTTAGGTGGTTAGTAATTAAAAGACGACAGTGATGCTAAGAATGAACCAACTGAGAAACCTGTTCTAACCTGATTTAGGACTGATCACCCAGGATTAATTGGGCGGGGTGTCACAAATGCCTCCTTATCACGTCTAGGACATTTTGTTTTTCAAGAGGAGTTATCAGAAGCGAGTTATTCCCGGCACCCAGCCAGGTATTTCACTCTTTGTAATTTCATTTATGTTTTTACTTTTATATTTTATTTGATTGGTTTATTTGTATTTAGATTTCAAAATAGAATTGTTGCCCATTATTTGTTTGTGAAAAGTTGAATGTATTAACTTTGATTTGTTATAATTTGTTGTCTATATGATAAGGCATTAGACACTGTCATATTAAAAAAATGCCCAATAGATGTTTGATAAAATGATTGAAAGAGAAAAAATTTGATGTATTCTTTGTAAACATCAAATTTCCCCTGTAATATTTGGTTCCCACTTTGTATGATGGGATGATGTTTGGCCCTTCAATCCTATTTGAATGCAATCTTGGTTGTGTCATGTTTTGGTATACTGTTCGATAGATGGTTGTATTATCTCCTGAATGTGTTTGAAGTTTTTTCTAATTGCAGATTTATAGTCATATGATATTGAGTTACAACATTCCTAAATTGAAGAAAGATTTCCATTGAACCTCTATATATGTTGTAGTTTAAAGGTAATTTGAAGAAATTAAATTGCGTTTGTGTTGAGGTTGTCATTCTGTATATGTGTATTTGAGAAGACATTAGTAGTTTATAAATAAAATTTTTGCCTTGAAAGTGTTTGGTGAAATGTGTGAAATAACATATAATCTATATATGTTTAAGTATGTGAGGGCATTATACACTACCTATTTTAGATTCAGTTTGTTATAGTATGCTTCATAAAGAGGGGAAATGAAAAATTATGCTTCCTAAAACACTAAGTTTTTATAAAAGGTGCATTTTGGAGACTTCAAGTTGAATCTAGATTTAATAAAGTTGGCTCACACTGAATTAGAGTAAATAATATGCCACAAGTGTTCCATAAGAGGTTTTTAATTATTAGTCTTGAGGTTCACCATCCCAAGACCGCCTTTATTATAGGTAGGACATGTAGTAGCCCAAGAAACTGTTATAACTGCTCTAAAGTTGCCCATAGTAGACTTCATACTATTTGATGAGGGATATGAGATTATTAAGAGAAGATCTGGTGGACTTGAAGAAAACCAGAAGGTCATATGCATAAAAATGGTGGTATGGATTTGAAGGAACTCTAGGAGAAGATATTGATTTGATTTTACATTGTTAAACTTTTGGAGTTAAACCGCTACTTAGAAATTCTTAAGCGAGAATAAATAAGGAGTTCTGGAAGGACTCCCATTGATTATTATGGAAAGATGCTTAGAGTTCATTAAATTCAAATTGAACTAGATAATACACGAAATTACAAGTAATATAGATCGAGATATTCCTCAACCGTATGTCCCATTTCATGTGAATACAATAACTAGAAATTCTTAAGCGAGAATAAATCAGGAGTCCTAGAAGGACTTCCATTGATTATAATGGAAAGATGATTAGAGTTCATTAAATTCAAATTGAACTAAATAATACACGAAATCACCAGTAATGGAGATCGAGATGCAAAAGAACAAAAATATAGTCTTTGTCAAATTTCTATGTATTTAAAATAGATAACTTCGGTGAATATTTACGTTAAAAATGTATTTTTTATTATATACCGATTCTTGGGTAATTAATGTTAAATCATCAAGATTTTACTGTATATGTTCAATTTCATCAACGTTGACCAAAATGAATATGGTTTTCTTTCTTTGATTCAAAGTTATCAAGGTTTGATTTCTTTCACATTATACTGAAATTGTTGGGTTTTATGTTTGTATTGTATTAGAACACATTCTTTGAATCAACACTTCTTTAATCTGAAACAATAATGAGATAAATCTGAAGTTTCACTTTGTAGGATTTATGGACTTTTGTAAGAAATGCATTAGTTAAGCCACTAGGTGATACATGAATGTTAGGTTTATGATTATACGCATGCTCATTAATAGATACATCAAGTACTCACACATATTTTTATGAAAGACACGTCAATCACTTGATATTGTGATAAATGTTTTTTGGGGAATGCCACTTTCTCTACAATTATTGGATGGATGTATATCTTTTCCAAATTTGTTTTTCTTGCCTCTGCCACCCAAATTTGTAAGGATTCACCTTATAACGTAAGATAGTTGAATTCTATTATTTTTACTTTATAATTGCTTGCTCCCCAATTGGTTGGTTTTGAGTTCTAAGGGTACTGATTGTGATTCAATTACACAGAGGGGATCATATATTCGATTTCAAATGAGACTCAGGGATAGAATTTAATATCTCTGTTCTTTTTTTAAACATAAATAAGGAAAAAACTAAAACTAGACAGCTAAAAGGGATAGGAGAATCTCAGAAGGAGAGGTATACCAACCGTGGTTATGAAAAGCATAAGGATGGTTGCATATACAACGGGCTATTATGTTATATTTTCTAGATATCCAACTGAAATTAATGTCCCAAGATGAGCATATCTCCATGATATCTGCAGCTACAGAGCTGATCTCCCATGGAACCTCACGTTCTGCTTTGCAGCACTTAATAAAGCTTGAGTTGTCACTCTCAAAAGCTTTGCATGTGATCCCCTGGCTATTAACAACTAGGCATTCTTCTCTTACGGCTAGAGATTCCCCCACAAGGGCTAAAGTAGTAAGGTAAATCTTCATAAATCCCATCACAAATGTACCATGAGGGTTAAGGATGAAGCCACATATGACATCCATAGCTATAGAATAACAGACTGTAGCATCCGTACAAGCAGTAAATCTATTGATGTTTACTTCTTTTACTAATCAGCGCATTCTGCCCGATCGTGTAACATAATCAACCTATGTCTCTAACCCAAATTCAACAAGTATTGCGTACACTTATTACATCTTATTGCCATCCTAACTCGACTAATCTCAAATAATTTAAATTCAAATTGAACTAGATAATACATGAAATCACAAGTAATGGAGATCGAGATATTCCTCAACCATAACAATGACTAGCCTTGGCCACACTTCAAATTTTTACCTTTTATTTTTCAACAAGACAATGGTAGGGCACCAATAATAAATAAGTATTCATGAATTAAAAATAATCTTCCATATATTTTTAATTTATAAATTGAACATCTTAAATACTCTTCCAAAAATTTGGAACTAGAAGAAGTTGACATTTAATTGATCTCTTAAAAACTATTTACAATTTGGATATTCTGCTCAGACCATTAGCTGAGAATATGATATCGCCGGGCGGGGATATAACGGCGACAAGAGGATGTTAAATAAATAATTGGGATTATGGTCCCAAATGTCTGACCAATTTCATGGTCATAACAAACAATCAGTCGATGTGTTAGATTCAGCTCCCATATCCTTTTTCACCCCCATATGGTCCACTGCCTGATCCAAACCTCTTTGTCTTTTCCAGCAACCATCCATCCCATACACAACCTCAATAGTGAATTTGAGAATGGATTTATTTTATTCCATATTACATACATTTGAAATATGAAGTCATTCAATCAATTCGATGGTTGTACTGTTGTTTTTGTCTGCGTATCTGTGTGTTCCATTTGGTTATTTTTGGAGACATATATGAGGTTTTGATTAATATATGTGTTTAACTTTAAAGTAGAATCGGTTGGTATGGGGAATTTCTTTACTAATTGAGAATTTTAGTCATTGTGGACTACTGATTGAGCACTGGCCTCAATCACTTCCTACAATCGATCAGTCATATAATTAATAAAATCTGTCTTCAATTGTTTTGGGTAGGGGATGATGTTATTAGGACAAACTTTTCCTACAATGTTTTTGTATCATAGATAATTGGTCACTACCTACACTTTTATAATTTATGTTGCTCCCAAACAATTTTTACAGTATATGACCACAACTCTCACTATTGTTCCTTAACTCTAAATTGTTTGTCTCTGTCAAAATTTTACTCCCAATACTTTCAACTCTAATTTGATTATTTTAGCAGTTTGTGTATTTGTCATATTCAAGTATATATCCAAAGTATATAATGTTCACACCCTTCTCGCTATTTCAAAACATTTTACTGTTTCTGTCCCAAACTACCAGTGTTGTTCCTTCCCTACGGATTACAATTTGGTATTTTTAAAACAACCTATGCATGACATCCATTTTATAATTATTCTTTTCATATAATACATTATACATTCATAATTTGTATTTCCTACTTTCTGTTAATTTGTATTTCCTAAATTCATAATTATACATTCCTATTAGTACAAACCGCATTATGGTTCCATTTATGGGAAATTTGACCCGGTGCATACATTTTCGTTGTTTTGAAATGCCCCGAGACCCATACATAATGATTTTTGTCCATCTCACTAGGTTCAGATGGTTACCGATACCAATGTTTCACACTTTCAATGCTGATTTGGGGATATACTTCGAGTACTAATTGATATTTCACTATTGCCTCCTCTTTTTTCACTCTAACCTTTTTTAAAACTCCTAATTATTATTTTTGGGTTTGCAATATGAAAAAGCATAAATTTTATTAATATAAAGCATTGAATTACAGTGAACCAACAGTGAGATAATGTTCGCATCCTTTTCGCTATTTAAAAACATTTTTCCATTTCTGTCCAAAACCACCTGTGTCGTTCTTTCCCTACGAATTACATTTCGGTTTTTCAAAAAACACCTCTGTATGACATCCAGTTTACATTTTTTTTCTTTTCATATAATACATTATACATTCATAATTTGTATTTCATACTTTGATTCACTACCTTCTCTGTCCAACATGCATAGTTTTGCCATTTACATATAACACATAGACGAGAAGTTCTTCGATTTATTTAATCGCTATATATATATGTATATATATATATGTGTGTGTGTGTGTGTGTGTGTGTGTGTGTGTGTGTGTGTGTTTCGGTTATTAGATTTCTGTAGGCAATTTGGCATGGTGCACACATTTGCATTATGTTGGAATTCCCTGAGACCTATACATATTGATTTTTGTCCAACATAACATCTGAGAATGTTGCCTGCTTCTGTTGGTATTCTTGGAGTAGGTCTCCAGCGTTGGCCTTGCGTGTCCAAACATAATTGATCACTCCTTCACAGCTTCAAGCGTAAGATGCACCAAATAAGTTATTTTTGAATATTTTACTGGAAAACAGTAGGCCTTGAATGGATCCAACCAACAAGCAATAGTCAATCAATAAAACCCCGACCCTAATCAAATGAACGGATTATGGACTTGCATGGACTCCTAGGGTCATGAAAATCTGTCCTTTCCCATAAACTCAATGGTCGAGAGAATATTTCCCCCGCGATGAATTTCTCTACTTTCTGGACTATGATTTAGAATCAACAAAATCATATTTTTCATCTTCCATACACCCACGGTGAGTGGTCTAATTCCATATTTACCATCCTCCACTCCCAATATGACTTCTATATCAAACACGCAAAGCAGTATGGATGATGATTCCGTCAAGGGGGTAGGTTAATGGGTTCCAAGTGTGAATGTTGTAGGGGTTGAATAGAACTAGAGGAATTCAATCTTCTCAGAAGCAACCAAACATCGGATATGGGTGAACCCTCATTCATTTATATGGCAATTGGAAGAGGGAAGGCTTCATTTATTTGTACAAGCATTGTTTCCTCAAATTTCACCAAGAAAAATTAGAATTGTTTCAACGTCTCCTTCATATCACTAACTCTCTTCTTTTATGAAGAAGTAAGAGCCGCAGTTATCTCCTCAGGAGAATAACCTATCCCTTTCTGTACAACATTACGATCTATTGGGATCTCGGAGATGAGGCTACCATCATTGACATAAACTTAAACCTTAAATGTAATCCTTTGCTTATATTTGAATCCCTTTATGCCAGTCAACACTTAATTTTACCTTAAACACTAGAAGTTTTGTCCTTTGTTGCAGCCCACTAAGCTGACAAACTAGATAAGTAGGTGAAATGGATTTCTTTATCTCCGGTAAGTATGAATGGGTGTTACACTGCATCAGCCATATGAGTCTGTCAACATGTCAGATTATTAGATTCATAAGGTAGTAGAGGAAATTTTGAAGCATAAGGCAGTGTACTTATGTGGCAAATAAAATAATTTACCCTGTATCCATAAAAAAGAATACTCTCTTAGGAAAAAGTCTATACATTAACTTATTTTGCCACATACGAATTACATTGTCTTACTACATATCCAAATAGACATTTGCATAGTGAGCAACATTAACCACACTGTATTTTACTGTTTTTCATTTCATCAATTTAATTTTATATTTTTCCCTGATTAGTTTTTTGTAGTTTCATTCGAACAGTTCTGTTTTGTATGGTTCATTCCCATTTAATGTACTTTCTGAATTATCTAAAAAAAATTATGCACCCCCATCGGATGTAGCATGTTGTGTCAAGTCAGTATCTGAACCCTGAAAAGTTAGCCATACCTCAAACGATGAAGATATATAAAATATTATCAAGTAACAATAATGTACAAACATCCAATTCAGCAAAGTTTAGATGGGAAAAAATCTAGGCAATTGGAGTAAAAAACCATTATCTTGAGCATCATTCCTATCGATTAAATATAGAATCTAATGTAGGCATTCAATCTCTGAGAGAAGCCACCAGTTATTTGAAGGGATGTGTAGGAGGACAGTCGAATAAACAATCAATGGTTATCAGTGGAATAGACAATCAATATTTATATAAATACTTAAACATAGTTATACTCGCGTTTGAGATTATTCGGATCAAGAAACTATGAATAAGGCTTGCATTGTTTGACAAATATGTTACAAAGAGCCCTGATGCTCTACAAAATCCACACTCTGGCCCAGTGAGTGCACTCAAAGATGGATTTTTGGGTGACCACTTCTCCTCTCTACACCCTAGTTCCGTTACCATCAACCTTTGCCTATCAGGTCTGTTGGCCTACTCCATTGACAAACAAAACCCTCATCTCCCCAGATTGTTTTTTGTAGTGGACGACACATATTGTTTGTTTTGCATATTTTTTTTTTCAAAATCAGGTATTATATCATTTCTTCAACATTGTGTTTTTTTACACTTAATTTTTTGGTTTATTCTATATTAGTGTGGGTTTTCTTATTTTTCAGTTATAGTTAAGAATAAATATGAGGTTCTTTCCTCTTTACTCATTGTTGATACCAAATTTAATCTACTGACGTGGAGCAATCATACGAAGACACGTGGCTATCTACATAATAACAACAATACCCCTCCGAGGAACAAGACTACTACGAGGAAGACTAGTTCTCCGAGGAACACTGCTTCCCCGAGAAACATACATGCTCCGAGGAACAATGCCTCTCCGAGGAGCTCTTGAGTACCGAGAAGCTTAAGCGGTCCGAGCTACTCAGGCGGTCCGAGCTGCATCTCGAATAAGATATTAATAGCTGGATAACCAACAGTTCAATTGGTTCATTGAATGCTTATCATTTAGATGCACACGCTTAAAGGGCATTAAATGTATTACCCTTTCATATGTATATCATTTAATGTATCACCCTTTCACATGACAGCCTCAAGGCTATAAATACATTGTACAATCCTCATTGTAAATGGGGGGAATCCTGAATCCAAACTCCGGGATCCAGAACGTAATTTCTTGTAATCGAGAATTCCCAAACACTCAGTAATAAAATAACAGTGGATGTAGGCCATTCTTATAAGGCTGAACCACTTTAAAATCTTTTGTCTCATTTATTTATCTGTGATTGAATTATTAGAGTGATCTAATTTTTTACATCAACAGATTGGCGCCGTGTGTGGGAAACAACTGGTAATATCGTTTTCGCACCAATAACAATCCAATAACAAAGGCTGATATACCTGAATCCAGTAATCGAAACACTGGAACCCCTTCAAATCCATATGCTCCACCAATTATTCCAGATCTGACTGGAATGATGGCGAATCTGGCTCAGGGCCAGACCGTCATGCAAGAAACGATGCGACAACTCATCCAAACCCTCCATGGCGGTGCGCCAGCCCGTTATGGATCACGAAGCATTCAAAGAAATATCCGTGCGCCTTCTGTGCGTACTAGGCGTACTAATTCATATCGCAATGAGGAATCTGAAGATTTTTCTTATCAACCTGGACGAACTTCGTCAGTGCGAGCCACAGATACTGAACAACGTGTCACCCTCTCCCCAGAAAGGGCCAGTGCATTGGAAAGATTAAGCAGGGCCTCTCCTTTTGATCGATTAGGCCCTAGGAGGAACAAAAGTCCTCTTAATGCAGTGTCGAGGAGCTTTCAACAACCATCAGATTTAAGGGAAGGATCTTCCCAATCACGACCAGTTGCTCGTCAAGATGGATCCGCTGACCGATCAGCTGCTCGTCAAGATAAATCCCAGGAACCCACTTCAACGCGATCAGTTACTCGAACCAATAGGCCCGAGGAAGGGAATGATGCAGGGAAAGGATCTATTCAAAGGCTGGAGGATAGATTAGGGGAAATGGCTAAGGCTAAGAACCCTCTACAACGAACCTTTATTCGAGGAACACCTTTTGTCCAAGACATTGTTGATTTTCCAACACTATCAAAATTCAAAGCACCTGTTATGACTCCCAAGTATGATGGGAAGACTGACCCTGTCCTTAATATAGAACAATATCAAGCTGCTGCCCACATCTATGTTGTCCCAGACGAGATGAGATACAGGGCATTCTCGGGAACTCTCACCGGATCTGCTCAGATATGGTGTAATAATCTTCCTTGGGGTAAGATTTCAACTTTTCTTCAATTGGCCGAGTTATTCATTGGGAATTTCTGCTTTGGAGCAAATCCAGTTAAACAAGTATCCCATTTGTTAAGTGTTAGACAAAAAGCTGGTGAGAGTATTAGAGACTATATAACTCGTTTTAATAACGAGAAGCTCGAAATCATTGATTATGAGGAGAAGACAGCGATTAGTGCTTTGATGAGTGGACTGCTGCCAAATAAGTTGTACTACACTTTTGCCAAAGACCCACCTTGAACCATGTCGGACCTGATGGGAAAAGCGTCCAAGATTATGAATGCCGAGGAGGCTATGTCTGCGAAGAAGAATATGGACTCCAAAGAAACCAAGGGGGAAGGTGATAAAGCTAAGAAGAAAGAGCATAGGAACAATGGTGGTGACAAACATTCCAAAAGTAGGTCGTCATGGGAGGTCTTGAAGAAATTTGATAATTACACGCCCTTGAAGGCGAATATCAACCACGCCCTGGAAGAAATTAAGAACAACGAGGAGTTAAACTGGCCAAAGAAAATGAAGTCAGACCCTGACACGAGGAATAGGGAGAAATATTGCGAGTTCCATAAGGATCATGGCCATATGACCAAAAATTGCATAGCTCTTCAGAACGAGATTGAAACACTCATCCGACGAGGAAAGCTAGCAAAGTATGTTGATCGGGGAGGCGAAAGAAGAAACAACGACCGAACTAGAGAGAGGTCTATATCTCCTCGTCGAACAGAGGAGAAAAAGAAGAGAAACCATGATGATGATCCAGATGATGACCCCGATCTTCCCAAGTAACCAAGGCATCCAGAACGAGAGGTATTTTCAATATGCTTTGGGTCATTTGATTGTAATGTTATTACAGGAGGAGATGCAGGAGGAGGAGACCTTACTGCAGAAAGAAAAGCTTACCTCGGAGAGGCTCAAGCTTGCTCGTACATTCAGCGAATAAATTTAGCTGCGAAAGATCGCTCGAGAAAGGTGAATAAAGAAAAATTAGTCATTGGGTTTTCGAAGAATGATCTTGCAGGAGTTCTGTATCCTCATGACGACCCGCTAGTGATCAAAATGAGAATAAAGGAGGTAATGATTTCAAGAGTGCTGGTCGATAATGGTAGCTCGGCAGACATTATGTTCTACTCGTGTTTCGATAGTTTAAATTTAAAGCTATCTCAACTGGAGCCTTACCACAGACCCCTCATCGGTTTTGCTAGCGAGAAAGTATTTCCACTTGGGACGATCAAGTTGGATATATTTATTGGTACATGGCCTGCTTGTCGGATAGAAAGAATACGTTTCTTCGTGATGGATAAGAATGTCCAATCATCATAAAATATCATCATAGGAAGAGTAGGATTAAAGAAGTTCGAGGCTGTACCATCTACAGTGCATCAGTGCCTAAAATTTCCAACAAACTTTGGAGTAGGAGTTGTGAAAGGTGATCAGAAAGTAGCTCAGGAATGCTATTATTCATCCACCGAGCAAGAAGAGCTGGAAGAATCAAAGAAAAAGACTACTACTTATCAAGTGGATGAAGGTGCAAAAATCGAAACCTTGGATCCTCGGGATGAGTCGCAACTCGTGAAGGGTCAAGTGGTGGAAGCTACTGAAAATATCATTCTGGACGATGAACACCCTGAGCGAACTACTCAGATAGGTTCATCGTTGGAAGCCTCATTAAAACAGGAATTGATAACTTTCCTTAGAAGCAGAAGATAAACTTTTGCGTGGAGTCATGAAGATATGCCTGGGATAGACCCAAACTTCTTATGTCACGAGCTCAATGTGAATAAGGAGATCAAGCCTGTGAAGCAGAGAAGAAGAGTATTCAGTCCCGAGAAGAATCAAGCTATACAGGAGGAAGTCGAGAAGCTCCAGAAAGCTCATTTCATTGAAGATGTTAAATATTCGGATTGGTTAGACAATGTGGTGATGGTAAAGAAGAAGAACAACAAGTGGAGGATGTGTGTAGACTTCACCGACCTCAACAAAGCATGCCCAAAAGATCACTTTCCATTGCCCCGAATTGATCAACTGGTGGATGCTACCTCGGGACACGAGTTGCTAAGCTTCATGGATGCTTATTCTGGTTATAATCATATCAAAATGAAACCTAAAGACAGGGAGAGTACTTCTTTCATTACCCCTAGGGGAACTTATTGTTATAATGTTATGCCTTTTGGTTTGAAAAATGCAGGTGCGACATATCAAAGGTTGATGAACAAGGTCTTTGCTGAACAAATCAATGACAATATGGAAGTCTATGTTGACGATATGCTGACGAAAAGCAAGAAAGCTGCCGATCATCTAGTTGACTTAAGCCAAACTTTTGATCAACTAGATAAATATCAAATGAAGCTGAACCCGACGAAGTGCATGTTTGGAGTACGAGAAGGCATGTTCCTCGGGTACATTGTCAATCAACGAGGCATTGAAGCAAATCCTGAAAAGATCAAAGCTCTATTAGGGCTGCGATCTCCAACAACAAAGAAAGAAGTACAAAGTCTTACAGGACGAGTAGCGGCACTTAACAGATTTGTGTCACGAGCAACTGATAGATGTCTCCCATTCTTCAAGACACTCAGAAAGACTTTTGAGTGGAATGATGAATGTGAGAAGGCTTTTCAAGACTTGAAGAAATACTTGGGAGCACCTCCACTGTTGTCCAGGCCGGTGATGGGAGAAAAATTGTACTTGTACCTTGCATTATCCGAAAATAAAGTTAGCTCGGCGTTGATCAGAGTGGAGAATGGAGTATAAAAGCCAATTTACTACACAAGTAAGGCCTTTCGAGGAGCAGAGATCAGATATCCAAGGCTAGAAAAATTGGCACTGGCGCTGATTGAGGCGAGTAGGAGAATGAGGCCATACTTCCAGGCTCATACGATAGTAGTATACACCGATGTGCCATTGAGACAAGCCCTTCACAAGACAGAGAAATCAGGGAGATTGATGTACTGGGAAATAGAGCTAGGTGAATATGATATAATTTATGAACCCAGATCATCACTAAAAGGGCAGGCTGTAGCAGATTTCATAGTAGAGTTCACCTATCCTGATACCCCCGAGGAGTAAAAGTTGCTCACTGATCAACCTGTGGATGTTACAGGATTAACAAACACAAGCCCAGACCAATTCCGATTGGTAAAAGGGCATGTGGATGTTACAGGATGTGATGCAGAGATAGTTGGGAGAACTCCGGACGAGGAACAAGAGTTGCTCGCTGATCAACCTGTGGATGTTACAGGATCAACAAACACTGGCTCAGACTAACTTCGGTTGGTAAAAGGGCAAGTGGATGTTACATGATCATTAAATTCGAGCTCAGACCAACCCCGGTTGGTAAAAGGGCAAGAAAAGATGATTGACGAGGAGCGAGAAAAATTCGGGGAGGATGAAAGGAAGCAACAAATATTTCACCGAGGAACTCTGACTGATCAGAAGTTTGAAGACGAGTTACCTATATGGAGGCTATATGTATATGGCTCATCTTGCACAGCAGGATGTGGCGCGGGGATAGTTTTGAGCACTCCGGACAAGGTCGACATGGAATACGCCTTGCGTTTCCAATTCAAAGCTTCCAACAATGAGGCTGAGTATGAGGCGATGATTGCAGGACTTAACTTGGCAAAAATTATGGAGGCGCAGCAGGTTATCGTTTTCAGTGATTCTCAATTGATTGTAAATCAAATGATGGGAGTATATGCAGTTAAAGGAGAATTAATGATCAAGTACCATGCAAAGGCAAAGGAGCTAGAGTCAGAATTTGCCGCTATTCAGCTGCCCAGAATACCAAGAGTGGAGAATGTGAGAGCAGACGCCCTAGCTCGACTAGCATCAGCTACTCGTACCGAGCTACGACGAACAATCCCAATTGAAGTGTTGGCTGGTCGGAGCATAGATGAAGACATAACGATGAACTTTATTACCCTTGATTTAGGACCATCTTGGATGGATCCCATCAGGGCATATATCGAAGATGGAGAATTGCCAACTGATAAGATCGCAGCCAAGAATTTGAAGTTTAAAGCTGCTCGGTATGTACTAACTAATGGTGTTTTATATAGACAAGGAATTATGGCAGGTTTGCAAAGATGTGTGCATCCATCTGAGGTGAAAGATTTGATTGAAGAGATCCATGAAGGGTCTTGTGGAGCACATGTAGCAGGTCGGACGCTTTTACAGAGGGTGATGACGCAAGGATATTACTAGCCGACGATGAGGGCTGATTGTATAGCATATGCCAAGAAGTGTGACAAGTTCCAGCGCTTTTCCTCCATCCGAAGAACTCCACAAGCATTATTGACGACCATAACTTCCCCTTGGCCATTTGCCATGTGGGGAATTGACCTGGTTGGACCACTGCCAACGACCTGAGGAAGGTTCAAGTACCTCATTGTCGCAGTGAATTATTTTACTAAGTGGGTAGAAGCTGATCCACTCATTGAGATGACGTATGAGAAGGTGTACCAATTTCTTTGGAAGAACATCATTTGCCGATATGGGCTTCCCCATGCTTTAATCACAGATCATGGAACACAATTTGATAACGAGGAGTTTGCCGCCTATTGTCATCAGTCAAACATTTTGAAGGTTCATTCAGCACCAGGCCATCCTCAGAGCAATGGACAAACTGAAGTGACAAATAGAACGCTACTGAACGGGTTGAAGAAATGATTGGATAATGCAAAAGCAAACTGGATAAACGAGCTACAATCAGTACTTTGGGCTTACCGAACTACTCCCCGAGTAGCCACTGGAGAATCACCATACATGCTGGCGTTTGGAAGTGAAGCTGTTATACCTGCCGAGTTGGGTCTCCCAACACACAGGATATTGAATTTCAATTCTCCAATCAGCGATCTAATGAGAAGAGTGGATTTAAACATGCTCGAGGAAGTCAGAGAAGAAGCAGCCATTAGAAATGCTGCTTACCAGTAGCGAACAGCTTTGTTTTATAATAAGAGGGTGAAGAAGTGCGATCTGAAAGAAGGAGACTATGTGCTGAAGAATGTAATTCAAAAGCATAACAAACTGGAGGCAAACTGGCATGGACCATACCGAGTTACAGAAGTTGTTCGACCAGGAACTTATCGAATAGCAACTTTAGAAGGTGAAGAGTTTAAGAATGCATGGAACGCAGAGCATCTGCGCAAGTATTATCAGTGATGTATATGTAACACAGTTTCCATCGGTATGAATAAAATAAAAATATTCTGCAAATTTCTCTGTTTATTGAAATTTATTCGGGGAATACTAGTGCTATGCACTACTCGACAAAGCTCGGTAGACTACTCAACAAAATATTCCAAACTGTACCAACATAGTTGGTCGACGAGGAGAAAATATTCCAAACTGTACCAACATAGTTGGTCAACGAGGAGAAAATATTCCAAACTGTACCAATATAGTTGGTCGACGAGGAGAAAATATTCCAAACTGTACCAACATAGTTGGTCGACGAGGAGAAAATATTCCAAACTGTACCAACATAGTTGGTCGATGAGGAAAAAATATTCCAAACTGTACCAACATAGTTGGTCGACGAGGAGAAAATATTCCAAACTGTACCAACATAATTGGTCGATGAGGAGAAAATATTCCAAACTGTACCAACATAGTTGGTCGACGAGGAAAAAATATTCCAAACTCTACCAACATAGTTGGTCGACGATGAGAAAATATTCCAAACTATACCAACATAATTGGTCGACGAGGAAAAAATATTCCAAACTGTACTAACGTAGTTGGTCGATGAGGAGAAAATATTGACATTGGTTCGTCAGACACATTTTATAAAAAAGACAAAAATTTACCAAGTATGGTTAGTCGGGGATAAACTCTCACTAACTATAATTGGTCGACGAGCACAATTTAACAACCTTGGTTGGTTGGAAAAATTTTAAACATTTTTATACTCATTATTAAGTGATCGAGCAACATTACTGTTACTTGTAACTTTCTTACTAAGTTGGTCGATTAACAACACAATATTATTATCTTTTTAACAGATATGCAAAATGTTTGACATTTACAAGACAATGGCAATTAAGATTTGCAAGCAAAAATGAAAGTCTTTCATTATGTTTGAAATAAATTACAAATTACATTGATAATAAAATGAAGGTTACATTTACATGTATACTAACTGTTACATTAAAAATTTCCTATTCTATTGGTCTCTTCCCCTCAGCTTTCGATACAGGTTCCTCGCCAGCAGGCGGATCATTTAAAGACTGAGGAGAATTGATGAAGTTCAAATCTTTCAGCATCCTGACATTCATCACAGAAGGTCGATCTAATAGATGCTCGGGACGAGATACCTCGATCTGAGAGTGAATATTGAAGTCACTGAGATACTTCGAAATTAGTCTCCGAGGAATGGCGCGAGCTGGGATCCATTCCATGTCCAAATTGAACGGTGGCACAGGCAAGTCGAGCAACCCGGAATCATAGTAGTCCCACAAATAATGACCCTGTTCGAGCTTCAACACACATAAAGCATTCAGCCAGCCTTGTTTGTAGCCCTCATTGTTGGCATTCTGGATATGATCATCCAAATGGAATAATGCTTCGTTGTATCCAGCCATCCAGAACTCCCGGGGCTGTTTATGGAACTGATATGTTAGCCATTCTAGCTGCTCGTGGAGGTTCTTGATGAAAAGCTCCTTATTCTCCAAGACTGATTTCTGCGCAGAGAGCTATTTCTCCAAGTCCCTTATTTTCTTTGACATCTCAGACAAAGCCTGGTTCTTAGCCATTAATTGGAAAGCTTGGTTCTCTAAGGCAAATGCTGTCCTCTATTCCTCGACGAGCACCCGAGCTGCTCTTCCTCATCCCTGAGTAGCTCTTGCTCATCCTCGAGTAGATGTAGAAGGGCCCGACCTTTTCAAGGTATCCAACTCTTGCCTTAATTTGGCATTCTCAACCTCTAAAAATGAAAATCCCTCGTCAGTCACTGGGATTATAGCTATTGAAGAAGAGGCTGGAGTCTTCAACTGTGCTAGCTCTTTCTGCAAATTATTATTCTCTTGCTCCAACAGCTCGGTAATCTGTCTACATGCTTCAACTTCACCCCTAAGGTTCTCTCCCTGACATCGTATCCAGCAAGAAGCTTTTCATAGCCCTTGTTAGCCATGATCAGCTTGTACTTCTTTTCATATCCTTCATGCAGCAGGGCAGTGGAGCTGAAGGTCTTCAAGGGTGCCTTGGATATCTTCGATCATTTCGTAGTAAGCCACATTATTGGCCACAGCTCGGTCAAGTAAACACTTCAGGTACTGATATGCTTCCACTACCTGCTCTAAAGCATCCTGGCCGAGGATGTCATCAATTTGTGCAGCACTCAGGTCTGTGTGACTAGCTTTGAAATACTCATTAAATTGCTGCAGCAACTTCGTATCATGGGCAGATAATAAATCCATCATGGCCAGAAACTAGCAGAGAAAGAAAAAATAATCATAAAAAAGAAGATCAAGACAGAGTACAAATAGAATAGAGACAATCGTATGGAAGAAAGAACTCAAGTTTTATTTGATCATGAAATTTGAAGTTACAAGTTTTGAGTTACATTTGACAAACAAAAAAGAAAAATAGAAAGAGAAAACCGAACACTACACCTTTTCCTTATCTCCCAAAACCTTCTCGGGAGGTTGGGAAAAGGAAGCAGGTTGCTCGGAGGGAACTTCGGGTTGTTCGAAAAGCACCAGCTGCTGCTCGGATGAAGAGATGACTTGCTTGGCAGCAGACTGGATGGCTGGGGGGTGATCTCCCATCACCATTAAAGACTCCTCAGAGGTAGGTTCGTCCTCTTCTAATTCTTCTGGAGTGGGAGAAGGACCATGGATGTGTCTCTGGAAGAGCTCGGATGACTCGTCGACCTTCAATTCCTGAAGGGCAGCAACCCATCCGTCCCTGAAATACTTTACACTGCCATAATCCACTTGAGAGACCATGGAAGCACACCCCTTATCCCAACCTTTGTCCCAGCCAGAACTGAAGGACTTCTTCACGACAGCTTTCCTTTTGGCCTTCTCCAAGGCAAGCTTCTCGGACAGCAAAACATCAGCAGCCTTCAGTTTTTGTTCACCTTCCTCCTCCTGTCGAGTTATTTCCTAGAGTTGTACCAACCTCTCCTTATCAGCCTTGAGTTTATTTTCAAACTCCTCAGCAGTCTTGAGCTTCACATCGAGCTCTTTGTTAGCCTTTTCCAAGGCATTCACTTTCCTCTCCAAATCCCTGGAGGCCTCAGCAACTCGAGTTTTCTCCTGCTCGAAGGAAGAAAGTTTATTCTCCCAGACTGCCTTATCAGTAGAGTACCTCTGGCGAGAATCCTCCAAGGACTTGGTAGCTTCTTCCAGAGCTCCCTCCACACTGGACGAGGAGCACGAAGCTTTGATTGCTTCATCCTTCTTAAGGATTATGTTGAAGAAGCTCGTCAACTGTAAACAGAAAAAGAAAGTAAATTCAGAAACAAATATGAGAAATAACAAAGGAAAATATGAAAAGTTCAAAGTAAAGGTACTTACTGAAGCAAGATGACGAGCAGCCAAAGAAGTAACCATATCCCGAGTAAGGTTATCTTCATTACCTTGCACCTCGGGAATGGTCAAGGACTTTACCGAGCTCATGTCAGAGCTCGGGGGAACAGATGTGGGAACCTCAGTCCCAGCAGCAGGGGGCTGAATGGTGGTATCAGCCAAATTGACCGAGGAGCTTTTCTTCAGCCTCCTCGGGGGAACAGGTACAGCCAAGGAAGAATCCTTGGTCGGTGATATCACAATCACCTCTCCAGGAGCAGTAGGCCTGCTCGGAGCCACTGCGGGCTTCTCGGCAGTGTTGGCAGGAGCAGCTGGAGGATCTGCAGCAATTTTCTTTGTCCCCTCCTTTGGGACCTCAATTCTACTCCTTTTTGCCTCCCCGGAACCGGAAGCATCCTTCTCAAATAAGGTAGGAGGTCTTCTTTTCGCTCAAAGGAACATGAGATTCTGGCGAAGAACTTGCAGAGGCTGGCACTCGCTCTGCTTCACTGATCACTGGATGAGCAGTGAAGGAAGTTGTATAGCTCTTGTATTGGAGCAGATAGGAGGCTGATCGAATGTGCTCGTCAGCAATCCTTTGATGCAGACCCCAGATAAGTCCCAAATGCCTTATATTGACATCTGTTTCTTTTGGGCACTTTCTCTTGTTATCAACTGCAAATAAACAAACATTGTTATCAGTGACACATTTTATCAAACATAAAATAAACATGATTTCAAAATAAATGAAATAAAATAAAAATAATCTATCCCATTGCCATAAGGAGGGCATCTGGGACCCTGGTAAACCTCATCTCCGGTTAAAGGAGGGTGTTGCCAATTTTTTACAATAACCCCATGTTCAAAATAATCCCTGTTGGCATCAGGGAGATTGACCACTAAGGCTCTATTTATAAACCTAGTTTTTAAATAATAAATATTATCATTAACTGCCCATCTATAGCAGTACATGATTTCTGGAATTCCTATACGAGTTCCATGCACTTGATTTAATTTATACACCCCATTAACTATTCTCCAGGTGTTGGGGGCTATTCGTGCAGGAACAACATCAAAATACTGACAGAATTCCAAACACAGAGGATTTGGTGGAAAAGAAAATCCACACTCAGCAAAAAAAAGACTGGGGAACCAATGTCCCTCAGCCAAATTGAAATAATTAGAAGGCTCAGAAAGCTCTTCCAAGACAACCCAAGAAGGAATGGAGAAGTCCAAACGAAATTTCTCAAGAGACTCAACAGGATAAACCATGATGATGAATTAAAAGAAATGAAGAAGAAGAAGGAAGAAGATCTTACAGAAAAAAGACTGAGGCTGTTGATAATGAACAACGGAAGAACGCACAAGAGAGTAGAAGACAATGAAAAACTCAAAGACGAAAATTTGAAAAGATAGAAGACAATGGGAGTGTCTGTGAAGTTTAAATACTTTACCTTGGGAACTGGCGAAGTAATGATTACAAAAAGAATGATTACATTACCGACGGCTAAAAAAATGAAAAGTGGCGCGGGAATCAAAGCGGAGACAGCGGCTAAAAAGACGAAAAGAGACGCGGGAACCGAAGTGAGCAGAAAAGTCCAAAAAAACATGATTCTAAGAATTTGGAAGGAGAAAATAAACACAAGGGAAATGCTCCTAAAAATTAGGAAGACTATTTAAAGCTACCATACTCCGAGAAAGAATGTTCCATACTCCTCAAATTTTGAATTATGAAACATTGGGGGCTTCTGTTGATACCAAATTTAATCTACTGATGTGGACCAATCATACGAAGACACGTGGCTATCTACATAATAACAACAATACCCCTCTGAGGAACAAGACTACTACGAGGAAGACTAGTTCTCCGAGGAACACTTCTTCCCCGAGAAACATACATGCTCCGAGGAATAATGCCTCTCCGAGGAGCTCTTGAGTACCGAGAAGCTTAAGCGGTCCGAGCTACTCAGGCGGTCCGAGCTGCATCTCGAACAAGATATTAATAGCTGGATAACCAACAATTCAATTGGTTCACTGAATGCTTATCATTTAAACGCACACGCTTAAAGGGCATTAAATGTATTACCCTTTCATATGTATATCATTTAATGTATCACCCTTTCACATGACAGCCTCATGGCTATAAATACATTATACAATCCTCATTGTAAATGGGGGGGAATCCTGAATCCAAACTCCGGGATCCAGAACGGAATTTCTTGTAATCGAGAATTCCTAAACACTCAGCAATAAAATAACAGTGGATGTAGGACATTCTTATAAGGATGAACCACTTTAAAATCTTTTGTCTCATTTATTTATCTGTGATTGAATTATTAGATTGATCTAATTTTTTACATCAACAGCGTTGAACATGTTAGTATGATCTCGTGCCAAAGAATCTGCATCGTACGAAAGTTCCTCTCTTAAGAGCCTATTATCCTTTTCTCGAATCATTGTAGCATCGGGAAGTGGCATCGACGAGAAATCTTTTAGGCTTTTCCCATTTTTGTTTAAAATATGCTCAATTTCATGAAGGGCATAATTCTTCAATTGATTACAGTAAATAGGTCACGCAATTGATTACCCGTAGCCCATTTTGAAGCCTGGTCTAGAGCATCGTGCCATTCTTTGTCATCTTCTAACAGGCCAAGAGCATAACATGCTTATTTGCATGTTAGATAAACAATAGCATTAACCGTCTTCACCTCATCATAATTTCTTGCTTCGCGGACAACGTTTAGGAGCATACGAAGGTAAAATCTCTCACCAGATGCTGGATGAGCATATACTATACGACCTAGGCATGTGCCTAAATTTTTGCTTATAAACCATTCCTTTGCCATTGAGTCTTAAACCCATTTTGAAGGAAATTCAGCATAGGTTAACTCCCTTGCATCCTCGTGGATGCAATTTGTGGCCATCCATTGTGTAAACATAGTCTTCTGAACATCTATCCTATCAATCACAGTATTTAGATTGTCAGAATCTTTAAAAGTGACAACCTGCTCGTCCGGCAGATGGAAACTCAATCGCTCAACACCGATGCTTCGATATTGTACATGAAACTGATTAATTCTCGAGCAAGCTTCACACGCAGATAAGTAACGACAATTGAGGAATGTTTTAATTTCATCAACCTCTAAGATTTCATTGTTACAATCATCATGATTACGGACAATTGATTGCGTGAGCTCCATTGTGGTTCTGTCTGGTCCTTTATTTATGTACTTGAAAAGATACTTAATTGCCCTTGATTTATTACACCATTCCACATTTATGTGAGCTTGGTATTTGACGACCAAGTCAATATTGTGGGGAACAACTAATCTGTTATAAGTCTGATTCGCATCTTTTCTACAAATCTCCCGTCTATAAAGTGGGAATCCATTATCATCAAATTTGATCATGATTGTGAATTTTTTGGGGAGTTTTTTGTAGCAACATCCGTTTGCCATACAAGGAGAACGGGATTTGCGTGCCCGCAGAGCCCATGCATCATGAATTGGGAAACAGATGCGTAGCCCACTAGGTCGCTAATACAATCAGGTAACTCAGTTGAAATAATCTTATCAATATCATCTGATGTTGGTTGTTTTGAATCTGCATGTATGAATAGAAGTATGTGGCCATGTGGCAAGCCCCTTTTTTGGAATTCAATTGTGTAGATAGTTGTCATAAAATATAAACATTGTTATAGCTATTGACATATTATAAAAGGCTAGAAAATTAAATAATATGATTTGTAATTTTAAATCATTAATTATTAAATATGAGATACGTACCTACCATTACTTTCCCAAAGTGTTTTCCTTTAACTAAATCCTTCATGAGAGCATCAAGTTTTATTTTAAAAACTCGTGTGATAATATCTGGCCTATCCTCAGGCTTTTGTCCAGGAATCCTTTCAAGAAACTTTATGATTTTGGGCCATTTAGGATTAGCATTGAAGGTGATAAACAGATTTGGATTACCAAAGAATCTACAAATAGCCATTGCGTCTTGGAAATTTTGAGCCATATAACGTGGACCCCCAGTGAAACTTGATGGAAGGACAATATGTTTTCGTACAGACGAAGGCGTTGAATCTCCTTCAAGAACAACATCTTTTAATCCTTTATATAGCTCAGCCCTTAATTGTGGTTGGTTGTTTCTAATCCACCCCAACCTTTCCTGTTCAATGCATGTATATGCATCGACCACATATTATTGAAAAAGTCTTCCGGAGCGTAAAACGATGGGAGCTTCATTTGTTCTTTAATGCAGATAGTATTCGTAATATTCTCTCATAGTCAAGAAATTTCATTTAGTCTTACGTTTCCCATTGTTTGTTCTATAAGCTATACCCAGTTGGTAACCATCTTCACCATATGGGAATAATAATGGGTATTGCATAGCCATAAAGGATGGATGAAGATCGCTAATTCTTTGCAATCAATTTGACTTATGGTCAACAATAATATCTCTCATAACATTCTCCTCAGTAAAATCACCAACAATGAGTGTTGCTATTTCAGAAGCGGTAGGCAAATTGTAAATCGATGGGTCTTTCGAATGATTTTTAATCAACCTTATTCTCACATGCATGACATTTGAATTCTCAAAACGCTCACGTGCCATTCAAAAAACTTTTGCAATCTCATTGTCCTCATCAAGCATCGATACTAATTTTGAAATAACTTTTGCATCCAACTTTGATGTCGGCCTATCTCCTCCTAAAGATTTCATTCTATTGCTCAATTCATTCTCCGTGTCATAAATATAAAGTTGCGCAAATTTTGGCCTTTGACCTTCAACTGGAAGCAAAGAATCAAGCAAATGATGGTTTTGTCCACTAATACAATAGACATAGGGACCGAATCCATTATTTATTTCATTATCAACATTAGCACCAGTAGAGGTAAATGAAAACATGGAATTGTATGCTCTAATGTTGTCTTTGAATTTAGATGAACCACCATCATTTTCACAATTTAGTAGATCGTTAAAAATATGTGGTGCTCCTTTTATAATGGGTAAGATGATCTTTCCTTCTTGGCAACACAATGAGAATTTAGGACACGCAGGAGTACGATTCTTATCAATTCTCTCAATGTACCATAGAATTGCACTACAATTGTCACAAACGGCGCTTGGACCACCAAAATCCCATGCTTCTTTAAACTTTCCTATAAATTCGTAAAATTTTCGAATTTGTTAAACCATAATAGAAGTAAATCCGTAATTTTTTATGAGTTTTTTCAATGAATGCTTACTAATACCGTACTTACTTTTCAAAATGCTATTCAAATGATCCTTACTTCGAGTCGTATGCTCGGTTGGTGTTGTATCCCCTATATTTCCTACATTACATATAATTGTCATTAATTATATTACAAAAAAATATATATTTCTTTCTAATATAGATACGTGTTACTATTATGTACAGTTAATAAATGACTAACCTTATCCAGTTACAGCATGGAGTGATTCCAAGCATGGTTTACAAAGGTAATGCTATATCCACAATAGTTACCGGGATGGTTAATCACATTTGATGAGTCATCAACAATCGTTGTTGTCATGACATCTCCATTTTCTATCACTTTTATTCGAGACGTAATTATCTTCCGTTTCTTTATGGTAGCATATCCTTGATTCCTTACATTATCAGCAGTACAACTAAGATGCCGAATGGAAGTCATGTCTTGAATCGAGGGATGAAGATTATATGGCATATTACTTAAAGAAATACTTGGCGTTGATATACGACGTACGTTACTTGATCGCTTACGAAACATAATCAACCTACGACGGCATCTAGCAATGCGAGATTGGTATGCAGGATCCATCTAATTTGAACGAAAATAACAATTATGTTTTATTGGTTGAATAATATCATGATATATATATATATATATATAACATGGCATAGAGACATCATTTTATATCATTGTTTCTCTATCTATTTGTGTAATATTTCCACATAAGAAGATAAAGTCATTGCTTTTTTAGTTTGCTGAAGAAAACCAAAGTTTTATTGATTTTAACATAAAGAGTATTGGATGGGTTGCTTGCTGTCAATTGAAGACAGTCATGTTTATCTAGATGTTTTTGTTGAACATAAAGTTCTTCTCTCAGAGCTGTAAGGTTTGTTTCTGACATCTTCAAAGTCATCTTATTTCTGTTTACTTGCAGACAAATCCAATATGATCCAGCAGAACCAATAGCGAACCCAAAAAATAAAAGGAAAAAAAACACCACTCCTCTTAAGAAATCCAATTTCAAGATATGGAAACAAAATTCAAACTTTAGAGAGAAATATCGGTTTCAAGAGACAAAAGAAAATACAGAAAAAGAGATCCACTGAAATAGGAAATAGAACTGTAACAGTTTTTGTTTTCTTTTTACGATAAAGAAATTTTTAACTAGCCATATTGTCTTTTATTTAAAAAGAAAATAATATCAAGTTTAAGACCTTAACCTTGATAAGAATCTGTGTAATGAGTGTTGATGTAAAAAATTAGATCACTCTAATAATTCAATCACAGATAAATAAATGAGAAAAAAGATTTTAAAGTGGTTCAGCCTTATTAGAATGGCCTACATCCACTGTTATTTTATTGCTGAGTGTTTGGGAATTCTCAATTACAAGAAATTCCATTCTGGATCCCGGAGTTTGGATTCAGGATTCCCCCCATTTACAATGAGGATTGTACAATGTATTTATAGCCTTGAGGCTGTCATGTGAAAGGGTGATACATTAAATCATATACATATGAAAGGGTAATACATTTAATGCCCTTTAAGCGTGTGCGTCTAAATGATAAGCATTCAATGAACCAATTGAACTGTTGGTTATCCAGCTATTAATATCTTGTTCGAGATGCAGCTCAGACCGCCTGAGTAGCTCGGACCGCTTAAGCTTCTCGGTACTCAAGAGATCCTCGGAGAGGCATTGTTCCTCGGAGCATGTATGTTTCTCGGGGAAGCAGTGTTCCTCGGAGAACTAGTCTTCCTCGTAGTAGTCTTGTTCCTCGGAGGGGTATTGTTGTTATTATGTAGATAGCCACGTGTCTTCGTATGATTGGTCCACGTCAGTAGATTAAATTTGGTATCAACAAACGCATTGAATGATGAATAATTAGATGTCTATAATCATGTTATACGATCTGTCAATGAAAACAAAAGAGGCTTTTACTTCGTCAATGGTGCAGGTGGCACGGGTAAAACATTTTTATATAAAACAATTCTTGCACGCTTGCGTTCAGAGGGAAAAGTTATTCTCACAGTCGCATCTTCAGGAATCGCATCATTGTTGCTACCCGGTGAAACAACTGCTCATTCAAGATTTAAGATTCCCATTGATAATCATGCCAATTCAAAATGGGATATTCATCAATAGACTCATCTTGAAGAGCTCATTAGGAAAACAAGCCTAATTATTTGGGATGAGGCTCCTATGAACCACCATCATTGTTTTGAAGTTGTTGACAGAACATTAAGAGACATAATTCGATTCAATGATGAAAAATCTTTTGAAAAGCCTTTTGGTGGAATTACAATTCTTTTGGGCGGAGATTTTCCTCAAACCCTACCTGTTGTTCATAAGGGAAGCAGAGAAGAAATTGTAAATGCATCAATTAACAAATCAAAGCTTTGGAGTTTGTGCCATGTATTCAACCTATCGAAGAACATACGGATACAAGATTCAACTTCATTTAGAGATTGGGTCCTAGCACTAGGTGACGGGAAACTACACACATAATCATTTGGAGATGACGAATATCCGTCGTGGGTAAAAATCCTAAATTCCAACCTTATACCCCATTCCGATAACCCAATTGCTGATATTGTTTCAAGTGCATACACCGATTTAGTCAGGAGATATAATGATCCAGATTACATTAAGGGTTGAGCTATTCTAACTCCAACAAACCATATGGTTAACACCATCAATGCTTACTGTAACAACCCGTCCTTTTTGGAGACCATTAAATTCCCTAATTAAATATAAATTGGCAATTTGGAGAATTTCTCGAAATAGTGATTTTTGGGATTTTCGAGGATTTAATGATTTTCGAAGGATGTTATAAATTATTTTGGGACTATATAGGTCGAAGTAATTTAATTATATGTCGCCGTGGAGGATAGCGACACGAGGTAAGATTTTTAATGGGAAAACCCGCATTTATTTATTTTGGGTTGGAATAGTGATTTGCGGTCAAGTACCTCGGATGGGAATTTCGACTGCGCCATAATTCTCAGAATGTCCGAGATAGTCGGAAAAGAGTGTCCGATAGACGAAAATGAGTTTCGGGTAATTTTAGAAGTAAAAGTAACTCGTAATTGGGTAAACGAGTCGTTTTTGGGTTTTAAGGGTTTAAAATCCTTTTCTCTTATAAAAAGAGAAAGAAAGAGAGAATAGAGAGAAAGAAAGAAAGAAAAGAGAGAGAAGAGAGAGAGGAAGGAGAAAGAGGAGAAGAAATGGGAGATCTCGGGCCAACTCCGCCGGATTCGACTCGAGGTCGTCGGATTTTATCCACGAGGCAAGTGTTTACTTTCTTTATTAATCTTTTTGCATAAATATCTCATACCGTAGTTGGTATACACAAACCCTAATGGTTTTGGGGTGGGTTATCGTGGATAAAACGGGTTTTTGGGAGTTAAAACAATTAAACCCCAAATAATATTTCAATTTGTGGAACTTAGGTTTTAATCCAAATTAATTGGTGGTTTGGGGTTCTAGGATGTTTAGAACCCTTAATATATGTGTAGTTGTAGTTGGTTGAGGTTGTAGGACGTTGGGTGAGGCGACAAAAGCTTGGGAGAAGCTTTAATGGCGGAAATCTCCTCGGAGGTGACGATGAACAGTAACCCGTCACCTTTGGGGGCATTTTTGGCCAGGAAAAGAAGTGATTTAGCTTTCGGCTAAAACACGAAAGTTGTATATATTTTCGATACGGTCGCGTGGGCGCTGACCGCGTATTTGTCTAATTTTTCTACGATTTGATATGATTTTTACAAGATGACAGCTCTGGGTTGAAAGTACCAACTCGGAAATCAAATCGGGAATTGGAAAAATAAAGGCTAGAAATTATTGTGTAGATGTTTGGGAATATTTTTGGTGTAGAGTAGAAACCATGAAAATGAATTTGGATTGATTTTTGGGTATTTTGGAGTTTGAGAAATCGCCCAAACTGTGACCCTCGAACAGGCCGAATCGATTCGGGTACAGGCCGAATCGATTCGCCTAAGGGGAATTGGGTTTCTGCAATGGGCCGAATCGATTCGGGTACAGACCGAATCGATTCGCCATTTACAGACCTGTTTGCAAAATACTTTCCGAATCGATTCGGATTGGGAACCGAATCGATTCGCCCACCCGAATCGATTCGCTAAAGGGGCGAATCGATTCGCTTAGGTCAGAATTTCTAGTTTTCTCCCTTAAAGAGTATGGGGAGTTGAATTACCAATTAGGATAATTTGGGGGTATATATATATATATATATATATGCTTCACTTAGAGGAGAATAGTATCATTGGAGATATCCAATAAAATCCTTAGAATAGGATTGAAGTATATAGTGATTATTAAAGTAAGAAATACTTTGGATTTAGAATCATGCAACCATGAAAGCATGATTACGATTCCTGGAGGGAATCTTTGGGATATTTAGTTATCGCTAGATGCTATAGGACACTAAGGCCGGTTATATATATTCTAGGAAGAAAATATAGGATATGTATATACTGTGTGTTTTAGGTATATATATGATGATGGGAATGATTTTGAAAATATATAAATGAATATTTTCAAAATGGAAAAATAAATGTTTTTCATAATTAATAAAATATGGATTACACACCTCTCTAAATCGCTATCATAAGGGAAGTTGCGTTCGTATGGTGAAGCCCCCTGGCTAATGATGCAGGGTGGATATAGTCCTAGGCCATGGGAGCGCTTATGGTTGTATATTTTCTGCGGGGGTAGGGAGATTCCGGGTGTGGTCTTGGCTACCACGCAGGCTCATGGCCGCTTCCCGACGTGTTTCGATATATGATCCCAGGTTGTCTTGGAGGCCCTGGAAGATGATAGCCATTTAGGGGCGCGCACAGTGGAGAAATCCGGACGTGCGGTCTTAGAACGCGTTTATTAAAGCAGTTCATAATAATGGATTTGCTTTAATTACATTTCCTGGATATAGGAAGGGAAATGGGTTATATATAAAGTGGCTTCGGTAACACTTCCCGGATGGAAGAAGGGATGTGGAAGCATATGTTTTGATCAAAGCATTTTTATGATAATGAAAATGTCTTTGAATACATTTCCTGAGTATAAAAAGGGAAATGGGATATTTTGATAAGGAAAAGCATTTTATGATAATAAAACTGGCTTTTAAAAGGTATATGAGAAGGGAAATGGAAGTTTTTGAAATAAAAAGGATAAGTATTTATAAATACTTTATGTATCAAGTAATCCTCAGTCCGGGAGATATTTATATTATCCGGAAGTATATTGTAGATGTATGTATATGTATAAATTGGGTGCCGAGGGTCTAATGAATCCCGACGATCGACCGTGCCGCATAGTAGTGTATCGGGGGGGTTCCTTGTTTGGATTTCGCTTTGCGAGACACCCCACGCACGAATATGGCACTGTGTTGAGACTGGGGAGAAGTTTAATCCTTAGTACTCTTATATTATTATATGTTATGATATATATATTATATATCTTTCTGTACTGAGGGACTGGCGGATCTCAAAGATCGACCTTGCTGCATAGTAGTGTATCGGGGGGGTTCCTTGTTTGGATTTCGCTTCGCGACACACCCCACGCACGAACATGGCATAGCGTCGAGATTAAAGTGAAGTTTGGCCCTTAGTACATTTGTTTGACTATCTAGGTTAGATAGTGGTTGGGTATTAGATTAGTTTAGCAGGGTAGCTTGACTAGAAAGTTTAAGGGATGCGCTAGGTGTGCACTGTTAGAGGAGAGGTGAGGGGTATCTCACGAGAGTGCGATACCAATTTAAATATGAGATAAAACTATTTTTCTAAAAATAAAGCATTTATGCACTTGCAAAATATTTTCTAAACATTCGGGCTCTGACCCGTTTGTCTACTCTCCTTTCTTTCTCTATATTGTATATATATAGGTGTCCAGACACAGGGATGCCTGGATGGAAACTCTTTCGAGTCAGACGTCTGCTGCAGCAGCTGTGGATGCTTGCAGGTTATCGGTAGACGTTTCTTTCCTTGTACTCTATATATGAGATATTGTATAAACACTCGAGCCAAAGGCTCAATTGCATTTATTTATTCTTTCAGTACATCATTCAATATGGTTGTATTATTTGGACCGAGTGTTCGGTTATTTTAGTTCCTTTCTTTTCCATTTCAGTTCATTACGCATTTAATTGTGAATGTTTTAATTTGTGCGCTAAAAAGAGTAGTTAGATAAAAGTTTTTAACGGCCACCTAATAGGATATTAGTAATTAATTGGATTTTCGACAGTGATGCTAAGAATGATCCATATGAAACTCCTGTTTTAATTTAATATTGGAGTGATCGCCCGGTATCTTATTAGGCGGGTTGTTACAGATGGTATCAGAGCATCAGGTTCTAGTGTCTTTAGGAATCTGTGCGGACGTACTACGCTTTCAGCGTTGCTCTCGATTTGTATAGAGCCCCAGGATTAGGATTGTTGATATCTCTTGTGAGATTTCGTTCTCCTGCCATATTATGAGATTATAGAAATCTTTTGCGCGCTCGTTTGAGAATCGTGTGCGGAGCTTGGATGGCAGCAGGAGGTGAGGCTTAGCTAGTGCAGCTGGTAGAAGGTTGGGATGAGTACCTTAGTAGAGGTTACTCTCTCTATGGTAATTGTTAAGGATTATCTCAATGACTACTAAAGCATAGTAGTTCGAGTACCATAGTGCCGCCGTAATAGAGTGTGGTACTAAAGTTGGATTTCCCGTGAAGATAAGGATTAGAAAGGGATCTTACGGATAGTTCTAACCGTGAGTCCCCATATATCAGCAGGATGAGAAGAATGCAGCTTTGGGAATTATTCGCCGAAGGTTCAGCATAGGTATATGGTGTGAGTATTTGGCGTGACCAAATAAAGTCGCGGTATTAGTTAGCCCTAGACTCGTGTGTGTATTTTGAGTTGTGGCGGTATCGATAACATTATAATGTATGACTATGTGTTTTCCGCAATAGCGGAATTTTATTTCTCTTCATTCGCCATAGAGGCGGGTGATTATACTTTGTATATATATGTATACGGTATATGGTGTAACGGAGCGATAGCTGGCTAACGATGGCAAGTCTATCGTGTCCGCAGTTCGTGGAGGGAACATGTTGTTATTCTGGTGTCTCACCTTGATACAGGTTGAGTACACCTTTGCTATTATGGATTTATGGAACCTCGATGAGCAGAGGCTTCCTTATTTTGGATGGTATATGTGGCAACCTTATAGATATAATTTAAGGCCCACAGAATCGTTGTTGAGCGGTAAGGTTTAGCTCAGTATTAGCTTGCGCAAGGACTTAGGAATGAGTGTGAGCGCAGGGTGGTATGACTCTTAGTTAGAGATAGGAGTTCAGATCACCTTTTTGTTGGATTAGGGGATAGGGATATCCCAGTTGCATGTTTAAATGACAGAACTCCATAACCAACGAAGTCAAGGGTTAATGTGTGGAGCGGTTCCTTGTTTGGATTTCGCTTTGCGAGACACTCCACACATGACTCTTAACGGCGTCGGGAGTGGGGAGCTGTTATGGGGTGCAAGGATGTTGATCTTGTGGAAAGGTCTTATAGTGTGCATGAACCACTATAGGCTATGAGCCACATAATGTTAATATGCTTATGGAAGTATTGTGCTATGGAAAAGCAGTAAAGTGGTCCCTTCGCCACAAATGGGTGGGTGAGGTTGGACTTAGAGAAATTTATTTGAGGACAATAGTCAGGCCTTAATGAAAAGGCAAGTTTTGAGGAGCTACATTTTGGGTATTATGTTCGTGACACTTTCTACAGAAAGTGGGCACTTGATTAGTTAGGTTTCCTTCTGTATGGGCGGAAGGATAAGATAGTAGGAATGCGTTCATAGGCTAGCCTAGTAGGATTTAGGACGTCCCGCTTCTGTGCCTTGGGTCGTTATATCTCGATGACCGACTACGCGAGGGAGTAGTGTAACGGGAGGGTTCCTTGTTTGGATTTCGCCTTGGCGAGACGTCCCACGCATGAAACCAAGCACTTGTCGGGAGTTGAGAGAGGCCTTGGGCACTAGGGACATACTTAGGATTATATTCGTTTCGCGTAGGTAGGATAACGCATAGATAGTAACATTGTAGGATGTAGGCTCGATAGAGTTAGCGATACCGAGGTTAGGAGGTTGGAATTTCGCGGGTTGGAAGGACCCATAGGTGAGTATTACACCGAGGAAAGGAGACCCTTATTGGAAGAGAGTGTTACGTGTCAGACGTTCGCCAATGTTTGTGCAGATGTGCACAAGTTAGAAAAGTGTATGGGAACCTTGGTAAGTTGGTTTATATACCGCCTGAAATAGAATGGGAGTAGTATATAAGGTTGAAATTCATGCCGATAGGCATTATAGATAATGGGTATTATGTGACGTATAAGAGTCACTTTGCGATTGTGGTAGTCGTGTAGCATTTGGTTGGGAACCGTGGGGTTAGTATCGTTTCCCTTGAGGTATTAGGATTTGGAGTGATCCTAAGATTGGTGGTGTAGGTCGGATCTGAATTTCGAGGACGAAATTCCGTTATAAGGGGGGGAGTGTAACAACCCGTCCTTTTTGGAGACCATTAAATTCCCTAATTAAATATAAATTGGAAATTTGGAGAATTTCTCGAAATAGTGATTTTTGGGATTTTCGAGGATTTAATGATTTTCGAAGGATGTTATAAATTATTTTGGGACTATATAGGTCGAAGTAATTTAATTATATGTCGCCGTGGAGTATAGCGACACGAGGTAAGATTTTTAATGGGAAAACCCGCATTTATTTATTTTGGGTTGGAATAGTGATTTGCGGTCAAGTACCTCGGATGGGAATTTCGACTGCGCCATAATTCGCAGAATGTCCGAGATAGTCGGAAAAGAGTGTCCGATGGACGAAAATGAGTTTCGGGTAATTTTAGAAGTAAAAGTAACTCGTAATTGGGTAAACGAGTCGTTTTTGGGTTTTAAGGGTTTAAAATCCTTTTCTCTTATAAAAAGAGAAAGAAACAGAGAATAGAGAGAAAGAAAGAAAGAAAAGAGAGAGAAGAGAGAGAGGAAGGAGAAAGAGGAGAAGAAATGGGAGATCTCGGGCCAACTCCGCCGGATTCGACTCGAGGTCGTCGGATTTTATCCATGAGGCAAGTGTTTACTTGCTTTATTTATCTTTTTGCATAAATATCTCATACCGTAGTTGGTATACACAAACCCTAATGGTTTTGGGGTGGGTTATCGTGGATAAAACGGGTTTTTGGGAGTTAAAACAATTAAACCCCAAATAATATTTCAATTTGTGGAACTTAGGTTTTAATCCAAATTAATTGGTGATTTGATGTTCTAGGATGTTTAGAACCCTTAATATATGTGTAGTTGTAGTTGGTTGAGGTTGTAGGACGTTGGGTGAGGCGACAAAAGCTTGGGAGAAGCTTTAATGGCGGAAATCTCCTCGGAGGTGACGATGAACAGTAACCCGTCACCTTTGGGGGCATTTTTGGCCAGGAAAAGAAGTGATTTAGCTTTCGGCCAAAACACGAAAGTTGTAGATCTTTTCGATACTGTCGCGTGGGCTCTGACCACGTATTTTTCTGATTTTTCTACGATTTGATATGATTTTTACAAGATGACAGCTCCGGGTTGAAAGTACCAACTCGGAAATCAAATCGGGAATTGGAAAAATAAAGGCTAGAAATTATTGTGTAGATGTTTGGGATGATTTTTGGTGTAGAGTAGAAACCATGAAAATGAATTTGGATTGATTTTTGGGTATTTTGGAATTTGAGAAATCGCCCAAACTGTGACCCTCGAACAGGCCGAATCGATTCGGGTACAGGCCGAATCGATTCGCCTAAGGGGAATTGGGTTTCTGCAATGGGCCGAATCGATTCGGGTACAGACCGAATCGATTCGCCATTTACAGACCTGTTTGCAAAATACTTTCCGAATCGATTCGGATTGGGAACCGAATCGATTCGCCCACCCGAATCGATTCGCTAAAGGGGCGAATCGATTCGCTTAGGTCAGAATTTCTAGTTTTCTCCCTTAAAGAGTATGGGGAGTTGAATTACCAATTAGGATAATTTGGGGGTATATATATATGCTTCACTTAGAGGAGAATAGTATCATTGGAGATATCCAATAAAATCCTTAGAATAGGATTGAAGTATATAGTGATTATTAAAGTAAGAAATACTTTGGATTTAGAATCATGCCACCATGAAAGCATGATTACGATTCCTGGAGGGAATCTTTGGGATATTTAGTTATCGCTAGATGCTATAGGCCACTAAGGCCAGTTATATATATTCTAGGAAGAAAATATAGGATATGTATATACTGTGTGTTTTAGGTATATATATGATGATGGGAATGATTTTGAAAATATATAAATGAATATTTTCAAAATGGAAAAATAAATGTTTGTCATAATTAATAAAATATGGATTACACACCTCTCTAAATCGCTATCATAAGGGAAGTTGCGTTCGTATGGTCAAGCCCCCTGGCTAATGATGTAGGGTGGATATAGTCCTAGGCCATGGGAGCGCTTATGGTTGTATATTTTCTGCGGGGGTAGGGAGATTCCGGGTGTGGTCTTGGCTACCACGCAGGCTCATGGCCGCTTCCCGACGTGTTTTGATATAGGATCCCAGGTTGTCTTGGAGGACCTGGAAGATGATAGCCATTTAGGGGCGCGCACAGTGGAGAAATCCGGACGTGCGGTCTTAGAACGCGTTTATTAAAGCAGTTCATAATAATGGATTTGCTTTAATTACATTTCCTGGATATAGGAAGGGAAATGGGTTATATATAAAGTGGCTTCGGTAACACTTCCCGGATGGAAGAAGGGATGTGGAAGCATATGTTTTGATCAAAGCATTTTTATGATAATGAAAATGTCTTTGAATACATTTCCTGAGTATAAAAAGGAAAATGGGATATTTTGATAAGGAAAAGCATTTTATGATAATAAAACTGGCTTTTAAAAGGTATATGATTTATTAAAGAAATTCATGATAATGAATTGGCTTTTAAATACATTTCCTGGATATGAGAAGGGAAATGGAAGTTTTTGAAATAAAAAGGATAAGTATTTATAAATACTTTATGTATCAAGTAATCCTCAATCCGGGAGATATTTATATTATTCGGAAGTATATTGTAGATGTATGTATATGTATAAATTGGGTGCCGAGGGTCTAATGAATCCCGACGATCCACCGTGCCGCATAGTAGTGTATCGGGGGGGTTCCTTGTTTGGATTTCGCTTTGCGAGACACCCCACGCACGAATATGGCACTGTGTTGAGACTGGGGAGAAGTTTAATCCTTAGTGCTCTTATATTATTATATGTTATGATATATATATTATATATCTTTCTGTACTGAGGGACTGGCGGATCTCAAAGATCGACCTTGCTGCATAGTAGTGTATCGGGGGGGTTCCTTGTTTGGATTTCGCTTCGCGAGACACCCCACGCACGAACATGGCATAGCGTCGAGATTAAAGTGAAGTTTGGCCCATAGTACATTTGTTTGACTATCTAGGTTAGATAGTGGTTGGGTATTAGATTAGTTTAGCAGGGTAGCTTGACTAGAAAGTTTAAGGGATGCGCTAGGTGTGCACTGTTAGAGGAGAGGTGAGGGGTATCTCACGAGAGTGCGATACCAATTTAAATATGAGATAAAACTATTTTTCTAAAAATAAAGCATTTATGCACTTGCAAAATATTTTCTAAACATTCGGGCTCTGACCCGTTTGTCTACTCTCCTTTCTTTCTCTATATTGTATATATATAGGTGTCCAGACACAGGGACGCCTGGATGGAAACTCTTTCGAGTCAGACGTCTGCTGCAGCAGCTGTGGATGCTTGCAGGTTATCGGTAGACGTTTCTTTCCTTGTACTCTATATAGGAGATATTGTATAAACACTCGAGCCAAAGGCTCAATTGCATTTATTTATTCTTTCAGTACAGCATTCGATATGGTTGTATTAATTGGATCGAGTGTTCGGTTATTTTAGTTCCTTTCTTTTCCATTTCAGTTCATTACGCATTTAATTGTGAATGTTTTAATTTGTGCGCTAAAAAGAGTAGTTAGATAAAAGTTTTTAACGGCCACCTAATAGGATATTAGTAATTAATTGGATTTTCGACAGTGATGCTAAGAATGATCCATATGAAACTCCTGTTTTAATTTAATATTGGAGTGATCGCCCGGTATCTTATTAGGCGGGTTGTTACACTTACGTACTAAATGTCATTCTCGGAGATGCGAAAACTTGTTTCAGCTCAGACTCAATATCTAAGGCTGCTGGGGACATTCGTGACCAAGATGTACTTTTTCCTGTTGAATTTTTAAATAGCTTGAACTTTGCTGGACTCCCAGCCCATATCTTGGAGCTAAAGGTAGGTTCACCTATTATGCTAATGAGAAATATAAATCAAAGTGCCGCCCTTTGCAATGGCACAAGATTGATCATTACACAATTATCTCCATTGGTCATAGAGGCTATATTTATCACAGGATCTAATATAGGCGCAAAAGTATTCATTCCACCAATAATTATGTCTGTAATGGGATCCAAATGGCCGTTTATTCTGAGAAGACGCCAATTTCCAATTCGTCTTTCTTTCTCTATGACAATCAATAAAAGCCAAGGGCAAACTCTCGATCAAGTCTCAATATACTTACCAAAGCCTGTTTTCAGTCATGGTCAACTATATGTCGCTATATCTAGAGTAACTTCAGGCAGCGGTCTAAAATTATTCATAAATAATGATTGTAAAGTTGATAGACATTTGACAAAAAATGTTGTGTATGATGAGGTTTTATCATCTACATTTATAGGTATATTTGCGTAATTCACAAAATTTTAAATATTGTTAATCCTTTTACTTATGATTCAACTCCCTTAATTCATTTCACCAATATGTGTTTTCTCATAAAATAATTCTGGACTATGAAAGAAGTGACAAGATTTGAAGATCTTTCATTAGACAGGGATGAGTGGACCATCTTTGTACGTTTTGTTCAAAAATGGGAATCCAAGACTCGAACTGGCGATAACCCAAAAATATCTGATGACTTTCTCTTAGTTGATGACCAGGTACATCATTTAGACATTAAAGTTTTTATTATTGTTTTGTCGCTCAAAATATCCTCATTTTAAATACTATTTATCGTTTCTTTATATATTTTTTTACTTGCACAGGGTGATTCGATAAATGCAGTATTGCGCAAATACTTATTTGCCAAATTCGTCAATTCACTGGATGTTGGAAAAGTCTACACAATAACTAATTTTAGAGTCATGGATACCAAGCATAGCTATAGGGTCTCCTACCAAAATCTAATGATTGAATTCAGTCCATCTTCAAGACTTATACATTCTGAAGCTGACAATTTCATTCTTCCAAAATATCACTTCCAATTTCTGGAATTTGATGAATTGAGCTCTAAATTGGGCAATGACACATATCTCATAGGTATTTTATATTCATTACTCATTATACAATTAACAATAATCGTTGAATTCTATTCATATATATCTATTCACTTTTTATTTCATTAGATGTGTTCGGCCTTTTAACTTCTATATCACCTGTTGAGGATCAATCGGCTAGGGGATCCATAGTAAAGAAAAGGGTTTTGAAGCTTGAAAATCAAAGGTCCTTCCTTCTTATTTTTCCATTATTAACTTCGTTCATTTCCAATATATAATATTAATTTACACTTAACCACATACCCTATTATACAGTGGGGAAAGGATTTTCGTGACTCTATCGGCCAAAGAAACGACACTAATAACTGAAGAGATATGCAAGAATTTCACTGACCATTTGATTGTAGTCGTTACGTCAACTACGGTGAAACAATTTAGAGGCAATTCTAATTTATTTTTAATAATATCATCTTTATATATATTCACGATTTCATACGATACATTTTAATATCCATACCACTTTTATTCCATAGGTGATTTCTCTTTGTCATCAACAAATGCATCGAGAGTCTATATAAATCGTGATTTTCAATGCATTCAAAACTTTATGACCAAGTAAGACTTTATTGACAATAACATATGTATTTTATCACTACCACTTATGTTTTCATCAGTTAATATTTTTACATTCAGTCAGTAAAAAATTTCTCTATACTGCACTATCCAATACATAGGTTCACGTCATTTGTCATTCGTTGTTGTATGCGCCTCTCTACTAAGGTCAATTCCCCCCATGTGAAAAATAAGCTACCATGGGAGTAATATGGAAAGTCTGCTTGAAAAGAAACTCAAACTTGCCCCCAGAGGGAGGGTTCCATTTCTAAATGTCAGCTCTTCTAAATTGCGGACAAACAATCTGACTTAAATCAAGGAAATAATCCATTAAATCGAGCTCCTAATCCTAATTGCCAAATAATATGACATAGATTGGATTGCAGGTCCAACGACAAATGGATAGCCGAATTAACATTTTTTTATAAACATTCAATTTTAGATCCTTATAAAAAAATACTTTGCATATATTTGTTTTTTAGACTGTTAAATTCTATTTACATTTTTTGTAAAATTTATTTTTAGTTTTGTAGAATTTATGTTTAGTACACTTTTAAAAAAAGTGATTCTTGAATACGTCAATTGTTATTTTCAAATTCTTCCTTTTAACTAAGGTTTTTTTAATTGATAACTTTTATTACCCCCATATGATTTATAATCAAGTTGTTTAATACTTTCAGAGTCTATAGAAATGGAATGATTAATGTTTTTCGATAGATAAATCCAGTCTGAATATCACTTAGAATTTTTCAAAGGACTTCATTGAGGAATGACAAAGACACTCTGTCATAAGCTTTGTCTATGTCCAAATGTACTTGGTAGCCGTGTAATATAAAAACGTTAAGAGGAGACAGGCATCTGAAATTTTGCAACACATGTATAAGATTTTTGTGACACTTGTGAAATAATAGTCACGCCAACCTTTTTTTCTTAAAAAAAAACATACACTTGTAACACAAATCACAAACAACAAACCATTACTATTTTCTCTTTCTTCATACCATTGACTCCCCATGTTCATACCTTATGTCCCCATTGAGGAGACATAACATGCCTTTTTTCCACACCTAATTTTACATCTGATTTATAATTCTGTTTACATTTTTTTTTCAAATTCGCATTGGCTTTGTTGACATCTGACATATTAGCGGTGTATATTTATGATATATATACAGACTTCATAACGAAAATTGTTCTTTAATCCTGACAACTGATCCAACCAGCGGTAACAATTCACAAATTCAGATTGAAGGAGAATCTAAATCCATTGAAGATATCTTATCCCTTCGTTCCGACTCTCCAAATGAGGTATCCCCTTTTAAATATACATTTCCTTTCTCTCATTCATTATCTACTTATAATATAAATATTATATATTTCACAGGTTATATATGTCACTAGCAATGTAAGAATCACAGGTGTAGACGAAGATGGTGGCTGGTATTATGCAGCATGCAATCAGTGCAATAAGAAACTTAAACATTATATGACTTGTTTCTTCTGTGAAACATACAACACAGACAAACTGATTCCTTCTCTGAGATATTATATTCTTACAAGTTATTTTGATTTACTGTTCTACCCATCAATTTTTACCAACTTATACTTTTCCATAAATAGGTACAAACTTCAAATCTCAGTCAATGACCAAACAGCTACCACCACATTCGTACTCTTCAACAAAGAAGTTGAATCTTTAATCAATGTTCAATGTTCTGAGCTTGCAAAAATTGATCACGACGTTTGCGTACGTTGTTCCTAATAATTTTACTATTTTATCACTACATTCATTTTATCACTACATTCATTTTACGCATTCCTTTTTCAAACATAATATATTTACTATTTTACATAGGTACCAAAAGATACACTTCCACTAGAAATCACAAGGATCATCGACACCTTTACCGATCACTAATATTCATCAATTTCACTGTATTTCAGTTCTTTTATTTCTCATTATAATTTCATACTTCTATGCCTTTATTATGCATTAATTTACGTTTTAACCGCGCATCGCGCGGGTTTCTACCTAGTATAATCTAATAACATAATATAATTTTAGTGTCTCCTATTAAAGGATTGACATGTGATAACACTAATTAATGCACTATTTTCACACGTCCATACCTCCATATTGACTCCTCATATGCTCTCTCTTTTTATTGATGTTTGAAGAGACCCAATAATCAAGATTCATGTATCCAAAGAAAATCAAGAGTTTTTTTCATCGAAAAGATGGAGGTGTCTGCAATTATAGGTTGTCATTTAATATATGTAATAAAGAATGCATAGGTTTCATTTAAGGAGTCAAATACTGCCGACCTATTAGTATAGCAATGGTCATGCCTAACATTTACTCTCTCCAACTATGCAGCATCTATTTTACACCTTTTACTTATTTTTTATATATATTTGTTCTCCATCACCCTCATAGACCTTCAAGGCCTCCATGACCCCAACCACTCTCAAATTATCAATCAGATTAGCCTGGCTCTCCACCAAGATGATTTTTCCAGGTATATATAAACGTCATTTCTTATTTACATAAAAGGGGTCAATGTTACTTTACACAATTGTACTCACATATACAATACTATATATGATTTCTATTTTTTTAATTAAATGTGGCTTAAATTATACCATGTATGTCATATAGGTATCTTAATAATCAAATCATATTTATACCATCCCTTATTGCATTAAATTTTTTTCCTTCTTTAGATTTGTATTCATATCATTCAAACTTTTTGTTCCTTTTAACATTCATTTTCTTTGTATAAGTGATAAGCAACCAAAATTGTACATTTTATACCCCGAATAGACGTATTTTAGTTGCTAATTCTCGATAATTTGGGTCTTATGCGCTTTATTATCTATTTTGTAGGTCGAATGCACGTTGCGGTGTTCAAACACGTATTTCAAGATAATTGTGCAGATTGTGGATCTAATTACAATTCTCGTAACCCTAGCCTACCCTAACCTAGCGTAAACTCTGTCCCGAGCCGTGTGTGTTTGATTTGTTCCCTTTTTTATTTTATTTTTAGATTTTTTAGTTGAGTCGTTTTTATTTTAAGGGTTTATTTTACATTTATTTAGAATTTTTTAGGATGCATTTCCCATTGTTATATTTTTTTTATGTTGATTTTGATTCTGATTAGTTTTTTGTTTTTATTTTATTTTATCTTATTTTATTAAGATTAGTTTTTACGAGTTTATTTTTAGTTTTATTATATTTTTTTAGATCTTTAGTTTTATTAGATTTTATTTTTATTTCTTTTTAGTTTCATTTTTAATTGAGTCTTTATTTTATTTTTATAGTAGGATTTTATTTTTAGATTTTAATTTTTAATTAGTTAATATTGTATTTTTAGGTGTCCAAATTAAACACATAAACTCACTCACACCCATCTATCCTATAATCCAATACACCCAACTAGCCCCTCATCCTGACACTCTAATTCCCTACACCCCACACACACCTAAACTAACTCACTCACACACACCCATCTATCCTACACCTTACTGACACCCTACTACTCCCTCTATCATCTTCAACCTCAACCTCTTTCTCTCTCCTCTCACCAAAACACCAAACTCTTTCCACCATTAAGACCCTCCTCTCTCCTCACCTCCATTTTCATCCAACCCCATCACCTCTCCTCGCTCCTCCATCAACTAAACCAATTCTTATACCTAGCTAACCCACTGCCGCCACACCTCCGACGCCAAAATCCAAACTACCAACGCCAGCGACCACTGCTCCGACCAGCGTCGACGACATGAGCTATCGGCCCGACCTCCTCCATTCCGGCGTCGATCGCCCCTGGCACAACCCGATCCACCAACTTCGAAACCAGCAGTCATCACCCTCCAACCTGAGTCCGACACACCCATCTCGACCCGAACCTCCATCTTTTTCTCACCTGCCAATACAAGACCAAATACTAAAAACCAAATGCAACCAAAACCCATTTACTCCACATGTTAATTAAACCCCATTTAAACCCATTTTTCCAAACTAAACCTTTTTCCCATTCTACCCCAAAACCCTTTTTACCAAATCAGATTTTATTCCCTCACCTCACTTCCCACATGACCTCACACAACCCATGCACATGTGTGCATAATTTCCTAATTAACCCTCACCCACACCTTATACAACCGCTTGCACCTTTATCCTCCCATTTTTACCCTCATGCTCCATGCCTACTATTTAAAGAATGGAAGACCCAATTTGAAGCAAGCTTTTATCATATCAATTTGTAGAGAGAATTCTAGAGAGAGATAGGTTAGATTAGAAAATAAATTAGAAAATTATTTTTGTAAATAGTTTTACTTTTTCTTTTTAGAGATTATTGAGTGATAAATTGTGAGAAATTCAATTGAGTATTATATTGAGTTGATTATTGTTGGATGCTCATATTTGATGGATTGTGCTTGATTACAAGGAAATAAGAGTTCAATTTTACTTCAAGATATTGGGTTTAATTGTTCTCTTCTCTTCTCATTTATTTTATGCCTTTAATTATTAATTTGTCAAATTCCATACCATGTTAAGTTAAATCCCCTTTCAAGAGATGGGGTGAACCCTTATTTATTATTATTTTAATTTAATTAGTTTGATTACTTGAAAATTCACTTTGAATATTAATTTTGATCCATCACCCTTAAATTTACGCCTCGAGAGGGGGTAAATGATTTTCGAGAGAAAATCGAAATTCTAGTTAAAATACCCATTTTAGATTCGAACTAGAGATAGGGGTTTCTTAAGTGGGGTATTATTACTTCAATTTCAACTCTAAATTTATTTTCCAATATTTACATAAATTTTAATTGATCGATCCTAGCGGGTGATTAATTAAAAGGAGTGTAGATCTATTTTCAAGAGTTGTGGGGTATTAAACTTAATTTTCGAAAAGGCTACAATTAAAATTGCATTTGCAACGAGAGTTGATTTGTAAGTTTGATATTAATTTGGGAGAATTCAATTAATTAAATTAATTAATTAGAATAGCTAAAATTTGTAGTGTAATCCCACTCCTTGATTGTTCTCAAATTTATTTACCTCATTTATCTCTTATTTTGTGTTAGACTTTATTTTTCATTTTAATAACTTTTTAGTTTGTAATTTGATATTTCATCTTAGTTAGTGTTATTTCACATCCTCACCCTAATTGTTTTAATATTTGAAAAAGCTAAAAAAGTAGAAAAGAAAAATTCCAAAAATAAAATAAAATTGAATGTGGATTGATACCCTTACTTACCTCTACACTTGAGTTTGTTATATTTTGTAGGTAATTTAAGGTTTTGATTAACTTGGCTTTCAACAACGACTACACACAAAAGCCAACTCCATCAATAAGTTAGATTGAAAATTTAAGTTGTTTCATTCACCTTTATCTAGAATATCCAATTGTTATACATTGGGTAATAAAAATGACAAACATTATTTATTCATATCCCGTTAAGTTTTTTTTTATAAATTTAATTACCTTCTCTTTCTACTATCTCCAAAATTGTGTATGTGCATATAAATTAATATGGCGGTGATAGTAGTCCTTTTCAAAATAGAATTCATCCCCACTAGAGTAATGGTTTGACTCTAAAAGAAAATATATGACAAGCAATTTTGTTTTCAATACAAGACAAGTACATAAATACATACAAGAGATGATACAATAGTATGTTTTCTTTGCTTTTTTATTTTAAGAAATATTTTGTCAAATATATAATGCACTTTTTTTTTACCTTTTTATTTCCATATACTTCACTCTTAAACATTCCCCTTACACCTATTCAAGTTTACATGAAAGTGTCTATTTCCTATCAAGTATCATTATGAATTAAATAAATATTTTTCATATATTTTTTAAATTTATTAGCAGCAATTGCATGTGTCACAAAAATAAAGTAGGTCTTTTGACATAGTATATGCTACTGATATCTTTGCAAGTTTTTTTTACAAAACATTGGATAACAATAAGTATGAGATGTCGCACATCGCGCGAGGCTAAAACCTAGTATATATATAAAATGGTGTCTCCTCGTGTTAATCTGTCATGTATACACACTAATAAATGTAAGAGTCTTTTCATCTTTCTTAAAATACATATATAGGGAGGGACTATCCCCACACTCCTTCCATCTTCACCCACACTCTTTGGGTGACAAATGACATTTGTGCCCTTACAACCCTCCATCTTTTCCCACACCATTTGGATGACAAATGACATTTTATTTTTTGAATAAAAAAATTGTTTTTTTTATAAAAAGAAAAATTATTTATAAAACGTAAAATCTAAACAATTTTTTATTAAAAAACTGTTTACAAACGTAAAATTTATATTCTTAAAAAAATAGTTTTTTTTACAAATTTTATTTTTGATTAAAAACTATTTTTTTTTTACTTTTCTAAAAATTATCTTTAAAATAGATAGTTTAAAAACCGTTTTGATTTAAAAAAAAAAACTGTTTTGATTAAAACTCTCTTTTTTATTAAAAATTGTTTTGATTATAAAAAAATGTTTAATAAACAGTTAATTTATACAATTTAAAAAAAATAGTTTTGTCCAATAAAGAGTTAAAAAAACTGTTTATTAAATAAAACTGCTTTTTTTAAATGCATAAATTAATTGTTAATTAAAAAAACTCTTTTTTATAACTGTTTTAAAAAATCAAAAAACCTTTTTTGTTGTCCTAAAAAAAATTAACTTGTTTTAAAAATTGTTTATAAAACTAAAACAATGTTTATATAATATAAAAGACAATTTTATTACAAAAATAAATTGTTTTAGTTGTTAAAATAGTCTTTTATATATAAATTATTTTAAAATTAATCTTTTTACTATTTTTTAAAAAATGATCCCCGCTAGCTGTATGTGTAGGCAGTCTGACCACTTATATATACCGCTGATGCAGACCAACATATTAAATAAAATGGTCCGCCCCGGCTGTATGTCTAGGTGGTCTGACCGCCTCTATATAACAATGCCGCGGACTATATTTTTTTTAAATAGTCAAAAGATTATTTTTAAAATTGTACCGAAAAACAGTGTTTCAGCAAAAATAAAATTTGTAAAAAAAATAAAAAACTTTTATAAGAAAACATTTTTTAAGAAAACAAATTTTATGGTTTTTAAACAGTTTTTTAATAATAAAAAATAGATAAGATTTTATGTTTTATAAGTAGTTTTTTTAATACAAAATAGTTTTTTTATTTAAAATATAATTATTTATTTTTATTAAATATATTTGTTTTAATTGAAGGTGAAAAATTGAATATTTAAATTATATAAACATAGGGGCACAAATGTCATTTGTCACCTAAAGGGCGCGGAGGAAGATGTGAGAGGTAAACATAAGGGCACAAATGTCATTTGTCACCCAAAGAGTGTGGGGAAAGATGGGAGGGGTGTGGGGATAGCCCGTCCCTATATATATATATATATATATATATATATGTAATCTTGTTAAAAAAATGTTTTATAAATATAATTTTTGTAAAACAATACTCTTTTGGTAAAATTTTAAATAACAAATTATTTTTTTTTTTACAAAAACTATAGTTTTAGATCTTTTTCTATAAAAACATTCATTTACAAAAGTTAATTTTATAAGGATAAGTATAAATTATTTTATTATGTATAAAAGAGTTTCTAATTTCTTTTCTTTACATAAATTATGTTTTAAAAGGTTGTTCTTATAAATATAATTATAATCTTTTAAAAAAATGTTTTTATAAAGTAACGTTAACGTGCAAATTTAATAGACTATTTAAGAAAACTATACATTTTATTATAAAAAATATTTTTTTGAGTTATACATAAAAAAAAAATTATAATAAACAATTTTTTATAGATAACTCAAAAAGTATTTTATATAAAAAATATACAATTTATATTAGATTTTGAACGTTAACATTACTTTATAAAAATATCTTTATCTTAAAAGTACTTATATTATAAAAAAGCCTTTTAAAACACAATTTTTTTAAAGAAGTGAAGTTGAAAACTAGAGTTTTTAGAAATTACTTTATATAAATACAATTTTTATACCTTGTTGATACCAAAATTAATATGCTGATGTGGACGAATAATATGAAGACACGTGTCAATCTACGTGGCACAATAGCAACGAGGAAGTTCATTTCCCCGACCAATTCATGTTCTCTCCGAGCAACGAGGATACCCCGAGGAACTCCAGCACTCCGAGGTACTCTAGCGCTCCGAGGAACTCTTGATCAACGAGCAACTAAGGCGGTCCGAGCTGCATCTCGGCCGTAGCATTAATTACCAGATAGTCAACAGTTCAACTATTCATTGAATGTTTATAATCTTGACACACACGCTGCATTAAATGTATTACCCTTTCATGTGTATATCATTTAATGTATCGACCCTTTCATGTACAGCCTCAAGGCTATAAATACCTTGTATCACCCTCATTCAAAGGGACGGGTATTTCTTGATAGAACTTGTAATCGAGAATTCCCAAAACACTCAGCAATAACATAACAGTGGACGTAGGCCATTCTTATAAGGCTGAACCACTTTAAAAATCTTTGTCTCATTTATATTTATCTGTGATTAAATAATTAGAGTAATCTAATTTTTTACATCAACAGATTGGCGCCGTCTGTGGGAACGACTATTATTATCGTTTCTCATAAAAAATCATTCATCAACAATGACGGATAACCCAGAATCTAGCAATCGAAACGCTGGAAATGCTGGAAATCCCCCAAATCCCTCTGCACCTCCAGATCTGGCCGGGATTATGACGAATCTGGCTCAAGGACAAACCGCCATGCAGGAGACAATACGGCAACTCATACAAACCCTTCATGGCGGCGCACCTGCACAGTCAGGACATCGAAGTGGTCAGAGGCAAACCTATTTACTTTCTTCGCGATCCAGGCGTACTGAATCATATCGTAATGAGGGATCTGATGACTTCTCTTATCAACCTGGACAAACTTCGTCAATACGGGTTACGGATACTGACCAACGTGTCACCCTTTCTCCAGAAAGGGCCAGCGCATTGGAAAGGTTAAGTAGGGCCTCTCCTTTCAGCCGATTAGGCCCTAGGAGGAATAGGAGTCCACCTAAGACCATGTCGAGGAGTTTTCGACAACCATCAGATCTAAGAGAAGGATCAGCACAGTCACGACCAGCTGCTCGCCAAGGTAAATCTCAAGAGGCTACTTCAGAACGATCAATTGCTCGAACCAATAGGCCCGAGGAAGGAAATGATGCGTGGAAAGGTTCCATTCAGCGGTTGGAGGATAGATTGGGAGAAATGGCTAAGGCGAAGAATCCCCTACAACGAACTTTTGTTCAAGGGACGCCTTTCGTAAAGGCCATTGTGGATTTTCCTACACCGTCGAAATTTAAAGCACCCGTAGTGACTCCTAAATATGATGGAAAGACAGATCCTGTTCTTCACATAGAGCAATATCAGGCTTCTGCTGATATCTATGTTGTCCCCGACGAGATGAGATGCAGAGCATTTTCGGGAACTCTCACCGGATCTGCCCATATATGGTATAACAATCTTCCTCGGGGTAAGATCTCAACTTTCTTTCAGTTGGCTGAACTATTTATTGGTAATTTCTGTTTTGGAGCAAAGCCAGTAAAACGAGTAGCACACTTGTTAAGTGTTAGACAAAAATCTGGTGAAAGTACTAGAGATTACATAACTCGTTTCAACAACGAGAAGCTGGAAGTCATAGATTATGAGGAAAAGACAGCAATCACTGCCTTGATGAGTGGGTTGTTGCCTAATAAGTTGTATTACACTTTGGCCAAAGATCCACCTACAACTATGTCAGAGTTAATGGAAAAAGCGGCCAAAATCATGAATGCCGAGGAAGCTATGGCTGCAAAGAAGAATATTGATAAAGAAATCAAGGCGGAAGTCGACAAATCTAAGAAGAAAGAGCATAAGGGCAATGGTGGTGACAAGCATTCCAAGAATAATAAAACGCCATGGGAAGTCCTGAAGAAATATGATAATTATACTCCTTTGAGAATAGGTATTAATCATGTCTTGGAAGAAATCAAGAACAACGAGGAAGTAAAATGGCCAAAGAAACTGAGGTCAGACCCTGATTCGAGGAGTAGGGATAAATATTGCGAGTTTCATAAAGATCATGGTCACATGACCAAAAACTGCATAGCTCTTCAGAAGGAGATTGAAATACTCATCCGAAGAGGAAAACTAGCAAAATATGTTGATCGGGGAAGTGAAAGAAAAAATAATGATCGAACTAGAGAGAGGTCTAGATCTCCTCGTCGTGCAGAGGAGAAAAAGAAAAGGGACCACGAAGATGATCTAGATGATGACCCCGATCTTCCCAAGAAGCCAAGGCAGCCAGAACGAGAGGTATTTTCCATACGCTTTGGAACATTTGACTGTAATGTTATTACAGGAGGAGATGCAGGAGGAGGAGACCTTACTGTAGAAAGAAAAGCTTACCTGGGAGAGGCTCAAGCTTGTTCATATATTCAGCGAATAAATCTCGCCGAGGACGATCGTCCGAGGAAGGTAAACAAAGAGAAGCTGGTAATTGGCTTTTCAAAAAATGACCTGGCAGGTGTTCTTTATCCTCACGACGATCCTCTGGTAATCAAAATGAGGATGAAGGAAGTAGTGATTTCAAAGGTGTTGGTAGACAATGGAAGTTCGGCAGACATCATGTACTATTCATGCTTTGATAGCTTGAATATAAAATTATCTCAATTGGAACCTTATCACAGACCCCTCCTGGGTTTTGCTGGCTAGAAAGTTTTTCCACTTGGGACGATCAAGTTGGATATATTCATTGGAACTTGGCCTGCTTGTCGAACAGAAAGAATACGCTTCTTTGTGATGGATAAGAATGTGTAGTCAGCCTACAACATCATCATGGGAAGAGTCGGTTTGAAGAAGTTCGAAGTAGTTCCATCTACAGTGCATCAATGCTTAAAATTCCCAACAAACTTTGGAGTAGGAGTTGTGAAAGGTGATCAAAAAGTAGCTCGGGAATGCTATTATTCGTCTACCGAGCAAGAAGAACTTGAAGAGTCAAGGAAAAAGACTACTACCTACCAAGTGGAGGAAGGTACAGAAATTGAAACTCTTGATCCCAGGGATGAATCCCAACTTTTAAAAGGACAGGTGGTGAAATCTACAGAAAATGTTATTCTGGACGACGAACATCCTGAATGAATAACCCAGATAGGTTCGTCGTTGGATGTGTCAATAAAACAGGAGTTGATAACTTTCTTGAGAAACAGGAAGAATACTTTCTCATGGAGTCATGAAGACATGCCAGGAATAGATCCAAACTTCTTATGTCATGAGCTCAATGTGAATAAGGAGATCAAGCCTGTGAAGCAGAGAAGAAGAGTGTTTAGTCCCGAGAAGAATCAGGCCATACAAGAGGAGGTCGAGAAGCTCCAGAAATCCCAATTCATTGAAGATGTGAAATATCCAGACTGGTTGGCAAATGTGGTGATGGTAAAGAAGAAGAACAATAAATGGAGAATGTGTGTTGATTTCACTGATCTCAACAAGGCATGCCCAAAAGATCATTTTCTATTTCCCAGAATTGACCAGCTAGTGGATGTTACCTCGGGACATGAGCTGCTCATCTTCATGGATGCATATTCTGGCTACAACCAGATCAAAATGAAACCTGAAGACAGGGAAAGTACTTCTTTTATTACCCCAAGGGGAACTTATTGTTATAATGTTATGCCTTTTGGTTTGAAAAATGCAGGAGCGACATACTAGCGGCTGATGAACAAGGTTTTTACCGAACAAATCAGTTGTAACATGGAAGTCTATGTCGACGATATGCTGACAAAAAGAAAGAGAGCTGCTGATCATCTAATTGACTTAGGCCAGACCTTTGATCAACTGGATAAATACCAAATGAAGCTCAACCCGACGAAGTGCACCTTTGGAGTACGAGAAGGAATGTTCCTCGGATACATCGTCAACCAACGAGGTATTGAGGCAAATCCAGATAAGATCATAGCTCTTCTAGGGCTGCGATCCCCAACGACGAAGAAAGAAGTGCAGAGTCTTACAGGACGAGTTGCGGCGCTCAACAGATTTGTATCCCGAGCAACTGATAGGTGCCTTCCATTCTTCAAAACACTCCGAAAAACTTTCGAGTGGAACGATGAATGCGAAAAAGCCTTTCAAGACTTGAAGAAATATCTGGGAACACCTCCATTGCTGTCCAGACGAGTGATGGGCGAAAAGTTGTATTTGTATCTGGTAGTATCAGAGAATGCAGTCAGCTCAGCATTGATCAGATTGGAGAATGGAATCCAGAAGCCAATCTATTACACAAGTAAGGCTTTCCGCGGTGCGGAAATCAGGTACCCAAAGCTGGAAAAATTGGCATTGGCATTAATTGAAGCGAGTAGAAGAATGAGGCCATATTTCCAGGACCATACCATTATCGTTTATACTGACATGCCATTGAGACAAGCCCTTCATAAGCTAGAAAAGTCAGGGAGACTGATGTACTGGGCAATAGAGCTCGGTGAATATGATATTCTGTATGAGCCGAGATCATCATTGAAAGGGCAGGCTGTAGCAGATTTTATAACAGAGTTTACATATCCTGATACCCCCGAGGAATAAAAATTACTCGCTGACCAACCTGTGGATGTTACAGGATCAACAAACATAAGTCCAGACCAACTCCGGTTGGTAAAAGGGCTTGTGGATGTAGAAATACCATCAACTTCGAACTCAGACCAGCTCCGGTTGGTAAAAGAGCGAGAAGAGATGGTCGACGAGGAGCAAAAAGTGTCAGGGGAGGATGAAAAGAAGCAACAAATATTTCACCGAGGAACTCTATCAGATAAGAAATTTGAAGACGGGTTACCCATATGGAGATTATATGTAGATGGCTCATCTTGCACAGCAGGTTGTGGGGCAGGAATTGTTTTGAACACCCCAGACGAGATTGACATGGAATATGCCTTGCGATTCCAATTCAAAGCCTCCAATAATGAGGCTGAGTATGAGGCCATGATAGCAGGTCTTAATTTAGCAAAGATTATGGAAGCACAACAAATGATGGTATTCAGTGATTGTCAATTGATTGTGAATCAGATGATAGGAACGTATGCAGTTAAAGGAGAATTAATGGTCAAATATCATGCCAAGGTGATGAAGTTGTTGGCAGAATTTGATGCCATTCAGTTGGTCAGAATACCGAGAATAGAAAATGCACAAGCAGATGCACTGGCCCGACTAGCATCAGCTACTCGTACCGAACTGCGAAGAACAATACCAATAGAAGTACTGGAAAGTCGGAGCATAGATGAAGAACTGACGATGAATGTTATTACACTTGATTTAGGACCATCTTGGATGGATCCCATCAGGGCATATATTGAGGAGGGAGAATTTCCGGAGGATAAGCTCGCTGCCAAGAAATTGAAGTATAAAGCTGCTCGGTACTATGGTATTTTGTATAGACGAGGAATTATGGAAGGTTTGCAGAGATGTGTACATCCCTCCGAGGTGAAAGAGTTAATTGAAGAAATCCATGAAGGGTCTTGTGGAGCTCATGTAGCAGGTCGAACACTTTTGCAAAGGGTGATGACTCAAGAATACTACTGGCCGACAATGAGGGCTGATTGTATAGCCTATGCCAAGAAATGTGACAAGTGCCAACGTTTTTCCTCCATGCGACGAACTCCACAAGCATTGTTGACACCCATAACTTCTCCTTGGACATTTGCCATGTGGGGAATTGATTTGGTTGGACCACTGCCGACCACCCGAGGAAGATTCAAGTACCTCGTCGTCGCAGTGGATTATTTTACTAAGTGGGTAGAAGCTGAGCCGCTTATTGATATGACATACGAGAAGGTATACCAGTTCGTCTGGAAGAACATCATCTGTCGATATGGTCTCTCTCATGCCTTCATCACAGACCATGGAACACAATTCGATAATGAAGAATTTGCTGCCTATTGTCATCAGTCGAACATTTTGATGTTTCATTCAGCACCAGGCCATCCTCAAAGCAATGGACAGACTGAGGTGACGAACAGAACATTACTAAATGGTTTGAAGAAGAGGTTAAGTGAGGCTAAAGCAAATTGGATTAATGAGCTACAATCAGTATTGTGGGCTTACCGAACAACTGCCCGAGCAGCTACTGGAGAATCACCATATATGCTGGCGTTTGGATGTGAAGCTGTGATAACTGCCGAGTTGGGTCTTCCAACACATAGAGTGATGAATTTCAATTCTCCGTTCAGTGATTTGATGAGAAGACTGGATTTGGATATGCTCAAGGAGGTCAGAGAAGAGGCAGTCATTAGGAATGATGCTTATTAACAACGAACAACTCTGTTCTACAACAAAAGGGTGAAGAAATGCGATTTAAAAGAAGGAGATTATGTGCTAAAGAAGGTCATTTAGAATCACAATAAATTGGAAGCAAATTGGCATGGACCTTACCGAGCTACAGAAGTTGTTCGACCAGGAACTTACCGAATAGCAACTCTTGAAGGAGAGGAATTCAAGAATGCTTGGAATGCTGAGCACCTTCTAATGTATTATCAATGATGTAAAATGTACAACAGTTCCATCAATATGAATAAAACGATGATGTTTCACCATTTTCCTTTCCATTGTTTGAAAGTTTTTCGGGGAATACTAGTGTTGTACACTACACTGATCGACAGCAAAAAGAAGACGATAGTTCAGACCCACGACCAACTCCGGTTGGTAAAAGGGCGAGAACAAATTATAATCCTTTGGTTAGGAGGCGTACACTAGCGTGATCAACTCCGGTTGGTAAAATAACTAGTGGACAAGATAGTTCTAAAGAACCAGATAGTTCGAAAGAACCTGATAGTTCGAGCGTGATCAACTTCGGTTGGTAAAATAGCGAGAACAAATTATACTCCTTTGGTTAGGAGGCGTACACTTGCGTGATCAACTTCGGTTGGTAAAAGAGCTTATGGACAAGATAGTTCGAAAGAACCTGATAGTTCGAGCGTGATCAACTTCGGTTGGTAAAATAGCGAGAACAAATTATACTCCTTTGGTTAGGAGGCGTACACTTGCGTGATCAACTTCGGTTGGTAAAAGAGCTTGTGGACAAGATAGTTCGAAAGAACTAGATAGTTCGAAAGAACCCTACAGTTCGAAGCCACGACCAACTTCGGTTGGTAAAAGGACGAGAACAAAATATACTCCTTTGGTTAGGAGGCGTACACTAGCGTGATCAACTCCGGTTGGTAAAATAACTAGTGGACAAGATAGTTCGAAAGAACCAGATAGTTCGAAAGAACCTGATAGTTCGAGCGTGATCAACTTCGGTTGGTAAAATAGCGAGAACAAATTATACTCCTTTGGTTAGGAGGCATACACTTGCGTGATCAACTTCGGTTGGTAAAATAGCTTGTGGACAAGATAGTTCGAAAGAACCTGATAGTTCGAGCGTGATCAACTTCGGTTGGTAAAATAGCGAGAATAAATTATACTCCTTTGGTTAGGAGGCGTACACTTGCGTGATCAACTTCGGTTGGTAAAAGAGCTTGTGGACAAGATAGTTCGAAAGAACCAGATAGTTCGAAAGAACCCTATAGTTCGAAGCCACGACCAACTTCGGTTGGTAAAAGGACGAGAACAAAATATACTCCTTTGGTTAGGAGGCGTACACTAGCGTGATCAACTCCGGTTGGTAAAAGAGCTTGTGGACAAATAGTTTGAAAGAACCCAATATTCCTCGAGGAGCAAAAAATTCCAAACTGAACCAAATATAGTTGGTCGGTGATCAAAACCCACTAACTGTAGTTGGTCGACGAGGATAAATTATCGACCTTCGTTGGTCGGACGCAATTTATGAACATTTTATGAACCAAATATGGCTGGTCGAGGATAAAAACCCATCAACTGTAGTTGGTCGACAAACACAATTTAACAACCTTGGTTGGTTGGAAACATTTTGAACATTTTATACTCATTACTTTATTAGTAAGTGATTGAACAACATTGATACTGGTAACTTTTTTACTATGTTGGTCGATGAACAACACAATATTGTTATCTTTTTAACAGATACATATGCACAAATACAAAAATGTCTGATAAACACAAGACAATAGCAATACAGAAAATGAAAGTCTTTCATTGAATTTCAAAACAAATTACAAATTACATGTGTGCTAACCATTACATTGAGATTCCTATTCTATTGGTTTCTTGCCCTTTGCTTTTGAGACAGGCTCTTCGCCAGCAGGAGGATCTTCCAGGCAAAGAGGAGAATTCATAAAGTTCAAGTCCTTCAGCATTCTGACATTCATTATTGAAGGTCTGTCCATTAGATGCTCGGGACGAGATACTTCGATCTGAGAATGAAGGTTGTAGTCACCAAGGTATTTTGAAATTAAGCTCCGAGGAATGGAACGCGCAGGAATCCATTTCATATCCAATTTATAAGGCGGCACGGGCAAGTCTAGTAATCCAGGAGCATGATAATCCCATAAATAATGCCCTTGCTCCAATTTTAATACACCCAGGGCATTCAACCATCCCTGCTTATAACCTTCATTATTGGCACTTTCAATGCGAGCATCCAAGTGATAAAGGGCCTCATTGTAGCCTGCCATCCAGAACTCCCGAGGCTGTTTATGGAATTGGAAAGTTAATTTATCTACTTGCTCATGAAAGTTCTTGACAAGAGCATCCTTAGTGTTCAGAGCAGATTTTGCCGATGCAACTTGATCCTCCAAAGTTAGGATTTTCTTGGACATTTCAGACAAAGCCCGATCTTTGGCATTCAATTGAAATGCTTGAGTCTCCAATGTCGACTGAGTACGAGCTTCTTCAATATTACGAGGAGTTCTTGATCGTCCCCGAGCAGCTGATATGCTTTGATCCTCATTAACATCCTGGGCAGCTCTTCCTCGCCCACGAGAACCTCTTCCTCATCCCCGAGCTATAGGAGAAGCCCCAGACCTTCTCAGAATATCCAACTCTTGCCTTAATTTGGCATTCTCAACCTCCAGGAAGGAAAATCCCTCATCAGTTACTGGGATTACTGCTGTTGAGGAGGAGGCCGCAGACTTATATTGTACCAGTTCTCTCTGCAAATTGTTATTTTCTTGCTCCAGCAGCTCAGCAATCTGTCTACAGGCTTCAATTTCACCCTTTAGGGTTCTCTCCCTGATATCGTACCCAGCAATAATCTTTTTATGGCCTGTTTCAGAAGAAAGTTGTTGATATCTATTTTCATACTCCTTGTGCAACAAGGCAGTTGATTCATTGTGTTGATTCTGAAGATCTTCTAAAGAACAATGAAGTTCCTCGATCAATTCGTAGTATGCCACATTATTGGCCACAAATCGATCAAGTAAATCCTTCAAGTATCGGTAAGCCTCAACTGCTTGCTCTGAGGCATCATGGCCAAGGATGTCGGCAATCTCTGATACACTCAGGTCTGTATGACCAGCCTTATAATATCCATTGCATTGTTGCATCAGCTTTGTATCAGGGGCAGATATCAGTTCCATTCTGGCCATAAACTAATAAAGGAGAGAAGACAAGAGTTAATGAAAACAGACAGCGCATCAACAATGCAGAAAAGAACAAAGATGTATTTTATTAGATCATAAAAAGATTACATTGCTTGATTACAAATGATAATGAAAGATAGAAATGATACCGAACAACTTCACACCTTTTCCTTGTCTCCCAAGACTTTCTCGGGAGGCTGGGACGAGGAGCTTGGTTGTTCGGTGGTAACAGCAGCTTGATCAGCAGGAGTTGAAATTTTCTCAGGAGGAGGAAGCATGGAAGAAATGTCCTCATTGGCAGAGGGTAGAGAGGCAGGGATTTGATCACCCATGGCCATGGAAGATTCATCAGAGATAGCCTCATCTTCTTCTTCTTCTACAATTAGTGGGGGAGGACCAGGAAGGTGTAGCTGAAATAGATCAGAGTCCTCTTTGATCTTCAATTCCTGCAGGGCAGCTACCCAGCCATCTCGGAAGTATTTCAACTTCCCGTATTTTACTTGGGATGTCATCGCAGCAATCCCTTTGTTCCATCCTTTATCCCAGCCAGCGCTGAAGGATTTTTTAACTGCGAGTTTTCTTTTCAGTTTCTCCGAGGAGAGCTTCGCATCCAATTCTTCTTTTTGTCCCATGATAACTCGTAGGACGGACAACTCTTCCTCTGCCTTTTTCAGCTTATATTCAAGCTCTCCAAAGTTCTTGAGCTTGTCGTCATATTTTTTATGCTCGACCTCTAAACTTTTCACCTTATTCTCCAAACTCTTGGAGATCTCAGCCAGCTTCACCTTCTCAGCTTCAACTATAGACAACTTTTTCTCCCAGTCAGCTTTGTCCTCATTATACTGCTGACGAGAATCCTTCAAGGATTGGGTTAAACCCAGCAGAGCATCCTCTACCCCCGATGAGGAGCTGGAAGCTTTAATTGCTTCATCTTTCTTCACGATGTTGTTAAAACAATTCACCAGCTAAACAAAGGAAAAAGTGACAGGCCAGTGCAAAAATACAAGTATTCAAAGACAGAAAGGAAATTCAGAGTGTGAGAAATTTATCGAAGCAAGGTGACGGGTAGCTAGGGATGTCAGCATATCCCTAGAAATCTTTTCATCAGTTCCTTGGACCTCGGGTATGATCCAAGTTTTTACCGAGCTCATTGCAGAGCTCGGAGGAATGATGGTTGGAACACCAACACCACCAGCTGGTAGAGAGGATACGGTTTCAGCCAGATTGATAGTTTCAGCCAAATTGATTGAGGATGATTTCCTCAATCTCCTCAAAGGGACTTCAGCAGTTTCAACCAAGGAAGAGCTCTTGGTCGGAGGGATAGCAGTCATCTCCACAGAAGCAACCTTCTTGCTCGGAGCCATTGGGGGCTTCTCGGAAGCTTTTGAAGGCGCAACATCCACCTTCTTAGTCCCCTCTGGGACATCAATTTTGCTTTTCTTGGCCTCAGCAGCAGAAGTAGTGTCATCAAATAGAGCAGGAGGAGCTATTTTCCTGCCCATTCTCTGACTTAAAGGGATGTGAGAATCTGAAGAAGAATCCTCTGGAGTTGACGCTGGCTCAACAGATATAATCACAGGACGAGTAGTATAGCTCCTATACTGCAGTAAATATGATGCAGACCTGATGTGCTCGTCTGCAACATTTTTATGAAAACCCCAGATAAGTTTCAGATGCTTAATATTAACCTCTGACTCTTTTGGAATTTTTCTTTTACTATCAACTGCAAATAAATACATAACGAAATATCAGTCATACATTTTGTCAAATATGATAAAAGCATAATTTCATAAGTAAAGGAAAATGAAAATAAACCTATCCCATTGCCATATGGAGGGCATTTAGGACCCTGGTATACTGCATCTCCAACCAAGGGGGCATATTGACAATTTTTAATAACCACCCCATGTTCAAAATAATCTCTATTTGCATCAGGGAGATTAACTACAAGAGCCCTATTTAAAAACCTAGTTTTTAAGTAATAAACATTATCCAAAACAGCCCATCTATAGCAATACATAATCTCAGGAATCCCTATACGAGTCCCATGAGTTATATTTAATTTATGCACCCCATTAATTATTCTCCATGAATTGGGAGCTATTTTTGCAGGAACAATGTCAAAGTACTAAAAGAACTCTAAGCATAAGGGGTTTGGCGGAAAAGAAAATCCATATTCAGCAATGAATAGACTGGGGAACCAATGTCCCTCAGCCAATCGAAAATAATCTGAAGGCTCAGAAAGAACCTCCAGAGTTACCCAGGAAGGAACGGAAAAATCGGAACGAAATTTCTCAACAGACTCCACAAGATAAACCATAGTGAATAAAAGAAATAAAGAAGAAGGAAGAAGATCTTACAAGAAGAAAGGAGATCCTTTGACAACGAACGAAAATGAGGGCAAACGCTCAAGAGAAAGAAAGACTATGGAGAATTCGAAAGCAAGAAAATTGGAAAAGGTAGAGGACGGTATGATTACTTGGGAAGTTTAAATACTTTACCTTGGGAACCAGCGAAAGAAATGATTACGTAAAAGAAACTGTCGCGCTACCGGCGGCTAAAAGGACAAAAAGTGCACGAAGATCGAAGCGCTTATGAAAAGGCAAAAAGGTGGACTCCGCGAATGTAGAAGGAAATTCAAATACAAAGAAAATACTCCTAAAACTCAGGAAAGTCATTTAATATTGCCATATACCGAGAAAGAATGCTCCATACTCCTCAAAGTTCGAAATATGAAACATTGGGGGCTTCTGTTGATACCAAAATTAATATGCTGATGTGGACGAATAATACGAAGACACGTGTCAATCTACGTGGAACAATAGCAACGAGGAAGTTCATTTCCCCGACCAATTCATGTTCTCTCCGAGCAACGAGGATACCCCGAGGAACTCCAGCACTCCGAGGTACTATAGCGCTCCGAGGAACTCTTGATCAACGATCAACTAAGGCGGTCCGAGCTGCATCTCGGCCGTAGCATTAATTACCAGATAGTCAACAGTTCAACTATTCATTGAATGTTTATAATCTTGACACACACGCTGCATTAAATGTATTACCCTTTCATGTGTATATCATTTAATGTATCGACCCTTTCATGTACAGCCTCAAGGCTATAAATACCTTGTATCACCCTCATTCAAAGGGACGGGAATTTCTTGATAGAACTTGTAATCGAGAATTCCCAAAACACTCAGCAATAACATAACAGTGGACGTAGGCCATTCTTATAAGGCTGAACCACTTTAAAAATCTTTGTCTCATTTATATTTATCTGTGATTAAATAATTAGAGTAATCTAATTTTTTACATCAACAGTTCATTTCCCCGACCAATTCATGTTCTCTCCGAGCAACGAGGATACCCCGAGGAACTCCAGCACTCCGAGGTACTCTAGCGCTCCGAGGAACTCTTGATCAACGAGCAACTAAGGCGGTCCGAGCTGCATCTCGGCCGTAGCATTAATTACCAGATAGTCAACAGTTCAACTATTCATTGAATGTTTATAATCTTGACACACACGCTGCATTAAATGTATTACCCTTTCATGTGTATATCATTTAATGTATCGACCCTTTCATGTACAGCCTCAAGGATATAAATACCTTGTATCACCCTCATTCAAAGGGACGGGAATTTCTTGATAGAACTTGTAATCGAGAATTCCCAAAACACTCAGCAATAACATAACAGTGGACGTAGGCCATTCTTGTAAGGCTGAACCACTTTAAAAATCTTTGTCTCATTTATATTTATCTGTGATTAAATAATTAGAGTAATCTAATTTTTTACATCAACAGTTCATTTCCCCGACCAATTCATGTTCTCTCCGAGCAACGAGGATACCCCGAGGAACTCCAGCACTCCGAGGTACTCTAGCGCTCCGAAGAACTCTTGATCAACGAGCAACTAAGGCGGTCCGAGCTGCATCTCGTCCGTAGCATTAATTACCAGATAGTCAACAGTTCAACTATTCATTGAATGTTTATAATCTTGACACACACGCTGCATTAAATGTATTACCCTTTCATGTGTATATCATTTAATGTATCGACCCTTTCATGTACAGCCTCAAGGCTATAAATACCTTGTATCACCCTCATTCAAAGGGACGGGAATTTCTTGATAGAACATGTAATCGAGAATTCCCAAAACACTCAGCAATAACATAACAGTGGACGTAGGCCATTCTTATAAGGCTGAACCACTTTAAAAATCTTTGTCTCATTTATATTTATCTGTGATTAAATAATTAGAGTAATCTAATTTTTTACATCAACATACCTAATAAAATATTTTACACTTATATTTATGAGATCAGTTTTGTAAAAAAATTATAAAAAATGTTAACACTATAGCTTTATGAAAAAAGATTGTATATTTATCTTTTTATAAAAAAACAGTATTGTTTTAAAAAATAATTTATATTTATAAAATATTTTTTAAGATATATACATGTGTGTGTGTGTGCATTCTATTATTTTTGTTTTATAATTCCCCTTATTTCATTATTAAATATTTTTCTATTACATTTCAATTTTACAAGAAAGTATTTATTTGACATCAAATATTCTACAAATGAAATACATATATTCTTTATTCTTTTATAAGTTTTTCTACATTAAAGTCATGTATGACGCAAATATAAAATAGGTATTTGAACGCTATATATTTTACTTTTATTTTTATAAATATTTTTGTATTGTATAATAAGAACTTCAAAACACCCGCGCATCATGCGGGACTAAAAACTAGTGAGTAGTAAACTTTAATGAATCAAATGTTAGTAAAACCCTGCCACGTGTCATCCTCACACGATTTTGGTCTAAAGTTTCTATATATTTATATAGATTTATAATTTGGTTCATACACTTTTAATTGTTTTCATTTTGACCACTAATTTTATTTTAATCTTAAAACTTCATGTATTTATTGGGGGTTATTATGTGGCATTAATGTTTGTGTTTAAATAATGAAAAATTAAAGACTGCGACTCAATGTACCCTAATGTTTCCGAATTAATAATAAAATTAGGAATGTTCAAGTTCCCTATTTATTATTAGGATCCGAAGTTCCTAATTATCATTCAACACTGGGACCTGAAGTTTCCAATTGCTATTTTAATTTTGGACCTAAAGTTCCAATAATATATATTTCAATCAAAACTGTTGGAAACGCATAGGACCCCCAATTTTAAAAACTTTCATAATAATTTCCTCTAAAGTGCGGAATAAAGATGGTTTAACACAACACACACAAATGACAAATTTTAATTTCCTAAAACAAATTAAAATTAAATACTACAAAGTGAATTAAAGTAAACACACACACGCTTTAAATTCACTCAAGTCAAATTAATTTAATTATCAAGTTTAAACAATTTAGGCAAGTGTATTATCTAATTCATTTAGTGCCAACTTAAATTAAATTAATTTAAACTGAACATACCCAAATAATTAAACACGCATCATTTTAATCAAGAATGCGAATTAAACCCAATTTTATCTTTTTACCCTAAGCATGCATTCTAGTTGATTTTTGCAAAAGATAAAATAAATTCACAATCCCATAACACGACGATGTACGAGGAAAAACCCAAATTGGGAAAAAACCTCAAATGACCCTAGCCTAACAAATTCACTAAGTATGGTATCAATTTTACAAAGACTCAACAGGAGGACTTACACAGCCGACTCGACTCCCTTCAAGCCTTAACGTACTCCTTCGATCTTCAACCTCCACCTAGCGAATAATCCCGGAGTCCACCAGAACCTTGGAGTCCACTAATTGAGACCAAACAACCATCAACCACACATGGTGCCTTTCACCATGTGAGAATGCCGTAACAAACCAAAAGCTTCTTCTTCTTTAAGGGATGTAGAAGCAAACCAAAATTCTTTTCTTCTTGGGTAGAAAAGTGAACCCGGTGCCAAATACTCCAAGCAAATAATATAAATGTAGAGACTTGGATAAACAAAACTTTGGGCGAAAGTGTTTTTATAGAAATTAGATCATGGTTACACAAAAGCTCTAAATAATGTACTTTTGAACTAAGAAAGTTTCTCTCTAAAAAGGTTCTCTCAAAATGTGTTTAGAACCTGTCAAAAGTAATCAAAAGTTAGTTTTCAATGTTGGTTCCCGCATCTATTAATTATGTCAAAAGATAGTGGGAAAAGAGAATTGGGAACATGAGAAAACTGCCAAAACAAAATTCCGCCAAAAATCTCGTTCAAACGAGATTTTCGTTCGAACGAAGTCTCGTTCGAACGACTATCTAACGATATTCCAGTGGCTATATGGGAAAAGTCATTGGCAAAATCATTTGAATGAAATTCTCGTTCGAACAACAAACTGGAACGAAATGTCAGAATGTTCATTTTTCAATTTTAACCCCAAAACTTTATATTAGATATGCATTACACCCATTAAAGATTATTCCAAGTCTCCTATAAATATCTAAAAGCATTCATACCTTTGGAGACTTGAAATATGATGATGATGACGTGAGTCATGACACTGAAACTCGACAATGAGGTTATCTTGATAAGTAGGTTGCAACGTCTTCAACTCAAACTTGTCATTGGCTTGAAGAATACACAAGAACACTATCCTATAACTCAAATGTTTTTGTCCGGAATTAAGCCAACACTACATTAAGACTCAATTGGAGACTTGTGTCTTTACAAATCTTACCCTTTGGATATTCTGGGAAAAAAATCAAAACAAAATCCCGTCCAGCTCTACTAGACTCAAAAACTTCCCACACAAAACTAAAAAAATAAGAAGCTTGACTTAAAGACCACTTAGGATAAATAGATTTTCCGATGAAAGTTTTCATTTAGAAAAGTTCCTGCACACTTAAGCAAACTATCAAATGTATACGTAATATCAAGAATATTAAATGCATGTAAAATAAATACTCCCCCTAAAATAATTCTCCTTTATCAAATACGATCAACCTAAGAAGATAACGCTCTCTCCCTAAGTTAAATATCCTAAACTAAGTTATGATTATAATATGATTATATACCATTTCTCCCCCTATCATTCTCTCCCTTTTTGTTCAGGAATAGACAAAGGATAAAATAACTAATAAACAAGATGATGTATAAGATGATAAGAACATGAAAGTATATGGGCAACAATAACATGACTAATCCGAGCAAGATTAATGGATGCTAACTATGATGAAAATAAAAACGATATCAATTTGAAACATAAGAGACTAAGCATATGATATCAAACAATATACGGAAAAAGGTAGATACCAATTATGCATTAAAGCATAGGTGGACTAGCTAAAATGGCAAAGACAAAAAAAATTACCATATATATGTAGACATAATGAATATCAATAACGCACACTCACATATATATTGAAATAAACACCACACATGACACATAATACATTAATCTTTTCACATTCAGATGGAAAAAATGTGTCCAAATACATGTGGAAAATGGAAGTGTAGGTACGTGAACTAGTAACAATTAAATTCCAACCCAATCACTTAAAATATGTTCACGGAGTTCTCATTTGATTGCAAAATTTTATCACATTTAGATATATTCTCGTGGGAAAATATAAATTGAACTCAATGAACAAACATACACAATGCATACAAGCCTAGAATTTTAATGATTCTACAAATCAATAGAGTCATGACAATGAAAATGCAACTAGGATAAACGGACATTGTGCAAAACCATTGATATACCATTCAAACTCCCTCAAAATATGCATATAGTTATGGAATGACTATATCAACTAAACAAAATAGGCCTTGGAAAATATTTTTTCTTTTAATGCCAATTTCTTTTAAGCCTTTGGATCACGTATTTCTTTTAGGTCCATTAAAAACGGTGGCTTACTCGCAAAGGATAAATTTCCTTTCAGAGCCCTTCCCCATGCACATTCAAAATAACACATTTTGTTTATATCACACAAATCTCACATGCAATGGATTTATCATGCACAAGCCCTCCTAGGTCATAAATATGTAGATGACTAGATTGCTAGTAGAACACCTCATAAAGCTCAAATATACATGTGAGTTAAAATTTCAAGAGCTCGTGCATGTGTGAATTGAAGCATATAAAAATAGAATCCATTAAGAAACACAAAATCAAAGTACTCCATGTAAGCATGGTAAAGAACATTTTAAGGATTGACAATCTTAACTAAAAGTTCTAGCCACATGGAAACAAAAAAGAAGGGATTCAAACACAAGTATATGCCACATAGAGCGTGTCAAACTAAAATACACACAAAACAAAAATCTTTTTCAGTTTTAAAAAAAAGTTTAACCAAAAGTAAAATTATTTACTCAAAGGACAAACACAATCTTTTTGTATTTTTCTTTTAATGAAAACTAAAATGATAGAAATATAATACCAAAGGTAAACAAAAATCATGATTCTAGCATGAGATATGAGATAAAGAAATTACTACAAAATGATAAACAAGCATACAATTAGCATGATAATATAGCGTGAAGCACAAAAGCTAAAGTATGCAAACAACTAACACATTCAATCTTTAGATTTTGTAAGGGAGGTATCGTGTGAAAGTAAATGAGAATAAAAAATCTATCTTGTAAACATACCAAGTCGGATCTCCTAACCCAAACTAATAATGAATGAAGATCACGAGAAAAAGGAATCTTGGCTACCTCGTTTGCCTTACGATGGGATTTTCTAAGACCTCGTTTAAGATCAAAACAAAATTTCCTAAAATGACCTTTTTGTCCACAATGTGAGCACCTAAAGACTCGGCGAAAAGACTTACCTAAGGAATGATCTATAACATTGTTACTAGAGGATTCTCCTAAAACATTATTTTTTGATTTATTAGCGGAATCGTTATAAGAATTGAAGACTAAACCACAAGTGTCATTTTTGATTTGGACGGTTCCTAAGATTTTATCTAATTTCTCCGAACGACACTCTAAATCAAATTTGACATTACTTGAGTCTTTTAATTTATTTTCTAAATCTAAAATGTGAGACTCTAATACAACATTGCGCTCTTCAAACGTGAGAAGCTCCTTCTACATACTCAAACTTCTCTCGAAGAGATCTCTCACGTGTCCTAAGGTCATCAACTAACGCACTCTCATCAACGACCTTGGCACGTTCTTTTAAACTAGCTTCTAACTTCAAATTTGCTCTTTTTAGTTTAATAGATTCTTCATATAATTCTCTAAATGCAAATTAAAGTTCACTCTCATCACCCTCTTCATCACTTTCACACTCTCTCTCTTCTCTACTCTCACTACCAACATCTTTTTTATCTTCACAAACAAAGGCCTCGAAAGTGTTATGTATTAAGATGTCGTTATTGGATGATTTTTCACTATCACTTACATAACTAGCAATGAATGCGGTAAAGTTGTGCTTAATGCGGGAATTGGGTCCCTCTTCCTTATCACTATCACTAAGGGTAGCATTATATGAAATTGGTTGTTTACCCTCCTTCCTTAGTTTAGTGGGGCATGGAAAAGCCCTATGGCCACACCCTTCACAACCAAAGAACCTATTTGACTCGTCCCTATTATGATTTTCATTTGACGATTTAAGGATCTTTTCGGCTTTGTCATGCTTAGAATTTTCAAATTTCTTAAAATCATTTTTAAACTTATCTTTATTAAATTTAAGAAATTTTTGAAATTTCCTAGCAAACATGGACATGTCCTCCGAGTCACTATCACTCTCATCAACCACAACTTTTTTTTCCTCCATTCGGAATTTTAATGCAATGCCCTTATCAATTTTCTTTTCATTTTTGGAGGGGAACATATCTAGTTCATAAGTTTGTAAATCACCTACTAGTTCCTCAAGTTTGGTTGAGTTCAAGGTGGGTAAAGAATTTAAAACGGTCACTTTAGGAATAAATCTCTCGAGTAGGGACCTTCAAATTTTCTTTACTACTCTGTCGTCGGGTATTTTCTCTCACAAATTAAATGATGAATTAACTATATCGTAAGTCTAGAATAATATTCATCAAAAGTTTCTTTTTCATTCATTTTGTTGGTTTCAAATTGAGTGGTGAGGTTTTGGAGTTTAGAGGCCTTAATGACACTAGTTCCCTCGTGAGTGAGTTGTAATATATCCCAAGCTTTCTTAGCGGTTTCACACGTCATGATACGTTAGAATTCATCAGGTGTGACCACGCTAAACAAGGCATTTAAACCTCGGAAATTAAAATTATCAAGTTTAAATTCATTCTCACTCCATCTATCTACGGGTTTGGGAACACACTCATTTTCTACAAAATGTGTAGGTGGGGACCACCCATTAACAACTGACAACCAAATTCTCTCATTGATAGATTTTAGTGTCGATTTCATATGCGCCTTCCAATACGCGTAATTGGAACCATCAAAAATTAAAAATGGAGAAAATTCCATTTTTAACCAAAAACATTTAAAAGGACCTTAACGCAATAAATTAGCGCTCCCGCTCTGATACCACTTGTTGAAAATGTGTAGGACCCCCAATTTTGAAAACTTTCATATTAATTTCCTATAAAGTGAGGAATAAAGATGGTTTAACACAACACACACAAATGACAAATTTTAATTTTTTAAAACAAATTAAAATTAAACACTGCAAAGTGAATTAAAGTAAACACACACACACACACTTTATATTCACTAAACCCAAATTAATTTAATTATCAAGTTTAAACAACTTAGGCAAGTGTATTATCTAATTCATTTAGTGCCAACTTGAATTAAATTAATTTAAACTAAACATATCCAAATAATTAAACATGCACCATTTTAATCAAGAATGCGAATTAAACCCAATTTTATCGTTTTACTCGAAGCATGTGTTCTAGGTGATTTTTGCAAAAGATAAAATAAATTCACAATCCCACAACACGGCGATGTACGAGGAAAAAAACGAATCGGGAAAAAAACTCGAATGGCCCTGGCCTAACAGATTCACTAAGTATGGTATGAATTTTACAAAGACTCAACAAGAGGACTTACACAACTGAATCGACTCCCTTCAAGCCTTGATGCGCTCCTTCGATCTTCAACCTCCGCCTAGCAAATAATCCTGGAGTCCACCGGAACCTTGGAGTCCACCAATTGAGACCAAATAACCATCAACCACACATGGTGCCTTTCACCACGTGAGAATGTCACAGCAAACCAAAAGCTTCTTCTTCTTTAAGGGATGTAGAAGAAAACCCAAACTCTTTTCTTCTTGGGTAGAAAAGTGAACCCGGTACCAAGCACTCCAAGCAAATAATATAATTGTAGAGACTTGGATAAACAAAACTTTAAGTGAAAGTGTTTTTGTAGAAATTAGATCATGGTTACACAAAAGCACTAAATAATGAACTTTTGAACTAAGAAAGTTTATCCCTAAAAATGTTCTCTCAAAATGTGTTTAGAACCTGTCAAAAGTTATCAAAAGTTAGTTTTTTAGTGTTAGTTCCCGCATCTATTAATTTTATCAAAAGATAGTAGGAAAAGGAAGTGGGAATATGGAGAAAACTGCCAAAAAAAAATTCTCGCCAGAAATCTCGTTCGAACGAGATTTTCGTTCAAACGAAGTCTCGTTTGAACGACTATCTAACGATAGTCCAATAGCTGAATAAGAAAAGTCGTTGGCAAACTCGTTCGAACGACAATTTTGAACGAAATGTCAGAATGTTCATTTTTCAATTTTATGCCCAAAAACTTTATTTTAAATAAACATTACACCCATTAAAGATTATTACAAGTCTCCTACAAATATATAAAAGCATTCGTACCTTTGGAGACTTGAAATATGATGGTGATAACGTGAATCATGGCACTGGAACTCGACAATGGTGTTCTTTTGATAAGTAGGCCATAACGTCTTCAACTCGAACTTGTCACATGCTTGAAGAATACACAAGAACATTATCCTATGACTCAAATGTTTTTGTCCGGAATTAAGCCAATACTTCATTAAGACTCAATTGGAGACTTGTGTCCTTACAAAAACTTGAAGTTTTGATTATTTGTATAATAGGGTATGAGAAACTAAAAGTCCTGTAACAATTACTTGTAATTTGGACCGGAAGCTCAAGTAACTATTTTTTTCTAATCAAACCTGAAGTTTTGATTAAATATGTAATAAGGGTAAGGACATTAAACGTTCCATAATTATTATTTATAATTTGGACCTTAAGTTCCAAATAATTTTACCCCTTATGAAACATAAAGTTTTGATATAACTGCGTAAGGACTTCATAGCCTCTATATGTTTAACGTCCAGACTTGATGTTCCAGTAATTATTCATCATTGGAAATTCGCAGTTCCTCAATAATTATTCAAATAGGACCTGAAGTTCCTAATTAATTTGGACCTAAAGTGTCAAAGAAATTATATCATAATCAAACCTGAAGTGTTGATTGTTTAATAGAAAAGGTATAGACCAAGAGTCCCCCAACTATCATAATTCGCGATATGAAGGTCCACAATCAATATTGTGACCAAACTTTCACAACTTATTACTTAAAATTGGGATATAGTTTTCAAAATTTCTATTGAAAATTTGAGACTTTAAGTTCTCAAGTTATTTTACAGTATTTGAACCTAAAATTTCTACAAAATTTCTACAAAATTAATCCTAAAATTTGATGTTTTGTATATTTATGTAATAGAGTATGGATGCTAAAAATCCCCAAAATAATCTTTTATAATTTAAAGCTGAAGTTCCAAATATATTTTTTGGTGAAATTAGTTTCAAAAGAGATTGAATATCAAAACATGTCTTTTGAATTTCTTGAATTTTCATTTTCTTTATTAAATAAAATACATTTTTAAATACTCTTTTAATAGTTAATTGTCCCTTTAACTATCATATTATTGGTTTCATCATGAAAGCTTTGTCTTTTGACCTTTCGGCTCATTTGAGTATCAAATTATAAATTTAATGGTATTCAATTTTAATTCCTTTTCACATTTAAACCATATTTTATACATTAGAGTCTTGGGAATGTGTAAAGAATGTAAAGAAAAAAACACTCATTCTTTAAACAAAAAAAATTTGTTGGACTATTATCTGTCTGAGTTGATATATATTTGACACTTATTTAGAAGATTCTCTAACATTTTTACCCCTAATCAAACCTAAAGTTTTGATACAAAAAAGTAGAGAATTTAATGTCCTTTAACATTAGTAATATTGAACCTGAAGTTCAATTATTTGTAGAACCATAATTTCTCACAAACAAATGATAAAACTTAAAGTTTATACATAATTTGCACTACGCGCTTTGTGAAATATTGTAATTTAGGACCTGAAGTCCTACGTTTTAATTTTATACTTTATATGAAGCCGAAGATTCATACTCATATGACATTAAATAGAACTTGCAGATCTGAATTGTTTTCCTATGAACCTGATTTTCAAAATCATCATATATTCAAAACGTGAAGTTCTATTTATTATATTAATAAAGTTTGTGCTTAAATGGAGAACCTGGAGTTATCATTACTTTTCGTACAAAATATTATTCATAATTATTTTAGAGATCCTAATGTATCCTCAACTATTTATTTTATTTATTACATGGCTTTGATAAAAACATAGATTAATATTAGGCCAAACATGAAGTTTTGGCACACCCTAAAGGCACGTTGACCTGACCTTCAAAACGATCACTTAAAAGACTCGTCGAACAGCCCTTGAGAAGGGTAAAGAGGTGGAGAACGAACTAGGAAAGCTTCTGAAGCACGATTCATTAGGAAAGTTTATTTCCCTAAATGGTTATCCAACCCAGTGGTGGTACGGAAGGGCAATGGAAGTTGAAGGGTCTGTATTGACTTTACAGACCTTAATAGGGCATTTCCCAATGATATCTTCCCACTACCTAAGATTGATCAGCTGGTTGACAATATGGCATCACACGAAAGGATGAGTTTTTCTAAATGCCTATTTAGTGTACCATCAAATCCCTTTGTTTGTCCTCGACTAAGACAAAACATCTTTTATAACCCCTACTAAGATTTACTGCTACAAGGTCATGCCATTTGACCAAAAGAATGCGGGGAAACTTATCAGAGGTTGGTCACATCAAATGGCAGATGGGAGACACAATAGAGGTCTACATCGACGAATGTTAGTCAATAGCAAAAGCAGAGACGATCGCCTCAGAAAGTTAGTTAAAACCTTTGAAATCCTCAGGAAATATTGGATGAACCTTAATGAAAGTAAGTGTTCATTCGATATCTAGTCATGAAAGTTTATGGGCTATTTGGTTACCAAAAGAGGAATTGAGGCCAATCCATATTAGATTGACACGATCACCAAGATCCAATCTCCACAGACATTACAAGATATTTGAAAGCTTACTGGTATGCTCACAGCACTCAACCGCTTTTTCTTCAAGTCCTCAGAGCACTGCCGATAATTCTTTTAGCTTTTAAAGAAGGACAAAGGCCTCATTTGGAACTATGATTATTTAAAACCTTTGGAGGAGATCAAATCCTACCTAAAAAATTCTCCCATATTATTGATTCCTAATGATGGAGACCCACTATATCTCTATCTCACAATATCAAACCATGTTGTGAGCTCGACTCTAGTATGTGAGAAGGACGGAGGATAGTACCCCGTGTATTACGCCAATAAAATAATTTTGGATATAGAACAAAGCTACTTGCCCCTGTAAAGACCGCCTATGCACGGGTGGTTGCCACAAGGAAGTTGAAGAACTACTTCGAAGATCACTCATAATAATAATAACTTTCGATCCCTCAAGGCTATTCTTCGAAAAGTAGACCTCTCTGGATGACTCTCGAAGTGGTCGGTTGTTCTCCAAAGGTTCGATATCCACTTTCAGCTAAGAACAACAATTAAGGCACAAGTCCTGGATGATTTTATCATTGAATTTAATGGGGACCAGCCTATCGACTAACGAGGAACTGATCAATCAACATATGAGGAAGCACAATTTAAGGACTGGACCCTATATGTTGATGGAGCCTCCATTTTAAGGGGGCAGGAGTAGGAATCGTCCCCATCACACCAGAAGACGTCGTCATCGAATAAGAATCAGACTCGGATTTGAAGCCTTCAACAACAAAGATGAATACAAAGCACTGGTCACTGGCTTGCGTAAGGACCAAATACTAGGGTCATGGCGCCTCAACGTAATCGATAATTCCAAACTGGTCTCTAAGAAAGTGAGTGGAGATTTCAAAATAAAGGATGATAGGATGGCAAACTACCTCCCCGTAGTAAGATAACTTATGGTAGAATTCGAGAAGGTTGACATTAAAAAGTTCCCCCGAGGGAAAGACAATTATGCTGATGCCTTAGCAACCCTAAGCTCAACTGTGGACTCCGATATTAGAAGAACTTTTCAAAAAGATGAAACAACCCGTATTTCTAATGATTTTTATATTGGGATTAATTAAATTAAAGTGAGAAATTAATCGGGATTAAAATAAATATTAATTAGCGAGATAAGATTTAATATTTATTTATATTGAATATTACTTAGTGAATTAGTGATAAATTAATAAAAATTATTATGATTGTCGTGAGTGAGAAATACGGCAGTTACGGTAAATTTAGTCTGGACGCATGTGTTAGTCGTGTTGGAACTTAATTTTATGAAATAAAATGTAATTTCAGTTTGGATAATTCAAACGATCATCTCGAGTGTGCCAGTGTATCCAGAAGGGTCGAAATAGTCAGAATAGTGTACTCGAGGGTTTAGTTTAGGTCCCGGGGCATTTTAAACCAAATTGTTACCCCAGAGGGGTATTTTAATCATTTGAAATTTTGGGAAAAAGAGACGTACAAAAATTGGAGAGTTAAAACATCTAGTAAAGTGAGAGAGCTAGGGTTAGAAGTTAGAAATTCTAGAGAGGCCACGGGAGGAGGAAGCGAGAGAGTTTCAAGACCATTCCCACACCATCTTGCACCACTACCACCACTACCGGAGCCTAGATCGGGAGGGGAGAGACATAGCCATACCACTTTTTTGTAGATTCAAACGTTCAAATTGAGGCAAGTATTTATCTTGCTAATTTTTTAGCACATGTAAAATCCATGTTGGTGTAGGATGAATAATCTTATGAAAAATAAATGTTGGCTTCGATTTAGAAGAATAAATTCATGTTCTTGGGTAAAAAGCTTGATGGCTATGTGTAATTCATATATCTACCCCGAAATTAAGAATGGAAACAATAAAACTTGGGAGAAATCTGAGGTTATTGTTGATGTTCTTGTATAAAAAGGATAATCCAAGGTTCTGGAATTGAATTAGTGAATTAATTCGATTTAAATGATTTCTTTGATGATTCAATGATTCAATTATGTTAGAAATCATGTATTCATGTTATTATAATGTTTGGTACAATCGGTTGGGAGTTTGGGATTGCGTAATGGATGTTCCGGGCTTTAAAAAAGGTGAACCCGTAGCTGTAGAGAAGAAGAAATGCTAGGTCTCTCAAACTGGTTCGAAAGACCCATCAAACCGATTCGAAGGTACACTCGAACCGGTTCTCTTGTACACTCAAACTGGTTCGGGGGTACACCCAAATTGATTCGCTTGTACACTCAAATAGGTTTGGGGGACCTAATAGTCCTGGCCTTGGTTTGCTTTAATGTTAAGAAGTTAGGGTTGGAAGTTTTCCCCAATTGAAGAGAATTAAGACTAGCAATTATGGGGTAAATTTTAATATTAATTGGCATCACGAAAATGGGCATGGGTGATGGAGAATACGAATGAACCATGGGGGCTCTATTGATATTAAATAATACCATGAGAATTATAATGGTTCATGGAGAGTAAGATTGATCTTAAGATCGGACCAACAGTAAAAGGATACTATGACTACTGAAATAATCTTATGGAGTGGTTAGAACTCTTAGAGTGCTAGAGAAAACACTCGAGAAAATACGAGGTGTAGTATAATGGTAAATTAATAGTATGTAGAATATTCGGGAGTTATATATACTACGTATGAGACTTTTATTATAGGTTGAGTGTGTGCCTATATTGATGTTATTTATATATACATAGGTTGTGTGAATACCTATTGTTTGATTTAGTATGTGTGAACGTACCTAGGCTACTTGCTATTACAGGAGATTCCGCGTCATGGAGAGTCTTATCCTGATGAGCCCATTGGGGGGATTTTGACTTGTACCTCAGAACATATAACTTAGGGATTGAGCACCACTTGTGTGAATAAGGGTGTGACCGGTTATTTGCGTGCGTTAGGTGTGTGCAAAGGCCAGAGGCTTAGAACTATGTTCGGTTTCAACTTTATCTGAATTTTAAATGTGTGGTTCGAGAGTGATTTCAAACCCGATGTCCTTACTTAGTACGTGATGTACCAGGACTTGATAGCATAGTATTCCCGCATCGCAGTTCTCCACCTAGAGATTCCGTATACGTATATATTATAAGAGTAATGTAGATATATATACATGTGATTTATTCTTCTACCGGTGTTTTAGTAGATACTATAGATATTGACATCTAAATTGATCTCAGTATGTGTCAAAATAATAATTAATTGGCGACTCTTAATAAATAAAAGGGTTTGGAAATTTAGTAACATATTGTATGGGCAATACGGATGGGCACAGTGAATTAATAGAGGGGAAAAGTCTTATGTCAAACTAGCTAGGCGAGGTAGCGTAACTAGGTGGGTTTAAAAGAGTACGTTAGGCGTGCACAATAGTTGAGAGGTGAGGACGTGAAGCTAATATATACCTAATATGTACTCTTTAATGCATTTTAAATACTTGCTAAAATGTTTTCAAACTATTTTACTTGGGCTCTGACCCGTTTAAAATCCATTTTTGTAAAAACATTTTAGGTGTCCAGCCACAGGGACACCAGGCTTAGGAGTTCCTTCATTTGACGTGCTGCAACTGTTATGGAAGTTGTAGGACCTTAGTAGTAGACGCCTCCACATTTATCAATTCCTATGTATCCTTTTATCTATCTCAGTCCGGTATGTCGCCCATTCCTAGTTAGTTATTATTATAGAGACATTGTACTTCCATTTTTATTTCAGTATTGGATTTGGTTTTTATTAAGGATGATTTTATTTGGATCTTTTCCGGAGTGTTCTTCCAGGCCTATTTATTCATCTCATTGCTTTATCATTATTTCTATGTTTATTGGAATGGCGAATGTGAATTAATTAGTTTAAATTATTTGCATGTTAATAATAAGATTTAAACTTTTGACACCGGGCCATTAGGGTATTAGTAAAATATATTGGATTTCGATAGTGATGCTAAGCATGACCCCATTAACGATTCTCGTTTAATTTAATAATGGACTAATCACCCTAGATTAGAATAAGTGGGGAATCCAATGAAGAACCTATATTTATATAGGAGAGAAATTACCGCTGGTGAGGCCGTTCTAACTCTGGAGTGTGAAAGGCTTGCAAATGAATATAGGAGAGAAATTTATATTACATATTCTCAAGAATCTGTGCCTCGGCCTATTACCATGGGTGAGGCCTTTCTAAATCTTGCGTATGAAAAGCTTGAAAACGAATATCGGAAAAAAAATCATTTTGGGGAATCCAATGAAGATTTTTTCTCCAATATTTGTGAAACTATAAAAGGTTTTCAACCAAAAGCGGAATCTGAGGTTCTAGAGCCAAGGGATCCTACTTTGGAAGAATACACGCTTTTTCTAACCAAAAGAGTACTGGATTTTCTTTCCACCCAAAGCACAAAGAATATCGATTATGGTCTTGTGAAGGAAATGGTCACACTTTGCGATGATGTGCGTTCTATTTTAGAAAACAAAGAGGAGGTTGAGACTTGTGTGTCACCTCAAATTTTTGAAGAACATCTCATTGAAAGTGAGTCTTGCTCCCTTGAAATTCAATCTCCAATTGATGATGAATCACTTGAGATTGAGTTTATTTCATCACCATATTCGTTCACGGTTATTGAACCATTAGAAGTACCGCTAGATTCCTATGAGTCGGTTGAAAATTCTGAAACGTTTACACCTTTTACCGACAAAGACACTTTGCTAGAATTGTCTTATAATATGGAATGTTCCTTTTCGTGTGCCCCTCTCCCCATACTATTTGAAAAATCTTTGGGAGGTGATTATATTTTTCTTGGATCTCAATTGTACTTAGCACCCAAACCCCCCATCATCTCGTTAAATTTTTTAATTGGTGATGGTTCATTTTATCCATCTCACACATGCCTTCCGTTTTTCAAACGGAATTCTTACTTTTCGGGAGGCATGCACTCTAGTGAGGGTACACCATTAATCCCTCAAAATCAAATTGTATTTTGGGTGGACCCTCAAATTTTTCGACTTCTAGTGTATGATTTATTAGCCGTTCAAATTGTAGGTTGTACATAATTAGTTTTTTTTCTTTTTCTTTTTCTTTCCTTTTGTAATAGTGTAGTGTCATTAGTTAAAGTTTTTGTTATTCTTTTTGCTATGCTTGGTTCTAACATGTTTTGTAGATTCAATGGACTCGCACTCATCGGGGATCGCTCCATTTGGGTAATATCTTTCTTTTCCTCTGTTTATGTTGTGTTCTTGATTCGCATTGAGGACAATGCAACATTTAAGTTAGGGGGTGTGGGATATTCTTCCCATTTATTGTTTAGATTCATTAATTCGATCACATGTTCTTTCCAAGTGTGTTTAAAAAAAAAAAAAAAAAAAAAGCCAAAAATATTTTTCTTCAAAATAAATAAAAATTAGAATTTAAATTTTTCAAAAATATCACCTTTATTCTATTTAAAGTCTCAAATTGTTAACAATCAAAATGCACTAAGCCAAAATTGACCAAAGATGGAAATTGAAAGAAAATTGACAACTTTACGAATAAGTGTGGAGATTGATCAAACCCGGTGAGATTTCGAGCCTTTCAAATTTTTATGAGTTTTTAAATCAATCCGAGTTTATGATTAACTCAAAGTTCTTTTCAGCGTTTTAATAAGTCGTTGATGATCTCAATCCTTTGTTTTGATCGATTATGGGAAATGTGTGAAATGTTGTCTCGAAATTCGTGCTAAATATATCTCTGAACTTAATTAATCTCGAGATGCATATCGTAATGTGATTAGCAATTTGGACAATGAAGTAGGCAATCGTTTGTTACCCAAAAATATTAGCCATAAAAAGTTGTGAAAAATTATCCCTTTGCAACCCAAGTTGAGCCGAATAAAATATTCCCTTTCGTTTGATAGCCCGAAAAACCCAATTAGCCCGGAATTGTGAAAAATTGAAAAAAAAAAATTATCAAATAAAGTCCAAAGTGTGCAACAAAAAGGGGCAAGAAAAAATAGATATGCTCAACAAGAAGAGAAGAAAAAGAAAAGAAAAAAAGAGAAAAATGAGCAAATGCCCGGAAAAAGTACAAATGGACGTCATAAAAATATTTTCCAATTCCGAACATTCTATCCATTTATATTTTTACCCTTTACACCTTTTAACCCGAAAAAGTCCTAACCGAGTCCAAATTGCAAAATTAATTACTGCGTGGAGAGCTAAGACATGAAAAGATAATATAAGAGATTAAAATGGTGTGAACTAGAGGTGATGTTCCCATTTCCTAATAACTGTACTCCGATGATGAGATCTTTCACCATAAATTTCCTTCTTTTCAATTTTGTATGCATGAATTTGTGTCCATTATATTTACTCTTTATATCATGCATACTGAGAGAAAATAGCCACAATCCGAGTGATTCGTTTGTGAGTGCATCCGTAAGAATTTGAATCAAAACGAATTTTTGGAAAGTAACGTAATGCTCAATCGGTGGAAATTTGAGGTTTAATTTTTGGCTTCGCACACACACACTATGGTTTGAGACAGTTGAATATGAGTTGATGGTGATTATTTTTTCGAAAAGTTTAAATTGTACAATTTTTAAGTATTTTGATCTTTATTTGAGTCAATAAAGAATTTTGTGGGTGTATTCACTGCAAACCCTCACGAGACAAAACTCGTCCTACTAGGGTAACCTAGAGGTTTAAAGGCTTGTTGCATACGCTAAATGCAATCGCTTGCCTGCGAAAGTGGAATTTTATTTTAATAAAGGAATTTTCAAGATTAGAATTTTGGTTAGGATTCATATACATTGCTCGGGACGCGCAAAATTCTAAGTTAGGGGGTGTGTTTAGGCACATATTCTTCACATTTATCCCCTTAATTTCAGTATTTTTATGATCCCGTGCAGTGTAAGTAGCTTGGATTTGTCTCAAATGTATTCTACTAACCTTTTTTGGCAAGTATTTCTTGTTTTGTGTATTTCTCATGTGTTTTACAGGTATTTCACGCAAGTTAGTGCGAAGGAGAACTCAAAACAGTGAAAGAAACCTAGAAATGGAGAGTTGAAGGGCATTTTCGTAATTTTTCAGCCTTAGTCCGGAGGTGGGGCCAACTAGAAAGTTGAAGATCTCTAAATTACAAGAACACTAGAAAAAATAGCACCTCAATCCGAGCTACGGTGAAGAAGTTACGAGGTTTTAAAGTTGCGCGATAATGAAGAGTCTGGATGTGCGGATTTCTGTCATTAATTATGCATTTAATGCAGTGCAACTCTTGGAAAACTTGTTCCACAAGCACTATTGGTTGTCAATTTCGAGATTTTGTGCTATAAAATCCCATGACCTACATCATTTGAAGGGGAGTTGCTAGAGAGAGGCTAGGTTAGGAGTAGGTTAGAAGTGCTAGATTGAATTTTTAGGGTTAGATTTTGAGAGCAAATTTTCTATTCCTTCAAGAGTTTTCATGAATCCTATTTTGTAAGAATTTCTGAATCCCAATTCCATTCTTGTTGCTGAATTCAAGTAATCTCATTTCCATTCTCTTGTTTTATTATTTGCAATTTATTTATAATGTCTTGTAGATCCTTAATGTTGTGTATGAATTTGTTTTTTTTAATCCAATCATAAGTAGCTAAATTCTCAAGGGTTGGGGTACATGAACTCAATCCTAATACAAATTATTTGTATGGAAAATTAGAAAATAAAGGAAAATATTGGTTGAATCGTGAATGAAAATCATATATGCATTGTCATATCTTTTAATCTCTCTTGCCCTAGGTACTTGGGATGTTTAAGAATGCTTTGTATGTATAATTTGTCGTTCACTGCTTTATATTGATCTTTGATTTCATATGATGCGGGCTTGAACCTCATATATGTAATGCTTAGTGATGATAAGGACTGGATTTAATCAAGAATTTTGATTTACAATTCTAGTATTCTATACGGTAATTTGTTAAGGATTGAGGGATTGTACCCTACCCTATTTTCTCCCATTTGTCAGATCTAATTTCTTTTGCACTTTTCAGTTTATTTTTCTTAAGTAATTTTTTTTATAGAAATTTTCCCAATCATCATCTTTTTCATTTTTATTTTAGAAGTAATAAATCAATTAAATTCTATAAAACATTCCCTGTGGATTCGATACCCAGACTTACTACTATACTCCATAAAAGTGTAGTTAAAAGTTTAGTTTTTTTTTTGTATTGAGGTTTGAAGCCGATAACAACGACTAGCTTATTACACGGACGCTCGGTTTTTCCACTCGATCAATAGGATCTGTGTGGCTTACTACGATTTAAGCGTATCTCTCTTTGGTATAGAGTCATGTTATAGGACTGCTATATTCCTCTTCGTATGCACGTTAATGTTTTCCTGATACTAAGTATGGTTGCTACGATTCATATACGAGTTCAGTTGGCTTTCATATACGGAACAAAATACGGTAACTAGTGAGGGACGTTAGAAGGATTGTAGGAGGAGAGGCTTAGCAGAAGCCATAAAGTATTCTGGGAACAGTGGCGTCAATGGGAGTCACCACGATTATGGTTCAGGCAGATGACGATAGGATAATCACTAGGGTGCATTAGTTTCCCTAAGCACCATCATAGAGAACAACGGTACAAATTTAGACTCACCCAGTATAGTCGCTAAAAGGGGAAGTCGGAGGGACCCTTTTGAAGAGCCATACGTAAGGGTTCAAGGAAGAGAGGAAGTGTGATGGGTCAATGGAAGGAGCTAATCCAAAGGCAATTGTGTACGATGAAGTGTAGTGGCACCAAGGATTTAAATTTTGATTTAAAGATTTTTGCTCGAAGGAGAAGTGTTGACGTGGTGGGAGACACTCACCACATATATGGAAGTACATAAGGGATTGGTCAAGAAATTTTGGGTACGGTGTAACCCCGAGTTCTTTCACCTACTGTTCAGACAGAGATACGAAGAAAGTTTTTGGAATTATGACAAGAGGGGAAAATAGAGACCGATGGTGATGAAGAATTTATTTGTTTAATTGAACTTCATACTGGGGGAGGTAGGTAGTGGGCAACAAGGTTCTTAAATGTGACGATCAATTCACAAGTAGGAGTCGTCGGTACTTAAGGGAAATAAGTCTTGGATGACTTATGCACATGGCCTCAATGAAGTAGTTTTATAATATTTATGTCAACGCTTCCATGAGAAGGGAGATAAGGGAGTAGGAGGGCCAAGCCAGAAGGGCAGGACTAGATATAATTGATGATAGTGAGGCACCACAGGGGAATAATCAACAGAGGACCCATTTAAAGGATCTAGATCAATGGATTTCTTACCAAATGACATTGGATTATGTAATACCTTGCCATAGAAAATAGGTATTTAACGTTACTTGAAGCGTTTTGACCGAAGGAAAATTCGAGGAATAAATAATCCAAGTGTAACACGTCAAGTAATACATAAGGTGGCGTATTACGTAAATAGTTTAAACGAGAAAAATCCCACGATGCATGTGTCGCATGAATGCGTATTTAATCTGTATTAGTATTGTCTAGGATGTCCATTAAGTTTGAGAGAAAATATCAAGGAACGGATGTGATACGGACAAGGCTAGTACGATGCGACATTTAAATGGTACAAAAAACAAAGTATCGCAATACGGATTAAACGAGAAAGTTTTACGTTGAACGATTCACATGAGTTTTAATTTGAGTTTATATAATTATTTTAAGCACTTCGGTTAAGTTTCGTGCGATTCGGACAAGTAACGAATGCTACGCAAGTATGTGTATTAATTGTCTTACGACGCGCGACACAACGAAAGTCCAGTCTTGCGCAAATTATTTAAGACGTCTCAGAAGGTAAAAACATATCGTGAATATGTTTTTTAACTCACAAAAATATAAGAAATATTTTTATGAAGAGAAAAATCGAAAAAAAATACTTTTGTACGGAGGTCCCAATTCTCGCGTGCCTTGTACAGAACAATCCGGGAGGCCAAACGACAATTGTAAATATGGTTTTTTAGCCAAAAAAAATGCAAGGAACATGAATCTCAAGTTAAAAATTGGAAAAAAAAAACATTTTTATAGAGAGAAAGTGACGCAAATCAAATTTTTTGTTGGTATTTTTGGGCATTTTTCAAATGGGTTTTGGGTTCACATGTTGGTACATTGTGTTGTCACTTTTCTAAATTCGTTTGCAGATCTTGGTAAGTGTTTTACACCTATTTGAACATACCAACACTTGCTATTTTGGTCATAAGGTCTAGACTTCTCAAAATAGCTTATAAGAGAGAGAGAGGTAGGTACATATGCTCTAGCAATCAATTCCCATCATATTTATCATCACTCTCTCTCCCCTTGAACTCCATTAAACCATTAGACATCCCCAAAATTCATAGCTACCCTTGAGCCACCCCAAAACCACCATTTTATGGCATATAAACACCTCATTTCACCATGTGTAACCATAGGAAGGATGTTGGGTTGTTGGATATGTTAGTCTTGGAGGTTTGTTGAGGTTTATAGAAGCTTGAAGATGGATTTTTGGAGGAGAAGAAGGTAAGCTTGGAGGTAGCTTCCATGGAGGACTTTCTTGTAACTCCTTGAGGCCACCTTTGGAGGTGGGGGTTACTCCTCCTACACCAACATTTTCACCACCATTTGAAGATATTTTAAGGTGGGAAATACTTATCTCTTACAAAGTTAAGTTAATGATGATATTAGTATGAGTATTTTGCATCTTGTTGATATTATGTGTGTAGAAATAGTCATCCGTGATTAAAGATTAAATACTACATGATTTTTAGATATAGTTGACAAGAAAATGACCTTTTCTATCCTTGAAATGGGTCTTATAATAAATCTATGTTTAGCTTGATTTTTCTACATATTTAGATCTTAAAATATGTTGATTAAGGTTATAAATGAACTAATAGACTTATTAGTATTATAATTACTATTTTCTATGAAAATGGGCACTTAAAATGAAGGATTGAGTGGGTTAAAAAATGAATAATTTTCAGCCCGCTATTCACAAATAATTTATGAAATAAAATATTTTAAACTCATGTTTTAGGGTAAATAAATGATTTATTTGATGTGAAGAACATTTGGTATGTATATGCCGTTTTTATGAGATTAATATAGTAATTTTAATGTTGATAAAATCATTATGAAATGAGCAAATGGGAGTTTCATATACAAAGTGTACTATTTAGTTTATTAAACTAAGTTTTGGGGTTAAAAGTGTAAATATATGAAAGTGTAGTCTTCATGCAAACTTTGGGTGAAAATATAAATAATAAAAGTCTAGTAGACTTAGTGTAAAAAAATTTACTAAGTATGGGTCTTTATACAAAAAGTCAAAATCAAAGTGTTTAACACTAAGTTTGAAAGTGTAAACATGTCAAATGTTTGAATATTGATGAAATGCGTTTTAAGTTGTGAAAGGACATAATTAAAGTGTGTAGGCTTAAATATGAGAAATAAGACTTTAATATGTAAAAAATGTGATTTTATATATTAAAAAGGGTTAAAATGCAAAGTGTGTAATTTTGGCAAAGTGAGAAGTTGAACAAGTGTGTTAATGAAAAAAATGCCTAAGTGTTGAGCTTAGAACTTGAAAGGGGTATTTTTGCGAATAACACTTGAAAAATGATAAGGTTGCAAGTTTTTGTAAAGAAAAATGGTAAATTGGTAATTTACTTAAAGTGTGACATTTTTATGAAATAAAATACTAAAGAGTGTTTCTGCACTAATATGGAAAAAATAATTTAAGTCCTTAAAGCGGAAATGATTTTAGGGACAAAAATCAATGCGTGCGTGAGAAAAAGGACTTTAATGGAATATAATGATTTTTCCTAAATGAATAATGGAAAAATGGACGGTCAAGTCCAAGACTTTAGCCTCGTCTCCAAAAAGGCAAATTAATGTGGACATTATGAAAATGTTGAATGCATTTGAAAGATAATTAGATTGGATGATGCCGGGATACATAATTAAGCAGGGCTATGTTGTCCCTAGTGGTGAAGACCCCAAACCAACTGCATTAGTATATGGCGGCGGAGACCAGTGGTGTGAGTCCACGAAGTCCGTGAGTGTTTGTTGGTGGAATCCCTAAAGATAACGTTAAATAATAAATTGAATATTCATGAAAGAGGCATAAATGGATGGTATTGATCCATTAATTTATTAATACAAGAATAATGCATTAAATATTTAAGGTTCACGTGCTAACATGGGATGGTTAAATAAGGTGACTTAATGATACTTAAGCTACCTAATGAGGCTCAAACCATAATAAACACAAGCGTGTCTTGTATGAGACTTTCAAAAGGAAAAAAGAGTAGTTTTTTAACACGATGTGTGCGTGTGTGGATGAAAGTCTTATGATATGGTTAAATAACTCGGGCATAAGTTAATTATATGTAGAGAAATAAATGCTCTGAATGAAAATGAAAGGTTTCCCCAATAAACGGATATTTGTTGATTACTCGTGAGTTAATGGGAATAAGTGCTAGTTTATGAAGCATGATAATACAAAATGACTATTTTGTAAGGATGGGAAGGCCAAATGGAACCAAATAACGTTTTTGTAATAAAAATGATTAAATACATTGGCACATGTATTTTTTAAAGGTATGTATGTAGATATATACGTATTTTCACATGCATGTAGTATAGCGTGCGTGTATTCCTTTCTGCCGTTCATTTCTATACTGCATTTGTATATGTTCCCACTGAGCATTCGGCTCACATTCCTCCTTTGTTACGGCAGGTTGCATGTCATTCCGTATTTTGAGAGAGTTGTACAGGTAAGTAGTTACTTGCTTTACGATTAATAGCTCTGTTTACTTGATCTTGGGGGCACTCCCATTGGGTCACATCACATAGTAATTATAAATTTGACGCGTATGCTAATAAGTTTAACATTAAACACTATTAAAATTGGATTAGAAACATTATATAGGGTGTTTCATTACACTTCACAATTAACGTACGAACCGGATCAGGTTAGTCCTTTAATAACCTTTAAATCTGGGTCGGGGCATTACAGATTTAGTTAGGGCCGTCAGGGCCAACAGTGTGTTCCATAGGGCCAGTAAAGCCAAAGGAACAATGGGGGTAGCAATCGGGGCCAAGACTGCCAGTTTCGAGAGAAGGACAACCCCGATATGGCCAGTGGGGACAAAAATCGGGGGATAACATAGAATGGTGTCCTAGGTGTGGAGATTCGGACTACATGTATCGCCCTTATCTGCAGCGATTTAGGTGACAGGAGCGGGATGCCATCATGCCAAATGTTGTAAAAGTTTTTAGATCGGTTTGGATGAGAGTGTCATGTCTAGGAAATAACTAGACTTCTAGTACTATTAACAATTGAAAGTGTGAGACTTATCCTAGGGTGAATGGTGTATATTTTGTGTAACATGAGTGACCCATGGTATTTCGTTAGCAATAGGGTCACGCCTAAGACGGGTTTAGTTGATACATCGTTAGTGTTAATATTGTGTACATATATTTACCGTTGAGTGGCGGGGATCTTTTTGGCTCCATTTGTAGGGGAGCAGGTGGGGACAGGGAGAGGATATATTTTAGTGGGTTAACTCGTCTCGAGAGATGATATTCGAGTATAATGTTATCCTGCGTATATGTTGTCTATCGACGGGTGGAGCGATGATGGGCTGTTATAACAAGGCTATCGTGTTTGCTATTCGAGGACAGGATGTGTTGTTTAACCATGTGTTAGCTAGAAGAAGGTTGAGTTCACATTTATATTATATCATATAGGAGACTTAAGAGGCTATAGTTGTCTCGTTATATTTGATACTAGTGTGTATGGATTGTAGTGATATGATTCCGGGTATATTAAGTTAATTGTTGAGCGAATCAATTTAGCTGGTTATCGATTTAGCACGAGAAAATTAGCGATAGTGAGAGTGCCGTGTTGTTTAACTCCTTTAGTGATGTGGGAGTGGACAGTTAGACTGTGCATCTAGGGATAGGATTTTGGATGTTTTGGTTATGTGAGTAGGTCCTACAAATTTTGATGACAGACAATGCTAGGTAGTAGTGTATCGAGGGGTTCCTTATTTGGATTTTTCTTGCGAGACATCCCACGCATGAACCTCAACGAATGTCGGTAGTTGAGGGATGTGTTGATCACTAAGTCATGGGTGTAGCACTCTAGTTACTACATGTGTATGTGGATGAAAGCATGAGCTGAGAGTTATTCTATGATATAAGACCTGTAGAGTTAAGTAGTGTTGTGTGAGGAGCACTGGGGAATTTTTTTTTTACCACTAGTTGATGTGTGGGGTGGCCTCGAGAGGAATTGAATCATTTTAGTATGGCAACTGAGGTTAACCATACAATATAACCACACTGAGAATGCGGGCCAAACTTGAGATAAGTATGTTACGTGTGGGACATTTGATATGATAGGGCAGCTGTGCACAGGATATAGGGTTTATGGGCGCCCTGGTTAATTTGACTTTCAGCATCGCTCTTGATTTGGAGACTTATAAAGATGTTGTAAATATGTTTGTGGGATAGTCAGAGAAACAAGTGGAAAAGTATGAAGGATTGAACTTTGTTCGAGGAAAGGAGATAACTAGACTGTGTGGATATCATGAGAAAACTCCCACAATCGAGCTAAGTCAAATGATGTTGGAAGAAAATGGAAAAGATATCCTTTGACAAGGGAGAACCCCACAACTTTGTGAAGTGGAGAGGAGTCTCACGTAGTCGAATGCGTAGAGTGGTTTATGCATAAATAGGTTGTTAATTCTAACAAATGGAAAAGAGCCTAGGAAGTGAGCAGCTTTGAAGCAAACGCACGAGCCATGATTTTTGTATACCTTAGAAAAATGGGAGTAAGATGTTCCACATGACGTGGGATGTAGAGTGTGTGGATTTTAGGCTGAATGAGATATAGTGAAGTTGTCTCCAAGCACACCATTCGTAAAAGGAAAGGGTTGGTCCGGTACAAACGACCCGAATATTGTGATAGATTGATGATTTTAGGGACGAAATGGATACACAGATTGATAAAGTTGATTATTGGATTATCAAAATCGTGGAGTGAATGGTTAGCCGCGAGGGGTGACATAGAATGTTGTATAATGAGAGAATGGATGTTTTGGATTTTTGGTGTGATTAAAAATATTAACTACAACTGGTAGAGTTTCATGTGATGACTCGTAGCAAGATATTAATTATGAAGTGATTTTTGAGGTTTAATAGGAAGAAATTTTTCGCCCACCCTTGGATAGTTGAAAAGAGGGAATAACAAGTTTCTCGGACCTGAAGTGATTCATTATCCATCGAAAAGGATTAAGTCAACACATATCATTTTCGTATAGTTTAGAAACATAGTGAGAGTACGTTGATGTGAACCAAAGTTTTGAGGCCTAACAAGAGTAGTGAGGGGTTGTTGAGGGTGTCTCCCATTAGGAGATATGGCTTGGTACGGTAATAAGTGAAATTGGCACCTATAAAAGTGTGGTCTCCTCTAACATAGGGATGATAGATTCAGTGGAGTATAGGCTCGTCTTTTAAGACAGTGTTATCGAATTCACGATAGTTTTATGTGTCATTATATAAGTGAGACCTTAAGCATAAGGGAATATATTGGTGTGTTAAAATTTGAATGGACTTGTCGCTAATCGTGGGTTGTAGCGAGTAGACCTCTGATTAAAATGGTACCATTAATGTCTATATAGTGGAAATACCAAATGATTTGCGAGTAAATTTTTGGATACGTTCGGATGCTGTTGTGTGCAAGAATCAGAGGTGGTAATATGGGGCACCATAGTGCCGACAATTCTAGTTAGGAGCGGGAGGATGAGGTACACGACAAATATTTAGAGTTATTTATACCATGTATTTTTTCAAATTTCGGGACAAAATTACGTTATTAGGGGGAAGTATGTAACACACCTTATTTCTAATGATTTTTATATTGGGATTAATAAAATTAAAATGAGAAATTAATTCGGATTAAAAAAAATATTAATTAAGGAGATAAAAGTTAATATTTATTTATATTTAATATTACTTAGTGAATGGGTGATAAATTGATAAGAAAATTTCATGATTGCCGCAAGTGAAAAATATGTCAAGTAAGGTAAATTTAGTCGGGACGCGCATGTTAGTCGTGTCAGGACTTAAATTTATGAAATAAAATGTAATTTTATTTTAGATAATTAAATGGTCATTTCGAGTGCGCCAGTGTGTCCGAAAGAGTGGAAATAGTCAGGAAAATGTACTCGGGGATTTTGTTTGGGTCCCGAGGCATTTTTATGCCAAATCGGCACCCCAGAGGGGTATTTTAGTATTTTGAAATTTTGGGTAAAAGAGACCTACGAAAATTGGAGAGTTATATCATCTGGTAAAGTAAGGGAGTTAGGGTTTGTAGTTAAAATATCATGCCACATGAGGAGGAACAGAGGGAGTTCTAAGGCCATTCCCACATCATCTTGCACCACCACCACCGGAGCATAGATCGGGAGGAGAGAAACACAACCATACCACTTTTTGGAAGAGATTAAGACCTTCGAATTCAAGAAAGTATTTATCTTGCTACTTTTTGAGCACATATAACATCCGTATTAGTGTAGGATGAATAATCTTATGAAAAATAAATGTTGGCTTCGATTTGGATGAATAAATTCATGTTCTAGGGTAGAAAGCTTGATGGATATGTGTAATTAATATATGTACCACAAAATTATGGATTTAAACATAAGAGTATTTGTTTATGTTCGTGAAGAAAAATGATAATCTACAGTTCTAGAATTTAATTGCCGAATTAATTCGATTTAAAGGATTTCCTTGATGATTCAATGATTCAATTATGTTAGAAATCATGTATTCATGTTATTATAATGTTCGGTATAATTGGTTGGGAGTTTGGAATTGTGTAATGGATGTTCCGAGCTTTAAAAATGGTGAAACCCGTAGCTGTAGAGAAGAAGAACTGCCAGGACCTCAAACTGGTTCGAAAGACCCCTCAAATCGATTTAGAGGTACACCCGAACCGGTTCTCTTACACACTCAAAACGGTTTGGGAGACCTAACAGTCTTGGCCTTGGCTCTTTTAAATTTTAAGAAATCAAGGCGGAAATTTTTTCCCAATTAAAGAGAATTAAGACTAGAAATTATGGGATATATTTTAATATTAATTGGCATCACGAAAATGGGAATGAGTCACGGGGAATACGAGTGAACCATGGGGGCTCAATTGATATTAAATAATACCATGAGAATTAGAATGGGTCACGGAGAGTACGAGTGAACCTAAGACCAGACTTGAAATAGAGGGCTATTATGACTATTGAAATAATCTTATGGAGTGGTTAGAACTCTTCGAGTGGTGGGAAAAACACTCGAGAAATACAAGGTGCAGTATAATTGTAAATTAATAATACATAGGATATTCGGGAGTTATATATACTACGTATGAGACTTATATTATAGGTTGAGTATGTACCTATATTGATGTTATTTATATATACATAGGTTGTGTGAATACCTTTTGTTTGATTTATTATGTGTGAACATACCTAGGCTACTTTCTATCATAGGAGGTTATGCATCGTGGACAGTCTTATCCGAATGAGCCCATTGGGGGATTTTGACTTGTACCTCAGAACATAGAACTTAGGGATTGAGCACCACTTGTGTAAATAAGGGTGTTACCAGGAATTTGGGTGTGTTAGGTGTGTGCGTAGCCCAAAGGATTATAACTGTGTTCGCCTCCAACTTTATGTGAATTTGGAATGTATGGTTCTAGAGTGATTCCGAACCTGATGTCCTTACTTAGTACGTGATGTACCATGACTTGATAATAGGTTATGCCTGCATCACAGGTCTCCATCTAGGGATGCAGTATACGTATATTATAAGAGTGATATATATATATATATAATAAAATAGGAAACTTATGTATGTCATATGTTTGATCGATGATGTCATAAATGTGATTTTATCCAACAATGCCTATATTGCCCCTTTAAAAATTGGGAGGCACATAAATTCCTCAAGGGTACAAGAGTAATACACCTCATAAACACATTTAATTTGAAATCTTGGACTTTCTTTACCTACTCATCCATCGCAAACCCTTATTTCCAAGCCAAACACAAATTTCACTTCCTGCACACAATCAATAAAAAATCCACCTGCTCCATGGTCGCCGACCCTACTCCGAACTCATCATCCTCTCCCACTCTACCACACTCCTCCCTCCCCCCACTACAAACTCAAACGGATCTCAGTATGATGTGGCATTTTAGATCTAATAATTTTTTTTTCTTTTTTTCCGACTCAGATATGTTAAATCTCAAGTGGATCTTCATCCCCTATCAGTTTGAGGATGGGTTCATACCTGGTATGTTAAATCCAATATTTTTTTTCTTTTTTTTATTTCATTTTATTATTGTTCAAAGTACATGTTTTCATTTTATTTATGGAGTTGTAAGCATATATGTTAGTATATTTCACATCTCACAATTTTTTTGTTTGATTTTTTATTTTATTTATGTTTCCATTTATAATGTGTAACCTAATTTATTCTAACTTTTGTTTGAATTTGTCAGGTATAGTCTCTGTTTTTGCAGGTGCTATTTTGGTTCAAACGAAGTTTTTATTCGATTTAGGTATAAAAGTTTTGGAGAATCTATAGTGTATTGGTATGTTTGCTTTCCCAAAAATAGACTAAAATCAAGGTTTTATGTTTGGTTTTATATGGCTTACGGATCATTGTATGAAATTTGTAGGTGTAGAAGATGCATCAGAAAAACATGTCAGCGAGGAAGCAAAGTTTTACTTCAAAGAATCAAAGGTTAGAGTTTTATATGGGTGTGCATTTTAGTTGTTTATCAAATTGTCTAGGTAAGCATTTTAGTTGTTTGTCAAATTGTCAAGGTTATATTTTTATATATCGTTTTTCCTTTCTGGCATGTTTAACGGGCCATTTTTTATCTTACTCGGTCTACCCGGTGTTATTTTACAATTTCCTTCTTGGTTGTGATATTTTTGTTCATTTTGTTTCCCATCGGCAACTAAAACTGTCGTTTTCTCCTTCCACGGTTTCCTTAAAACTCAATTATCAACAGGTGAGAGTGATTACGCAGCTCAATTGGGGGAACACAAGTTGACCCGAAAGCATTTTCATATTGCATTTATCTTTTATCTATGTACCTTTTAGGGAACATTTATGAAAAACTGTGAAAATTTAGTGATTTGAAGTTTTTTTGTCAATTTTCTTCGGTCATATCTATTTTTTTGTTGATTTCATTTCAGATGTGTTTGTTGTAGCTAAAAACGACACTTCTTGGTTGTTGGTATGTTAATATTCAGTTTTTTTATGATTTTCTTTTTTTTTTCATTTAATTTAAGCAACACTTTTCATGTGGCAAGCGAAGATTCAGTGGGAAGACTATTTCTTTTTTTTTAATGAAGTTACATGTTTCACTTGAGATTGTAATTTAGTCCATAAAGGATTACATATGTATGGAACAATATTCCAAGGCTCGAAAGAAATTTATGCTATTATAATATTTGGATCAATATCAATATAAATATATTTGAATATTTGAAAAATACTGAGGGTTGTTCAACTCCAAATGATGAGTCGTGTTAAGGAAAATACAGAGTCATGTTCAATAGTGTTGTGTGTTGCAGGTGCACAATCTTGATCGTTAGACATGGTATCAAGAATTCATGTTGTTAAAGTCCCGTCCATTCTCTCCCATCACCGAAAGTTCGTGCTGCTTACCGGCCAACTCAGGGCAGTAGTATTGCAAAGTCTACTTACTTTAATTTTCCATACCAATTCTTGCATACATAGGATTAGGTTTAATTTTCCATACCAGCTCAGGGCAGTAGTATCGCAAAGTTTATAGATTTGGGATTTGTGCATTTTATTATAATTTGATACATCTTTTTAATTTTTTAGATCTAATAAATTTGTTTTGGGTATATGGTTTTTATAATAAATGTTGGTTCCATAGGATTAGGTTTGGGTTTATGGTTTCCTTACAGTGTACATGGAAGTAATTTTAAAATTGATTGACTTAATTTTAATTTTTTGTATATCTCTTCTTAATGTTTTAAGTTATGGAAATTTCTCGTATGATTTGGTAATGTGGTTTATAACTTATTTGCATATTTCTCATAGGATTTTCAATGTTTATCAGGGGCTTTGTGAATACTATAGTGTTCAATGTTCTCAATACAAGTGAACGGGGAACTATAGATATATACCTTGGGTCACATGAAAAGAGCATGGTCCTTCTTTTATACGTGGGTAGAAACACAGTCGTACCATAAAAAATGTGGAAAAATTATCCGGTGGTGATGTATTTCGTGATGATCATGTTGGATACTGAATCAAGCTTTTATATACTGAATCAAGCTTCAAATTATGATCAGGTTTGGCGGTGATACTAAGTTAAGGTTATGATCAAATTATGATCAGGTATGGTCAGGTGTATTCTAAGTTAGGGATGATTATTCAAACATACCATTTGGAGGCAAAGTGGAGACAATGCTAAGAGTATTCTAAGTTAGGGATGATTATTTGACTTGATTAGCATAACATATATGTGATATTTAGTTAAATAACATCAATTGGTCATTTTTGTTTCATTTATATAGTTTAGTATAACTTTGATTTATATCATGCTAATAATGTTATTTAACAATGACAGAGCTTTAAGTCATAATCGACGATGTTTCCATGCAGTCATTTTATTAACTAAAATCATAGTCATTTGCATTTACATCGACTAATCGTATGCTTTCATTTGTTGAATTACTATATTTACTTAAATTACTTTTGCATATGTGTTATACAACTGTTTAATAAGGAACTCGGTTATAATATTTTGCCAAAGGTATGCCCGTGTAAATTATGAAGTAAATATAGTAATTCAACACCTATTTACAGATTAAGATGATCATTACACCTGTTTACAAATTAAGAGATACTTCGCGGTTCTGAAAATACATGAATTAGTCAAGAGAATAAAGTAAATTTTCATTGGAAAATATGCTAATGATGAACTGTGAGCTAAACAAAGCACAACTGAACTGGTTTTAGCAGTGCATGCATATGAATGTATTTTATCTATGGTCATTATTTAGGAATGTGAACAGGGCATGGTTACTATTTGACTTACATTTAGATGCATAGTAGGGAAGTTATAACATGCACTTTCCTTATTTTTTTTTAATTTTATATTTACCTCCCTTCATTTATAGTATAACACTTACCTCTACTTAGTTCAATTTTGAAACACCCACTACCCATGTTGAATGAGTAGTAATGGTTAGTCAGTGTGCAAATTTTAAAATTTCACAGTTCTTGGTTTAAGCATACACCACTGATAAGTTTGAGGTATATTTAGGCATACACCCCTTCTCAGTTTAGACATACACCCCTGCTCAGTTTGAGGTATAAGTTCTTGGTTATTTGTCCTTCTTTTTAGTTCTTGGTTTGAGGTACCTCAGCTATCTGGGGGTCAAGTAAATGCCTAGAATCTTCAAACTCTAGAAACTCCTTCTTTATAACTTATATCAAATCACGATGGCTATCTCTATCAACCTCTAAATATTCTAGCTTCTTTCGAAGAGTCCTCTCACGTGCTTAAGATTTTCAATCAAAACACTATTATAATTCACTACGACACGTTCCTTTAACCTAGCTTCTAACTTCAAGTTATCCTTATTTACCATAAAAGTTACCTCATGTAACTCACTAAAGGAGACTTGAAGTTCACTCCCCTCCTCATCTTCTTCATCCTCATTCTAATCTCCACTCTCTTGACTATCACTCACATGGGATAACAAAACTATGGACCTGGAAGTGTCATGTTTAGAAATATGTTCATAGAAATATTTCTCATGAAACCTCACATGGATAACTATAAACATGACATAGTTTCATTTAATATGAGAATTGGATCCCTCTTTCAGATCACTATCACTAAGTGTGGCCTTATATGCTATCGATTTCTTACACTACTCACTTAGTTTATTGGGGCACTCAGCTACTCTATGGATATAAACCTTATAGCCAAAACATCGATTTGACTCTTCCCTCTTAAAGTTATTATTATGATTTTTAGGGAAGTGATCGGACTTATTATGCATGTTTTTCTCAAACGTTTTAGCAAATTTTGATTGATTTTAGAATTTGAGAAATTTCTTTGTAATCATGGTCAAATCCTCGGATTCGATGCTAGACATATCATTCGAAACAGGTGTTTCCTCCTTTTGGTATTCGAAAAAATGCCCTTATACCTCTTCTTCTCAATATGGGAGGTAAATATGCCAAAGTCATAAGTTTATAAGTCACCTACAAGCTCTTCAAGTTTTGTATTGTCTAAAGTACCCAAAGAATTTAAAAACGTCACTTTAGGACTAAATATTTTAGGCAACAACCTTAAGATTTTCTTGATTACACGATTATTGGGTATTTTCTTTCCCAATTTAAAAAATGAGTTAACTATGTCGGATAGTTATATGCCTAATACATAAGCCGCGGAAGGCTTAACTACATAGTCGTTCCCTGGGGCTCAGACATGCTGCGGCACTCTCTATGATCATAACATATAATAAGGCCATGGTCGCATCCTCAACTCGCCGTAGCGACATATTCCTTCAGCATTACATTCCCTTTCGTAGACTTAGCCATGTCAGCATGCACTTGCTAGCTATCCAACTTCTAAAGGGATTTCCCACTTGCATCACTTATCCACATGTCACGTGCTCTATCCACGTGACCCATCCTTTGGACTTCTATAAATAGTAATGTTTACTCTTCATTTATCAAGAAAAGATTTGACAACAAAGCCCTGCCTAAATATCTATGAAGCCTCTCTCTAGAAGCTCCCGGGTCACCCTCGGTCACTTGGGCCACTACAGTTTGCATCCCTCTACATACTTGCTCTACATGCTGCATCCTTCTCTCCACAGAGGTATATTTCTCATATATTCAACTATCTCTCTATCTCTTGTACGACTCTAATGGTAAACCAATCTTGTAATAATGGTTTTGTATAATGAGAGTAAGGCACCAAAGTTGACGTAGTCTCATTTTATAGCCGAACCACTCTACATCTTGTGTTATTTCTCTTTATTTACTTATTTATGCTTTTATACTTGATGTGATAGTTGATAATGACTTTGATATGATTTCTTCCATCATCATTTTGGCATTATCTGTGGGAAACGAGGTGTTATATCAATTTTCCTCTTAAATTGGGCCTGTAATACCTAATTTCATTCATGAGGACCTTCGAGCCATTATCCCATGGGTGAGGTTTCAGTTATTAGACCCACATTTTGCATATAAACTCCCTAAGGGAATTCTTCTTTCTAGATCAGTTTTCTAGTCCTTTTATATGGCCTTAGATTTATTTTTTCTTACCCCAATGATTTTACCCTACCTAGTTTGTGTTGAAAAACTCAATAGGCGATGGCCTCATAAAGGTGGGCAACTAGGGATGCCCCCTCTTCATCTATCTCTATTTTTTGGCATCTCATTCCATTTTATTTCCTATACTCTGGGATTTTTGCTACGAAATTGGTTTTATTTTGGACATAAGGACTTTTATGTCTTTGGTTAGCTCCTAGAGGACCTTTTTGGTAATATTTTTGTGGGTGAAACCTAATTTTGGTTCCATTTTTGGAAAAAAACCTTCACTGCATATTGTTGGATGTGGTCTGGCATGCTGACTGCCCATAGGTCGCATCCCCTATGCAGTAGTTTAGCCAGATTTTGTATTTTGGCATATTTTAACTTTTAATTATTAAAATTGATATTATTTAGATCGAAGATGTCATAAAATTCTTGAGAACTCCCGCCAAGGGCCTTATGGTTTGTGAAGAGGGGTTAAGTTACAAAAGGTTGGGTCAAATCATTAAAAGCTCGATGATTCAATGGACAAAGTCCAACTAGGCGGTTTCCCTAAAGACCGAAAAACCATACAAGATGGGTTAAGATACCCTTTTATACTAACTTTTCAATCACTTTACCACCCAGAGAAAAGATTCCTACAAGTCATACAATCCGGTGCAATCGTGTGTGCTCAAATCACATTTAGTGAACAGTATTTTACAAAGGCCTCAGCCTCACCCTTCTTTCCTCAAGAGGCCACAAGAGTGTGCTATTGTTTAACATAGGTCGCAACTAGTGATAAAAAGGTTACATCCTTATATTCATACTTTTCTTTCTCTCTACATATCTTGATTTTTTGACCATGTTTTAGTTCATCTCAGAATATATTTTTAAAGAATAACACAATAGAAGCCATGGGAGGAATCTCTCTATCAGGTCCTCAGTATAATAAAGATGTAGCCCAATTGTTGAGATGCATCAGCCATCTATATAACAACCAATCCTTACTCCAAATCTAGATTAACCTCCTGGGATAGAGGGTTATGATGCTATAGTCCTCAACCTTCACTTTTTTGTAGAAGGCCACAGCACTAGAAGCTCTCCAAGTCTAGGTTGCTACTAAATCCTTGAAGAGGAACAGAAAGCTGGATGAGATAAAGGAAACAAACACCTACAAGGAATTCACACTACTGAACTCCGGTCCACAGTACATCCTTGGGAGCATCAAGGAGGAAAAATTACTCAGGTGGTCGAAGAAGCTCAAATCCCTGCCACATAACATAGATAGTTTGAAGTGGTATGAATTTCTTCAAGATCGTGTCCATACCACTAATAAGTGTTTTATTTTGAAGAATGAAATTGAAAGCCTCGCCTGACAAGGAATGCTCCAATGGTTCCTAGGGGATGCAACCCCTAACTGAGATTGCTGCGTGTCTGTCTTTTCTATAGAATATTTCTGCTTTTAAATATTTACAAACAAAGAAACTCTAAGTTTAAGATTAAATATTTTGTACTTCCTAAATAGTTATATATATATATATGTGTGTGTGTGTGTGTGTGTGTGTGTGTGGCTTATTCATCTTTGAGCTCTTACTCTACCCATCTAAAGTCTTTCGAAAGATTCTTATCTTCACAGTTTTGAAGAGAACCTAACAATAGATTATTCCTAAGATTGAAGTGAACGAAAAAAAGGGTCCTTAGAAGAAAAGGGCGTGATGTCCTTAAATAGCATTTAACGCCCCTCTCATAGTGAATATTTTTAAAGGTGTAGGATACTTTATTAGGCTTGGGGGCTCATAATACTCATTCTATTAGCCTTGGGGGCTCATTATACCCATTCTATTAGCCTTGGGGACTCATATTATCCGTTCCATTAAGACTTTGGGGATCATAATACTCGTTTTATTAGCACTGGGGGTTCATAACACATATTCTATTAGCCTTGGGGGCTCATAATACCCAGTCAGGGATGGCTTGATAATACCCATATATAGATGTGGGTGGATTTATAATGAACCCAGCCTAGGGCGGCTTGAAAATTCCCCATACATAGCTTTGGGTGGATTTATAATGAACCCAAACTAGGGAGGCTTGAAAATGCCCCAACGCCAGAAAATATCTCAACTCCAAGAGAAAAGTTATAGCCTGATAAGGAAAGTGGGCTATGAGCATGATGTCCTCAGCAAGGGAATCAGTTCTCAAAGGACGAAAAACTAACAACACTGCAGAAGGAATTCAACAAGTACAACATATACTAGAGTTCGTCGAAGGGTATTTCAATACCTTCAAGTTGATAACTACTGCGATACGCAATCTATTGATGTCTATTCCTAAACGTTACAAACCCATTAGCTAAAATATAAGTACATCCTAATTCCTAAAGTTAAAGTGTAAACAAGCAATCAAAGAACATAATCTTGAGGCTTCCAATGATATAGTAATGTAAAGAGGTTTAACTATAAATTCAATAAAATTATAGTGTTTGAATAAGGCAGAAATTTATAATGTAAAGGCTACGAAGGGCCAATGCAGTTCAACTACAAAAAATTACAATGGAGCTATGGAAAATTAAAAGTATAAGTTCAGAGCAAGTTTGAAAAGGGAAAGTATAGATTAAGATGTCGCATCCTCTTCTTCATCATCCTCAGCATCAGCATCATCGTCCGCAGTCTCAATTTATTCTTCCTCTCCTGCTGTAGCCTCCTCATGATTCTTTATTACAAGTTCATTTAAAACCCTAAGCTTTACTATGCAGTCCATTTGGTCAGGGTATGTAAACTTCCATGCATAAATTTTGTCTTTAGCCTCTAAAAAATTCTTTGCCATCCTATGCCTCAGTTCTTCATAGCCGTGGAAATAGGCTTTGTTATTGATGAGGAATAAGTCCTTTGAGGTCTTGAAGAAGGACACATCATGTTCAATTGCCTTCTTGATAGATGTGGAGTGATCTTTATCCTTCTTTAAATCTTCTAAAAAATAGTCATATTTAAGTGTCTTCAAGGTTGCGGTATGCTTGGTTAAAAGATCGTGATCTTTGCTTCTGCAGCATTTAGCATTCCTTGAAACACCGCAACCTGCCTTGCTACCTCTAATATCTTGGCATCTGAAACTTTTAAGGCTTTCACAGCTTGATTAAATTTTTGCTCAGCCTCACCTTAAGCCTTGACTGCGGTCTCCACTTTCTTGTCTATATCCATTTTTTAAGCTTGGAAGGTTGCCTCGAAAGATTTCTTGCTAGCTCAAAAGGATGAAGACTTGATATCCTATAGTTGGAATCGATGGATGGACTCCAAACCCTTGTGCTATGCAAAGAGTTTTTCATATTTGACCCATTGGGACATAGAAGTTTCCACAGCCTGATTTTTTTTTTTGAAGTAATTACGATGAATACACAAAAACTATTATAGAAAGAAAACAAATGAAATAATTCTTACCCTCCGTATCTTGTGCACTGTGTATTACTCAAGATCCTTCTCATCCTCTTTCACATGGAGATTGATATCATAGGACTTCGCAGTCTGACTCATCCTTGGGACAACATTTGCTGTTGTGTCCCAAGAGGATTTTGGATCTGGTTGCCTTAAATGGGGTTACAAACACGCTTCAATGCATCTTTATGCCCCACTTTGTGGAGTGGATATGTCGACATTAATAGTAACTACAGTTCACAAGTGGGCCCTGTGGTATAAGCATAGATGGGGATAGAACCTTTATAGAAATTCCCCCGCTGAAAATGATTTCAAACCAGTCGTAACTAGATCTGCCCCAATGTTATCGTCAATGATTAGGGGGTCTACAGCAAAAACTTTAGCCTCTGGTATAATGGCTCTGATACCATCAGTTGCAACTGGCTCCTTCTCCGTTGGAGGAGAAACCTCTTTTTCAACCTGAGGGGAAGCCTCTTCAGCTGCCCTCTTTATCTTATCTCCCTTCTTCATTAGTGCTTTGTGTTCTAGGTAGTATCTACGTTTACATAATTATCACAAAGTCACTATACCAGGGAAACTTTTATAGTCATTGTCAATTGATACCGTAGTCTCAATTCTTTCCCTATGTCTATTAGAGGGTATCATACCTGCATAAAATGTAACAAGGGGTTAGCAAAGGCCGCAAATATTTTTAACAAAGAAAGTAAAGGGGTTGTAGCAGGTAAAATAAAAGATGTGAGGAACAATCGATGCAACAAATATATACCTTATTTTGGTGGACAACCCCATGTCTACGGAAGTCTAAACTCTTTCTCTCTCTGATTTTCTTCTGGATGGATCTCTCAATTATCCCCAAAAATGAAGAAAATCTTGCCCTTCCAGTTTTTAAAACTATAAGGCCTCCCTCTTATCAAATACCTATCACCACATGACAAACCCATGTACAAATACCATGGATTCTCCACGAAGTTCTCTTTTGGTTTTTAAAACTCAAAGAACTTCGCAAGCATTATATATTTCTTGAAATATTTCTTCCAAATGACTAAGGAAGTAAAGATGGCCATCCATCCATTGGGATCATCTTGGGCTAGGGCCAAGTTTATGGCACTTATAATTTTTCTTACAGATACCGGGATAGGTAGTCGCAACCCTAATAGATATATGTGAAGGTGGAAGTTGACCCCATTGTTTGGGACATGAAGCATGACCTTTTCTCCACAGAAAGAAGTGTACAAATTGTTCCCTCTAAGAACTCATAAGATTATAATACAAAGAGATAAATTTGCCAAATTATTAAGGCAGCGGCTACATATGAAGAAATTACAAATGTGCGAAAATTTAACAAGTTCAATTCAAGGTAAAGGGTGTAGCCACGTGAAAAAAAGGAGATCAAGATTACAGCATTGGAAGGTGGAGTTAAAGGTAGATACTGCAGCAAGTTAGTTCAAGCTTCCTAACAGGCTGCAACCAGGTGGATAAATAAGTAAACAGTTTCAATTTTTATTTTCAACGATCAATAGCTAAAACCCTAGGGTTTTTGCTAAGAACGCCAGGAACATCCTATTGGTGTTATTGGCTAAATAATGAATCCAAAATGGGGGCTAGGCCATAAATCAAAACATAAAAAATTCCTTAAATGTCAAATTTACTCGATATTAACCACCAACAGTGTAAAAATTACGTACCAAGCACATCCAAATTCTACAAATCCAAAAATACCCCAAAACTCAAAAAATATCCAAGGATCCTAGCCTAAAATTATCAAAACTATAGCAAAATTATTCAAATATCAGCAACAATTGGTACCTACTAGGCAAAATTTTTTATTACGAAAGTAAAAGAACCCTGTCAGTCATATTAGCTACATGAAATTAAACCAGAACATGGGTTTTATGAAATTAAACATTTTTGGCAAGAAGTTAGAATATTCGATCATATTTGATAAAGAAATCAAGAAATTATGAAGAAGAGAAAGAAAAACCAACCTGGATATTGAAGAGAGTTAAAAACGAGCGAAGGCCGCCTAAAACCACTATAAACTACTATAGAACCATCGCCAAAAATCGCACATGTACTAAAGATCTCAAAAGTGTTTGTAAAATAATGAGGCCACGACCTGACCCCATTTATATAAGAGGGTTCATAAATTTGAAGCGTCACAATTCATTGGACGTGGCATCCCTCTATGTCCAAGGTAAGAGAATAATCTACTTGCAATGACACAACAACATATGGGTATAAAACACAGCCACAACACCAACTCATAAGCTCTTGACAATGAGGCTTGGGAGCATATTGATATGTGCAATCCTGGTATATAGGTTTCGAAAGTCCTGACTACATAGCCATCGCCTGGGGCTCCAACAGGCCACGACAGTCTTTGTGTCCACAACACATAAGAAGGCTACAGCTGCATCCTCAGTCTCACTCCATGGTTTTACGGATTTTGGTATCCTATTATCTCCAACTAAAGTAGTAGGTGGAGTCTAACCATTTAAAAACGTTTGCCATACTCGCTCATCCATGGCATTAAGTGCAGACTTCGTACGCATTTTTCGATATGTATAGTTCTACGCATAAAAAATCGAGCCTCTAATACCATTAAGCCCACAAAAATTCATGCCAAACAACATGGGAAACAAACACAATAACTAAGTGATCTAGCTTTTATACCAATTTGAGAAGGTCCGACAGTGCTTAGGAAAAGATGGTCACAAATAAATTGTTTATTTTTATATTTTTCAATTTTCAAGATAAAAATTTAACCCAATTTTATCTTTTTAACCTAAAACATGTATCTAAGTGATAAGCAGATAAAAATAAAATTTTCATTATGATACATAATTACAAAAGTTGACATATGACTTACTCAACAACAAAATCCTCACAAGCCTTGATGCATCTTCAATCTCCAGTCGCTCTTCCACATTACAATGTAGGAGTCCATCCATGCAAGTTGCCATAATGCACGAGTCCACGAATGCCTCAGTATCAATCACTTCTTCACCTCAACACAACAAATCAAATACGGAGTGCACTGTACAAAATAGGTGCTCAACACAAGATGTAGAGAAACAAACACCCAAAAATAGGATAATTAAAGCATATGTAAGATGAATTTTGGATCCTGAACTTATTGGGTGAAAACAACGAGGATTTTATTAAAAAAAAATCTAAAAAGGGCTCCTCTAAAAGTCTAATCCTACATCACTGATAGGGAAATTTGTTGCAAAGAGATATGGGTAAAGATTTGGAAAGATATATTTTAAAAAATAAAAACATGCACACTTGCTCGAACGAATAGACTTCCCATTCGAACGATGTACCCATTCACGTTCGAGCAACTTCTAACAAAACTTTAAATGATATTTTAGAACGTACCCAAAAAGCAACGTTCCATATCTCGTTCGAATAAAGGAACCTCATTTTAATGACCAATGGAAACTTGTTCGAACAACATTTCAAGTCGTTCTAACAAAACAATAAAAACTTTCAAAAAATTCTTTAAAAAACATTTTAAAACAATTTTGAAAAATCCTAGCACCCAATAATAAAATCTCCAAGGCTCATAATAAAATTCATACCTGAGAGATCCTTGAAACTTGAAGACGAAAATGAGCATGAAACACGTCATGGTGTATAACCTCGGAAGCATTACCACAACGTTTTCATCCAACCACACAAAGGCTAGATGGGAACCCTAATCTAAGAATTAAAATGTTTTGTCCGAAATTACGACAATTATAAACAATGTGACTCTATTGAAAATTCGTCCTTACAAATATCATGAACATAAAAACAATCTACCAATATTAACTTATTCTCTTTACAAAAATTTAAAACAAAATTTCCTATTACTTATTTGTGATGATTGCCTATGATTAGAAATATCTTTCCACCACTAAGCTTCCTACTTACCTCGAATCCATGCAAAGAATCGCAAACATGATTAGTGGCTTCCAGATCTACAAACCATGTTCTGGTAAATTAAAGCACAAAAATATCTCAATGATATATAGGAAATCACCATTTCTATACTTCATAGATAAGAATACGAGGCATTGTGTCTTCTGGTGTCCTAATGTTTGCAGATGTAAACATCACCTATCAGATTTTTACCTCCACCCTGGAGCTTAAAGATTTTCTTGGCAAATTAAGTTATTCATGAGGCTTGCCGTTATTCTTATTCTTTCCTTTTGGAATAGAAGTAGACAGTTCAGTTTCTACAACCTGAACCACACTTATATGCCGATTAATATTCTCCATAGCCTAGAGTTCCTTGGGCAATTGCACCAGAGAGTAATCAATTTTTTTAATAGAATAATTTAGGTAAAATGTTTTAAAGGACTCCGATAGTGATTGTAGTACGAAATAAGCTTAGGTCATCCGTCAATTTCTAATCCAAGCATCGTCGATTGTCCTAATATGGACATCATTTTTAGAACATGCTCACGTACAATAGTACCCCTCAGGCATCTTGGAGTTGACCAGCCTTTCCATAAAATCCAACCTTATGGCTTGGTTATGATCCTCAAATATGTCCCTAAGGTTGACAATCATGTCGTAAGCCATGAACATACGTTAATGTTGGTGTTGTAACACATTAGACGTAGAGGCCAATATGTAATAGTAAGCCATTGGTCAACCATTCCCCGTATGTCGTAGGATTGGACATCCCTTTCGGGTGCCCCTTCCTCTGGCTTGGCAGGGAATTCTTTGTTAAGAAAACTTAAAGTCCTCAGTAGTTAGGACAATGTCTAGTTTCCCTGGTCAATATATTTCATTCCAATAAGTCTTTTATCCTTTAAAATTGAAGCAAGTGGATTGAAAGAAGATCCCATTTTTCAATATAAGAATCATAAATTTAAAAAAGAGAATTAATTGAAAAAATTAACATGTGAGAATTTAACTTTGATTTTATTTTAAAGTGGTATCCCTAACCTTTAATTATTAAAAGTGAAATCCCATTGAACATCCTAGTTAACTAGTGAAGTGAAATTTCTTTATGGGAGCTTAAATCACCTCACCCTGAACTAGAATAATTTTCTTCTTTCAATTATATATTATATAGTTCAAGATCCTCTCTCCGTCCAATATAGTTGTATAGTTGGAAAATTTCGGTCCCATAACTTATGACTGTGACTCAGATGGGGAGGATATCTAAGTATATACCACCGGTTCATTTAATGAAATTAAACCTTCTCATGTAGAACTTCCTCGTTGAAAGGACTAAAACCACTCACATTTAATTTCACTAAGTTATCACTTAATAATTTTAAAGTTTCAATGATACCACAATCAAGACCATCTAATGGGGGGTAGATCAAGCTAACAAGAGGAATTAATCACATCACAAACTTTAAAATACCGATGGAGACCATAAATTTTATGTTGAAAATCGTCTCTCACTTAATATTTTAAAAGTTTGATGGTTTTTGAAAAACATTTATTCAATTCTAAATACCGAATTTAAATCCGTGGTAATTGCCAAATCTACTTGTTTGAATTAAATATCTTGATCTCATTCGTAAGTTTCTTAAAATAAAAATGTGATTTAAATTTTCCAAAATAAAAATTCCCGATATCTCAATTTAAATTCGCACTTTTAAATTTAATTACCTCAATTTAATTCAATTTAAAAAATAATAAAAGAAAACATCATGTTTTAGAGAGAATTGGTGATCTAATTTAGTCTCAAAATAATAATCCATATTGTTTCTTCCTCTTGGGTTTGCATGAAAAAACCTCCATATCTATTCTAAAACTTCACAAATCTTCATGAAAAGTTTCCTAACAATACAACCAACTGAAATACAAGATTCTAATTATTTTAAAACATTATAACCCCTTTCCATCGCCTCCATAAATAACAATAAGGAAATTATTACAAAACATTAATTATTACAACCATATCGAATCAAGAGATGAAAAATAACCACGGATAAACAATCGTATGGTCCATTCACATTACAAATAAATGCATGACTATAATGAAAAGTTATAAATAAATAATCTCTGCAAAACTATTTTAGTACGAAAGCATATATAAACACATCATTCCCATAACATGCAAACTATGGCTTTCTTATTTTGACAACATGGACCTTTTTAGTAAATGATTAATCTAAAGAAAACGATTTGATACCAAATAATGGGGATTAATATTCACAGGATTTAAAAATTCATCCCTGGAACTTTAGTTAATCAAACATGAGAAATAGGGAAAGTGAAAACTAGGTTTGAAGAACAAACCTAGGGTTTAGAATACAACACCTTTATAGATTCGATTGTGATTCGATGTAGAACAAATTGTTTAATGATGATGGTTCAGCCTTATTTTGGATCTCCAAAACCTTTCTCAATCGTCTGAAAAATATTGAATCTTCTAGCCTCTCCAAAGCTAGATAGGTGTGTGTGGATCTTTTAAAATAAAAACTCCTCCTTATGAGTGAGATATGGAGGCCTCTCTCTTATCCTCTTTACAAAAGCATAAATAGATTTTTCTCTCACCCTTCGGAAACCCGAATATGTTAAATTATGATATAAAGCCCTTTTCCACACCTTTATATGCAAGTATAAAAAGTCGATTGGGGCTAAACTAGGTTTCTTGAGAATGTCAACTTATCTACTTGGGCATTAGGACTATACTAATGACCCAAGACTAATAATTAGATTAGCTTCAAATAAATACTTGGAAATACCCAATTATAATTACCATAATTTTTTTCTCTATTTAATCGTAATTAATTCCACCAAATAATTATTATCGCCCTCTAATTTTATTATCTCATAAATCCTCAGAGATAATGAGGTCTAAGTTGATTATGGTTTCTAATTTGATTCCCCAAGTTAAGCTTTTGATACCGACTTGGTCAAGTCAATTTGCTGTTAACCGACTTTGACAAACATCTAATTATATTTCTTGACTCTCAAGCTTAACTTATTTTGCTACTTCCACCGGATTATAAATAATCCACTAATGAGGTATACTAGTGGAAACAAACTCTTATATGTTAGTGAAGAGAGTATCGCAATCGTAGGTATCCCCGGATGAGGATTCCTCCGACTTAAGATCTCATACCTACTTCTATAATTGTTACCCAATATGGAAGGTTCATTTTATTAAATTTAATATTGAATCGCACCTATATAATTCAAAGCGACAATTATACAAGCATACTAATCCATATAATTATTGGGATTAAGATTCTAGGCACCTTTTACAAATGGTGTAAGATTTATCAAGTCAAATACAATAACACATTAGATTCTAATCTCATGGGTGGTCACGCTCAATAAATTCTTAGGATGTGCCAATCACAATCCCCTATTAAACTATCTCACAAGTTCCTTAACCATCACCGATTCTCCGTAGTTTGATATTAACTACTAAGATTGTGTTATGGCCATTCTGATAGGATGTCAATTTCCTATCTAGGTTGTGAACATTTCAATTGTGCTATAACCGACATTCTAATATCCTGGTGATCAGTCGAAAGGCATATAACTAACATTCCTACTAAGCTGTATTGACTGATGTTTAAATGAAATAATGTATTTAAATAAATATAAATTATTCTCAAAAACTTCATTCTCATAAAAAATGAGTAAAACAATCATTCCTTAATTAATAATAAAATGTTTTACATATGGTTTATGCATAAACCCCAATAGTGAAAACTTCGTTAGAGCTATTTCCACTCAGTGCATGTCACTTTGATCCCTGTTTATGAGATTATTGTGTTGTTTGTGGTATTTAATCCTTGTTTTGACAGATTTTATTTTTATCCTGATTACACAAGTTTCGTTGATTTCTTCTCTTTTTAGTGTTTTTATGTTGATTCCATAATCTTAAGAGTTATTTGGGCATTTGATTTTAGGATTTGATGATTGAGGGTTAGTATATTCGGGAGTTATGTGTACTATTGGTGTTTATGCCCTAGTTTTCTTTTTTTTTTAACTTATATTCCCTTTTTTTCTATGTAATGGGTCGGTTTAAGACTCAGTCTATGAAGAGGATTCATATTACCCCTTGTCCCGGTGAGACTTCAAGTGCCCTTGAGTCTTCATCGACCACTATAATGACTTGGAGATATCTATTTACCTCATTTAAAGAGTAGTGATGAGGGACAATACCGCTTATCCTTGATTTCTTTTATTCGTGATACTCCATTAGGTACGACTAATGTGAACATTGTTCATGAGTTCGATGTGAACATGGTTATTCCTCTTAATATTACACATGTTGTACATTCCTTTGTACGTATATCTCCAAGAGATTTCGAATGGTGATCTTGCATCATATTAAGGTCTTCAGTCTCGTATCTAGCAGACAAGGTATGATGCCTATTATAGAGAGGTTTTTTGATAGATGATCTTACTACTTAATATCAAGTCATGAGATTAGATGGATGCATAAGATATTTCTTAAATTTAAGATCGATCATCATTATTCCCTATTATATTTCTTCATTATTTACAGCCTTATACCACAGTGTCACATAACTGAATTTCCTTACCACGTCGCTAGATTGATTTATGCGTTGGCACATAGGCAGGTGATTGACTATCTGAAGATGATCATTTAGCAGATAAGGAGAGCTTGTACAGAGACATTGGAGTATAATGATATATCCGACTAGAGTTTCTAGTTTTTCTTTACTTCACGTTATATAATTTTTGTAGTACCTCTTGTGGTACTTTGCACATTTCAATCTATATATGGTTTTTGTATCTTTTGTTGCTAATACTTGTTACATTTTATGGTTCTCTTTGATACTTGGATAGCTTGTCAGATGTATGTCTTATATATTGATTGTTTATGGACATTATGACTTTATCCATATCATTTGTATTGTATTGTTATCTTGATTTGTCCATACTTTGTATCCATATTTTGCTTATATGATCTCATTTTTACTAATTTAATGTTATGATTATCTCAAATCCTATTCTTGGGATTATTGATTTGATATCATTCATCTTCTAGTGTATGTGTATGAGATTTATATTGTGATATTGTGATTCACATGTACATATGCTCATTTGTTGAGTCTCGTGATATTGTTATGGTTGCTCACATGCTTTATTGGAATTTTCTTTGTTATTATTTCTTGCTTATGTGACTTTGTTCATTACCTAGCTACCTGTTTTCTATATTATTTATTCTCTTTGAACTTTTTGTGTAAAAAATGGGGAGAAAACTTTAGTCATTAAGATTAAGGGGGAGTAAACATTATTTCTTTATTTATCCTTTTTGTAAATTAGGGGGAGTGAATTTTCCTTTCACCCATTAAGGGGAAGAAAGTTTTTTCTCACTTTATTTTAAAATAGGGAGAAAAATATACGATAAGTGGAGTTGTTGCTTTGATTTGGGATTTGGTATACTTAGGAGCATGTATTATGATATCAGATGATGTTTCCATTTTCGAGGCATTATCAAATGTTTGATCTCATCTATATCATTTGATACTTGTTAGAAAATTTTCAAGCAGATGGAGTTTCTCTTCGCGCATGTTATCTGACAGTGTAATGTTATTCATTATTTCATGCGATTTTAAGCCTAACATTGATCTCCAGCCCATATTTCATACAAGCCGTTTTATTCGTCATTGATTTTATGAATTTTTTTACATTACCTTCTACCACAATCACTATATAGCTGGTGGGGTGAGTGCTTTGTAGGGGTAATAAGATCAATTTTGGGTTTTTAGAATATTGCCATGGAATAGCCAAAGAGGGATATTGAAAATGTAATTTAGTAATGACATAAAGTTGTCTAGAATTCTGCGATAAAATCTCTAAGTCATTGACTATATCAAGTCATATAGACTTGATTAGTTTTGAGTAAGGCATGCCCTTTTGTCTAGATTAGACTTAGATGAATCTTGAATATTGAAGATCATACACAGTCGCTTATTAACGAACTCCAAAATCGTACATTACCATTAAAGTGAAGATTTATTCTTTTTATGTGGTTATGATTTGTATAAGGCTAAATACACACGTGCACATTGTTTCAAAGTTGCACTTTGTATTGAAAAATGCGTGAGGATTTTACAAAAGGGTTAACAAGTGATTTTAAATCAGTATTGGAGACTTTAAAATGTTTTGGGATTTGGTTCTATGTTTCAAAATAAGTTAAAATGTTTTGATAGAATATGAAAATCTCTTAACCTAAATACATTTCAGAGAGCATTTTCGAGGTTAATAGCATTTTCATCTTTGCTTCTCTTTCCAAATTCACTTTGTTCCTTTAAATTTATTTAGAAACTTAGATATATACTTGATATATTCTTTTGACAGACGATTGAGAGTATTTTGGTTGAAATCTTCATGCTAGCTTTGTCAATTCAGACTACATCGATTGAATTTCAATGATCAACAACTCGCCAAACTAAAACTCGTGGCACTTAATTCTATTAGGGAGTTTTAATTATAACGCGACTACAAGGAAGATAATGGAGTTCTTCATTCATTTCATGGAGCCTGGGATTGATTTTTATTAAATCTAGATGAGTGTTTATGATAGAGGTACCTTTTTACCTCTTGTAAAATTGCTTTTCAAATAGAAATAAAAATTGTGAGTGCATAGAGGTTTTTTTACTCCTATGTGGTTTTTCCTCATAAACCATGTATCATGCAAGTTTGTGTTTGTTTTTATTTAAATTGTACACAATTGACCACACACCTCACATATATCTAGGGTTGATCTTGTTAATTGACTTAAAATTTGGTTGAGTATTGTAGATGTAGGTTTTTATCACTAGGTACACTTAATTTCAACTTGTGTGAGTTAATTAAATCAATTTGAGAAGGTTATAACCAACTCAAGTGGTAAGGTCTTAAAATTGTGAATAATTTTGTGACATTACAAAAAATTGACCTAGGATGCTATCAAACCAATTCACCCCCCACCCCGGGTTTGTTGTGGATGTTTACTTAATGCATATTACACACTCGTTCATGATTTGATCAAATGAATACACAATATTGTTCACCTTTCTAAGGGGAGCATGTACGTCTCTTGGCCCGACATTTTATTGTTGTGGGTCCCATATTCCTTAAGGCTCAAAGTTCACTAAACTTTGATTTGTTCAAAACAATTAATTAGATGAAGTACGATTTATCCAACATATTCACCATACCATTGGAAATAAATTATTCTCCTCAATTGATAACCTTGAGAGTTCATTTCCATTTCAACTGCCATACGGTCTCGAAATATTCATAGTTTTGGAGTTTGAATTATTTTTGGTGTGGAAAAATAACATTTGAATATTTTTAGTGTAGAAAAATAACGTTATATTTTTTGTATGGAAAATACTCTCAAGATGGTCTAATAACGTTATATCAGTGTCCCCAATTAATAACCAAGATTATGGAAAGCCACACACCTTATTGGTTCATACATTCAAATCATTATTTTATTAATTTTTTTATTTATTTTTTAATAATTTTAATGCATGATCAACCAACAGGGCTTGAGAACTTGAGGGTTATAATAACCCTAGTTTTTAGAGAGCTGATAAAATTATACTCAATTTTAAGTCTCCATGTGGCATGGAGTTCTAATTTATTAACGTTTATAGTAGGGCACAATAATGATTACTCTTGTTGCTTGCGGTATCAAAGTATGTCATAGTTAACTTTCATATTTGATCATGCCACACCATGCACGTAGTGCTATTTAAAAACGGGTAATTTAAAGATACACTCAAGATCACTTGGATTATTATTGTTAATACTTTTTTGTTGATTAAAAGAAAAATTGACTATTTACATGGGACATCCAAAACAGGAAAACATAATTGAAACACAAGACAACATTGTTTTACTTTTAACCTATTTTGCAAAATGGCTATTAAAAGCCATTTTAGGCAATGAGCTTGACCTTGTCTGATGTTGTCCAAACTATGATAATTTGTAAATTTGCTCACATTCAATTTGAAGGTAACACACTATTTCATTATTTTCCAAAATTCAAAATTACACAAAAAATGGCCAGTTGTCCCTCATTGGCATGGGGTACATATCTGTAAAGTAATACCTATCTTGATGTCTTACCCATGATCCTTAATTGTGGACTAAACATTAAAAAACATAAACATATATAACTGCATGATAATTCTAAACAGAAAATGAATTACAGACTTGATTCCTATTAGGTTAAAAGAAAAAATCTCATGACTCAAATTCGTCGATTCAACCGAAAAAATATCCTAAACCAAATTTAAAATAGCAAACCAATCTACTAAACCTTAAATATGGAGGTCGAGGTCAACGGTGTTAGATGGTTCATTGGCTAGCGCCACCTCTAACTTGTTCTTAATCTCTTCGATTGAAGACGTAATTTTTTCAAGTTCACGCAATTCTGAATTTCCCACCTTCTCATTGGCTTCCACCAATTGAGCCACCGCACGATCATTGTTATTATCTTCGGAATCATTTGCGTCCGATGATGATCCGGTCATAGACAGGTATCGGCCGATGATGGAGTTGACATTGGGGTGTCCAAAAGCATACAAATTGCCAGCTTTAGAAAATGTGATAATAGCAACCTCCCCACCGCACTTGGTTGAGTTTTGACCGGCCTTCCTGAAGAGCCCTTGCCAACGCTTTGTGAATGTTGTTTGTCGTCTGGATTTGTCCTCTATTTTCTTTATTTCTACCCTTCTACGGCTCATCTTTGGTAATTAGTTCCTGTCCAACTATGCAACGAAATGAGTTGACATATTATCTATTTCTTTTGCACATTGTTCAGTAACTAAACACAGTAACAGATACATGATAAAAGATAAGGATAATTGAAATATATTTTCATTTATTGGGTCAAAGACGCATCAAATTTCATTGATTTTTTTAATGAATAATTTTTTTTTTTATTGTAGACTACATATATTTAGATAAATGTATACACACATATACCCATCGGAGAATCGCCGAAAACGGTCCACTGAAAAATCTCGCCGGAGGCCGTTGGAATTTTGGCCAGAGTGTTTCTCTCTCCTAGTTTCTCCCTCTCTTTTCGTCTATTTTTTTGTTTTTTTGGTCCGCGCTAGCGACACCATCGCCGGAACTAGGAAAAAAGAGTTTTCACCAGAAAAAATGGAGGTTTTACAGAAATAGTAAATTTATCTGTTTCGATTTTTTTGTCAAAATATATTGAATATGGGTGTTGTTTGATAGATCTTGACGAGTATATTCCAAATATATAAAATTTGTAAATTTTGAATTTACAGATTTGAACTTATGATCTTTTAAATATTTGATTTTTTTTTTTGCGAAAAATAACATAAGAGGTGTCAAAAATATTTTGAGGTGTATTTATCATTTTAATGGATTAAGTTAGCAAAATAAAATCTTTGACAACATTAATTTAGTCAAAGAGTCTCTTTATTCATTGATAAATTGAATGAGACTTGATAAATAATTATTTTCAAAATGTTGGTAGGAACGGGTGGGACTTGACTGGGCGTTAAGTAAAAAGCATGGATTTGTCAATTTTTGCTGTTTCAGTACAAGGTCATGATATAAAGATGATTACAAGAACAATATTACATGATTTTCACAAGAGTTCTACTCTCAAGAAAATAGCCATACTTAAGTTGTCAAGAAAAAAAAAAAAGCATTCAATAGGAAGACTATTTCACCGAGTCCTTTTGCCGAGTATTTTGGCTTATCTTTTAAACCTCATCAGCATATATTCAATACATACAGACACATAATCAGTAGAATTTTTTTTGACTATTGATTGGGAACAATCACAAACCGAGTAGTGTACTCTTAATTTGGGTCACAAGGAATAAGAGTTGATGTGTAATTTATAAAAAAATTGTTTTCTGTTAAGATTTGGTTAAAATTCTCAAGAGTGGAAGAAAATTAACAGGGAGTTAGATTCAATAAAAAGACTGAACATAATTATAAAACTTTTTGTATATACATCATCCATGTATTAATTTCAAGCATGTACAAACTTCACGCTTATATTATATACCATCCATGTATGAATAAACTTTGTCTTTCAAGCACCGAAATAATTGCAAATACATAACTCAAACGACTGCAATTTCACAATTTATATGCAAACCAAGTGAACAAATACAGTCTCATAAGAGTTGTGCTACTCTTATCGATCTCAATTACCCATCCCATACCGAAACGTCTATGTGGACAAACATTTGTCTCTTACTTAGTAACCAAACATATTTTGTTTTCAAAAAAAAATTTAAATCCGTTTTTCAATTAAAAAACTGTTTACAAAACGTAAAAATTTGCTTTGTATAAAATTAAAATTGTTTTTACAAAAACAAACTGTGTTTTTATAAAAAAAAAAAAAAAGGACACGAACATGACTAAATTAAAATAACCCTAATCCGAACCAATTAAATGTGACAACAAAAGATCTTTGTTTACTAAACACAAACATGACATAATTAAAACACGACATTAATTTTTCGGTAGTAATTATTTTAGGTATTTTTTAAAATCAATTTTTTTGGTATCTTTTTTTTTTGATAAAATAAGTTTTACATTTTATCTAATGTCAATTAGATTGTGTTGCGTAAGACACGATTCGACTTTTTTTTTTTTTTTATAAAATCATATTTCATTAAATTTTTTTTGTTTAATATGATGTCTTAGATTCGCAATTGATTAATGTGGCGGATCCACATTCAACAAATGATGTGATTTCAAGAATGTAGGTACACGTTAGCGGTACTAATCAATCGCGAATCAAAGACATCAAATTAAAAAGTTTTTTTTTGTTAAATTAGTTTTATGTCATCTAATGTAAATTAAATAGTGTTATGTAAGCCACGCTACGATTTTTTTTTATCATACACGACATAATTAAGACGCGATACCACATAAGAGAATATTGGGAGGGGGTGTGCCGTTGGCGCGGACCTTGAAAAATAAGAAAATATATGCGCAGACCCACACGCTCACATGGTGTGTCACGATTGGTTAGTGCTGCTAGCGCGGACCCACAACCATATGACACTAACCAATCGCGATACGCCATGTCAGTGTGTCATCTTCTTTATATACGAAAAAATGGGACAACAAAGGAAAAAAGGTTTTTTTAATACAAAATAATTGGGACAAAAAAATAACCTAAAAAATATTTTTTTATATACCAAAAAATGGGACAAAAAAAGTGGAAAAAACCTCAGAGGAAAAACAGGAAAAAATAGTCAAAAAGTACATCTATTTTTTTTTTTTAAATATCTAATTTTTATATTTATAAAAATTAGATCTTTTTTTTTAAATTTGTACAATTATATATGTATAAAGATCTAATGCATTTTGGAAAAGATATCGAATGCATTGTTTTGGAAAAGAAATCAAGGGTGGGGATTATGTTCGTATGTATATCATTATTCGTCCCATAATGGTTCACCATTTGTTACTTTCAGTTCTTGAACTTTAATTTCAAAAAAATATCATTTTCTAAACGCTGCGTTACTGATGATGTAAACTCCAAAAAGAGAACTATTGCAACTGAATAATAAATTTATGAAGATAACATATCAACACGAAAGAACCAACAAAATAAAACACGCACAAAAACCAGTGTGTAAATAAAATTACATTATAATAATATAAATCTGTACATAAATAATCACATCAACAAAATATACAAGCACATGTAATGTAAGTAATAAAAAGGAAAAACGTTTACCTCACGAAAAACAGTTGTTTCTTCTCTTGCTGGCCAATAATTTTTTGGTAAGGTGTTGCTCATTCAGAGGTATATATATATATATTTTGATGTTTTAGAGTTGTAGTATGACAAGGATATTAGAGTTCAAGTTATCTTTTCTTGCTAGAGAAGCACCTGAACAAGAAAGGATGCGTAATCCAGTAAATATTATAATCAAGGAAGGTTACGTGTTACTATTTAAATTTTACTCTTGCTCTCTCCTCGCCAAATTTATATTTTAAATAATGTTTACGGGTGAATTAAACATCTCTTACAAAAACTACAACCGGATTTGCGCCACTCACGTCGTGGTGTGGCTAAGTTTCCGGTTAAATAAAGTTTATTATCTTTATAATTAATTTTGATAACTTTGATAATTTTTTGGTCATAATCCAAAAGCCCCTCCCCAATTTATTAATTAATGTTTAGTACAATTTTTTTAATTTTGTTCCAAAAAATCTTTCACCTTAACAAAACACTAAATAAACACATTTACTTCTCTTATCATTAACTCAAAGAAAAATTTATCAGAAAAATAGATAAGGGATTTTCGAAAAATAAAAACAATAAGCTGGGCTAAGTGCAAAATGTACATCGCTCCTATGGACTAAATATTAATTGCCCCTTTTGTGTTTTAAAATCAAATTATTGATGTAAATAAATAGACATTTTTCACCTAAGCTAAATTCAAAAGTTAAAGAGTAAAAAATGTAGAAAATATGACATAAGAGTGAAATCAACAAAAGATATAGAGTGGTTTGGCTATAAAAGAGCCTACGTCCACTTAGGTGTCTCACTCACATTAGATTTATATTTATATGTACGTAAATGGGCTTTGAGGGCATACAAGTGATGATCAATAGGCTGAAATAGTAGAGTTACGTGCTTCTGGACAATGGAGGCCAAGATTTTGTAGTGTAAAATTGTAGGTGGCCATGATTCTTCTCTTCTGGGCACCCCGGAGAGGGTGGTCGAAGCTATCGTTCAATGTAGTCAGCGAGTGTGGACAATTTGATTGAGTTTGGTTACTCAAAGGTTATTGGCTGAATGAGGAAAGAGTTCCTCCATTTATAGGACTTAGTTGATGACTCACGTACATTGTTCACATGTTTTTGGATAAGGAATAATTTTTCTAGAAGTTGGGCAATTGGCATGCCAAAGGTCGAGGTATAAACTTCATGGCCCCTTGTGTGTGTATCAGCTGAAGTGAAATCTCCGTGGAACGAATGTTCTATATGGTGAGGGCAATATTCAAAGGCCGAGACCTTTTATGTGCACTTGCACATATTCTCGTGCCATATGTCCACTAGATATTATAGGGTATATTTTATGTACAACAAAATCCCCCCAAGCCTTAATGCTAAGAGGATAGTTATTTAGTATTAGGGTTTAAGTAATGTCTGCAACCTAAATATAACTACGGAGGTTTTTTCTTAGACGGTTCAACTTTTATGGGCGACGATCCGTCTTCCATGACCTTAGATATAAGGGCTTGGGCCTCCGAGGTCTTATTTATCGTTTCCAAGCTTAAAGAGCAAAAGACATGCAATTTTCGGCAACAACTCCAACGACTTTCAACTTTTGTGATTTAGGTTGAGTTTCATATTTTTTTCTTTCTGAGATTCATTATTTAATTTCATTCTATTTTGCTGATTGTATTTTCTTTCATTCATTAATTTGTAACAAATGAGCCAAAAATTTCCTAAACATAAACTTAAGGTTTGTACGTTTTTGCATTTTGTGGTTATTTTCTGAACTGGATGTTTTGAATGTTGTTGGATTAATTGTAAAATGTTTGAAATGTTGTTTAATCAATTGTACAACTATATCCCTAAATGAATCTTTTAACTACAATCCTTTTATTGTTGAAGTTGCAGTTTACATATGTGATTTGAATTGCAAGCTGCTATTTTTGGGTTTTGGAATGCTTTGGGTCAAACGCATGTGTTTCGATGACTTTTGTGGCTTGTTTGTTATTACAATCGGTTGTAGGGGCCTATAGGTTAGGTTCTTATGCTTTTTAGGGCAAAAATATGGTATTTGACCAATTTAAGGTTCGTTTTTGGACAAGAATACTTATTTCTATTCTTGGTCAGGAATCTAGTATCACTACACCAAAACTGTTGACTGTAAAACCCCGTATTTTGGACGATTTAAATAATTATGTGATTAATTATTATTATGGGAATAAGTATGCGATTAATTTTTGTTGTTGGATTAATTAAATTAAAATGCGAGAAATTAATTTGTTATTAATCCGGATTAAAATAATTATTAACTAGCGTGCCAAGGGTTAATACTTATTGTTGCGAACTATTAAATATTACTATGTGATATGTAATATGGAATTACGATATTTGATAAATTATCGAAAGTGAGAAATACGGCATTTTGATGATTTAAGTCTGTCACGCGTGTGAGTCGTGTCGGGACTAATTGAATGGAATAAAAAGAGAATTTATTTTTAGTAACTCGTATGGTCATTTCGAGTGCGCCGTTGAGTCTGGAAGGGTCGAGATAGTCAAAATAGTATACCCAGATATTTAGTTTGGGTCCCGGGGCGATTTTAGGCATAACCGGCACCCCGAGAGGGCATTATGGTAAATTGTATTTTTGGGCTAAATTAATGGACGAAAATTGGGATTTATTATATCAGCCAAGAAAGTCCATTAGGGTTAAGAAGTGACAGGAAACAAGAACGGCCATGGAGGGTGTGAGGGAGAACCAAATTCCAAGAGAGAAGACTCATTTGGCATCACCTTGCATAACCGTGACCACCAACGCGTAGATCGAGAAGAGAGGAACGCGCACATATCAATATCACCAACGGATCAGACCATCATATTCGAGGCAAGTGTTTATTACTTCCTTTCTTTTAGCAATAATCATGCTCATGTTAGTATAGGTGAAATTAATCATGATTTATATGTTAATTAGGCAAAAATTGGAGATTTAAATTATGATTAAGGATTGGTTTATTTAGTGGTTGAAATTCATTCATGTATGTAGAGGATTAATCACGAAATTTGATTATATATTGATGAACAAATCTGGGTTGATTAGGTTCTTTAATTGAAAATTTGGAAACTACGGTTCATATGAATTGATTTGGGGATTTTATATATTTATGATGATTTATGACGAATTAATGATCCTAGAAGGTTAGGAATGATTTATAACATGTTAGGTGTTGATGGGTATTGATGATGAGTCGTTGGGAATTGAATCTTAGAGGTTTTTAGGTTCAAAAATGGAGGAAAAACGCTGAAATTTGGTGAAGAAGACGAACAATGCAATCTCGCGCGAAGTCGCGCGAAGTGGTTCAAACGAGATGGGGATCTCGCGCGAAGTGGTTCAAACGACATCTCATTCTGGTTCGAACGACATGCATTCTAGTTCGAACGACATTTCATTTTGGTTCAAACCACATGTCATTCTGGTTCAAACCACATGGTGAATTTCTGGGAATTTGCTTAGAGCCCAGTTTGGAGTTTATTGGTTTATTGGAGTGAGAGAAACTACCAAATAGTAAATTCAAATAAGAAGGAATTTTGGAAAAAGTATGTGGGAATTAATACTTTAATTATTTCGGTATAGAGAGAATGTACCTTGGAGATTACGAGAGAGATAGTAATCTAATTATTTATACTATACGTAGTAATGAGGTTAAAATACGTATGGGGAGTATATTTGTAGGTTGGAGAAAATACCTATAAATTATAATAGGATGTGTGTATGCCTATTATGTGATATTATTATTAAGAGCACTAATGGGTGATAACCCGGGGGTGCAAGAACCTTATAGTTAAGGGCACTAATGAGTGATAACTGGGGGGTGCTGGATTAATATTGATAGTTGCATTAATGAGTGCTAACCCGGGGATGCAATATTCTATTGTTAGGTGCACTAATGGGTGATAACCCGGGGGTGCTGAATTATTATTGATAGGTGCATTAATGGGTGCTAACCCGGCGGTGCATGTTTTCCAGAATATGTGCACTAATGGGTCTTAGCCGGGGGTGCATGATTAGTATATATATATATATATATATATATATAGGGGTGCTGAATTATTATTGATAGGTGCATTAATGGGTGCTAACCCGGCGGTGCATGTTTTCCAGAATATGTGCACTAATGGGTCTTAGCCGGGGGTGCATGATTAGTATATATATATATATATATATCGACTTGTGAATATTGCTACTGTGTGAAATTAGTAGACTTAGTAATAATAATAATTATTACATTGCACCAAGCGGTCTTAACCTAAGGGTGCAAGATTAGTCTATATATATAGGGATGATGAGACTATATATATGTATGAGTGTACTTGGGTAAGTTTGTACTTTGTGAGACTAGTAGATAAAATGAAAATGAGAAGTAAAATGATCTTAGTGAATAAAAGATTAACCATTCAAACGGTGAATAATGAAATTTAGTATGTCAGATAAACTATCTGAATAACATATTGTATGGGCGATACGGGAATACTACTTGTGAGCACAGTTAGTATTAGTATGGTTTCTGACTAGTTAGACTGGGAGGTAGAACTAGGGGGATATTAGATGTACGTTAGGCGTGCACAATAGACGAGAGGTTAGAAACTCATGTGAGAGTTCGATAACTAACATGCGTATAAGACTTGTTTTAAGAACCAGTTTTAAATACTTGCTATATCATTTTTACACATCGGGCTCCGACCCGTTTCTTGTATCTCTTCTCTCTTTTGCTATATATATGTATTATATCAGGTGCTCAGCCACAGGAGTATCAGATTTAAAGATTTTGATTGCTTGACGTGCTGCAGCTGTTGTGGAAGCTATAGGTCCTTGTAATAGACGCATCTATCCTTTCCATTCAGTTTCATCTAGACTTCTTATTTAAGGCATATGTCGCCCACTTCTAGTTCTTTCGTCAGAGATATTGTATTCATTTTATTGTATGGTTTGGAGTTTTAAACTGTGAGGTTTTATCCAGTCTTATTTATTTCAGTACTTGATTCATGTTCAGTATTTATTTACATTCCTATGTGTGGTGAATGGTTGATAGTTTAAGATGGAAAGAAATGGATTTACTTGGTTTTATTAAATTGGATATGTTTTGACACCTAACTTAATTTTATATTAGGTGATTAATATGTTAAAAAGTTTTTCGACAATGATGCTGAGAATGAACCAACTGAATATCCTGTTTTAAATTGGTAGAGGACTGATCACCCTATATTTAATTAGGAGGGTTGTCATAGGTGGTATGAGAGCATCATGTTCTAGTGTCCTTAGGATCTGTGTGGCTTATTACGTTTCAGCGTATCGTTCTTTAATGTAGAGCCTTATGATAGGATTGTTGTGTTCCCTTACGTATGCGACTTACGTTCTCCTGCTATGAATCATAATGGAGGTGACTCATTATACGAAATTCGGTGTGATTCGAACCCCAAACATTTTAGAACGACCAGCGAGGGCCATAAGAAGAACTGCGGGTGGAGGAGCTCAACAGAAGACATAGATCAATCGGGTAAGAGTGATTGGGACAAAAATCACAATGAGAATTACTTAAGTAAGAGATAGTAAAATTGTCACTCGATAACTGTGGGTTCCCATGACAGAGTCATAGATAACGGTGGAGTGAATTTAGGGCCACCTAGCATAGTCGATAAAGGGGAAATCAGAGGGAATCCTTTGAAAACCCATCGGTGAAGATGCGGAAAAGAAAATGAGAAAGTGTAACAGACCAGCGGAGGTAGAAAATTCGAAGGAAATTGTGTAGAGTGGGGCGTGACGACACTCAGAATAAAATTTGGAGTTAAAAGCTATAGCTCTTAGGAGCATCGTGTAGTGATTAGAGGCAATCACCATATATGAATAAGTGTGTTTGAAATTTAGAGAGAAATTTGGGTACGATTTGACTGTGAAGTCTTCCATTTGATGTGGTAACAAAATGTGAGTGAAATTTTGATGTTTAGCACAATGGGTAAGATAGAAAACGATCATGAGAGAAAGGTTGAATTTCATAATGAACTTCGTACCTCGAAGAAGGGTATAAATTATCTAAAGGGTTTATAGTTGATAAAGTAATCGTGAGTATAATACCAATATGGATGAGAAATCCATCTAAAATGACTAATGTTGATGTCATCAAAGTTATACGGTTGCTAGTGATGGCATTCCTTCCAAGAGAAGGGAGTAAAGAGGGTTAACGAGCCTGCTGAAGAGAAGAAACTGAATTTAACGGTGTTAGTGAAACCCCGCGTGAGAGTATACCCAATATGGAACTCTATTAGATGATTTTAAGTGATTAACTTCAAAAGGATGATGAAGGCAATCGGGCTATAGAGGCCAACCATAGTTCCGAATAGCTAGCGTATCCAAAGGGATAATGGAAGAATAATAGTGAGTTGAGACTGTCGGTCCGAGAGAAGGACATTCCCAAAATGGTCAGTGGGACCAATGACGGGGAAATAGTTCGTGAAGTTTTTCTTATGTGAAGGAAGTAGGACTACAAGTGTTGAATGTGTCGACAATTGAGAAATGAGACCGAAGAGATTAGAAATGGTAAGCCGTGCCACTTGGGCATAACGACTGGAGGAGCGAGACTTCCAGCAAAAGAATTTAGGGTCAAGAGAATTAGGCCCAGGAAATTTATAGCCCGAGAATAATGGGTTCAGGCTGGACCAGTAGAGTCCTCGTTAATAGTAGCATACATTATGTCAGAGTCTACGGAACCCGAGATGTAAACGGGAGTTTTATAAAGCTATAATTGAGGCCTGGAGAGTTTGGGCCAACGTTTCAATAATGGGCATGAAATCCACATGATGGAATAAATTGTCCATGGTGAGAGGGGAAAACCATAGGATAAAATCCTAGGATGTATGACGATTGTAGATGTTCATGGGTCATGATGGCAACCATGTGCTGAGACCCTGTGATTTGGCGAGACTGGTGAGGTTTTGCTTCTTCCTTGTGAGTAAAGGATAGATTCTAGTGACATGGGTGTGCCACAACTTTTATGTAAATTGCAAACCCTAAACTTAGCGTGCGGGTCGAGTTTAGTGGGAACATTAGTTTTAACAGTCTTGTTACGAACATATTTATCGTTGTTAGCAGGGCATTTTGATGATTGCCCGTGAGTGAACCGAGCGGGCCCTAAGAATGTGCTTTGTTATTATAATTTACTACTGCAGTGAGTCAGCTTTAGTAGAGTTTATTATGGTAATGTGTAGTGATTAATTACCATATGGTTAAACGATAGTAAAAATGTAGTGATATGACTTTCGTGCCGGATACTCCGGAAGGAGTGATCTTAGTTTTATGTGGCGCCACCTGAAATAGGGTTGGGCCCAGATATGAGTATATATGAAACGTTCATGGTAAGATAGACCTCAGCGAGTATAGTGTCTAATTATATGTGATTTTTGAGCATAGGAATTTATTTGTCTGTTAAGACTTAGAATACATTGTGTTCTTATCGAGCGGCGAAATATAGCTTGTTATATATCTATAGCGCCAAGTACTTGGGATAGTGTGGGCGTCATGATTCATGTTACATTTTTAGGGACATAAGAGTGGACGAGTAAACCTTTATGTCACAATACATAGATTGTGGGAAAGTACATAGTAAGTACTGAAGGCCTTACGGACCTCAACAACCGACTAGGTTAGATAGTAGTGTATCGGGGGGTTCCTTGTTTGGATTTTGCTTTGCGAGACATCCCACGCATGAAACTAGCAAACGTCGGGAGTTGGAGAGAAGTTTGGTCGATAGTACATAAGTTTTGTATGTGAAATTATTATGCCTATAAAGGAATATAATTGAGAGTTAATAATTTGTTTATGACTTAAGGCCAATAGAGTAGCCTAGCCTTAGTTTTTTTTTCCCGGAATAGATGAATGATGCCATTGAAGGATGGTTTAAGTCATGATTAGTGGGGCGGTTGAGTGCACCCCTACTACATCAGCATAATGAGTGTGCAAGAATTGAGGTAAAAAAAAATTAATGTCTTTGTATAATGATGGGCGAGGCATAGGGTGTATGGGCGCCCTAAGTGATTGAATCAGGTAGTGGATTATGATTAGCATGTGAATTCGATAACATGTAGTCGGGTAAGCCGAAGCTTATTCACGAAGTTTTGCCAGAGACTTACGTTTCAAGATAAATTAAAATTTATTCAAGAAAGATGAAATGTATCAGAATGCAAACAATAGTGGTGATGGTTTATGATGTAGGGTAATATTGCAAGGATAGTCTTGCAGTGGGCCACCTGATGGATTGAAAAATGGTGGATAATTTGAAACCAGTAGGGGCTTCTTTCGCAAGGGAATGGAAGGCTACCCCAAGGATCTTCTCATGTAGCTGAGATGGTGAGATTATAGGTACTAAGATGCGATTGAGTACAGCCTAATACCCACAGAGGGATGGGTAAGGACAAGCGGTCTAACCGGATGCGGGAGAGAAAAATTTTATGTGAACCCTGAGATCTTAGAGGAGGGCGGAATCAGTACCTTCCACTAGTGGAGTTTGTGTCCAAATAACTCCTGTAAGTTCACGTTCGGGCAGAGTGCCAGTGGAAGTATGGCACGGTCAACTTTGTTGTTGTCCTACTTGATAGTTAAAGGTGAGGGACCAGTTATGATTACAAATGTCGGAGAAGAATCGATATTATCCTATATATTGTGTGTGAAATATATATTGCACATCGAATTTACTTGTAGGCACGATACGAGAAAGAGTCGTATGTATACGGAAAGGGGATAAATCTACTAAGGTGTAAATAGTAGAAGGCTAGATAGTGAATATCTAAAATAATGTTGAAGTAGTGAAACTTAAGCAGAAAGGCTTGGGCAAGAGGCTATATGACAGGGTAACCTAGAGTTTAAAGAAAACACATGTGTAGTGTTCACTATTAAGGGTATTCGATAGCGTACTATATGGGTAATACGGAGTAGCTTATTTGTGAGCGTCGGGATGCGATGCGCAATATTTTTACAGCGTTGTCTGTACCTGGTATACTTTTTTCCGAATTTCGGGACGAAATTCCGTTATAAGGGGGGAAGTATGTAAGACCCCATATTTTTGACGATTTAAATAATTATGTGATTAATTATTATTATTATGGGAATAAGTATGCGATTAATTATTGTTATTGTATTAATTAAATTAAAATGTGAGAAATTAATTTGTTATTAATCCGGATTAAAATAATTATTAACAAGCATGCCAAGGGTTAATACTTATTGTTGTGAACTATTAAATATTACTGTGTAATATTTAATATGGAATTATGATATTTGATAAATTGTCGGAAGTGAGAAATACGGCAGTTTGATAATTTAAGTCTGTCACGCGTGTGAGTCGTGTTGGGATTAATTGAATGGAATAAAAGGAGAATTTATTTTTAGTAACTCGTATGGTCATTTCAAGTGCGTCGTTGAGTCCGAAAGGGTCGAGATAGTCAAAATAGTATACCCGGGTATTTAGTTTGGGTCCCGGGGCGATTTTAGGCATAACCGGCACCCCGAGAGGGCATTATGGTAAATTGTATTTTTGGGCTAAATTAATGGACGAAAATTGGGATTTATTATATAAGCCAAGAAAGTCCATTAGGGTTAAGAAGTGATAGGAAACAAGAACGTCCATGGAGGGTGTGAGGGAGAACCAAATTCCAAGAGAGAAGACTCATTTGACATCACCTTGCATAACCATGACCACCAACGCGTAGATCGAGAAGAGAGGAACGCGCACATACCAACATCGCCAACGGATCAGACCATCATATTCGAGGCAAGTTTTTATTACTTGCTTTCTTTTATCAATAATCATACTCATGTTAGTATAGGTGGAATTAATCATGATTTATATGTTAATTGGGTGAAAATTGGAGATTTAAATTATGATTAAGGATTGGTTTAATTAGTGATTGGAATTCATTCATGTACGTAGAGGATTAATCACGAAATTTGATTATATATTGATGAACAAATCTGGGTTGATTAGGTTCTTTAATTGAAAATTTGGAACCTAGGGTTCATATGAATTGATTTGGGGATTTTATATATTTATGATGATTTATGACGAATTAATGATCCTAGAAGGTTAGGAATGATTTATAACATGTTAGGTGTTGATGGGTATTGATGATGAGTCGTTGGGAATTGAATCTTAGAGGTTTGTAGGTTCAAAAATGGAGGAAAAACGCTGAAATTTGATGAAGAAGACAAACCGTGCAATCTCGCGCGAAGTCACGCTAAGTGGTTCAAACGAGATCGGGATCTCGCGTGAAGTAGTTCAAACGAGATGGGGATCTCGCGCTAAGTGGTTCAAATGACATCTCATTCTAGATCGAACGACATGCATTCTGGTTCGAACGTCATGTCATTCTAGTTCGAACGACATGTCATTCTGGTTCAAACCACATGTCATTCTAGTTCAAACCAGACGGTGAATTTCTGGGAATTTTCTTAATGCCGAGTTTGGAGTTTATTGGTTTATTGGAGTGAGAGAAACTACCAAATAGTAAATTCAAATAAGAAGGAATTTTGGGAAAAGTATGTGGGAATTAATACTTTAATTATTTCGTTATAGAGAGAATGTACCTTGGGGATTACGAGAGAGATAGTAATCTAATTATTTATACTATACGTAGTAATGAGGTTAAAATACGTATGGGGAGTATATATGTAGGTTGGATAAAATACCTATAAATTATAATAGGATGTGTGTATGCCTATTATGTGATATTATTATTAAGAGCACTAATGGGTGATAACCTGGGGGTGCAAGAACCTTATAGTTAAGGGCACTAATGAGTGATAACTCGAGGGTGATGGATTAATATTGATAGGTGCATTAATGGGTGCTAAAACGGGGACGAAATATTCTATTGTTAGGTGCACTAATGGGTGCTAACCCGGGGGTGCTGAATTATTATTGATAGGTGCATTAATGGGTGTTAACCCGGGGATGCATGATTTCCAGAATATGTGCACTAATGGGTCTTAGCCGGGGGTGCAGGATTAGTATATATATATATGTGTAGGGATGATGTGACTATATATATATATATATATGGACTTGTGAATATTGCTACTGTGTGAAATTAGTAGACTTGGTAATAATAATAATTATTACATTGCACCAAACTGTCTTAACCTAAGTGTGCAAGATTAATGTATATATATAGGATGATGAGACTATATATATATGTATGAGTGTACTTGGGTAACTTTCTACTTTGTGAGACTAGTAGATAAAATGAAAATGAGAAGTAAAATGATCTTAGTGATTAAAAGATTAACCATTCAAACGGTGAACAATGAAATTAGTATGTGAGATAAACTATCTAAATAACGTATTGTATGGGCGATACAGAATACTACTTGTGAGCATAGTTAGTATTAGTATGGTTTCTGACTAGTTAGACTGGGAGGTATAACTAGGGGGAGATTAGATGTACGTTAGGCATGAGCAATAGATGAGAGGTGAGAAACTCATGTGAGAGTTCGATAACTAACATGCGTATAAGACTTGTTTTAAGAACGAGTTTTAAATACTTGCTAAATCATTTTTACACATCGAGCTTTGACCCGTTTCTTGTATCTCTTCTCTCTTTTGCTATATATATGTATTATATCAGGTTCTCAGCTACAGGAGTATCAGATTTAGAGATTTGGATTGCTTGACGTGCTACAGCTGTTGTGGAAGCTGTAGGTCCTTGCAGTAGATGCATCTATCCTTTCCATTCAGTTTCATCTAGACTTCTTGTTTAGGGCATATGTCGCCCACTTCTAGTTCTTTCATCAGAGATATTGTGTTCAGAGTATTGTATGGTTTGGAGTTTTGAACTAGGAGGTTTTATCAAGTCTTATTTATTTCAGTACTTGATTCATGTTCAGTATTTATTTACATTCCTATGTGTGGTGAATGGTTTATATTTTAAGATGGGAAGAAATGGATTTACTTGGTTTTATTAAATTGGAAATGTTTTGACACCTAGATTAATTTTATATTAGGTGATTAATATGTTAAAAAGTTTTTCGACAGTGATGCTGAGAATGAACAACTGAATATCCTGTTTTAAATTGGTAGAGGACTGATCACCTTATATTTAATTGGGCGGGTTGTCACATTGACTTGTCAAGGTCAATGACCATGACAAGTCAGGGGGTGATAACTTCTTTTGTCACGAACTTGTCACGGTCTTTGACCTTAAAAACTTTTGTCACAGTCATAGCTCGTGACAAAAATAAATAAAAAATGTCATGTTCAAAGTTCGTGACAAGTTACTTTGTCAATGACTTGTCACGATCTTTGACCGTTAAAATTCTGGGCAGAAATTAAAAAACAATTGTTGGGAAGTATGACCACTACCGCTACCCAGTAGCATATTTGTACCTCTTATAGCAAAATTGTACCTATCCAAACAACATATATCCAAATAAAATAGAATTAATACATCAAATCATGACATAGATAATCCATATCCAAATAAAATTGAAATGTAAATATCCATCATATCCAAACCAATATGTATTAAAATAAAAAAATACAAGTACAATCGAATATCCAAATATCTAAATAAAAAGATAGAATAATGTCATGAAGAAGGAGCATGTCGAAGGAGGAAGGAAGGCCACATGACATATGAATTGAGACACACCTCAATATGTTGAAAGACGCATTATTCGTGTAACCACAAAGGTGAGTTATCCTTTCCCTCCACAACATGCGTGATTCTCACTCTTGTCTCAATGTCTTGGAGGGGACGTCCATAAACCGGCATACCCGGGAGGAAGCTCAGATCCCTTAACCCCCTCAATATGGTCTCCCCACAATATATGTCAAGTAGAAATATGCTCGGACAACCGATTGTTGACATAGGCCGCTATATGGGGTCATGATGGGAAATGAATCATCATATGGTGCCGAGTTTGTGCGTATCGACGATGAAGCGGTGATGTCGTCATCCTCGCCCTCGTCTACCTCTATCTCCTTGCCCTTTCTCTTGCCCTTGTCCTTGCCCAACTGACACTTCATGAAGGCTTACATATCTAGGATCGTCTCCTCCAACCTTGATAGCTTCTCGTCATAGTCCTCCACCTTATGTGTCAACCTGTTGTTTCTCGTCTCCATTTCGATGATCCTAGACTTCTCCACCCGAGAGCTCACACCCTAGTCCTCCCTTTGTGATCCAGCCCGAGCATTTGGTTGAGTACGTCTAAAGCCAAAGATACTTTGTCGGTATCGGACTGCGACGCATGCACTTTCTTAAGCTTTGCCTGAAAAGACAAAAAGTAAACGATTATTTAATTAAGTAAATAAAAAAATTATAACGTAATTAAAAAAATTAAACACTTATAACTTACAATGGTGACTGTGACACTCGGAGCCACCTCCTTGTCCTTACCCCCAGGGTCACTCCCGTGTACTGAAATAAAATAATACATAATTAGTAAGTAACGCAAAGTAATAAAGAATTAGAATAACTAATATTAAAGAAAAATAAAAATTTACCATCCTGTGCTCCACCTCGGCGTAAGATGTCCGCCCAGAGTTGTGCACGTCCAACTTTTCTCCTGGTCGTCCCTCTCCTATTAGCGAGATGCCAATTACTGCTCATCGGTCTCATTGTCGATAAACTGTTTCCACTGTGCCAATGAGATCAGCCCCTTCAAGGGAACGATGTCACGTAGTCTCAGAATGGATTCCCGGGTCTTTTCAAAGTATCATGCTAGAAAAATCTTCTTCGAAGTCTTATATTTATCCCTCAATTGTTCCAAAGTGGAGTCATGGAGTTGTAAGGGCAGGCTGAATTGTTCCCATCAAACAAATACAAACCAAAAAGAAAGCAATTGTATAAATATAAATATAAATATAAATACACTACCTGTAGTGCGCCTCCAGTTGTTCATCTTGAGGCCAATAAGCAGGGCTCTCCAATTAGTGTACCCCGAGCCAACGACCGCCTTCAGCAACTCTGGAGCTCTAGCCAATAATGTCATCTTCTTCTCGATGACGGACCTTAATTTTCCCCATTTTGGGGCCTACTAGCTGAGGAGCCCTCGTCACCTTTGCTACCGCATCCAGATGAAGTAATTTTCTGCAAAAAATGTTATTATTAGTACAAACATGTATATGGAGTTTGAATTAATGCTCAAATCCGAGAATAACAATTCATACTAATTTATACCAATACCAAATTCAATTTATACCAATACTAAATTCAATTTACACACATGGACACTGCCCCCCCCCCCCCCCCCACATACACACACACTCCTGGGTCATCGAATTTGAATTAATGCTTAAATTGATTAAAATTCTAATTAAAATGATCAAGTATAAATGAAAAAGAAAACATTAAATTATCATCCAATAGTAATAAAGAACTAGAATATTACAACCACTGGCTATTACAAATAATTTGAATACTTATTACAAATATAAAAAATGTTTCAAATTCGGGTTATCATAAAAAATGGATTGATATTTGGTAGGTGCGGCCAAGCATCCACACTATTGTTTAGACGCTTTGGTGCATATAGGACGATTGACCATGGCTCGTTGTTGATATACTCCGAGTAAAACACTTGATTTACCTTTTGAAAAGCACAAACAAACGGCTCATTACTCACGTGGTCATTGCTCTTCAACTTGGACAAGTCAACCATGATCAAATTGGTGCCAGGATCAACTTTACAAGCACTTTTATCCTCAACTCTTACCTAATCACAGTAAAATAGACCCTCTTTGAAGTTTATATAGTCAAATTCAAATATATTTCGAGTTACACCGTAGTAAGTCATTTCAGCTTCAACGAGGTTTTTATCCTTTGCGCTCACTCGAAATATATTTTGAGTTACACCGTAGTAAGTCATTTCAGCTTCAGCGAGGTTTTTATCCTTCGCGCTCACTCGAAAGAAAGTAAGAGCTTTGTATGAAATGCCCGAGTTCTGTATATTTGTATTTACCTCGTACACCCTTGCAACCAATACATAACCGTTCAATCGATACTTTTTGTACTCTTATGCCATGAACAAGGGTTTAGAGGCTAGACAAGTAAGCTTTGATGTCTCATCACCAGTCTTTAAGAGCTGAAAATATATATACATTATTTAGGTTAGTTATAAAGCTTTATTGTAATGTGATATTTAATAACAACCATTTTCATTATTATTACCTCATGTGACAACCACAGCCTAAATTCGATGTCTGATTGTGCCATTGTTTTTCGTCTTTTAATTCTCTCACAAGCTTCATATTTTCTTCATAGTTAAAATAATTTAATCATGTAAAAATTAAAGTAATGTAAAGGTTAAAATAATTTAAACTTACTTTTACCATTTTCATTATAATGAATGTTACACTGTTCTCGAGAAAAATTGGGATACTCAAAATTCATCATCTTCCAAGAAGTAAAATCAATTGGATGACGCATGAGATTTTCCCCTACTTCTTCCCTAGCATGCCAAGTCATTTCCTCTGCTATCCATGGTACCGTGAAAACCAGCTTTAATCTAGGCCCAATGAAAAAATATTTCAACACTTTTTGAGGCACTTTTGAGATTGTGCCTTCCTTACGAGTAGAAAGGACATATCTAGGTTCATTACATACAAGACACTGATCGAGGTTTTGATACTCCTTTCGGTGTAGTATGCACTTTTACACACAAGCAAGAATTGATTTATACTTCATTCCCAAACCTTTCAAATTGTTTTTCATAGTAGGATAGATGTTAGAAATTTATTCTGGTTAGATAACAAGTCCTTCACCCAATTCAAAATTCCTGTCACGCTATTGCCAGACAACCCATATTAGGTCTTCAAACTATGCAAACCAACAATGGCACGTAAGGTTGTTTGATCTTTCTCACAACCAGATTATAACGGTTAGCTCACCTTAAATTTTAAACTTTGGTAGTTATCATCAAGGTTTATCCCGATATCTCTATGAGCACCTGAACCTTGTACATTATTAGTGACCTCATTCTCTTCCACTTCATTAACTCCATACGCGTCATCAATTAAATCCTTTAGCATATTATAATCTACATTGTCATCCTCCCTTTGTACATCTATCTTGCTTGTTTAAGGTGGCTGTGAAGGTTGCTCGGAAACAAAAGGAACTTTCAGTTCCCTATGAAAAATCTAAGTTGGATAACTATCTTACATACCCCATCATAACAAATGTAGCTCAACTGTTTTCCACTCAAACACCTTACCAGTCTTACACCTAGCACACGGACATGGAAACTCTTCATCATCATGACATCTCTTTGTGTATTTCATAAATTCATTAGCACCTCTGCGAAACACATCCCATAATCTATTTATCTCACCCATCCACTCTTTGTATTTAGGATATCCTGTCGCATTTACTCAAACAATCACCTATTATGGGTAAAAAGTGTATATTCATGGATTACCATAAACAAAAGTGTGAATATTTAGTTCCCATTAGTATAAACAATCACTTATTAAATGCGTACGCATAACAAGTAGAAGGCTAGTTTGTATGAGTAACTTTATACGTGCATTCAAATTCAATTTTAATTTGAAGTTGAAATTAAATTTCAATTTATAATATTAATTCCTATTTCCTCCATCTCCTCAAAAGAGTGAGTGGTCATATCCCATTCAAGACCGCCTATTTCTGTAATATACTTAACAGCTCATGCACATTGTTCCAATTTGAGAAAAATTCGGCAACATATCCCCATAGTTCTCCGAGTACATGGCATAGATTCGCAAGTGTGAGTGTTATTTCAATTAATCAATTGAAATACACTTAACATTGTATCAACTAGTATGTACATGGAGAATATTAAGATACAACTGCAGAACTTCCCCCAAAATTAACATGTTTAAGCCACTAAGAATCAAGGTTCTAAAAAACACGGGGCGTGATTGAGGCGTGGAGGCCAAGCCTTATGCCTTAGCCTAGGCGTAAAAAGGCGTGAAAAGGCGTTTAGGGCTTCTTAATATATTTTAATATTTTTTAACCATAACAAGGATATTAAAATACAAAAAATGCACATATCATAAAACTATGTCTGAATATAGGCAAATTAAAATACTATTTTATTATTTTGGATGAGATAATGGTCCGATTTGTAAACAAATTCTTTAAAAGGCGACATCGTTTCACTAAAGGATTGTTGTTTTTAGAAAAAAATTGTGCCTTAAGGGTTTTACCAAGAATAAGGCGTGAAAAGCGTAAGGCGAGGCGTTTCTCCCAAGCCTTAAGCCTAGGCGGGTTTTTTAGAACAGTGCTAAGAATATTATTATACAAAAATTATGTAGTCCCAAACTGTCCAAACGGGACAATTCGAAAGATCTCATTGTAGGGGTAATGACTCTCGAACGGGTCTAAAGGTTGTTGAATGCGTATGCATAAGAACTAGAATGGTAGTATCTATGCGTACTATATGTAATTTAAAGTATGTTTCATTTAATTATGTCTTATCACAATTCGAAAGATTTCATTTAATTATGTAATTTAAAGTATGTTTCATTTAATTTAAAGTACGCATAAGAACTATAAAGTGTTTTAGTCCATTTCAGAAGGAGCTAAGGGAATGGTAACACTATGTGACTTCTCGTGAAATACGATACTACATTAAAAGCATGTTAATTATATTAACAGTTTGAGTTGTTACGCCTGCCCATCACTAAACTTCGTGCGTGGAATGTCTAACCAAAGTGAAATCCAAACAATGCCCCCCAACCTACGCGTGCGTGTGCGCGATACCCTTTCAGTTAGACAATTTAGTTGTTAAGAAAATTTAATTTAAATATCTACGTATGCAATTAATCTAACTTGTCCAACTCAATTCAATTCAATATAAAAATATCAATACCTGTAAGGACATATTTTTATAAGTCCGTTATCAATTTATTATGTCTTATACCACTACACCGTCGAAGAACATTCGAAGAGCAATCTACATCAAAGATAGATCCGAATTGATCAAGTTCTTCATCATTCAAGACTCCGTGAATTTACTTTGGTAATGTTATGTTTTTAATACCGTAACTTTTCACTTAGAGCTTTTGGGATATTTTTACAAAATATTTTCTAAATGTTGGAACGTACTTTTTCGTCAAAATTCAAGAATGAGTATTTTTTCTAAGTATTGAAGTGGACATTAAAATAATATTTTTTTTGCAACAAACATTCGAGCGACAAAGGAATCTCATTCGCGCTAGATAGCATGTCGGGCGATCTCATTCGAACGACAATTGTCATTCGTTCGAGCGACATGCTGATCTCATTCGAACGAGCTCTATTTTTGAGGTGGCGCAATTTTCTATAAAATCTCATTCTGTGGTTTCATTTTGTTTAAGAAGTCCCAGCGTTTTACAGAACAGAAAAACTGCGAAAGTAGAATTCTTTAGGCTTCTTTCTTTTGGGATTTAATTCCCTTTTTGGTTTTCAATTCACAAAACTCCCATTTGCTTTAGTGAATTGTTTTTGTGTTTTAAGAACACAAGTTTGCCTTTGTTCAACCTTTGTGGAGAAGGGAACTTTATATTTGATCGGTCGATACCGAGCGTAGTCATTCTGCGTGTGGACGAGCCGAAGACAATGAACCGACACCTGGAGGGTATTTCTATGTCTCTCGTATCTTTGAAGATTTGCTGAAGGCACTGTGCATTACACACTTGTGGGAAATTATCAAGTTGTATGTAAGTCAAAGGTCTTGTGAATTCTTCAAAGTGTTTATAAAAGGTTTTACCCGAAAGGGTTTTTTTCCTGAAATGGTCGTCTTTATTTTTCATGCATGGGTTCAATTATTTATGATGTTTAGATGCATGTGTAGGGGATGAATTAAGTTGTTTAAAAATAGACTCTAATTAAATAAGCGTGTCAGTTTAGAAATTTGCGAATTTAATCATTATCACACAGTCACATTTTCGTTTTACAAATTGGTATCAGAGCTTTATTAAAAGCGAGTGCATACCTTTTTCAATACCAATGCAATTCAATTCAATATCAATATCAATACCATTAATGCAATTCAATATCAAGAAAAAATTGTGATTTATATAATTGAAAAATACACACACACACACACACACACACACACAAATGGACTTTACTCTCACAAAACATACACACACACCACCACTGCCTCCCCACGCCCCCACACACCTATACACCTTACCCCCACTGCCCCACCTAAATATTGTTTAGACACTAAAGTCCCTTGTGATATATATACAAACCTAATTAGCTTCAAGCCCTAAATAATAACACCCAATCAACATTAACAATTTCTAATCAATTTCAAACCTCAATAACAATACGTAAACAGTATTTATAATGTCAAATTAATTTCACTCTCCAAACAATAAGATTCAAAAAATATGAACAATACCTATTAATTTCAATTCCAACTAAGACCACCCAATCAACATTAACAAATAACAATACCAATCAATTGCAATCCCTAAACTAAAAATATCCAATCAATATTTATAATGTCCAATTAATTTAAGTTCTAAAATACCCAACTAACACCACCCCCAAATAACCTACCCCCACCCTATACACCTATACACCTACACACACACCCCTACCCCCACCCCCATTGACCCCCATCACTCCCTCCCCCCACCCCCCGCCCCCCTGCCCCATAACTACACACACAGACACACACATGCACACACACACCCCTGCATAAAAACACACAGGCACATGTATACAAAATACACACACACACACATACACAAAGGAAAGAGAGATAAAGAGAAAAAATTGACCTGAAAGTAGAGAGAGATAGAGGATCGTCGCTCGAGCTAGAGAGAGAAAATGGAGGGAAAACAAACAGTGGAAAAAAAGAGGCGCCTAGGGTTTTAATTATAAGAATTATCATGGACCTGTCAATGTCATTGACAGTGACAACTTTCTAAAGTTACCACGATCATTGACCATGAAATTTTTTTAACAACTATACTTGTCATGGTCAATGACCGTGACAAACCGTTGTCACGACCTTGTCACGATCATTGACCGTGAAAAAATGCACGTTTTTTTTATCACGGTAAATGATAGTGACAAGTTTGGCCAACTCAAAGGTGACAATTTAGACTTTTTTGTGTAGTGTATTTTGATCTTAGATTCTTACGAGCCTATGATTAGTAACGTTAGGTATTTGTGAACCACAATGCATCCTCTCAAATGAGGGCATGGCCTTTTCCTAACATGTACACTAGTTTGTCACTTCGGGGTACTTACAAACTTTATATTTTGGATTCTTGCGCACTAAAGGTCGTAGTCTTCTAATTATTAAGCTTCCTTAGCTTTCACAGATTCCTATCGTAGCCTTATGAGTAGAGACTTTAGGGAGTGGATGGATAGATTTTACAGGGAACACCTTAGGATATACCTCCCACAGTTTTACATGCCCAACCTCTTCATAACATAAAGCCCCTTTTACTTCTTGAATAACGTAATAGTCCACATTATGATAGTACTTCTATGGCCTCTGTTGATTCTTATAGGGATCTAGTCACTTCTTAATGTGGTGCCATGGAGACAACTAAGACAAGACATAGAGTTGAGTATAACATGTGCTCGACTAAAAACCAAACTCCAAATAAGTCAAACATTGGATAATACATCACGACTTCTAGATGAGAACCTCGTAACGCATCCGTGATGTGTAGGGATAACGAGGCTGGGACTTCAGGTTGCGACCGGGAAAGAGATAGACTTCTTTTCATAGTGAAATATCCATGTTAGATGACCAGGGACTCGTTAAAAATCCTATCAGAGGCTTGTGAATTCTCGTAGGGGACAATCAACTCACTTTCTTCCACGAACCAGATGTAATATCCCACAGTACCTAATAACGGGGTCTAGTTCCCCTCACATGCCTTCAACCTTGGCCTTAGATTACCTATCCTTATTATAGTAAGAAAAATTCTCAAGGTTGTGAACCTAGACCAGGCACGGATTAACCCAAATGAGTTGAGGGATATCTTATCTTCCCTTATGATTGGAAGAATAAATTCAAAAAGGATGTTAGTCCCATAATGAATATACATTTTACTTTCGCGACATTTTTATCTATACCATTAATTGCTTGATTATTTTTATTTTTTTTCTAATTCTTATCGCCTTTAGCACCACAAAATTCTAAATATAACTATACACTACACATTCTAGGACCCCCCCCCCTTACGCCTCCTTATGTACGCATCAGTTCTTACTTCACCATAAACCCTAGGCCGTACTCTGAGTATCGATCTAGAGGCCACCTGGTGCTCTCGGGTCCCGTGTAACTTGGGCCAACTTTCTCGTTAGATTGAAAGCTCAAAGAATCTTCGAAGGGATCTGATCCCCCTTCCCGAAAGTTCACCCCATGCACGAATCAGCGTTACGGTTAAGACGAATGGTCCTCTTCACAATCAAAAACCAATCCGAAGGCTACAAGCGTTCTCGAGTCCCATTTTGACTCCAGTTAACTTCCTCACCTAAGTATAAGCTCAATGAATCTCCAAGGGGTCGGGGTCGGGGACTTAAATCCCCTTTCTAACGGTTCGCCCCGCGCAGGAATCGTCCTTACGGTTTGGACAAACGAACCATTTCCCACCAAACATTAATCTGAAGGACACCGGACACTCTCAAGCTCCGTTTGACTCCCGTCAACTCTTCAGCTTGAACAATACTAAACGAAACTTCAAAGGTCACTAAATCCTCTTTCCAACGGTCCACCTCGTGCGTGAATCAGCCTTACGGTACTAACAAACGGCCCATTTTACTCTTAAAGGTCATCGGGTACTTTTGAGCCACGTTTAACCATGGTCAACTCTATAAACCAAGCAAAGCTATTTGGAACATCTAAGATACCCGTATAACCTTTCCAACGGTCCCACTCGTGAACAAATTGGCCATACGATTTTGACGAACAATCTATTTTCCTCCGAGCCCTATTTCATCACAGTTATCTCTCGAACCTGAGACCAGCTCAATGGATTATTAAAGGTCTCTGAATACCATTTCCAATGGTACGTCCCCTGCGCAATTTAGACTTAAAAATTGCATTTTATGACCATTTTTCTGGAAAATTTGCATGAGTTTACCAAATGACAATCCCATTTCCCTACCTATTGGCAATGCGTCTGGAGTTGCCTGCCGATAGGTATGTCAAGGACAATACCGATCAGCACCTCCCTTGACCCTATATACGGAGGTCATGAGATGACTTCGAGAGGAACATCAGAAACATCCCTTTCAGTGATCTCAACAACATTCTCTCGAAGTCATTATTGTTTCTGTATTGAAAACTCTCCCTCACGTTCCATTTCCATACTTTTCCATCCCAATTTATCAAATTCCATTCCCCCTTCTACCTTAACCTTCATCCACTTGCAAGGGCATCCCTTTAACTATCAAGATCAATCTTGAAGCTTCTAAAGAAGGTCTAAACCTTTCACTCTCTCTTTGAATTTCCTTATTTTTGCATTAGTTGTTCAATTATTACTTTAGCATTTCATCTTTGTTAGTCACACATATTAATATCTAACTCTTTATTAGTATTATTGCACACACTATATTTTCTATAAAAAAAAACAAGAAAAGAGGGTTCGCTTATAAATTCCAAACAGGGATTTCTCAGTACATTTTCTCACACTAAAACATCCTTTTTTCTACACACACACATATAATAAAATTCTCGGTTGGATTTATGGGATAAACCCCACCCCCGTGTATGCGAACTACATGGACTTTGATGCCTTTTTAGGCTTTGTGGGCATCTCGAGTAAAATTCAAGATTCGAGTCCTCCTTTCCCAATTTTGTTCTTATGCTATTTCTAGGGATTATATTTGTGATTCATTCTTATGTTTTGTCCAAACTATACCATCATCTTTCTTTAAACAATCGGTAATTAGATAAACGCGCATGTTATATTTTAATTACTATTTTGGGAACATTCCTATGGATGACATATCTCCACCTCTCTCCATGACACGAGTCGAGTAATTCCATTCTCTATTTATATATGCACGTGCACACACTTCACAGAGTTATTAAGGAGAATAATAACACATTCCAATGAGAGACCAAAATGGCAGGATGAGTGCCTAACACCTTCCCATTTTGTAACGTACCCCTGAATCCTTGAACTAATTGGTTACGCAAACATGAGTATGTCTTTGATGCCTTTGATGCCGTTCTCTAGAGGCAACAACATTTCTTGTGCATGTTTTGTTCAAAATAGGCTAGCGACTCTATCTATATGCATCACCCCACATTTGACGAACCGCATGCGCACGTGCTGATCGGGAGACTGGATGGACAAGGTAGAGACTTTGTTGGGGATTTCTATTTCTCATAAGAGTGCCAAACTCTATTTTTACATGGGTGTTATCACTTTTCGCATGTGTTCATATGCACCTACCTGTATGTTCCCTTTTTCCCCTATTATTTCTTGTGTATCTACCTCATGTATATATCACCAATTTCTATTAAATTGGGGGATCATTTTTAGACTTCATAATATCATTTTTAGGTTAGAGTTTGAGGATTTGTTTTGTATCTTTCCCTCTCCTCTCTTTGAGTTTATACATATTTATGTTATCATATTATACTATTCATTGTCTTCTTCCTTGTATACATGCTTTAATTCCTTACTTTCTTGCTTTGTAGTTAGTTTATTGCTTTGATTTATTTGTTGTTGGTTGTTTATTTATTGTTTTCATTTACTTAGTAGTTGATTTATTTATGTCTTGTGCCTAGTTAAAAGGGTTTGGGTCATGTGTCTGCCATTAATGGGTGTCGAGCTCTGAAAGTTTGTTTTGGGGGAAAATAATGTTTAATTGAAACCTCGTGTATTAAAATGGATTTATTATGCGTTTAAATTTCTTTGTCACGCAATGATAGTATTTATAGAGATAATTCGATTTTGATCCATGTGTGACCATTTTTGAATTAAATATTTTATCTCGCCATGTTGAGTTAAATTTCTTCGTGCGTCAGGTTTATAATTAACTAAAAGTGCTCGGTTAAATATTTTCGAACCAAAATTATAATTATCAGTTATTTAGCCCATGGCAGGGACGCGATCCCGACTCTCATTTTATTAATATTGTTTGGAGTTAACAACTTCTTATTTTTCCTTTTTACCATAATCAACTTATCACATTTTACATTTTTATTCTTGAAATAATTAATCGATTAAAATCTATACGACATTGCCTGTGGATTCGATTCCTACATGTCGCTACACTTTCATTTTGTGTACCAAGTTATGGTATTTGTTTTCTATAGGGTGTAAACACTCAACGACGTGTTTTAAATATAAAGTTTACGAATCATTAAAAATGGTGCCGTTGTCGAGGAGTGTGTTTTGGATTGTAATTATTTTATTATTTCGTAGTATCTTTTCTTTTGTATTTGTATTCTTTGTTTTAACCTTTTTTGCAGGATAGCACATTTGAGCGCTAAGAAACTTTGATTCTTGGTCGTGCACCTTCCTACTTGGATTCTCCATCTACCAACATGTAGGTAACCATGTCCTATTTTTATAGTTTAGTAGGTCATTATAATGATTCTTACTTTGGGTATTGTTTCTAAGTTTTCCATTTTCAAAAATTTCTTGAGATTGAAAGGTTTGAAAACATTTATCGGCATGAAAATCCTTTTGGGGAGCTTGAGTTGGATGCATTATTTGAATCCAAGGGCGGTTTTTATTCCGATACTTATGAATTTGAAGATGAGTTTCAATCAAATGAGAACTTCGAGGTTCTAGAGCCAAGGAATCCTACTTTGGAAGTAACCTTTCTTCTTTTCAATCAAAGTGTGGATAACATGATTGGTACTGGATTAAGACTCGACGCACAGAAATCAACGAGGAGGTGGAGACTTATTCTTTACCTCAAATTTTTAAAGATCATTTCATTGAAAGTGAGTCTTTCTCCCCCAAAATTCATTCTCCTTCCGGCTATGAGTTGATTTGAGATTGAATTTGGTTCATTACCATTTAAGTTTTCCGTTCTTCAATCATTACAGATACCGATTGATTCCTATGAGTCGGTAGAAATTTTTGAAACTTCTACACCTTTTGTCGACGAGGACTCTTTGCCGAACTTGTTTTTCAAGATGGATTGTATCCCCATGTGCGCACCACTTCCCATTCTAATTAAAAAAACTTTAGGAGGTGAATCGATTTTTCTTAGACCCCAAGTGTACCTCTCCCCCTTGTTATACAAACCCCCCTTGTCCCCCAAAAATTTATTATCAGCGATTGTTCATTTCTTATGCCTTACACATGCCTTCCTTTTTTCAAAAATAAATTCCTATTTTTCGGGAGGCATGCATGCTATGGAGGTTCCACCGTGGATCTTTCAAAGTTAAACCATATTTTGGTTGGATCCTCAATTATTTAGACTTCTAGTGTATAGTTAGTATGAAGTCCAAATAGTAGGTTGTAAATAGTTAGTTTTTTTATTCTTTCTTTATTGAGTTTATCTTTCCTTGTAGTTTAGTCTAGTGTAATTAGTTAAACGTTTTGTTATTGCTTTTTTGTAATTAGTTAAACGTTTTGTTATTGCTATTTTGTAATTTGTTAAACGTTTTGTTATGCTCGATACTAACTTGTTTTATAGATTCTTTGAACTCATACTTATCGGAGATCGCTCTATTTTGGCTAATATCTTTCTTTTCCTCTCTTTATGTTGTGTTCTTGATTAGCATTGAGGACAATGCAACATTTAAGTTAGGGGGTGGGGTATATTTTATCCACTTCTTTGTTTTGTCTATGGATTTTATTACATGTTAGTTACTAATTGTGCTTTCTTAGAAAAAATCCAAAATTTTTAAAAATATTTTTTTCTTTTTTCTCTTTTGTTGGGCATTTTGTCTTGTTTCCAATGATAAATTTTAATAAATGCCCGATCCAATAGACATTCAACGACGGATGTTCTCGATTTTAGAAGTTATTTGAATTTAGTCCTCAAATCATTGATATTATGAATAACTTGATGAATTAAAATTTATCCCATGAGAACATGCGCTTTTCTTATTTTATTGATTTGGTTTAAGATTTTTATAACTCGATAATCTTTTGTTGTATTGTATATACTTACACCGAGTGAGCTTTGGGCATATCTTCATTTGTGAGTGTTATACACTCCTCTTTCCTCATTGAAAACGTTGATTTCATCGGTAATGTCACTATTATTGTAATTGATCTTTCATTAATCGAGTTCATATTTTGAAATGTGTTACGTGAGCATGATTTTCAAAATTATTTTGGCTCGATAATTTCATAAACTTTATGAATTGATCATAGGAATCTTTATTATATCACCTATATTAGCCTTGACCTCACCTTATATATTTCCTTAGTCAACCCCTTTTAGCCTTAATATAGCCTTTCATTTCATAACCCAAAATCTCAAAACCAACTCCACATTGCAGTATAAACCATATATATCACCTTCCTTACCTATGTTTAGAATGACACTTGGAATTGAATGATGTTATTGTCTTGCGGTTGCAATTAATCATGAAGAGAATGAGAAAAGTAGAAAAGTAGAAAAAAGTACAGTGAAAAAGAAAAGAAAAAGCGAAAAAAAAACATGAGAAAAAGAAAAGAAAAAAGATAAATAAAGAGAAAGTTTGTATATGTTGTATATAATGTTCAATAATCCTTGTCGCTCTCCAATTTCATATTTAATACTTGCTATAAAAATCATTTTCCAATTTTAAAATTGTCGACAGTTTCCATTATCCCAAGTTTTTCATCCCCGAACACTTTGAATCCATACAAATTTCCTTCATTTCATAACCCGAGCCTAGCCTACATTACAACCCTATAAAGTCCTATGTGATCCTCGGGTGATTTCAATTTAACAGTTTAAATAGTTTTGATAATCTGTGAAAATACATTCCCCTCCTTTAATGAGCGGTATCTTTCAATGAGATTACATGTTTTTCATTTTTTATATAGCGTTCTTCATTAGTGACATGTGCGCAGCTTAGTTTCCATTTACATTTACTCCTTATGCCCGCATGCCCGGTGTGTTACCTCCATTTTCATAGTGAATTCATTTATTAAGTTTAATGCCCGATGAGGATCAGATTATATGCATGCATTAATGCTTATTCTATTTATTTAAGTTTTTACCAAATCATAATATGCATGTGCTCGTCTCCCTCACACTTTTAAGGTTTCAGTTCCACGAAGTTTGTTCTATAATGTTAATAGCTATGAATTTTTGTTTGAATTCGTTCTATATGCTAATAACAAGTTTGAAATCTTTTTTCATATTATTGAGTTTGTCGCATGTGATTGGACATATTTTGAGGAAACTATATGATGTTTGTGGGTTTCATCCCTAAAAACCCTCACGAGATGACACTCATCCACTAGGGTAACCTAGGGGTTTAACAACTTATTGCATATGCTGAATACAATCGTTCTCTCGAGAAAGTGGCATTTATCCCCTTTGTACATATCTTTTTTTTTTGTGGTTTACGTGTTGCTCTTCTTGCCTTTTACTTCATTCCTAGGGACTAGCAATGTGTAAGTTAGGGGGTGTGATTCGGAACGAATATTATATTTATTCGCCCTTGTACTTATGCATTTTAGCCCCCTCGGGTACCTAATTCCTATATTTATGCTCGTTAACCAGAAAACCTTGGTTTTATATGTTAACATGCTATATGAGGTATAGTTGAGTTTTTGTAGGTATTTCGGTGCTTAGTATGAAGTTCGGTATAATTTTGGTGAAATTTCATCGAGTTTTGCATCTTTGGGGAAATTTTAGTAATTTTATCATTTGTATTTTAATCCTAAACTCTTCATTTAAGTTCAAGCCCTTTTATTTTTCTTCGCTTGGCCGCGGACGGTGCATGAGTCCAAGTTGTATCGAAGGAGTTATTGCATTTTTAGGATGGTTTTAACTTCAAAAGCGCACTCAAGGGCACATTCAAAGGCATTTTAATCATTTCATAATTTGGTTTTTTCATCTAATGTCTCTTGGATTTGTATCTCTCTAAGTTATCTTCGCGTAGCCTCCAACCTTGCCTAATTTCGAGTTATAAAGAAGAAGTTACGACATTTTTTGTATTGTTGTTCCAAGCTGAGAATTCAACACTGTTAGGTGCGAATCGATTCGGCCAAATGCCAAACCGATTCGACTACGGCAAAAGTCCACAAATCTCTATTTTTAAGTGGGTTTTTGGTGGGGTATTTAGATATAAATATTCTATTAAATTGGGTGATCATGTTTAGACTTCATAATAACATTTTTAGGTTAGAGTTTGGGGATTTTTATTGGAGCTTTCCATCTCCTCTCTCTTTAGGTTTATACCCATGTATATTAGTATATTATACTATTCATTGTCTTCTTCCTTATATACATTCTTTGATTCCTTACTTTCTTTCTTTTTAGTTAGTTTATTTCTTTCATTTGTTTGTTGTTGGTTGTTTATTTATTATTTTCATTTACATAGTAGTTGTTTTAATTAATTTATTTGTTTCTTGTGCCTAGTTAAAAGGGTTTGGGTAATGTGTCCGCCATTAATGGGTGTCAAGGTCCGAAAGTTTGTTTTTGGGAAAAATCATGTTTAATCTAAACCTCGCGTATTAAAATGGATTTATTATGCGTTTAACTTTCTTTGTCACGCAACATTAGTTTTTATAGAGATAATACAATTTTAATCCGCGTGTGACCATTTTGAATTAAATGTTTTATCTCCCAAGTTTGAGTTAAATTTATTCTTGCGTGATGTTTATGATTAACTAAAAATTCCCTGTTAAATTTTTCAAACCAAAATTCTAATTATAAGTTGTTTAGCCCATGGTGGGGACGCGATCCCGAGTCTCATTTTATTAATATTGTTTAGAGCAAACAACGTATTTTTCATTTTTACCATTATCAACCTATCACCTTTTATATTTTTATTCTTGAAATAATAAATTGACTAAAATCTATATGACATTCCTCGTGGATTCGATTCATACTTGTCGCTACACTTCCATTTAGTGTACCAAGTTATGGTATTAGTTTTGTATAGGGCATAAACACCCAACGACGTGTTTTAAATACAAAGTTTACGCCTCATCACCAGGGGCTAACTTGCCAGTTCCTGTTGAGGTCTAGGAGGACCTCAAACTTCTATCTAAGAAATTTGACCAAGTCAGGATATCCGGGAACTACATGGATTACACCCATATGACTCCCTACCCCAAAATAAGATTGCCGGAGAAGTTCAAGATTCCATCCATCAAGAAGTTCAGGGGTAGTGGGCCACCAATTGTTCGCCTCCACAGTTATCACCGAGCCATGACCCTTCTTGGCAACTTTGAAGAAATAATATCCCACATGTTTCAACAGACTTTGAAGGATAGTGCTCTCTAATGGTTCATATCCCTCGAAGAGTCGAGAATCCGCAGTTGGGAAGATGTTGCTCGAGAATTTATGTCACAGTACAAGTACAACAAAGAAATAGAGGTTGCATGCCATGATCTAAATCTTCTTAAGAAGAACCCTGGAGAAGCCGTCAGTATATTCATAGCAAGATGGAGAGAAAAAGCTGCTACCATGACCAACCTTTCATCTGAAGAAGAACAAGTCATCACCGTGAAGAAGAATTCCCTACCCCATATTCGAACAACAATGGGAGGTCATTATTATCCACACTTTCGATCTATCCTGAAAGCGTGTGTAGAAATAAAAGAAACTTCTATCAAGGTAGAAGTTGAGCTGAAAAAGGTTATCGGACAGTTCATTCCCAAGAAGTATGAGAAGCCTTTCAATATTACAGACATCAACAATATCCCCCAGCCTACTACCTCTTGGGCACCAGAAATAGGCCTAATCATACTGGGAAGGAATACACTAAGCTCCATGATCCTTTATCCAAAGTCTACAAAACTTTGTTAATCAAAACCTTATTAAACCCTTGTACCTCCATCCATTAGCAAACCCATTTCCCAAGAACTTCAAGACCGACGCCCATTGTGATTTCCACTAGTCAACCGGACACACTACCGATCAGTGCTTCATCTTCGAAACATGATTCAAGGCTTGATTAACCTGGGTGTCATCATACCACCAGTTAATCTTAAAGCCAACACCACTCATAACCCACTTCCAACCTACATAAATTCCATATTTCTAGAGAATGACCCAAAATTTGATCCATCTACCCAAATTATGCTCAGTAAAGCACCCATCTTACTCCTAATCTCACCCAAACTGCTCAAAGTTTCCCCATATTATCTCCTACATCCTATCAGTTTCATCAACCAATCTATATCACTCCTCACAAGGGCTTGTATTCTCGTTCGTACCCGATCCTATGGAAGATATATGAAGTTATCGACTATTCTTAAAATCTCTTGCAGTTCGGGATGAAATTGCACACCAACATGACCATCGATTGTCAGAAATTCAGTGTCTTATTCATGGAAGCCTGGAAATGGGCTCAAGAATCAGATGATTGGGTGGTACCCATTGATGAAGTCAGCTTAGATGACATAGTATAGATCATCGCAGACATGTTCCAACACACCATCGATATATGTCGCATTTCCTAACTACTCGCTGCTTTAAATCTTCATGGGATGTTGGTCCCTTCAGTCCTGCACCTCCCCATTGAGTGGGAAGATTTATATGATGAAGCCATTGAGGTTGTGAAATGTATCTATTTCTCTTCGCAAGAAGACACCGTTTCCTCCGGGTGTGGGGGGGGGAGGAAATTTTACTGCTCGGATGATAAACCAAGTTAGGAAAGAGTCAGTCTAGCAATCATCATATGTAGATTAATATCTTTTGAGAACCTAATGGGGGAAATCAGTAATGTAGTCATTCATCCGAAAATAGATAAAAACATGAGGTTTTTGTTCTCCCCCGCCTCCGTAAACTATATGACTAGATCAGGAAGACACTACTAACATTTGAATCCTCAGTCATCAAGGACAGATAAGGAAAATAGAGTTATCGAGGAACTTTCCATGTCAAAAATGATTATTAAGGATAGAAAAATCCTTGACCAACTCAAGAAGACTTAGGCTAACATCAACTTATAGGGACTATTCATATCTTCCTAATTACACCGGAATGCTCTGAGTCCAACCTTCCACCACTCCAGAAGAAGCTGTAAACCTGGTTGGATCCTTCACCACCACTAGACTCATTTCCTTCTCCGAAGAAGAAATCTTGATGTTAGACCCTGACCAAAACTATGCCCTCAACATCTCCATTGAAGTGATGGGAAAGACAGTCCCTCTCTCTCTCATTGATAATGGATCCATCCTCAATGTTGCCCATTAAGAACCTTCAATTTCTTGGGGTTATAAGTTAGTGACCTTAATCCTACTTTCACCATAGTGCGTGCCTATGATAATACCCATCGAATGGTAATGGGATCCATAACACTAACAATAGGGGTTAGCCCTATCAATCCTATCACCGAATTCTAAGTTATTGACATACCTGCATACTTTAATTTTCTACTGGGTCGACCATGGATTTAAAATATCCAGGGGTTATGTTCCTCCTTCAATCAAAAGTTGAAATTCTTGGCCAAAGGGCAAGTCATCACCATTTTGGGGGATGACTATGGTACAAAAAATACTGGCACCAGCAATCTGATCCTATAAATACACCATGGGACAAATTACATGATTCTCTCTGACTTCAGGGTTGATCCACTTCGCCCTCTAACAGGGAATAATTTTAAAGATCAGGTCTGTCCAAAACAAAGCCCTCACAATAATGCTAATGTAATACTAAATTTTAAGATTATGCATTTAATGCCCGGACTGGGGTTTGGACGATGTCAACAAGGGATACTATAGCCCATAGTTATGAAATAGTCATTTCTCTATGTAGACTGGGTTATCAACCGTCATCAGAAGAACTCAGAATGCTCTGCCAACCATAGCTGAAAAGGATTTTAGGAGATGCCAATACTATTTCAAGGGATTCTCTGATCAGAAGATTCTTCAAGAAGGGTAATGACTTCCCCTTCTTTGGCTTTCCTAAACTGTGGTATGACCATGTGGATAAGAAGATGAAGTCGGTAATGGAAATCTTCTTTTAAAACAACTAGTCCTGGGCCAAAGATTGCCAGTACAAAGTGTAACCTGTCACATAAAAAGTTATAGTTGTTGTCGAGGTCTTTGAGAAAAGTGATTCCAAATACTCATTCAACCTGCAGACACTAAGACTGACTCTCTGTATGATCCATTCAGATGTTACACCATCAGACCCATCTACTCTGATTAAGGCCACCGATGAGCCACTTATCAAATAGAATTCTATATTTGTCCCACCTATCGAGATGCGACCCAACCTTGTTGCTTACCCTATCTCTTCATCTATTATTGTTCCTCATTTTTCTGATAATATTGTAATTGAGACCTCTTTTGAGGAGGTTCTCAATGATGTTTTTTTCGAAAGTGAAATAAATAAGGATTTTGAGTATCTTATTGTACCTTACATTAATTGTCTTGATTGTAATCAAACTTTTAATGATGATGATTTTGTAAATGAACAATTCTTAACTAGTATTAATAAGGTTAATAACAAATAACATAATCACGTTCAAATTAATGAGGATGAAATTATTGTTATCAATATCGATTCTAGTAGACAACATCGCGAGAATAGGATAGGGTCCACCATTAACAATCATGAGCGCACGCGAAGAGTTATTGACAGAATTTGTGGACATCTTTACGTGGTCCTATGATGACATGCCCGACATCAATCCTGAAATAGCTTAGCATGAGATCCCAACTCTCCCAGTGCAAGCCAGTAAAAAGAAGTATGAACATTCTGCACTGAATAGTTAATCAAAGTCAAGGAAGAAGTAATCAGACAGTTAAACGTAGGATTTATTTTGGTGATCGAACATCCCACGTGGCTAGCTAACATTGTACATGTGTTAAAATCAGAATGAAAGGTCTGTATGTGCATCGACTATCGAGATTTGAATAAAACGTCTCCGAAGGACGATTTCCCATTGCCCAACATCAACATGATTGAGGGAAACACGACCAGTCATGCCCTCAAGTCCTTAGTTGATGGGTTCATCGGATACAATCAGATCAAGATGCACCCTAACCATCAAGAAATAACCTCCTAAGGAACCTTTGGTTACACGATTATGCCATTCGGGCTCAAGAAAGTTGAGGCTACCTACCAAAGGGCAACCACAACCATTTTCCATGATCTGATACACAAGGAGGTTGAAGTATACGTAAATGACATAATTGTTAAGTCTAATACTAAAAAATTCACATTCCCTCATTTCGAAAGTTTTTCAAACGACTACGGCGATACCAAATGTGGCTAAATCCATATAAATGCATTTTTAGTGTCACAAAAGGAAAGCTTTTGGGATTCATGGTCAATGAAAAGGTAATACAAGAAGACCCTACCAAGTTGAAAGACATACTTGAAATGACACCCCCCTTAATGGAGAAGTATGTCTGGGGATTTTTGGGAAAACATCAGTACATCAATCGGTTCCTCATCCAACTGAATTCTATTTGCGAAACCATCTTTAAAATCCTTCGAAAGGATTCTACCAAAGTCTGGAATGAGTCCTGTTAGGAAGACTTTAATAGAATCAAGTTATACCTTACTCGACCTACGGTACTTATACCTCTACAGCCTGGTCTCACTCTACTCTTGTACTTGATTGTAATAGATATTGCAACATGGGCTTTGTTAGCCCAATAAATTAAAGAATCCTGTAAAGATAGGTCCGTCTACTATGCCAATCAAAAGTTGGTTGGGTACGAAGTCAACTACACTACCTTAGAGAAAGCATGTGTCGCCCTGGTACGGGTCACTCAAAAGTCACGACACTATATGCTCGTTTTTCCCATCAAATTTGTGTCTCGAATGGATCCTATCAAATACCTTCTAGAGAAACCCGACTTGTCTAATCTAATGGCTCAATGGTTATTGAAGCCAGTTGAGTATGATATTATGTATGTCATAGAACAAGCTATAAAAGGGAGAGCCATCGCCAATTACCTTGTTGATTACACCTTGGAAGAGATTTATGTTTAGGTCTCCGAATTCCCATATGAAGATATTCTTTGCACCTCTCAGGAGAACCACCGATGGAAAATATTCTTTGATTGTGCTTCCAACAAGAAAGGATACGACATCGGAATACACCTAATTGCCCCTCATGACTATCACACTCCCATTTCCATTAAGCTAGATTTTTCCTGCACCAATAATATGACTGAATACGAGGTATCTACTATAGGTTTCAAAGCCTCCCTCAAGAAAGGTATTAAATACCTAGATGTCTGGGGGGATTCTACTCTCATCATCGGCCAAGTCCTTAGAAGATGAAAATTAAAAGACGAAAAGCTCTTACCCTTCTACACCGACCTAGAAGAGTTTGCCTCCCAGTTACATGATATCACATTTCTTTACTTGTCGCACCTAAGCAATAACGTAGCTTATGCCCTTGCTACCCTAACCTTCACGGTCGATATGCTCGTGGGAATCACTATAAACCCTTTCATAATCCAAAGATAAGCTATGACAACCTATTGTTACCACACTGAGCTCGTTATAGAAGAAGATTCTGATATGGCAGAGTGTCGGTACAATGACATTTAGCTCCTTCAGAAGCACAATAGGGATCCATGTGGTCCCACTAAGAAACATCGTGCAACCCTATACAAACTGGCTAGCTAGTACATCATCTATGATAAATCACTATTTAAGAGAAACTTCAATGGAAACCATTTGCACTACATTGCAGGGGCTGACATTGACAAAATAATGCAGAAGATCCACAATGCTGAATGCGAACCCCACATGAATGGTAATATTCTTATTAAGAAAATCATCCATTAAGGATATTATTAGACAACTATGGATCAGGATTGAACCGCTAACATCTGATGATGCCTCAAATGCCAATAGTTTTCCAACCAATGGAACTTTCCTCCTCGAGAATCGTACAACATGACTTCTCCCTCGACGTTCTCAATATAGTGCATTGCCATCATAAGAAAGGTCATACCCAAAGCTTCAAATGGGCATGAGTTCATCCTGGTCACCATGGTCTACTTCACCAAGGGGTCAAAGCCGAGTGATATGCAGTTCTGAATGCTAAGAAGGTAACAAAGTTTAACCAAAAGAACATCATCTGTCGATATGGGGTTCCTCATAAGCTAGTATCATATAATGGGTTACATTTCAAAGTCGAGGTTATGGAACTAGTCTATGAGTATGGGATTTAGAGCCACAAATCTTCACCATACCGACCCCAAACCAATGGCGTAGTCGAAGTCGCCAATAAAAAACTCAAGGCCATCATCAGCAAAATGACCGAGGGTTACCGAGATTGGGCTGATCAGATCCTTTATGCCCTTTGGGGCTACCACACTTAAGTCAGAACATCTACTAGGGATACCCATTACTCTTTGGTATACGACATGAAACCAATCCTACCCATTCAACTAGAAATACCTTCCCTACACGTCATGATTGAAAGCAAGGTTAGTGAGGAAGACTGGCATCAGAGACGCTTTGACAAACTATCACTTTTGGATAAAAAAGAGGATAAAGGATCTATACCCTATACAATGGTACCATCAACGGATAGCACGATCATTCAACCAAAGTGTCAAGGATCGCAATGTCCAGGAAGGAGATCTTACCCTTAAGGAGATCATAGAACTTGTCTTGTACACCAGAGGTAAGTTCAATTGAAGAAGCCCCTACATCATAAAGAATATTCTCTCAATAGGAGCCTCTACGCTTACTGACCTCGACGGATAAGAAATGGCACGTCCAATCCACCAGGACTGTCTCAAAAAGTTCTACCCTTAGTCCAAAATCTCAATGTGATATGACTCTTCTCAGCCCCATTCTATTCTAAAAAAATCTCTCCATTTCTCTCTACTCTGAACTACATGTGGCTTGATCCTCTAAAAAAACCTTTTGCTAAAAAACTTTCAAGAGGTACGTAGACAGCTCATACATCTTACATGAGCATTGTCCCCTTATCTTTTCATAAAATGTTATTCTTTTATAATATCCGAGAATGAAAATTCATTTTATCATTTACATGAACAAAAGGATTATGTATGCCTTAGCGATTAGTGTAGATAACTCAAATGTAAGACTCATCAAGAGGCATAACAATATGATCAAAATCTTTTTTATTTCAAACAAGGAAATTCGGTATCATTACACGAAGTATCAGCGAAATAATTCAAACTAACCACTCTTCTCTGCTAACCAAAACTGCTCTTAAACAAACAAATCTAACCAATATACATAAAATTATTCCCAAACCCAAAAATACAAAAACATCCCAACCACCAAAAGCTTCACAAAAGTCACCCAAAAGCTTCGCACAAAATAATCCTAGATTAAAAAAAAACTATCCTCTATTGCCAGAATATCCAACCTCATCATCATCAGCCCTCTAAGGTTCCCAAACTTACCCTGTCTGGTTGATATTCAGAACACGCTCCCTGGAATGCCATGCCCTGACCAGCCTGGAAAAAACCACTACCCCTCCCTCCATGGTGTCGAAAAGGACGAACCACCCCTGGCCAGTCTGTTCCTCTAGGATCTCTGCCACTACTCGCTTCCACAGACATTTCAAATAGTCCTCGAACACATGCTAGACCCTTCTTAATGATTGAGATGGACGGGTTGATGGCCGATGATTCTCCAATAAAGAACCCAGCATTAAGGGTCGGGATTCAGTTAGGTCGTCCATCAGAAAAAAGTCTAATCTGCAAGGAGGCACTATCTTCTCCCACCTAACTTGGTGCAGACGTCGCTAAGGGAAATAGAAAATAGCCTGTCGTAGGACTATTAACTGCTCATACCGATACTTTCCCAGCTCTAGAATAAGATGTAATTCTCCCCACCATGGAACCAACTAGTGAATGCACCGGGATCCATTCTCCATGAACTAATTGATCCAGTTCTCGACAGATGGGACAAAACTAATAAATTATCGAGCAAAGAAATTCAGCATGCATACTAAGGGATACTCAGGATGAACCTCCAAATGGAACCTCTCAACCAAGAACATGAACAACATAACCTGAATCCCTCTCAAAAAAGTAGAGATACCTTCCTAGATAGCATCAAGACCAATTAGAGTCTCCTCTAGAATCATCGCCGCAGGACAGTGATGGTAAGACATCCATGTTGTGATTACAGTCAATAGAGAGTCCACTATTAAGTCTCCCATCACCAGCAAGAGCCTTGAAGTAAAACCCAAGGAAATAACTTTGGTGTCGCACGTATCATTGAAACCCCTCAAGCGCACAAAATGCATGACAACTAGAAGAGAAATCATCCCCCTAGTAACCAACGGTTAGGCCACTTAAGGGAAAATATGGGCAACTCCGCTAACAGTGCCTAAGGAGACCGAGAAAATTCAGGCATAGGCACCGCTACACTAGTATTGATTCCTAACATGCATGAGAACTCTTTGTATGTTGGGCAAACCTCATCCAGACCAAAATGGAAAATATGGTCTTCGGGATAGTAGAACTGCGTCGTCACTGCTAGCATTTTCCAATCAATTGCTCTGTTTGGACACAAGGAGACTCGATGCAAGTTGAAAGCCTCATCATGCACATTGTAAAAAAGCATGGCCTCAAGACTTTTGAGGTAGGAAGAAAATTATGCATGCATCGGAAGGGACATTTGGGGAATAATGAAGTAGAAAGAAACAATCAAGAGAAAGAAAATGGGTATGGATGAGAAAAACTACACTCCTTGGCTTTCCTTTTATGCACAAGTGGCTTGGAAAAAGATAAGGGATTTGATGAGTCAGAATGAATTCCTTCCTTGCAAAGTACTCTGATCTGTAGGGAAGTTCAATCAAATCCTTAGGGTGATTTGACTTTACCCAATGCCGATAGGCAGGCCAAGGGGTATGCCAATTGTCAACCCCCCTATTTTGGAAAATTACATCTTTCATTTTTTGTCAATATCAAATTCTCAAAAAAGAAATACTAGTTTTAACCCCCCCCCCGGGATTATAACTAATTACTTATCCATTTTTACTTATCATTTACCAAAATAAACCTTTTTCTCAAAATTATTTAGGCTCTCCATTTCTAAATAAACATCATGTAATTTTTATAGTCTCAGTAGCAAAGTAAACGTTCGTGTAGAATAAGTCATTAAAACAAGAATTAAACATAAAAAAATCTCTTCTTCATATATATATGGTATCATTTCATGATTACAACTTTGTAGGAAATAAGAAGAAAAATCAAAAAACTAAAACAATGGGACTCACCTTGAACCCTCAATTTATCTCTCTCAAATCCTCACCCCCGCGGCGAACACACTTCCCCTAGCGACGAGCAGTAGAAACTCCACTCCCAAAACCCAATCCCTTGTCTGAGGTGGATGAAAGAACCAAGGAAGAAGGAACAGATTCCTTGATATAAGAAGTCGTAGAGGCCACCCAGTCCTTTAGCCAGGTGGTAGGAACCCGAACATGTTTTAAGAACAAAATTAAAAGACCAATCGGCCAGTAAAGGGAAAATAAGGAATCAAAAGAAAGAAAAAAAAATAGAGAAGAACAATATACCTCAAACTGAAGGACTTCATCCATATGCCCCATCAATCCCAAATCCATTGCGTTAGGGCAGTGCGGCATGCTCAGTGTTCCCCCACTAGTCAATTGGAAGTTATAAGAAGGGGGAGAGACCTGAATAAGTGGATTCTCCTTTTTCGCTGCCGACGACGTACCACCACTCATGCCATGGGAAGATACCATCGTCTTACTGGTACTCCTACCCAAAGCCATAGGACGTGGAGGCATGTTCACCATGTCGTAAATGAAAGAGGGCACCAACTAGATCGTTATGATATAGAAGTGGTCATAGCTCGTCACCGTGTCCGTGTAGAGTGTGTAAGCCTCGCCAACCAAAGCTGCCTCCCTAGCCTCGGTAGACATCCCCATCACTCGCCTCATATACGTAGGGATCACTAACGGTGGGACCGCCACCTCATACTCCATGATCTAGCACACCACCCTTTCTCCCAAGTACCAGGAATATCTGAACTCATGCGCTATCAACCTCTGCATCTACGCATGCATACCTGTCACCCCCGTATACTGAGGAGCCATCCCCTAAGGGTAAAAGGTCATCTACAATCCACAACGAAAGATCAATACTCATGAAAATAAAGAGAAATATCAAAATAGGATTCAAAAGAAAAGGAAATAACCTAATCGCTTGTCAGCGTGTTCAGAGCCCGTCGCACCGCCGCAAGGGACACAAAGTTATTCAATCGCCTATTGGACTTTCACCACTGGAACATCAGGAAGAAGTACCACAAATCTTCATCATTCAATAATATCAACCTTACATTGAGCGCAATCACCTCCTAAAACCATGTGGAAAAAAATACAGGAATCAACAAAGAATAAACTAAAGGAAAATGCAAAGAAATGCATAAAAAGGAAAAGAAATACGAAAGTTAGCTCCAAAACGTACATAGTCCTTGTAAAATTCTGTTGGATGCACTGAATGAATGCATACAAAGAAGAGTAAAGGGTCACCAAAGTTAGGTGATAACTTTCTTTTTATGTGTGGTCGTTGTTGAAAGCCAAGTCAATCAAAACCTCAATTATCTACAAAATATAATAAACTCAAGTGTAGAGGTAAGTAAGGGTATCAATCCACATCAAGGGGGTAAGCTAAAAACAAACTCAATTGTAGTTCAATTTTTATTTTCTTTTTGGGCTTTTCCTTTTTCTATGTTTTTTTAGCCTTTTCAAATATTAAAACAATTAGGTGAGGTGAGGTGAGGTGAAATAACACTAAACTAAAATGAAAGATCAAATCAACTAACTAGAAAGAACTAACTTAGATGGAAAATAAAGTCTAACACTAAAATATGAGATAAATGAGGTTAATAAATGTGAGAACAATCAAGGAGTGGGATTACACCACAAATTTTAGCTATTCTAACTAATTAATTTAATTAATTGAATTCTCCCAAATTATATCAAACTTACAAATCAACTCTCGTTGCAAATGTAATTTTAATAGTAACATTTTAGAAAATTAAGTTTAAGACCCCACAACTCTAGAAAAATAGATCTACACTCCTTTTAATAAATCACCCGCTAGGATCGATCAATTAAAATTTATATAAATCTTATAAAATTAATTTTGAGTTGAAATTCAAGTAAAAATACCCCACTTAAGAAATCCCTATCTCTAGTTCGAATCTAAAATGGTTATTATAACTAGAGTTTTGATTTTCTCTCGAAAATCATTTACTCTCTCTCGAGGCGTAAATTTAAGGGTGAGGGATCAAAATTAACATTCAAAGGGAATTTTCAAGTAATCAATCTAATTAAATCAAAATAACATCAAATAAGGGTTCCCCCACCCCTTGAAAGGGGATTTAGCCTAAGATGGTATGAAATTTGACAAATTAATAATCAAAGGCATATAAAATAAAGTAGAAGAGAAGAACAATCAAACCAAATCTCTTTGAGTGAAATTGGACTTCAATCCTTGAATTTGCAATTTACACCCATCCAATTTGTGTGATCAAATCAAAATTACATCAACAATTACACTCAAAAATGGATTCTCACTAATTTATTTTTCTCACTAATCTAAAAAAAAAGTAAAATAAAAATAAATTCTAACCTAAAAAAATTAAACTAAAAAAAGGTGTTTCTCTATCTACAATTCTGTCTACTAATTCCTATTCTAAAGTTTTTTTTCAAATTGGGGTCTTCAATCCTTAAATAGTAGGCATAGAGCATTGGGGTAATTTGGGTAGGTTTAATGTGTAAGGGGTGTGCAAGGTGTTGAGGTGAGGATGTTTACGGAATTATGCACACGTGTGCATTGCAAAGGCGTGAGGTCATGTGAGTGAGGGGTAAGGGAATAAGGTAGGGAATAAAACAAATTAGATTTGTTATAAAAGGGTTTGGGGGTATTTTTGGGAAAATAGGATTTAAATGGGTTAGGTGGCACATGTGGGATTTTGTCTTGATTTTGGTATTATCTTATGTAGGTGAAGAAAATCGTGAATTTTCCTTTTGAAGGAAATTGGGTTGAAGTTGGGTTTGAGTTTGGATGTCACGGATTGAAGAAGTGGTGTCCGGACTTTGAACTAGGGTTTTGGATCCGGGTCAGGACGCGGTTTGACAGTGGGTATGGTAGGTGTTGGGTGATTCGGGTTTTCGAGTTCACTGTGTGGGTTAGGGGTTGTTGGGTTTGGGATGACACCGGGTTGAACCAGGAGGTCTCGGCTTGGTTCACCAGCTTTGGGGTGTGTAATACCCCGTACTTTTGGCTATAATTATTTTTGGGATTAATTAATTAATTAGCGTATTAATTGGAAATTAATCCGGGTTATAATACTAATGAGATGCGTATTGTTATTTGATTATGTGCATATATGATTATATATGTATCTGGTATTATAAAATTTGTCGTGGGATTTATATACGACATTTTAGAAATTTTGTTGAGACGCGTGGGACCGCCGCGTCACGGTATATTATATTGATGATAAAGGTGAATTTAAAATCTATAATCTGTATGGTCGTTTTGAGTGCGTCAACGCGTCCGGAAGGGTCGAGATAGTCAGAAAACACTAGCCGGGGGTATAGTTTGGGTCCCAGGGTATTTTTAGGCCATACCGGTAACTTAAAGGGTATTTTAGTAATTTGGTATTTTTGGGTAATTAAAAGTGACGAAAATTGAGAGTTGTAATCTGATAAGGAATTGACCAACCAACCCTTTATTAACCCCATAAGCTACGTAGGTTATCATTTAGTCTTCCAACTCTCCCAAAGCAAACCCTAGCCACCATAGCCTTTTGGAGAAGAAAGCTTGGAGAAGGAGAGAGAGAGAGGAATTCTGCAGAGATTCTTCACCAAATCAACACCAAATCCGAAATCAAACCAAGGAAAGTGATTTATTCCACTTAAATTTCAGAGAATGCTTCTTCCATGTTAGATTATTCTTAAATTTTGTATGTTATTAGTTTAAATTTTGGGATATAGGTTGCATGTAGAATGTTACTGGAAGATTATATTAAGGGAATTATCGACTTTTGTTATACCAAAAACGGATTTAAGATGAAGTTTATGAATGTTCTTGAGAAAAATCTGGAAACTAAGTTTTTGATGAAGATTGATCCATATGTAGCCTATAATTGTCGAAATACGGATTTATGGACGTTAGTAATATTGTAGGATTGTTATATGACATTACTATAACGTTATATTTGAGAATCACACGTTAGAAATAAGTTTTGGGACGTTTTCAAATCTGCAGAACGAAGCAGTCCATAGCCATACCTGTTCGATCGATCGATCGACATTCATCAGTCGATCGATCGACTTGATCGATCGATCGATATTCATAGGTCGATCGATCGACCTTCCCAGAATGAGTAAAATTTTCCTTAATTTGATTTTAATGGTGGAAACCCTCGGAGAATACGTTGGAGAACTTATGAATACCTTCACCCTTAAGGAAGACCAGTAGGTGTGATTATTATAGTGGACTTTAATTAGAATGCAATTCGGGGAATTAATCTAGGTTATTGAAATTCGTTAGAGAGGTAACGTTTGGGTTAATAGTGCAAAATTGTGTAATTCGATGAAATAAGGTTTAGAGCAGAAGTAAAGACCTTAGGAATAAAGATGTTATATTTGGGAATGATCGGAACCTAATAATCTATTATAGATAGGTTTTAAGGTTAAGGGACTACGACATGAGACGTGTTGGTAATTTAACTTTATATTAACGGGAGACTTGAAATACATAAGTTTGGAATAACGGTATTATGATGTAGCTTATACCTTATTAAAATGGTGATATCTAAGATGTGTGAATGCTTAGTATATAGTTTATGTGTATGACATACCTACCATACTTGCTATCACGGGAGGTTTGCGTTCGCTTAGGACCCTCTAATCCTTGTGTGCCTACGGGGGGGATTTAGACTGGTACCTTGATGAACATAGATCATAGAAGGACTTATTGTGATATTAATAAGTCTGCATGACCATGGGAGCGTAGGTATGTGCGTGACCCATGTGATGGTGACTGTGTTCGCCTCCACTATTTGTGATTTGTGTTATCTGAACTATTCCTGAGAGATTCGGAATATGTGATCCTTATGTACGTGATGTACCGGGATGGATAGCAGAGTATGTGTGCACCATAGCTTAGATTGCGGGGTGCTTGTATCGTATATTTATGATGTGAATAATATACATTAAATTAATGGAAATCCTCATGTTAATGTTGTAAAAATATTACGGTATTGTTTTGAGATATATAATGAGTTAGCTGTTAGTTATATCAATGGCATAGTTAGTAACTGAGTTTACGTTAAACCTCTATTAAATTACGAGCGTTGTTATGTTAAATTAACCGAGTAAAATGGGTAGAACCTTTGGTAGTCTAGCTAGTTACGTTGTCACTTAGCTAGTGGAAAGGGTAGTTATAGATGGGTACTTACGTTAGGAGTGCACAGTTAGTCGAGAGGTGAGAATTTAATGTGAGTGCACGTCCTAACATGTACTTTGCATTTAATGTTTTAAATGTTTTTAAAGCACTTGCAGGTTTTTAAAATGATTTTCACTTTCGGGCTCTGACCCATTTGCTTTCAAATATATTTTCTTGTAAAACCATTTTAGGTGCCCAGCCACAAGGACACCAAGCATAGGATTCTCATTCAGGTGACGAGCTGTAGCTGTTTGTGGAAGCTACAGGGATTTGCATGTAGACGCTTCTCTCATTTGGATTCCAGTCTCAGCATCTATCAGTCGTAGGGCATGTTGCCCAATTCTATTAGACATTTTTACGTTTCAGTTTTCAGACTCTAGCATGTATTGCTCAGTATTCAGTTTTAGTTGTTTATTTCAGTTTACTTATCAGTTGTGGGATTTGTATTGAGGAGTTTTTCCTCCAGAGTTTATTTACATTTTGTCATGGTTATTCGTTTTACTTCAGTTTGGTGAATGGTGTTATTTAGTTATTCATTACTCTTGTTGCATGTTAATCAGATTTAATAAAATTTGGCACTTACTTTTTAAATACTAGGTGGTTAGTAATAATAAAATGTTTTCGACAGTGATGCTATTAACTGAGCCAACTTGGCATTTTGAATTAATTTTATAAAGGAGTAGCTACCCGGTGTTTAATTAGTCGGGGTGTCACAGGTGGTATCAGAGCATCAGGTTCTAGTGTCCTTTAGGATCTGTGCGGCTATTATGTTTCCGCTACATTTTCTTTGATATAGAGCCCTATATTTTAGGACTGTTGTACTCTTTGTGTGTACGTTTCGTTCTTCAGCTATTTTAAAGTTTATAACCGTGAACTTATGAACTTTGTTCTTATTTCAGATGCCTCCACGACGTGCACGACGAGTTCCCATGAATGCAATGCCCGAACCCCAGCCCGCTCCAGTTCAGGGCATGTTGAACGCCACTGAGGTTGCAGCTATAGTAGCTCAAGCGGTGAATGCCTCGATTGCCGTTATTCAGCAGGCACCGCCTCAGGCGCCGGTTGCCGCGCCAGCACAGGTTAATGCATTCCCGTCTGCTTGGGAGCGTGTACGAGACGCTTTTCAGAAAGCGCATCCGCCAGAGTTTGCAGGTAGCTCAGACGTGGTAGTCTCGAGCCAATGGAGAAAGGACATACAGAGGCATTTGAGGATGCATGAGTGCACTGACGTTCAGAAACAGGTGCTAGCTACTTTCAAGCTAGTGGGATCTGCACTACAATGGTGGGAGTCTATTACCACCGCGGAGGAGAGGGATACCCTCACGATACAGGAGTTCTGGGTGCGGTTCGACCGCAAATACTTTCCGTCCGCAGTTCATACAGAGATGAGGAGGAAGCTGATGAGTTTGAAACAGGAGGGCAAGACAGTGGCCAAGTATGAGGCCGAGTTCACTAACCTGTTGAATATCGTTCCAGACGAGATTCCAACAGAGAAGAAGAAGATAGAGAAGTTCACTGATGGGTTGAATTGGAGGATCCGTCAGCATCTGCTAGGGAACCTATCGTTGGCCACGTATTCTGATGTGGTTAACGCTGCACTATTGCACTGCCAGGACCACCGTTTTCATATGGCCGTGGGCAAGCGGTCAGGGGAGTCTAGCCATCAGGGCAGGACTGGAGGACATGGTGCCAGCGGGGCACAGACCGGTTAGGGACAGAGACAGACTGAGCAGGGTACCCAGCAGGGGGACAATAAGAGGTTCCGGTCAGGGAACTACAGGCAGGGACAGGGAGGTTTCCGCCAGGGCCATCAGGGTCCAAACGGCCATCAGGGCCAGCAGGGACAGAATGGGCAGCAGTTCCATCAGGGCCAGCAGGGCCAAGGGAGGAATGGTAACGGCCACCAGGGCCGGGGACAGCAGGGGCAGAGGGGAGGGAATTTCCCAGGGAAGTGCTTTACTTATAGCAAGACTGTCCATAAGAAGCAGGATTGTCCTGATAGGGGCAGGGCCCCACAGCAGCAGCAGGGTGCTCGCCAGGAGCCACAGAGACCTATGTTTCCCGCCGCTCTTCCTGCACCGCCACAGATGGCAGCATTTCCACCCATTCCAGCAGTCCCAGCTCAGCAGGGGCAGCTACAGTATGGACGTGTCTACAACGTTCACCAGGCTGCAGTTCCACAGGCACCGCCCGCGATCGAGGGTACGTTTCCTATCCATGGCACTATGGGTCGGGTGTTATTTGATACGGGTGCTACACACTGTTTTATAGCTACACACTTCGCGAAAGCTTTAGGATTGTTAGCTACGGCAGAGAGCACAGTGACGTGTGTCGACTCACCATTAGGGAGTGGGTCACTTATTTTCTTTATATGCCGGGGAGTGGGGGTAGAGGTTGGTGGTTTGGTATTACCTGCGGACATGTTAGTGTTAGACATGCATGTTCACGATGTGATCATCGGTATGGATTGGCTCGTAGCATATAGGGCCATGATTGATTGCTTCAGCGGGAGCATTGTTTTTGCCATTCCGGGGCAGGAGATGTTTATAGTGGCGATGCCTCGCCCAGAGGGAGGATCGACCGCTCATCTGTATTATATAGAGGAGGATACCTCTAAGGAGGTTGTGATTCCTTTGGATTCGATCCCGGTTGTCAGGGAGTATTCAGATGTGTTTCAGGAGATACCAGGGTTACCACCCAGTCGAGAGATAGACTTCATTATAGACTTGCTACCGGGTACGAGACCTATAGCACGTGCACCATACCGTATGGCTCCGGCTGAAATGCGAGAGTTACGGGATCAGATAGAGCAGCTGTTAGGGCAGGGCTTTATTCGCAGGAGTACCTCACCTTGGGGCGCTCCAGTTTTGTTTGTGAAGAAGAGGGATGGTTCACTGCGTTTGTGCGTGGACTACCGAGAGTTGAATAAGGTCACGATACGGAATAAGTATCCGTTGCCTCAAATCGATGACTTATTCGACCAGTTAAGAGGAGCTTCTTTCTTCTCGAAGATTGATTTGAGATCGGGATACCATCAGTTGTGTATCAGGGAGGAGGATGTCTCGAAGACTGCGTTCTTGTCGAGATATGGTTCTTACGAGTTTCGGGTTATGCCTTTCGGCTTGACCAACGCTCCAGCAGTGTTTATGGACTTGATGAACAGGGTGTTCAGAGATTTCCTCGATCAGTTTGTTATTGTCTTCATTGATGACATTCTGGTCTACTCTCAGACAGAGGAGGAGCACGCCGAGTATTTGAGGCAGGTTTTGCAGACACTTCGTCAGAACAAGCTGTGTGCAAAATATGAGAAGTGCGGGTTTTGGCTGAAGAAGGTCCAGTTCTTGGGTCACATTATTTCCGACCAGGGAATATCTGTCGATCCGGGGAAGGTGTCAGCGGTGAGGGAGTGGGGACAACCCACGACACCAACAGAGATTCGTAGTTTCTTGGGCTTAGCAGGATACTACAGGAGGTTTATTCGGGGTTTCTCGGAGATAGCAGGTCCTTTGACACATCTTACTCGTAAGGGTGTGCCATATATCTGGAGTGATGCCTGTCAGTTGGCATTCGATGAATTGAAGGATAAATTGACCTCAGCACCTGTGTTAGCATTGCCGAGACCGGGAGTTGAGTATTTGGTTTACACCGATGCGTCTTTGCAAGGGCTTGGAGGTGTTTTGCAACAGGAGAGACAGGCCATAGCTTATGCTTCCCGTAAGCTTAAGCCTCATGAGAAGAATTACCCCACACATGATTTGGAGTTGGCGGCAGTGGTATTTGCCTTACGGATTTGGAGGCACTATCTTTTGGGGGAGAAGTTTCAGCTGTTCACGGATCACAAGTCACTACAGTATATGTTCACGCAGAAGGAGTTGAATATGCGGCAGCGTAGGTGGCTTGAGTTTGTGAAGGACTACCAGTTCGACATCCAGTACCACCCGAGTAAGGCTAACGTGGTAGTAGACGCGTTGAGCCGCAGGCCAGCAGATGAGGTGGCAGAGGTGTGGAAGGCTAAGTGGAAGGAATTGGGACACCAGGATGCAGTGGCCCGATCTTTCATGTCTGTGATGACCGTTACACCGCAGATTGTCACGAAGGTAGTATGGGCACAGGCCGATGACTCGTTTTGTCAGGAGCAGATAGTTCGATTACTAGCAGAGGGAGCCGAGTCCTATACCTTTAGCTCAGACGGGGGATTGCGCTTCAATGGGAGGTTGGTAGTTCTGGAAGGGAAAGAATTGCGGCACGATGTTATGGCAGAGTCGCACGGCTCACGGTTCGCGGTACATCCTGGAGGGGACAAAATGTACCAAGACATGAGACGGCAATATTGGTGGAGCGGTATGAAGAGAGATATCGCTGAGTTTGTCTCGAAATGCGCCACTTGTCAGCTTGTAAAAGTGGATCATCAGAGACCAGCAGGATTGCTACAGCCGTTGGAGGTTCCGGTGTGGATGTGGGAGAGCATATCCATGGATTTTGTCACGGGGTTGCCTACGTCACCGAGGGGTCATGACTCCATTTGGGTAATTGTGGACAGGTTGTCCAAGGTCGCTCACTTCTTACCCGTAAGGACTGACTACACTACGGGACAGTATGCCCAGCTTTTCATTTCAGAGAATGTGAGACTTCACGGTGTGCCCCTGAATATCGTGTCTGACAGAGACAAGATATTTATTTCGAGGTTTTGGGAGAGTTTCCAGGAGGCCATGGGCACGGAATTGCGGTTGAGTACGGCTTATCACCCGCAGACCGATGGGCAGACAGAGCGCACCAACCAGATGTTGGAGGACATGCTACGCATGTGTATTATTGACTTTGGGGGTGGATGGGAGCAGTACCTTCCACTGGTGGAGTTTGCTTACAACAACTCCTATCAGTTCACGATTGGCATGGCTCCGTTTGAGGCATTGTACGGCAGGCCTTGTCGTTCCCCAGCATGTTGGTTGGAGGTGGGGGACAACAAATTACTTGGGCCAGAAGTGATCCAGGATACTTCGGCAATGATTGAGTTGATTCGGAGTCGAATTCGGGTAGCTCAAGACAGGCAGAAGAGTTATGCTGATGCGAAGAGATTTTTCAGGGAGTTCCAAGTGGGGGACCAGGTTTTGCTCAGGGTATCTCCGATGAAGGGGATTATGCGATTCGGGAAGAAGGGAAAGTTGGCACCGAGGTATGTGGGGCCGTTTCCTATTATTGAGCGGATCGGACCGGTTGCGTATAGACTGGGACTACCGGAGCACTTGCATCGGATTCACGACGTGTTCCATATTTCCTCGCTGAGGAAATACCTTAGGGACAATTTGGCTCATTCTCACATTGCTGTGGAGGACATTGATCTCCAGCCGGATAGCTCCTACGAGGAGGGGCCAATTGCTATTTTGGACCGAAGCGAGAGGAAACTGCGGTCAAAGATAGTCCCATTAGTGCGTGTTCAGTGGCGACATCACAATGTCGAGGAGTCCACATGGGAGCGCGAGGATGAGATGCGCGAGCGTTATCCAGAACTGTTTTTAGCAGGTACTTTCTAGTTTCGAATTTCGGGACGAAATTCAGTTATTAGGGGGGAAGTATGTAATACCCCGTACTTTTGACTATAATTATTTTTGGGATTAATTAATTAATTAGCGTATTAATTGGAAATTAATCCGGGTTATAATACTAATGAGATGCGTATTGGTATTTGATTATGTGCATATATGATTATATATGTATCTGGTATTATAAAATTTGTTGTGGGATTTATATACGGCATATATGTAATACCCCGTACTTTTGACTATAATTATTTTTGGGATTAATTAATTAATTAGCGTATTAATTGGAAATTAATCCGGGTTATAATACTAATGAGATGCGTATTGGTATTTGATTATGTGCATATATGATTATATATGTATCTGGTATTATAAAATTTATCGTGGGATTTATATACGGCATTTTAGAAATTTTGTTGAGACGCGTGGGACCGCCGCGTCACGGTATAATATATTGATGATAAAGGTGAATTTAAAATCTATAATCCGTATGGTCATTTTGAGTGCGTCAACACGTCCGTAAGGGTCGAGATAGTCAGAAAACACTAGCCGGGGGTATAGTTTGGGTCCCGGGGTATTTTTAGGCAATACCGGTAACTTAAAGGGTATTTTAGTAATTTGGTATTTTTGGGTAATTAAAAGTGACGAAAATTGAGAGTTGTAATCTGATAAGGAATTGACCCAAACAACCCTTTATTAACCCCATAAGCTATGTAGGTTATCATTTAGTCTTCCAACTCTCCCAAAGCAAACCCTAGCCACCATAGCCTTTTGGAGAAGAAAGCTTGGAGAAGGAGAGAGAGAGAGGAATTCTGCAGAGATTCTTCACCAAATCAACACCAAATCCGAAATCAAACCAAGGAAAGTTATTTATTCCACTTAAATTTCAGAGAATGCTTCTTCCATGTTAGATTATTCTTAAATTTTGTATGTTCTTGGAAGATAATGAAAAACCCATAAGATTGGAGTTATTAGTTTAAATTTTGGGATATAGGTTGCATGTAGAATGTTACTGGAAGATTATATTAAGGGAATTATCGACTTTTGTTATTCCAAAAACGGATTTAAGATGAAGTTTATGAATGTTCTTGAGAAAAATCTGGAAACTAAGTTTTTGATGAAGATTGATCCATATGTAGCCTATAATTGTTGAAATACGGATTTATGGACGTTAGTAATATTGTAGGATTGTTATATGACATTACTATAACGTTATATTTGAGAATCACACGTTAGAAATAAGTTTTGGGACGTTTTCAAATCTGCAGAACGAAGCAGTCCATAGCCATACCTGTTCGATCGATCGATCGACATTCATCAGTCGATCGATCGACTAGATCGATCGATCGATATTCATAGGTCGATCGATCGACCTTCCCAGAATGAGTAAAATTTTCCTTAATTTGATTTTAATGGTGGAAACCCTCGGAGAATACGTTGGAGAACTTATGAATACCTTCACCCTTAAGGAAGACCAGTAGGTTTGATTATTATAGTGGACTTTAATTAGAATGCAATTCGGGGAATTAATCTAGGTTATTGAAATTCGTTAGAGAGGTGACGTTTGGGTTAATTGTGCAAAATTGTGTAATTCGATGAAATAAGGTTTAGAGCAGAAGTAAAGACCTTAGGAATAAAGATGTTATATTTGGGAATGATCGGAACCTAATAATCTATTATAGATAGGTTTTAAGGTTAAGGGACTACGACGTGAGACGTGTTGGTAATTTAACTTTATATTAACGGGAGACTTGAAATACATAAGTTTGGAATAGCGGTATTATGATGTAGCTTATACCTTATTAAAATGGTGATATCTAAGACGTGTGAATGCTTAGTATATAGTTTATGTGTATGACATACCTACCATACTTGCTATCACGGGAGGTTTGCGTTCGCTTAGGACCCTCTAATCCTTGTGTGCCTACGGGGGGGATTTAGACTGGTACCTTGATGAACATAGATCATAGAAGGACTTATTGTGATATTAATAAGTCTGCATGACCATGGGAGCGTAGGTATGTGCGTGACCCATGTGATGGTGACTGTGTTCGCCTCCACTATTTGTGATTTGTGTTATCTGAACTATTCCTGAGAGATTCGGAATATGTGATCCTTATGTACGTGATGTACCGGGATGGATAGCAGAGTATGTGTGCACCATAGCTTAGATTGCGGGGTGCTTGTATCGTATATTTATGATGTGAATAATATACATTAAATTAATGGAAATCCTCATGTTAATGTTGTAAAAATATTACGGTATTGTTTTGAGATATATAATGAGTTAGCTGTTAGTTATATCAATGGCATAGTTAGTAACTGAGTTTACGTTAAACCTCTATTAAATTACGAGCGTTGTTATGTTAAATTAACTGAGTAAAATGGGTAGAACCTTTGGTAGTCTAGCTAGTTACGTTGTCACTTAGCTGGTGGAAAGGGTAGTTATAGATGGGTACTTACGTTAGGAGTGCACAGTTAGTCGAGAGGTGAGAATTTAATGTGAGTGCACGTCCTAACATGTACTTTGCATTTAATGTTTTAAATGTTTTTAAAGCACTTGCAGGTTTTTAAAATGATTTTCACTTTCGGGCTCTGACCCATTTGCTTTCAAATATATTTTCTTGTAAAACTATTTTAGGTGCCCAGCCACAAGGACACCAAGCATAGGATTCTCATTCAGGTGACGAGCTGTAGCTGTTTGTGGAAGCTACAGGGATTTGCATGTAGACGCTTCTCTCATTTGGATTCCAGTCTCAGCATCTATCAGTCGTAGGGCATGTTGCCCAATTCTATTAGACATTTTTACGTTTCAGTTTTCAGACTCTAGCATGTATTGCTCAGTATTCAGTTTTAGTTGTTTATTTCAGTTTACTTATCAGTTGTGGGATTTGTATTGAGGAGTTTTTCCTCCAGAGTTTATTTACATTTTGTGATGGTTATTCGTTTTACTTCAATATGGTGAATGGTGTTATTTAGTTATTCATTACTCTTGTTGCATGTTAATCAGATTTAATAAAATTTGGCACTTACTTTTTAAATACTAGGTGGTTAGTAATAATAAAATGTTTTCGACAGTGATGCTATTAACTGAGCCAACTTGGCATTTTGAATTAATTTTATAAAGGAGTAGCTACCCGGTGTTTAATTAGTCGGGGTGTCACAGGGTGTCTGTTTGAGGTTTGACATGGGTTAAAAAGGGTGCACTGGAGCATCATCGGAGAGGGAGGTCGGACGCGGTTTTGGGTAGGGGAAGATGGTGTCTCCGGCAAAGGGTTAAGGTTGGACAGGTTGCGAGTTGGAGGTATAAGGGAGGCGCTGGCCGGAGGGTTTATAGGGTCACCGAGTTTACAGAGTATTCTGGCCGAGAGCTCGTCGGCGCAGGCGGGTTAGGTAGTAGGTAGGGGGTTGAGGGAGTTTAGATGGATTTAAGGTATTGGAGGTATGGTGAGAGGAGAGAGAAAATAGAGAAAGTGTTTATGTTGGTTTGGTGGGAGGAGAGAGAAAGAGGTGGGAGGTTTGTTGGAGAAGATGAGTGGAGGTGGGATGGTGTGGTGAGGTGTAGGATGAGTTAGGTGTGGGTGAGTTATTAGTTTAGGGTGTATGTGAGTGTAGGATGTTTGTATGTGTGTTAGTTTGTGACCCTTAAATAATGAAGACTCAACTAAACTTAATAAAACTAAAAATAAAAATAAAATCTAACTAAAAATAACACAAACTAAAAACAATAAAAATATTAAAAATTAAACAAATAAGATCCTAAACTATATAAAAAGTAAAATGAAAAAAAAACTTAAAATCTAAATGAAAACTAAAGTCCTAAAAAATAATCTACTATAACTATAAAAAAAAATCCTAATAAAATAAAAACTAATAAAAATAAAGATAAAATAAAAAACTAAAAATACACTAATAAAATATAAAAATAGAAAATGAAACCTAAAAATTCTAAATAAATCTAAAATAAAACGACTCAAAAAAAAAATCTAAAAAAAATATAAAATGGCACAGCCTAAATATACACGGGGTTCGGGGTAGGTTTAGGCTCGGTTTAGGGTAGGCTAGGATACGGGACAAGGGTATTTAGCTCCATTAAACGCGAATTTGCCTTAATATATAGCTTTGGCACCTCAAACGGACATTTGATCTACAAGATAAATATTTAAGCACATAAGACCCATATTGTCGAGAATTAGCAACTAAAACACATCTATTTGGGGGATAAAATGTATACTTTTGGGTGCTTATCACACCACCCCCAAACAGAGAGTTGCTAGTCCTCGAGCAATAAGATATAGGGAAAGAGAAAGATAAGAAACCAAAAGTGTACCACTTTCACGGGCACTTGCGATTGCACTTAGCATGTGCAACCAGCCTTTAAACCTATAGGTTGCCCTACAAGATGAGTTGTGTCTCATGAGGGTTTGCAGGGAATATAACCACAAAATTCTTATTTGTAAAAATTTATTGGAAGGTAGTATATCTCTTATTAGACATAGAATAATCGCACAATCCATCATTAGAGAAATATTTTCAGAAATACAAGCTAGAATGTGTAAAAAGTTTAGCTAAGTAAATACACAAGGCACATCCTTCCTAGAACTCAACATGTGTGGTGTGAATCAGTCAAAACGGATCGAGTATCACAAGAGTAATTCCTAGATTGCCTTTCGGAATCAACGCTTCAACTTCAAAATCTCACGGATATCTCTCTCTCAAACGAACTCTCGAGATATGGGTTAGTGTGTCGCTCTTGTGTGTGAGGAGGTGAGTAAATGTAAGCAAGTTCAAACATCTCACACACACATAAGAAATAACGAACAATTAGAAAGAAAAATGATCTCATGAATGACTGCTAATCACTATAGTGAGAACATCGAGTTATTCACCACATTGACTTTCATTTTCCCAAACACCTAGGGGAAATATGGATGTATATGGGTGATGGGTAAATGAAATGGGATGTGTGGGATGAGGTAGGATGGATGGATGATATGATGGATGTGTAATTTGATGGGAAATGGATGGATATGCGATGTGAGAGAGTGTATAGCACTTTAGGCACAAATGTCTTTATTTTAAAACCAACTACTAACTACAAACTCTCTTTCTTTTCTTTTCTCTCTTTTCTTTTCCTTCTATTTTTGCTATTTTTTTTTCTCTTTTTTTTCCTCTCACTTTTCAAACCAACAATTAAGACATTTCACATTTGGAATCAACACTCTTTTTCTCAAAAATGATTATGTATGATATATGAATGGAGTGGGGAATGCATATGGATGGTAAGGGGAATAGATGTGAATATGGAATAATATGGGAATGTAAAGGGTGAGTGAATGGAAATGTGATATGGAAAAGTGGTAGGTGTATGGATGAAAACCTAGTGATCGGGACAAACATAAAGACACATGTTTCTTATAACTCGAAAGAGATGTCATTCTCAGTGATCAAGCAAAAATTTAGTGAAGGATAATGAGATCATGCAACAATTAAAGTGCAGACCCAAAAGAAGTTGAATCAACTTGTGAATCAGAGATTGCGTAAAACACTCTAAAAAAGTGAAAGGCACAAATTTCACGGGCTAAAGTCTCCACTAGTCATCCTTAAGGTTTTCTTGAGAATTATAGTACTCTTTAACTCTAAATCGTAGTGACATGATAAGTGCGCATATTTTGTTGAGTCCATAAATTCATGGTGAAATATACCTTGTTATGTATTACATAAGCTATGTAGAAAAAATAATATATTCTAGCTTGATTCCAAGACTCTGAAAGATGGATGATTGAAAATTCACATCAATGATTGAGATGAAAGAAACTGCACAAAATTTTTAAAAAAAATCAGGTTTAAAAATCAAAATTTTTCAAAAGAGGCACGATTTTGATAAAATTCCCCACCCCCAAACAAAAAGGAACATCGTCCTCGATGTTAAGTGAAATGATTCTTAACATTGAGAGCATAAGGTAGGAAAGAGATTACCAGAATCAACCGATGATGAAGTGGAAAGAGGTAGCCAAGAATAAACCTGAATATGTGATAAGAGAAAAATGTGTACAAGTATATAAACGTGGAAAAAAATAGGGTGATGTGAAACACCACCTCCAAACAGGATGAGACTAGTACAAGAAATGCGAACTGCCTCCCGGTAGTGCTAAGTTTAACGTCTTCAGTCAGACCGAAGGTATCTCACCCTAAGGATAAGAACGAGGAAAGTACGGGGCGGCAGAAAAGTTTTGGTGATGGGAATCACCCCCAAACAAGACTGAAGTGTCAGTCTTGTTGGATCAGGGCTAAGAATGGTCAATGCACTTGTATGGAAAAGTGCATCACACGATGAAAAGCATCGGTGGACCAAGGTTGCGTGGGTATTAGGGTAATGGTGAAAAGGCATGGGTGATTAAGCATCGATTACGGGCCTTATTGATCCGGAAGGTGAAGGCAACAAGGGCCCTATAAGCATGGTGCTCTAATTGGTGAGGGAGGCGGAAGGGTGTAGAAAGTGGAATGGGGTGAGGCTCATAGAAAGCACACGATCGTTCTATGAATGGACGATGATAATGGTCGCGCCGTGACACACCAGGGAGCTGTCGATCGAAAAAATCAACACCACAAGAGAGTGGTGTGCATAGAATAACAAGCTCGGTGTCACAAAAGTAGAGAGTAGCACCACAAATACTCTCATGGGTGGGGGATGGTTTCGGGTGAGGATCTAAAACTATATATGGAAACTTGAAATGTGTAAAATCAAGATCCAAACCAGGTGGTGGGGTAGAAGGGACAATCGGTGGGGTAAAGGGTGGGATAAACGGTGGAGAAAGATGATCCAACTCAAGCATGAGAAACACACACTCATTGGGAGGAGTAAAGGAATACTCACAAGAGAGTATGGTATCGAATGATGGAGCGGTCAATTTCTCCACAAGAATATCGGTGGTGAATGCGTTGTATGGGGAAGACGAGGCATCAAGATCAGAGATAGAGGAATCACTAGAAATGTCGGGCTCAAAGGGAGCCATGCATGGTAGTACATCATCCATATCCGGATAGGTAGGGACTATCACAGATTCTATCTTGAGAAAATGGTGAACACTCGTAGCCGGAGCTAACTTAAAATGAAGTGGTTCCTCGGGAACACAGGCAGTGTTCTCAATAGTTGTAGACTCAGGCATTTTTTTGGATTCGACGGAAAAAGGAATAGGAACCTAAAAGTGGGGTTCATTTGGAAATGTTGGAATTTGATCAGCCTCACTATCGAAAGGTAAGTCAACACAATTATCGACTAGGGACACGAACCATGGGATGGTCTCAACTTCAAGATTCTCGGGGTGGTAGGGTTGTTCACACTCAAAATATGTGTCAGAAGAGGACACATCATCGTCACACAAGGTTGCAACGATGGGTGGAGCCATGGGAATGTCCGACTCTCTTGCACACTCTAATTCATTAAAGCGTTGTTCAAGTCTTTGGAGAGATTGAGTTTAAATTTGAGTGGCTTGCTCTTGCACGAGTATGAACTTTTGCAAGAGGCCTTCGAGAGTGGATGTGGACGAAGGTGGTGGAGTGATGGGTGGCGATGTTGGTTGAGGTGGACACAACTCGCTATGGTCAGGACTATATGGAGAATACTCAAATAAAGTGTTTGGAGTGGAGTCAAGTTCATCATACACGAAAGGATCGCCTTTGTGATGGACAAATGGTCTATATTCAGTGGGTGTATAGTGAGGTAACTGATCGTGAATGGGTGCATAAGGTTGCCATGACGACTATTGAAACATGTGAGGATCCACAACATCGTGTTGAAACGTGTCAGGACGACTGTTGAAATGAAAGAAAATATTTTTGGATTTTTTGGGAAGGAAAGGTGGGAAAAAATATGGACTCTTGATTGGACGAACTAACTAAAATCGACCACCGAAATCTGGAATTGGATACACACACAAGTTAAGGAGAATTCCTAACTAGAACATAGCCAATTTTTATCTTTAAATTTTGTGAAAGGGGTAGTCAAAATTTAATTTAGTCCGTGGGCGATTAAAATTCACGGAATAATCTGAGTGATCGCCTTTGCAAATTTTTCTCCTATTGGGCTACCTGGTTGATTGATTTTAAATTTAGTGATGTCTAGGGTAGCACACAATTGGTAAGCGAGTGAGTCGGGTGATGAAATCCTTTTTCGTGAGTGACCGGGTGTAGGTCTTAGTCAATTAATTCATCACACCATTCGAAAGTAAATGCGAGAATAAAATCACACAAGAGCACACAAAAGAACTTTCTCATTAACAGGAGAGGCGTAAGGGTTTAAGAAATATACCTCGCACGATTTTTAGGCAGTGGGGTGCCGAAAAATTTAAGTCGACCGGGGGAAGATCACGCCTATCTCAGTCGACCCCGAGAGTCCTACAGACCCAAGGTAGAGAGGCTTCTTTTCCTCTCCTTGGACGCCATCTCCCTACCTTGTCCGGTTTCCCTATCACGCTTTCTTCGATTATTACAATTTTTAAAATGAAAAAATATGGTGTCTCTATGCACCGCAAAACAAGCCAAGATTAGTAGGCATGGAGCATGGGAGTAATTTGGGTAGGTTTAATGTGTAAGAGGTGTGTAAGGTGTTGAGGTGAGGGTGTTTAGGGAATTATGCACACATGTGCATTGCAAAGGTGTGAGGTCATGTGAGTGAGGGATGAGGGGTGAGGGAAAAAGGTAGGGAATAAAACAAAATAGATTTGTTATAAAAGGGTTTGGGGGTATTTTTGGGAAAATAGGATTTAAATGGGTTAGTTAGTACATGTGGGATTTTGTCTTGATTTTGGTATTGTCTTATGCAGGTAAAGAAAATCGTGGATTTGGCTTTTGAAGGGAAATGGGTTGAAGTTGAGTTTGAGTTTGGATGTCACGAATTGAAGAAGTGGTGGCCGAACTTTGAACTTGGGTTTTGGATACGGGTCAGGACGTGGTATGACAGTGGGTATGGTAGGTGTTGGGTGAATTAGGTTTCCAGGTTCGCTGCGCGGGTTAGGGGATGTTGGGTTTGGGATGACGCCGGGTTGAAGCAGGAGGTCTTGGGTTAGTTTGCGGGGTTCGGGGTGTCTGTTTGAGGTTTGGCATGGGTTAAAAAGGGTGCGCCGAAGCATCACTGGAGAGGGAGGTCGGACGCGGTTTTATGTAGGGGCAGATGGTGTCTCCGGCAACGGGTTAAGGCTGGACAGGTTGCGAGTTGGAGGTACAAGGGAGGTTCTGGCCGGAGGGTTTATAGGGTCATTGGGTTTACAGGGTATTCCGTCCGGGAGCTCGCCGACACAGGCGGGTTAGGTAGTAGGTAAGGGGTTGAGGGAGTTTAGATGGATTTAAGGTGTTGGAGGTATGGTGAGAGGAGAGAGAAAAGAGAAAAAGTGTTTATGGTGGTTATGGATATTTGGTGAGAGGAGAGAGAAAGTGGTAGGAGGTTTGTTGGAGAATATGAGTGGGGGTGGGTTGGTGTGGTGAGGTGTAGGATGAGTTGGGTGTGGGTGAGTTATTAGTTTAGGGTGTATGTGAGTGTAGGATATTTGTGTGTGTGTTAGTTTGTGATCCTTAAATAATAAAGACTCAACTAAACTTAATAAAACTAAAAATAAAAATAAAATCTAACTAAAAATAACACAAACTAAAAACAATAAAAATATTAAAACTTAAAAAAATAAGATCCTAAACTATATAAAAAGTAAAATGAAATAAAAACTTAAAATCTAAACGAAAACTAAAGTCCTAAAAAATAATCTACTAAAACTAAAAAAAAAGTAATCCTAATAAAATAAAAACTAATAAAAACAAAGATAAAATAAAAAACTAAAAATACATTAATAAAATATAAAAATAGAAAATAAAACCTAAAAATTCTAAATAAATCTAAAGTAAAAGCTAAAAATAAAACGACTCAAACTAAAAATCTAAAAAATATAAAAGGGCACAACCTAAATATACACGGGGTTCGGGGTAGGTTTAGGCTCATTTTAGGGTAGGCTATGATACATGACAAGGGTATTTAGCTCCATTCAATGCGCATTTACCTTGATATATAGCTTTTGACACCACAAATGGACATTTGACATATAAGATAAATATTTTAACACATAAGACCCATATTACCGAGAATTAGCAACTAAAACACATCTATTCGGGGTATAAAATGTACAGTTTTGGGTGCTTATCATTAGGCTCCCCCAATCATAGAGCGGGACATCAGAAAATGTCCTCAAAAATAGCAAAAAATAGATATAAATGACGTTGCCACCAAACAACCACCCAAAAAAAGTAGAATAAATAACCGGGAAATCTACCTCACCTGTTGCCCATCGGCCTAATAAAGCTTCCTACTCAAGAGAACCTTCCGAAGGGAAGATATGCATATAGGAACCCCAAAAATGATCCTACATAGATCCCCTAATGCCCCCTGAATCGCCTCATGCATCACCCTTATAGTACGATCCACTTATATCTACACACCCTTGCAATCTATCACCAATAGCTGTTGAACATCTATGGGAATGACAATCATCTCCCCAAAGTCCAAGTGATTGATGTAGGTATTGTCCCACCACCTCTCTCCCAAAGCACACAAAATCGCAATGGAACACAACGTCATATCTAAGGCATGTGCTAGACGACAAAGCCAGCAAAAGTAACCACCTAGTGCACCACCGTCGAAAGATGGTCCCATACATCCCTCAACTCATTCATCTCTCTAGAACTCATGCTCGAAGGAGCTATGTCAGTCTGCCAAAGCCAAGAATGAAGAAAAAAACTTTCATAAGTACAAGAAAACAAAGAGAAAATAAAAAAGAATACCAAAGGTCACCATACTTACATAGCCACTAGGGTTCCTCACCCTAGATGAGTGATGGTGTTCAGTCTCACATATAAATCATCAGCAATGGGATCGAACAAGTCAAACACATTATCATTGCCCAAGGCAAGGGGCACCATAGACTGCCACTCCAGGCCAACCCAGTCATCAATGCTCAACCACTCCAAGTTGTATTCTTTACTGGAAGAGCCCTCCATTTGAAGTCTTGAAGAAGAAAGGAATTAAGAATAGTTTTTAAAGAGAGAGGACAAAGGATTCAAACTCTGGAAGATGTCAAAAATGAGGAGGGATCGCCTCTTTTTTATAGGGGACTAAACGACATGCCGATCGACAGACCACTACATATACCGATCGACACCTGCCTGTTACTCTACCCTATAAATCCCAGGAGTCAATGTCATTGCCAAACGGAAACCCCTATAACATGCTGGTCGCAGCCCCCTGCAATTTTGTACAGAAAATGCAAAAAAAAATCCAAATATTACCTAAAAATTTTCTAAAAGGGCCAAACAAATATTAAAACATTTCTTCATCGAAAAAAACATTTTTTAGAACATCAACCACCTTATCAACTACCGATTCCCCAACTGGATTAATATTAATCTTTTATCCCAGCCAGGATTCACCTTACAAACCTGCCCTAACATATTTCACAAACAATATGCCTGCATACTAAAGTCCAATTACAATTCCGTACCGAAATCTCAAACCTCAAGTTTTCCCTAGTGAAACCCAAACCTCAAATCAAATGCTTCCCTAGCAGGATTGTAAAATAATATCTTCCCAATTACCCAGTAGAATTTCCAAGCTAAGATGCCTCCTAATCTATCAACCATCAGAATTTTAGGATATACCTGCAATCAATATCCTTCTGTGACCCCCCGCCTAATTAAATATCGGGCGATCACTCCTTTATTAAATTAAATCAAGGTGAACAGTCTACGACTCAATGCATCAGTAACTACGTTGGCCTTCCCCGGATGATACTGTATTTCGAACTGATAGTCTTTCACAAACTCTAACCACCTGCGCTGACGCATATTCAGTTCTTGATGAGTGAACAGGTACTGCAGTGACTTGTGGTCTGTGAACAAACGGAATTTCTCCCCCAGTAAATAGTGCCTCCATATCCTCAATGCAAAGACGACAGCTGCTAACTCCAGGTCGTGGGTGGGGTAATTCTTCTCATGTGGCTTAAGCTTGCGGTAAGCAAAAGCTATAGCCTTCTCCTCCTGCTGGAGTACTCCTCCAAGTCCCCGTAAAGACGCATTGGTGTAACCAGGTACTCCACACCCGGTTTTGGTAAAGCAAGGACTGGTGCCGAAGTAAGCTCGTCTTTCAGCTCGTCAAAAGCTAATTGACAAGCATCATCCCAAACATATGGTACTCCCTTGCGAGTCAGATTCGTCAATGGACCCGCTATTTTGGAGAATCCCCGAATGAATCTCCTATAGTATCCGGCTAACCCCAAGAAACTACGCACTTCTGTCGGTGTCGTGGGCTGTCCCCACTCCTTCACCGCTGATACTTTACTCGGGTCCACTGCTATCCCCTATTCAGAAACAACATGCCCCAAGAACTGTACCTCTCGCAACCAGAATCCGCACTTCTCGTACTTAGCATAGAACTGATGCTCTCGTAGAGTCTGAAGAACCTGCCTCAAGTGCTCGGCATGCTCCTCCTCGGAGTGTGAATATATCAAGATGTCATCTATGAAGACGATGACAAACTGATCCAAGAACTCTCTGAATACTCGATTCATTAAGTCCATGAAAACGGCTGGAGCATTTGTGAGTCCGAACGGCATCACCCTGAACTCATAGGACCCATATCTCGTCAAGAAGGCAGTCTTTGAAACATCCTGCTCTCTAATACCCAACTGATGGTACCCCGACCTTAGATCTATCTTCAAAAAGAAAGTTGCCCCCCTCAACTGGTCGAACAGATCATCGATTCGAGGCAACGGATATTTATTCCGTATCGTGACCTTGTTCAACTCCCGGTAGTCCACACACAATCTCAGTGAACCATCTCTCTTCTTCACAAACAAGACTGGAGCGCCCCAAGGTGAGGTACTCCTACAAATGAATCCCTGACCTAACAGCTACTCTATCTGATCTCGTAGCTCTCGCATCTCTGCCGGATCCATACGGTACGGTGCGCGTGCTATAGGTCTCGTATCTGGCAATAAATCTATGACAAAGTCTATCTCACGACTGGGAGGTAGGCCTGGTATCTCTTGAAACACATCGGAATACTCCCTGACAACTGGGATCGAATCCAAGGTAATCACAACCTCCCTAGAGGTATCCTCCTCTATGTAATACAAATGAGTGGTCGAACCTCCCTCTGGGTGAGGCATCGCCACTACAAACATCTCTTGCCCCAGAATGGAAAAAACAATGCTCCCACCGAAGCAATCAATCATGGCTCTATAAGTTGCGAGCCAATCCATACCAATAATCACATCATGATCGTGCATGTCTAAGACTAACATGTCTGCAGGTAATACCAAGCTACCAATCTCTACCCCCACTCCCCAGCATATAAAGAAAATAAGTGACCCACTTCCCAGTGGTGAGTCAACACACGTCACTGTGCTCTCTGCTGTGTCTAGCAAACCTAAGGACTTCGCAAAATGCGTAGCTATAAAACAATGCGTTGCCCCCGTATCAAACAAAACCCGACCCATAGTACCATGGATAGGAAACATACCCTCAATCGCGGGTGGTGCCTATGGAGCTGCTGCCTAGTGGACGTTATAGACACGTCCATACTGTAATTGCCCCTGCTGCACTGGAGCTGCTGGAATGGCTGGTAGGGCTGGCACCTGGGCTGGAGCTGGGAGGGCAGGTGGAAAAAGTGGTCTCTACGGCTCATTACGGGCTCCCTGCTGCTGTGGGGCCCTATCACCCTCTGGGCAATCCTGACGCCTATGGCCATGTTTACCGCACCCAAAACATCGGCCTCTGAAGTTTCCTCCCCTCTGTCCCTGCTGACCACGGACCTGCTGGCCGTTACCTCCCCGCCACTGGCCCTGTTGGCCCTGATTAGCACGTTGTTGGCCCTGCTGGCCCTGTTGCTGACCCTGCTGTCGGTGTTGGCCCTGCTGGCCCTGCTGATTAGACTGGCCCTGCCTATAGCCCCCATATCCCTGCCTAGAATCACCTGAACGAAATCGCTTAGCAGGGTCCCCCTGATGGGAACTCTGCTCGTGCTGACGAGTATGTCCATGAGATGGTGCCCCACCGGCACTATTACCCCCGATCCTGCCCTGCTGGCTGGACTCTCCTGCTCTCTTGCTTCCCTGAAGATGGAAGCGGTGATCTTGGCAATGTAGTAACGCGGCATTGAGTACATCAGTGAAAGTACTCAGGGATAAATTCCCAATAAGGTGCTGACGGATCCTCCAAGCTAACCCGTCGACAAACAGTATAACCTTCTTGCTCTCGGTAGGTGCCTCATCTGGCACAATGGTGAGAAGTCTCATGAACTCCTCCTCATACTCCGCTAAGGTCAGACTCTCCTGCTTCAGATTCAGTAATTTCTGCCTCATCTCAGTCTGCACTGCGGGTGGAAAATACTTGCGGTCAAACCGCTCCCAGAACAACTGAATAGGGATCGTGTCCTTCTCCTCCAAAGTGGTAGTGGACTCCCACCACTGTAAAGCGGCTCCCACCAGCTTAAAGGAAGCCAATAACTACTTTTGTATGTCAGTGTACTCATACATACGGAGATGCCGCTGGATGTCTTTCTTCCATTGGCTAATTGTGATAATATCGGAACTACCAGAGAACTCAGGGGGATGCGCTTTCTGAAAAGCATCTCAAACCCTCTCCCATGCAGATGGAAACTGTACTGGTGATGGCGCCACTGCCTGAACCTGGGGTGGAGTCTGCTGGACCACCGCTAGTGCGGCATTCACCGTCTGAGCAACAACGGCGGCTACTTCATTTGCATTCATTGTGCCTTGTGCCGGAACTGCTGGCTGTTCGGCGTGGGCACGCCTATCTTTCGGAGCACGTCTCGAAGGCATCTGAAACGTGAACAAGTTTATTAGTCTACAGTTATTATCAAATCTCAAATAGCTGAAGACTTAAACGTAAAAGTAAGAATACAACAATCCTAAAAATAGGGCTCTATAGCAATAACGTTAAGCTGAAAGCGAAATAAGCCATACAGATCCTATGGACACTAGAACCTGATGCTCTGATATCACCTGTGACACCCCGCCTAATTAAATACCGAGCGATCACTCCTTTATTAAATTAAATCAAGGTGAACAGTTGGTTAATTCTCAGCATCACTGTCGATAAAAATAAATTTTCCAATTTAACACCCTAAATAATTAAGCTAAGTGTCAAAACTATTTTCATGCATAACTTTCCAAATTTTATTTAAAGAAAAATCATTTATTTTATTTATTAGCAAAATCACAATAAATAAGAATCACACCACAATAAACCTGGAACATAATCCAATTAATCTAAAACATTCGTCAATCGAATGTCAACATGCGAAACATAAAGTAACACAATTCAAACTGAATAAATCCCATAGTGACAATACTAGAAATAACTGGAATACAAATGTCCCAATAACAATGAAATAATGGAAAGGGCGACACGTGCCCAATAAATGAGAATGCTGGAAGTGGAGTCAATAAAGGAAGCCGTCTACGCAAGTGACCTGCAACTCCCACCTAAGCTGCAACGCGTTCTTGCCAAGAGATCCTAAGCAAGTCGCCCCTGTGGCTGGGCACTTGTAATACATACATTTATATACAAGAGAGAGAAAAAGAAAAAGAAACGTGTCAGAGCCAGAAAGTGTGTCTTATTTAAAATACGTTTAGCAAGTATTTAAATTGATACAGGCCAATGCAACAACATATTAGCGCGACACTCCCTTGAGAAATTCTCACCTCTCTTCTAATGTGCAAACCTATCGCACTAACCTTCCCAACGGTTTATCCTATCATTTTATCACACTAACCTTTCCAACGATTTTGCTTATCTCAAATTACTCAAGATTTTTAAAACCAAACAATATCATTGTTTAACAAGATACTTCCAATTAGTAACAACTCTCACTTTAGCTTCATTAATAATATAAAGTTTCCCAGTGTCATATTATACTTTTCAAACAAGTATTTCCGATTTATAGTCCAGAATCATTTCTCACTTACTACGTTACAGCAACAGTTTAAATTTCCCAAATTCAGATATATATATTAAGCACTCGTATAATATATATATATCCTAACAGCACCAACATACAAACTATGGTGCAGGCATACTCTGCTATCCAATCCCCGTATCGCTCACACTAAGGGGTATACAAGTTCGGAATCACTCTCGAACTGTAATAACATAAATACACAAAACAAGATTGAGGCGAAGCATAGATTCCAAGTCTCTAAGAGGTCAGTACATACCCTCACGTCTCTTAGGACCGTCTGAACTATCGGTCCGATAGCCTGTACCAAGGATATCTATCTTCTAGGGTACAAGTCAATATCCCCCATAAAGGTCCCATCGAGATAAGACTGTCCCAGCGCGGTAACCTCAGGGATAGCAAGTAGCGCGGGTACGTTTTTCACACGTATATAATATATGCATACACAACCATATAAATATACCACTTATCATTATATCAATATAGGTTTCTCTCATCACCCATAATTACGATATTTATCCTTAATTTTCACATTATTAGAATTACGTATAAGGTTTCATCTCTAACCTTAACTCGAAGGGTTTTCTCACTTATTACATGACACTCGTGGACTCTATCCTTCCAAGTAGAAAATTTAGTAGGCATACCTCTATTCACTATCGTAGCTATTTGCCATAATCTCTCACTTGAATTACGTAGTTTCATCGTTCATTATATAATTATCCCAAAAGAAAAATTCTCGACTTATAATAAAGTTCCCAACACTCATTCATATGTCCTACTGGTCTTTCCTATCTCCCAAAATATTTTATTAAGAATACCCAAGAATTATTTCACGATAAATTTAATTTAACTAATTAAACAAGGGAAATAGGAGTCTGCCAGGAGGGGTCGATCGATCGAGGTTTGGGGCTCGATCGATCGAACAGGTATTTCGATTTCTGCAGAATTGCAGTTACGGGTTTTAACACTTTTCTTCATCCAAATCCATGTATTCCAATCCCAAACATCCCAAAAATTCTACTACTAACATTATATCAATATACCAGATGTTTCTAACGTAAGGCATGTACATATTCATCATTTAAACATGGATTTTCAACCCGAAATTATATCTAATTATCAAGAACCCTAGAATTTTCTTAAACAGTTTTCTAACAAATCTTTCTCCAGAATTTCTTTCTTATAATCATCAAAATTTCGTGGTTAATTTCCTCTACATGGCAAGGGTTTCCAGAATCATCATATCAACCAATAGTACATGGATTTCCTATCAAAAATTGGGTTTTCTTCCACATATTTCATCCCTAATCATTCCTAAACTAATATGGAAATTGCACCAATGAAAATAGCAAGATAAACACTTGCCTGGGATTTTTTGTATTCTGATTTACGGCTGATTTTGGTATGGTTGCGTTCCTCGTCTCGCGATCTACGCGTTGGCGGCGACGGCGGTGCAAACGGGTGGCTTTTTGGCCTTGAATTGCCTTGAGAGCTCTCTCCTCTCTTCTCCAATGGCCGTCACTTGTGTTTAGAGTTTCTAACCCTAGGTGACCATCCAGATATCTGATATAACCCTTGGAATTTCCGTCGGTTTAATTACCCAAAAAGGTGAAATGTCCAAAACGCCCTCCCGGGGTACCAATTAGGCCTAAAAATGCCCCGAGACCCAAACTAAACCCCCGGGTACACTTTTCTGACTATCTCGACCCTTCCGGACGCGTTGGTACACTCAAAACGACCATACGAACAACTTATAAAATATTCACTTTTTATTTAACAAAATTAGTCCCGACGTGAGACGAGCACGTCCCGACTTAAATTTCCGAAATTGTCATTTAATTCACTCATGACATTCAATATAACCAATATCATATATATTACTTTGCTCATTAGTAATATTCAACAAATTTCCCATAATTACTAACTCTCGTCACGTTAATAATTATAACATAATTAATTTCCGGATTTTTATTAAATAAATAACTCACATTAAATTTAATAAATCCCCAAATTAATATAGCATAAAAATAAGGGGTATTACACCTTCACTGCTTCCCTAGTAAAGTTATCCCCTCTAAAAACAACGTAATCTCCTCCCGAACATCTTAAAAGGGTAAAAGCTTCCCCAAAAGTGTTTCAAAATAACATAATCCTCAGCAAACAACAGGTGCGTCAGCATCCCCAAGATAAAATAAAAAAATTCTCTAGGAGAATAACTCCACTCGTCACAAACTTTAGGTCCCCAAAATTGATCTCGACTTGGAGAATTGGTCGTCACAACTTTGGGTTGGACATCAACCCGCGGAATCGATCCCTACAACTTTAGGTCCTCAAAAATAACCTCGCCCCCCCGAATCGGTCGCTACCAATTTAGGTCCTCATAATTGACCTCGGCCCTAATAATAGATCGCTATAACTTTAGGTCCTCAGAGTTAATCTCAATTCATAAAATTGATCGCAACAACTTTAGGTCCTTAGAATTGACATCGACTCGCAAAATCAATCTCTATAAATTTAGGTTCTCAGAATTAACCTTGGCCAATAGAATCAGTCACTACAACTTTCGGTCCTCAGAATTGGACTCGATCCTGAAAATTGGTCATCACCACTTTAGGTCCTCAGAATTGACCTTGACCCGTAGAATCGATCGCTACAACATTAGGTCCTAAGAATTGACATTGGCCCATATAATCGATCGCTACAACTTTAGGTCCTCAAAATTGATCTCGACCTGTAGAATTGGTCTCTACAACTTTAGGTCCTCAAAATTGACCTCGACCCGTAGAATCGATCCCTACAACTTTAGGTCCTTAAAATGAACTCGACCCTCAAAATTGGTCGCTATGACTTTAGGTCTTTAGAATTGACCTCAACCCGTAGAATCGGTCGCTATAACTTTATGTCCTTAGAATTGACCTTGAGCCGTAGAATCGATCTCTATAAGTTTAAATCATCACAATTGATATAGACCTGCGAAATCGGTCACTACAACTTTAGGTCCTTGGAATTAACCTCGACAAACTTCAGGACTTCAGAATTGACATCAAATAGCATAATCAGTTTATACCACTTTAGGTCCTCAAAATTAACCTCGAGACCCAGAATTGATTATCCCCAACATAGCCATAGGTCCTTAGAACCTACCTCAACCCCCTGAACTGGTCACCCTCATCCTTTTAGTTCGCATATTTGACCATCTTCCCAAACATCCATGTGGTGTCTATTCGATGGCCTTCACTTATTCTAAGCTCACCTCTCCAGGGGATCTGTAGACACCACATTCTAGGACCCCCCCCCCCCCCCCAAGACACTTCTTAGGTTCCTAACACATCCTCCCTCACCATAAACCCTAAGTCATACTCTAAGTACCGATGTAAAGGCCACAAAGTGCTCTCGAGCCCCGTTTGACTTAGGTCAACTTTATCATCAAAGCGAAAGCTCAATGAATCATCGAAGGGATCTAAATCCCCTTTTCGGTGGTCTTCTCCATGCATGAATTGGCCTTGCGGTTTGGACGAACGATCTATTTCACTATCAAAAACCAATTCGGAGGCCACCTGGCGCTTCTAGGCCACGTTTTGACCCCAATCAACTTCCTCTCCTGAATATAAGCTCAATGAATCTTTTACGGGACCTGAATATCCTTTCTAACGGTCTCCCTCATGCACAAACTGGCCCTATGATTCAAACGAATGGACCATTTCCCCCTAAAAATTAATCGGGAGGTCGTCGAGCCCTCTCGAGCTTCATTTGACCCCACTCAACTCTTCATATTGAATGAGAATGAATGAATATTTAGGTCCACTAAATCCCTTTTCCAATGGTCTACCCCATGTACGAATCAGCCTTACGGTACGGACGAACGACCCATTTAACTCTAAGGGCCATCGGGAACTTTCGGGCCCCATTTGAACAAGTTCAGCTCTCTAAACCGAGATAAATTCTTTGGAACATAAAAGATCCCTACATAACCTTTTCAAAGGTTCCTTCCGTGCGTGAATCAGCATTATGGTTCGAACGAACTATGCATGTTCCTTCTAGAATCTCTTATCTAAAAGACCATCGGGTGCTTTTGAGCCTCATTTGACTATAGTCAAATCCAGAACTCGAGATCTAAATGGATCTGAATACCCTTATCAAACGGCATGTCCCATACGCGATTCGGACATGCAGATTGCATTTTATGACTATTTTTCTAGAAAATCTACATAGGACTGTAGAATGCCAAACCCATTTTCATTCCTATCGGTAGTGTGTCTAGGCTTGCCTGTCGATAGGCAAATCAAGGACAACGTTGATCGACACCCCTCTTGACCCCATATAAAGAGAGCATGAGCTCACTTCGAAAGACACCTCAGAAACATCCCTCTCAGTGATCTCAACAACATTCTGTCGAAGTCAACATGGTTTATATATTGAAAGCTCTCCCCCACATTCTATTGCCATATTTTTATATCCAAATTTAGCAAATTTCATTCCCCTCTAACACTCCGTATTTTTGACTGATTAGAATTCAATTAATCCGGTTATTTTTTTTAATTACACACGTGCCGTAATTTAAGTGAATTAAATATTATGTGTTTATTAAATATTTACCGGGGGACATTATTATTAATATTTATGGAATAAAGTTATTAAGTGAGTAGTAAATAACTTGTAATAATTATTATATGTCGTAGCGAGTGATATCGACGTGACTGTGTTATGTCTAATCCGCTCGCATGTAGACTATATTGAGATCGAGATAGGAAGTTTATGTAGAGTGACTCGGGTGGAGATTTTGAGATCATGATTGATTTCGAATGCGTAGAGATGGGTAGAATTATGTACCCAGGTGTATTATTTGGGTCCCGGGGTATTTTAGACCAACCCGACACCCTATAAGGGCGTTTCGGTCATTTAGGAACCTAGGGTTGAAAGAAATTCGAAAATTGGAGTGTTATATCATCCCCTTGGAGTTAGACTCTAGGGTCACAGCACTTGGGAGAGAAGAGAGGCCATATGAGATGAAGAGGAGAAGAAACCTAGGCTATTCCATAGCTTTTCGAACCACTAACGTTGTCGGAATTGATATTGGAGTAAGGGAAGGGACCAAACTCATCATCCTAGAACGAAAATCAGACTTTCTTTATCAATGCAAGTGTTTATCTTGAATTATATTAAGCATATTATAATATCCATGTAGTGTAGGGTTTCGAATTCGTGATTTAAATGGCTTTTCTTAGGATTTAGATGGGTAAAATTCATGATTCGGGGTTGAAATGCATGTAGAATATAACCCTAGATGTAGATAATATAAAATCAGATAACATGTAACAATTAAATTCAAATAAATCTAGGTATAATGATGAATTTGCATGAAGAACATCAAAGTGTAGGGTGTATGATTTATAGAGATTAAATCAGTTTCTGATTAGATTTTGTAATGAATTGATGTGTTATTTTCCTTAAAAAACTGTTAGAAAACTCCAATGTGAAGTTTATTTAAAGTGGTTAGGAGTTTGGGGCATTTTCTTGAAAGTTTAATGGATAAAAAATGGTGAAAAATGAAGTTGGGATGAAGTTGTCAAATCCAGGATCGATGATGGGTCGTTCGAATAACTTTAGGATCTCGTTCAAATGAGGCTGGTATTTTATTTGAATGAAATGAACGTTGGTTTTAGGTCATGGAGATAGATCTTTTCATTATGAAAGCATGACCACTAATTTTTTATTTTTCTGATTTTTTTTAATTCGTTATTAATTTTCTCCGAATGGGTGTTCGAGATCGAAATCTTTAGTTGAAAATTAAATCAGGGTATAAAATGGTTTATGAAATATATAAGGACTTTGGCAATTTCAATAGACTATAGTCAGGGCTTAGGCTTAGTCTTAATGAGGGTAAAATTTAGGATTAGGAATGACTAAAGTTAACTGATTGTATTGCCTATCGAGAATTTACGAATTGGGTTATGGAAAGAGTAAATTATGACCTAAGGATTATTAACAATAGAATAGTGAGGTGTTAACTTCTGAAATGTCTTAAAGGATGATTAGTGCCCTTTGGGTAGTGAGTGATACTCGAGAAAGTAAGAACAAGGATATTAAATGTGGATAATTAGTAAGTTCAGTATTCGGAGATATATACTACATGCATGATATATTTATAAGTTGCGTGCATTCCTATACTTGATATGTTTATAGGTTATGTGTATACCTATACTGAATATATTTATAGGTTGTGTGTATGCCTATTTTATGTGTGTGAACATACCTATGCTGATTGCTATCACAAGAGGTTTCTACATAGTGGGCGATCCTACCGTGGCAGTTCTAGTGAGGTTCGAATATATGCCCCAAAAGATGAAACTTAGGGTGGCTCACTATGTGTAGTGTATTATTGGGACTGATGTGTCATTTAGGTAAGATAGGAATGTGCGTTTCCTAAAGTCCTAGAACCTTATTCACCTCCGATATGTGTGATCTAATTTATGGTTCGAGGCGACATTCCGAACCTAGAGTCCTTGATTTGGTATGAGAGGTACATGAACTTGATAGCAGAGTATACATGCATCATAGTGGTCATTCCGGGAGATGATGTAGTTATATATATAGTAGTGTGATATATATATATATATAGTAGTGTGATTATTCTACTTAAGTATGATGGTATAACAAATAGATAGTATACATTTAAAAGTACTTTAAGTATGAGAAACTTAAGCAGATAGCGCAATAAATTGATTATAATGAATTTTTGGTTTGACAATAGCGTGTAGTATGGGGGGAGCTCAACCTACCATGGTTAGTTAGATACTAAGGCCTAGTTAGGATTGGTAGCATAGCTAAGAGGATATTGTAGGAGCTGTTATGTGTGCACTATTGTTTAGAGGCGAGGAACTTAAGGGAGTGTATGCTGGACTATCGTGTGTCTAATAACTGCTTTTATAACTAAAATTTAAATACTTGCTAAATATTTTTCAAAGCTTTTGGGCTCTGATCCACCCATAGGGATGCCAAGCTTGATGACTCATTCCAGGGATGCGTAGCTGCAACACTTGTGGAGGCTTACATGATTTTGTGTAGACACTTCAGTTATTCATTCCTAGATTAGGATTTATGATTCAATATTCCATTTGGGCATGTTTCCCGATCAGTTATTACATTAAATCTAGTTTTATTTATCAGACTATGTATTTGGATTCAGATTTATGATTTGGATTTAGTTTTTGAATCGATGGTTTATTTGATATTTATTCTTGTCTATTTATCATTTGATGATTAAAACTCTTATATTTGTGTGGATGAGTTATATTATTTTTATTTTCCCATGTTGTTACGTTAATGAAACATAACATTGGCACCGACTTAATTTAGCATAGCTGGTTAGTAATTTAAAAAGTTTTCGACAGTGATGGTAAGAATGATCTAAATGAGATTCTTAATTATTTTGATAATGGACTGATCACCCATGGTTAAAATAGGCGGGGTGTCACATATGATATCAGAGCATTAAGTTCTAGTGTCCTTAGGATCTGTGCGGACTTACTACGTTTTCAGCATTGCTTTTATTTGACATAGAGCCCTATACTGAGGATTGTCGATCCATAATACGACTTACATTCTCTTGCTATTGAGTATAGTTGATCAGAATCATTTACGAGTTTGGTTGGGATTCATATACCGAACAACATAGGATGACCCGTGAGGGCCGTTAAAAGGACTGTAGGAAGAGAGTCTCATCTGAAGCCATAGTGTATTCGGGGAACGGTGACCACAGTCAAAGTCACCATAATTATTGTTCAGGAAGTTAATGTTAGGATAGCTGCTAGGGCACAACAATTTCCCCAAGTACTATCGTAGTAGATAGTGGCACAAATTCAAACTCACCCAGTGCAGTCAGCAAGGGAGAGGGTCAAAGGGATTTTTTAGAGGGGCCATTAGCAAGAGTTCGGGAAAGGTACGAAAGTGTGATTGACCACTGGAAGAAGAACATCCAAAGGCAATTTCATATGGTGGAGTGCAGTGAAACACGTGATTTAAATTTTGAGCAAAATGTTTAGCTTATAGGAGCAGTGTTGCCGTGGTGGGAGTCAGTCGCCACATAAAAGAAAATAGAATAGATATTAATCGAAAAATTTTGGGTACAGTTTGATAGTAAGTCCTTTCATGTGCTATTCAACTAGAAATGTGAAGGAAGTTTCTGGACTTATCACATGAGGGGCGAACAGAGGGAGATTAGTGATGAAGAATGTACTTATTTAAGTGAACTTTTTACTCGGTGAGGTAGGGAGGGAGGAGAAAATAGTTATTAAGTGTGACGATGGACTCACGCGTAGAAGTCGCCAGTACTTATGGGAAATCTGTCTTGGATGACTTATGCACATGGCGTCATTGATGTACTTTTACAAATTTAATATCAACTCTTCCATGAGAAGGGATCCAAGAGAGTTAGAAAATCTAGCTATAAGGGCAAGACTGAATTTAATGGTGTTAGGGAAGGACCATAGGGGGATACCCAACAGGGACCCATTTAAATAATTCAGAACAATGAAATTCCTACCAAGTGACGAGGGAGTAATCTAGGGCTAGCATTGTTCTCCACAGGGCCAATAGAGCCAAAGGAACAATGGGGGGTAGAAATCAGGGCTAATTCTCTCAGTCCCTAGAGAACATAAATGTGCCTTATGTGTGGAAAGTAGGGCCATATCTGTTAATCTTGTCCGCGTCGAGTTACAGGACTCGACCGGGATGCCTTGTAGGGGAAACAATTATAGAAGTTTTTGGTTCGGTGCGGATAAGAGGGTTATGTCCAGGAAACATTTGAACCACCAGTGCTATTGGCGAGTAAAAGTCTGAGTTTTATCCTCAGGGAAATGGGGTAAGTATTGTGTGACACGAGTGAGTCAAAGTATTTCTATCCTCGGTTTGTAATTAGATTTTGTAATGAATTGATATGTTATTTTCATTAAAAATTGTTAGAATACTCCCATTTGAAGTTTAGTTGAAGCGGTTGGCTATTTGGGGCATTTTCGTGGAGGTTTAATGAATCAAAAAATGAATTTAGGACGAAGTTCTCAAATATAGGATCGACGATGTATCGTTCGAACGGCTTTAGGTTCTCGGTCGAACGAGGCTAGAATTTCGTTCGAATGACCCTAGGTTTTAGGTCATGAATATAAATCTTTTCGTTATGAACGCATGGCCACCAGTTTTGTAATTATCTAATTTTTTTTAATTCGTTATAAATTTTCTACGAAAGGGTGTACGATATCGAAATCTTTAGTCGAAAATTAAATCAAGGTATAATATGGTTTATGAACTATATGAGGACTTTGGTAACTTCAATACACCTATAGTCGGGGCTTAGCCTTGGTCTTAATGAGGGTAAAATTTAGGATTAGGAATGACAAGAGTTAACTGATTGGTTTATGTATCGGGAATTTATGAATTGGGTTACGGGAAGACTAAATGATGACCTAAGGGTTAGTACCAGTAGAATAGTGAGGTGTTAACTTATGGAATTTCTTAAAGGATGATGAGGACCGTTAGGGTAGTTAGTGATACTGGGTGAAATAAGAAAAATAATATTTCTTATGGATCGTTAGTACGTTGAGTATTATGGAGGTATATACTATGTGCATGATATATTTATAGGTTGTGTGTATACCTATATTACATATATTTATAGGTTGTGTGTATGTCTATTTTATGTGGGTGAACATACCTACGTTTCCTGCTACCACAGGAGGTTTTCGTGCAGTGAGCGACCTTGGTGATTCCAACGAGGTCCGGATGTGTGCCCCAAAACATGGAACTTAGGGAGACTCACTATGTGCAGTGTATTAGTGGAACTGACATGTCATGTGGGTATGTTAGGTATGTGCATAACCCAAAGTCTTGGAAATATGTTCGCCTCCGATATGTGTGATTTGGTTTGTGGTTTGAGGCGACATTCCGAACTGGTAGTCCATGATTTGGTACGAGAGGTACATGGACTTAATAACATAGTATGCATGCATTGCGGTGGTCATTCTGGGTGATGCCGTAGTTCTCTCTCTCTCTCTCTCTCTCTCTCTCTATATATATATATATATATATATATTAGTGTGATTATACTTTTTATGTGTGATGGTAGACCAAAAATAGAGTCTATATCTAAAAGTACTTTAAGTATGAGAAACATAAAGAGATGGTGCAATAATATTATTTGATTATAATGAATTATTGGCTTTACGGTAGCATATCCTATGGGCGGTACATGAGGAGATCAAACTAGCATCGTTAGTTAGATACTTAGGCCTAGTTAGGCGGGATATCATAGCTAGGTGGGTAAAGTAGTAGACGCTAGGTGTACATGATAAATGAGAGGTGAAGAACTCAAGGGATCTACACTGGAGTAACGTATGAATCTAATAACTATTTTTATAATTACAATTTAAATGATTGATAAATATATTTCAAAAGTTTTGGGCTCTGACCTATGTCAAATCTATTTTCAAAACATATTAGGTGTCCAGCCACGGGACTCCAACCTTAATGAGTTATTTCATGGATGCATAGCTACAACACTTGTGGAGGGTTGCATGAATTTGTGTAGACGCTTAAGTTATTCATTTCTAAATTAGGATTTATGATCCAATATTCCATTTGGTCATGTTTCCCCTTCAGTTGTTACATTTATTTAGTTTTATTTAATAGACTATGCATTTAGATTCAGATTTATTCTAGTAGACTTATGATTTGGATTTAGTTTTGGAACTAATGGTTTATTCGATATTTATTCTTGTCTATTTATTATTTGATGATTCAAACTCTTGTATTTGTGTGGATGAGTTATATTATTTTATTTCCACATGTTGTTACGTTAATGAAAGACAAAATTGGCACCGACTTAATATAACATATGTGGTTAGTAATTTAAAAAATTTCAACGGTGATGCTAAGAATGATCCAAATGAGATTCCTGATTACTTTGAGAAATGACTGATCACTCATGGTTAAAATAGACAGGGTGTCACAACCCCCTCATCCTACCACCTTCATCCACTTGCAAGGGCAACCCTTCAACTATCAAGATTAATCTTAAAGATTCCAAAGATGGTCCAAACCTTTCACTCTCTTTTTGAATTTCCTTATTTTCGTGTTAGTTATTTAATTCTTACATTAACATTTCATCTTTATTAGTCACACATATTAATAGCTAACTCTTTATTAGTAGTATTGTAGATACTATATTTTATATTAAAAAAAATAAGAAAAAAAGGGTTCGCTTATAAATTCCAAAAGGGGGTTTCTCACTACATTTTCTCACACTAAAACATCATTTTTCTACACACAAACATAAAATTAAATATCCGATTAGATTTATGGAATAAATCCCACTCCCATGTTGTATGCGAACTACGTGGACTTTGATGCCTTTTAACGCTACGTAGGCGTGTTAGGTAAAATTTCGAGATTCGGGTCCTCCTTTCCCATTTGTGTTCATATGTTATTTCCATATATTATATTTGTGATCCATGCTTATGTTTTGTCCAAACTATACCATCGTCTTTCCATAAATGATCGGTAACTGGATAAACGCACTCGTTGTGTTTTTAATTACTATTTTGGGAACACTTCTATGGATGACCTCGTTCTACCTCTCTCAATGACGCGAGTCGAGTAATTCCATTCTCCATTTATATATGCACGTGTATACACTTCATGGAGTTATTAAGGAGAATAATAACACATGCCCCTGAGAAATCGAAAGGGTGGGATGGGTGCCTAACACCTTCCCATTCCGTAACTTAGCCCTGGAATCCTTGAACTAATTAGTTTCGCAAGTATGAGTATGTCTTTGATGCCATTCTCTCATGGTGGCATCATTTATTTCGCATGTTTTGTGCAAAATAGGCTGCTGACACTATCTTTATACATCACCCCACATCTGACGACGGCCGAAGCACCCCGAAGAAGGGCACGACCCCCCCCCCCACACACACACACACCGAACGCGCGCCGACCGAGAGGTGGGATGGGCACAGTAATGTATTGAGGTTGCGACCGATATCTTGGACAAGAGAAAGACTTTGTAGCCATTGTAATTATGTGTGCTTTGTTGAGACTTGGCTATTATATAATTCACTAAGTAATTAAGATGCCATCCCAATAATTTAGTAACAAGGTTCAGACCTTCATTTTTATTGTCTGTGGCCTTCTGTGCTAACAACTTATGTGTCAGTACATCTGAGGATGGTGATCTACTCAAGTAAATAAACAATGAGCTATTACTTTCCTAGATTGATGAGCTAGAGGAAACTTCTCAATCCTTAAAGGTTGCCCCATGCAAGAGTACATTATACCAAAACAAGGAAATTTCATGTGTTTTAGACACTTGCAAATGGTATTTGCAACGGTTCAAAACACTTATAAATTTCTGCATTGCAAAATTTTTGCAAGTGTTCACAGCTATTGCAAATGGTATTTGCAACGGCTTATTGGGAATGAATATTCGTTCTAGATAACCGTTAGAATAAAAATTACAATGGTTTGTAACACTTGCAAATTAAAATTATGTAAGTGTTTTAAATTGTTGAAAAATTTTCATTTGCAAGTGCTCAAAACTATTGCGAAATTTAGTAAGCTTTTTTGTTTTGCAATGGTTATTAATACTTGCAATTGATTTTTTTTTTGTAATGGCTCGAAACACTTACAAATAGTAATATGTAAGAAAAATGTTCCCTTTGTAAGTGTTATGAACCGTTACTTAAATTAAAATAAAAAAAAATATCCATTACAAGCTAAACTACACTCATATCTAAAACCACCACAATACAAAAATGTTCTCAACAAAACTATATAGAGAGACACATTCAGATGTACTAAATAAGTTTTCATAGAAACAACCATTCAATCTCATAATTATTTCTTCAGGTTGTGCAAATTGCCAAGTGGTCAAAATTCATATAATGTATAGCATGTGGCACCGGGATACACTAAAATCTATAAAAACTATACTTTAAAGTCATGTCCACATCATACACAAACATTACATGTGATACTTCACGTCAATAACACCAATTGGGCACGGAGAAATCTAGGCACCTGTTTACCTTCCTCGAAACCATGCTCTCCCCAAAATCAACATTTCCAGGAAAAAGTTTCGTATATAACAAAGAAAATTTAATAAAGATTCAGTTTGCAATGTCATTAAGCATTCTTGAAGTACAATATGAAATAAATAAACACAAAATGAATAAGAGATTTTTTACAAAGAAAAGGAGTCATCCAAGACTCTTCAAATTGGGTTGATGTGCACTAAAAATTCCTTTACATTGAGGCCATCCACGTCTAACGTGATTCATTTGGTAACTGATAAAAAGGTTGAGCTTCCTCCCCCAAAACAACCTCAATTCGTAATTATAATGTTCTTGCCTCGCAAGATTCAGCAAAGTCTTCTGGGACGAACAGTTCCTTCTCAAGGTGCACACGACAGTTCCTTTCGGTTAAATTCATATAAAAACCAAAAAGTTTCGTTAGTTTAGCGAGGTAGCAGTTGGAACACTAGGTAATGAAATGGGGAGATGTGTTGCAAACTAATGTATTTGGGGCAAGGATATTCATGTACATAGTGAGGAAATTTATTCATATAGATAGATGAATATAGAACTTGTATATAAAGGTAAATTGGTAGAAGCATTTGTTCTGGTTTTCCCTTCTCATGTTAGTGCCTACAATGAATCATACATTTGTTTAATGCAGATTGTTTGCAATGTGCCTAAATAGGATCTCTATAAATGTTTGTTCTCAGATGGCTTTTCCCTTCTTTTTGAGGATCATTATTTTTTTTTTATTTTCTTTTAAATTCCAAGGGTGGGTAATTAATTTAGTTAAATACACCGCCTTATGTATTGTTAGCTAACACATTATGTAGTCCGTGGTGTTCTATTATTTCCTAAATTTCAAAGTCTATATGTAAATTTAACAATTTGAGATATCATTAAACCCAAAAAACTGGAAATAAAGAAGAACGAAAATGAATAAGAGATATGTTACAAAGAAAATGAATTTTGTCCATACCTCTTGAAAATGGCCTACTTGATTTGTGGTGTCCACAAGGGGTGCAACCTTGAGAAAGAAAGAATGCACACCTGTGACAATAACGATTGCATCAATTTCCCCCTGTTTAAACACCATCTTCGAGCCTTCTGTCACAGGAGGGGACTCGCATTCGAGGGCTGACTGCAAGTAAGACAGTTCAATTGTGAATAAAGGTCAATTATAATTTAATCAACATAGCAGGGACGGTTAAAATAAGCCCGAATTATTTTTAATGGATCTCCATCAAGTAGACAAGTATCCGCCGAAACTATATCCCCAAGTTTAATACTAATTATGTCGCTTGGATCAAGAACAAGTGCATCTTGTGCATTCCACCTCCCATCTTGAAGAACCTGTGCAATTTATGATTTAATTAATAGAGGATATAAGAAATATCCAATAACTAAGTATTATACAACATCAATTTACTTATTTTCATACAACGTTAGTACTGTTTGTACAACTCATCTGCCATAATTTACACCCCTTACAAGTAACTACATACATTCAATAAATATCCACGTTTATGATAGCGTTCTTTAAATTGGTGCATAATATGAACAAGGAACTTCAAAATGTTAAATCATTCTTAAGAACACCCTAATATTAATCATGAACACATTAATATGATTAAAGTTTAACATACAATTGTTCTTAATAAAAGGATCTTAGATCTTCATGTTTTCACAAAATCGATAATTCCTTAATAAATACGATTTAAAAACTGACCTTTGTCCATCGTTGCTGAACGGATTGAAGTGACTTGAATGCTCCTTTAATTCCTTTCTTAAACAACCCGGAATGAGAAAAACGGATTTCGGATTTTCTCTCCCTCCTTAGAAACAGTGTGTATTGAGATGACTCTAGATGGTGTAGAGGTCTCTATTTATAAGGGGAAGAGGGCCGGAATCCTAGTAGAGGTGGGACTCTTTCCAAGTCTCCCACTAATGTCACTAACCATCATGTGACTAACGGATAAGGTTCACTCAAATCTTTTAATATCTTTATTTATCACATTCCTACTTAATTATCTAATATTTATCAAGACAACAAATATGAAAATTTTGAAATTTAATAAAATTGAAATTAAATAATTAATTTCGTTACGTGACATTAATTTCCAACACAAAACACATGTATTCTCACCTGCCAATAATGAAAGATGACATAGTTTGAATCTATTTGTCAATTTGCTTCACGTAAGATACTATAAAATTTACATTCACACTCTATCAACATGTTGTCAGCTCGTGGTTAGGCGCAAAAGTATTAGACTACTTGGTACAAGGGTTAGGTTGCTCTCATCATTAAAGAAAGAATGGTGGAAACCATGAGCTTACTGTTGATCGGCTTTGTTTAGTAATCATACATACCCACTTCCAGGAATTTAGCTTCATCAGATGACATGGCATGGGCTGTCAAGTGCAACAATCGGTATGTGTGAACTAGTCCCCAATTCTGATCTTCTTATTTATTTAGGGCCCGTTTGGTTGCGTAAATTATTTAATTTTATAAATTGATCAATTTGAAATGAATAGATTATCGATGCATTAATTTTAAATGGGTTTAAATCTAATTTGTGGTGTGTTAGGAAAAGAAAAATTGAGTTATTTACTTTTGATGTGTGTGTGTGTGTGTAGAGAGAGAGAGAGAGAGAGAGTGAGTAATATGGTGAGAGGTACTCTATGAAAGTGGTGCATTTTAGATTCATGTTGTAATTATAAATTGTTCAATTTCAAACTTTTGGTGAAATGAACTAATTTAAGTTTTTGTGAATCAACATGAATTGTTTCATTTTTGAATTTGTTCATTCTTGTAACCAAACACAAATAATAAGGCAATTCATGAATGAGTTAATTTTAAATGGACTAATTTACAATTTTGGGGACAACCAAACAGCCCCTTAGTTGCTTCATAACCGTGCATCTTTGGCATTTGACAATCCATTAGGATCAAGTCTAGGGGCGAAGCCACACCCGGACAGAGGGCGGTCGTGGCCTCCCCCCAACATTTTTGAAACCAGCATAGTAGTGTACTATCTACACTATTTTATAAAACAGGCACAATTAAATTTTGTACATTTTATACTATTTTTACGCCTTTTCAGTTTTGTAGATTACAAACAGCTGATGATTTAACTTTTGCTTATGGCTTATATTATATCCAAGTCTACATAGCACTGTACTTTCTACACTATTTTATAAAACAAGCACAAATCATGTATAATTGCTTACTAACTTTTGTACTTTTTATACTAGTTTTTACTTCTTTTAAGCTTTGTAGATAACAAATAGCTGCTGCTTATGGCTTATATCCTAGTCTATTAACCTTTTTGACTAGTGGGTTCAAGTGAAAGGGATTTTTTGGTGTAAAAAATTCAGATACATTTTTCATTGGCAGGATACACCCTCTTATTCGTATGCATTTATGACTCTACTTTTTTATGCGTATATATGTTTAATGTTGGTTTATTATAATTATAAATTTTGTGTTCATATATATAAATTGTTTGGGAATTTATTTTTCTCTAATTTTCGAGAAGAAATCAGATTAACAAAAGATTTAATCCATGAACATCCTACCAAGATCAAATCTATAAAGTTTGGCCTTGCTTTGACTCTGGTCCCCCCCGAGTTTGGATCCTGGCTTCGCCCCTGATCAAGTCGTTTGGTGGGGTATCTCATATTTTGGTTTGTGACCTCACTTTGTTGTCTTCAGAAGAAGTTTCAGTTCTTCACTATTTTGCATTAAGAAAATACTTTAGAGCTACCAACATCTACTCCCCATCTCCCACAGTTGCAATTGTGGGCCCTAATTTTTCCGCCATCATTATGGTGGCAACTCTTGCTGTATCCTCTGCCAAAAATATGTGTAGGCCTTGTAGAGATTTCTTCTCATTCTTACCCTTATTCGAGGACAAGCCACCTTGTTTTGTAGAACAAATTCTTTATTGTTCTTGGCATTTTGATCCATTAGTGATCAACTAGTTTTTATCTATACGAACTTCGGCTAACTCAACAAAACAATTGTGAACTATCCCATATTATGAGAGAGAGGGTTTAGAGAAATATTTATGAAGTGGTTGGATAGAGTTACAATTTCTTTGACTTATCAGAGTCGTTGGAGGTTTCAGCTCAGAGTCGTTGGAGGTTTCAGCAATAGAGTGAACACGTGTGATTTTAATACCTTCATGCATATCACCTTCTATTATTGTGGGTCCCAAAGAATTTATTTTCTTTTACAGCTTGAGATTTCTTTGCTTTATCACGACTTCCAAAATCTGAATCAGTTTCGCCTTATATAATGGTATATTAACCATCAAGAAATGGCCTTTGCTATGAATGTCCATTTAACGGTGTTGGAGGTGTCGTGGTTAAGTATCCATGAAAAATTTCGATGCCTCGTTATATTTTTCTAGGAAATTAATATTTTTTCGACATTCCTGTGCTTAAATAAAGTAGCCCAATTTAACTTAAGATCTAAATATAATTTTGGTGTCTCCTCTTAAAGAATTAATACATGACAACACCATTTATTAAGACTATTTTACACCTCCTTTATTCGCAGCTCCCGCTACCCATTAATTTACCCCATGTAACAATTTTCACCCCTATTGACTCCCCACCATTTATTACACCTATATTACACCTCCTTTACTCATGGCTCTCTCTACCCATTGATTTCGCCCATGCAACAATTTTCACACCCATTGACTTTCCCTATTATTCACCTATTCACACCCATTGTTATTCCAAACTCCCTTCACCTTCCCTCTTTACCCTATATATATATATATATATATATTAAAACCCTACAATCAAGCATCACCCAAGTATCTGAACTAGCTGTTGGTGCTGGGTATATTTCGATTAATCATGAAAGTCGGGTATGTTGGAAATTAATGTTAAGTGACGAAATTAATTATTTAATTTCAATTGTATTAAATTTTGAATTTCCCATTTATGTGGTTTTAATAAATGTCAAGATAATTAATTAGGAATGTGATAAATAAAGATATTAAAAGATTTGGGTAAACCTTATCCGTTAGTCACATGATGGTTAGTGGCATTAGTGGGAGACTTGAAAGAGTCCCACCTTGACTAGGATTCCGTCCCTCTTCCCCTTATAAATAGAGACCTCTACACCATCTAGAGTCATCTCATAACACACTATTTCTGAGGTGGGAGAGAAACTCCGAGATTCCATTAGAGTGCATTTTTTTCCAAGAAAGCAGATTGATGGAGCAATTAATCAAGATTGATCTTTGATCAAGGTATGTCTTATTTTCTATCTTTTAGACGTATTTTATGAAAACATGAAGATCTAAGATCCTTTTATTAAGAACAATTGTATGTTAAACATTAATCATATTAATGTGTTCATGATTAATATTAGGGTGTTCTTAAGAATGATTTTACATGTGGTATCAGAGCTAAAGTTTAAGATCTCATGATTTTCCTTATTGATGTTCGTCTATAATGATATATGTGCCTGAGACTTTCTGTGACATTTTATTTATGTCATTAAATTGTTTTTGTGCCCGAGACCTTCTGTGACGTCTTATTTCTGTCATTAAATCTGCTCTTAAAGTGTGTCTGAGATTTTCTGTGACGTTTTTCTTCTGTCGCCAATACTCACTGGTGAGAATGAAAGGTCAAAACTTGCTCGGAATTTTACGAAACTGACGTGGTCGACTGGAAACGTCAAAATAAACAAAACCCATTGTTAACAATGGGCACCACCTTACTTTTGCGTTTTGACGTCGTTAAGGCCCTCAAAACCCCGTTTTTTCCATTTTAGGAAATAATCTCGGGGCTTATAACTCTTTACAGAAAATTGATATTAACGTTCCGCAAAAAGTTTTGATTTTCTGGCATGTTTTACTTCAATTCCATGGTGAGAACTCATTTTTGCCATTTTTGACAAAATTCATGTATTACGTGTTTTTATACCTGGGCAATTATGTTTTTGAGCCATTCGAGCTACTATTGATATCTTTGTGATTACTGATAGATTACATATTAGAGTTAATATTAATGCATGATTAACTATATTTAAGTTGAGACATGTAAACAATTATTCATTTGAGTTAAGTCAAAGGCCAAACACAGGCTGAGACTGCATGTACGAATAATATACTTACATTCATTAAAGACTTATTCTAATGTTAGTTTTAAAATTGGATTGAGGCGCAACACATGCTAATATATGAATTGAACAACATTAGAACCAGTTTTTTAAAAACAGAATAGTTGACATTAAGTCCATTAATCATGGTATTAAATGAATTAGGCAACAAACACCGATGCCAAAATTATGGGACCGTGATAAATAAATTATAGGGTAATATATCTTTACAATCTGAATATTATGTGATGATTAACACAGATTCCATGATATTCGGAATGTAGATGAAATATACCAAAATTTTAGTCAGCAATTCAATATTCGACCCTTGCAATTTTTGTTGTGTGTGAAAATTAAAGTTTTTCCATATTTCATGTATGTTTTATCTAGAACTGTGATAAAACCTTGCTCTAATGATCCTTTATTAGTTGAATATTCGTGCGAAACACATGCCAACATATTTCATATGGTCGGATATTAGACTTGTGTTATTGTTAATATTCATATTTTGATGAATCTCGTGCCAAACACAGGCCAATGATTCATATTGTTGAATATTATGATATTCATGTTTTAATGAGTCTCGTGCCAAACACAGGCCAATGATTCATGTGGTTGAAAATCAGAATTATTATTTATTTTAAGGCTAGTACTCCCATTAAGTTGAATTAAATGCCAAACACAGGCTACAATTCATATGTGCGGATACTAGATTTATTCGTTGCATGCATGCATATTTGAATGCATGACTTGCAAATTTTGAGACTCATAAGTTGGTATTCATTCAGTTTAATCAAATGCCAAATACAGGCTAAGATTACATGTGAAGATACTATACTTGTAGTCATTTCAGATTATCCTAATGTTTGTTATAAGGTTAAATTGAAGCGCAACACATGCTGAAATTTGAATCAAATAAACATTGGAATTTTTGTAAATGTTAAATAATTGGCATCAATGTTAAAAAGTCATATTTACATATGTCACTAGTATGATAATTGTGATTATAACCATATTGTACATTAGTATGACCATGAATGATTTGGGTCAATATTTCTGATTTGTTACTCATACATAAGTGATGAAGCGAAAGTAAATGATTTATGTCTTCCATTTACTATTATTTGTGTAATATCTCCTGTAAACTCTTTGTCTATTTGATTTTCACATTATGTCTAATTTTTCGTGAATTTCAAATTAAGGAATAGACAATAATCTAATTATTCATGTATTACGGGTATTTTGCACATGTATGCGTATCTCTTATATTTATATAATATATGGTTTGGTGTTCATTAAAGTGCTCCATTCCAGAAGATATAAATATTGGACTAATGCATTAATATCATGCATATTTTGGTTGCCTACGGGTCCATGTATGATATTGAATGCTAGGATGATGATACTTTATGATGTTGCATACATATTATTGTTTATTCATTTATTGTGATTACAATAATTGAACAAAATGTTAGTGGTGATATATATTGGGAAGGTAATAATGGTCGTAAAAAACAGATGCCATAATTTCTGTCACTATCATATCACCAATTAAGTTTATGAAAACCATAAACATGAATAATTTAGCTTAATGATCATGCGATATTTAATGAAAATAAGTGAAAATTTTATTGACTTGTGTATGTAAGTCTTTACGTAATGTAATATTCATATTATGAAATGTTTGGTAGTCACTACAGTGACCCAACTAGAATGGCAATGGATATTAAATGTAAAGATAATGGTAGTAGTAACTCATGATGCTTATAATTGTAAAGATATTAATGGGGTATATTGAGTTTATTTCTTCAAGCAAGGTTATTCCTTACAGGGAATCAATTTTGAGTGATTGAATGAACATCATAGATCACATACATTATTATAGTATGTGAAAATAAGTTGTGCACAAATGTCATGTACAATATAATGAAATAACATTATACCCAATAAAGTAATCTACAAGCATCATATAATCGATATTTCATGGTTACTACTGACAAAAACTCACGGTTATGCACTCAATTTATCATGTAATCGATGTGTGTGTTGTTAAATCAAAGCATTAATGAAGTGAGCAATTTATCTCATTATATTATCACATATTATTGTATCCCATTTTATTTCTCTAAAATTTCATATTTAATTTGGTTAAACAAATTAAGTTTGTTTACATATTGCACACTCGGACTCATAATGATAAAGATAATATGTATCTTTTATGATTTGAAATGAGTTTTTCATCTCAGTAGAGTTTTCAAGTTATACTTACTGTGTTATAGAAAGTATCTACTTTTGATGCAAAGATTTCTTACAAAACAAACTAGAAATGCTAATAAGATTCTTTTCTTTTGTTCTTGGGGAATCAAATCGCCATTTGTTTTCATAAACCCTCAATTTCTTTTGGAAAATGTTTGTCTAGACTTGATCGTGAGGGATATGTTCTAAAGAATCTTTTGATGTATATTTTTCAAGGGTTATGATTTTAGTTTTGATGTTTTGTACAAAATAAAGTTTGGACATAGTTCTTTAAAGATTTGTTTGATCCTGCATCATAATCGTAGCGTTTTTTTTTTTATGAAACTCTTTAAATCTTGTACCAAATTAAATCTAGACTCTTTTTCATAATTTTCGTGGACAAGATTTTTGTAATGTCTTTTACAAATTTTGATAGTCGAGTTGTGCTCTTAAGGTATTACGATGTCTAATATAAGGATGACCTATGTGGCCCAAGTGGGAGATTATGAGAAACTTCCCTTAAAGTGGACCTACATAGATCATATAATTGTCATTGACACGTATTTATTGCATTAAAGTCAAATTCATTATGAAAGGTGAAATTAGTGGTAGTAGAAAATCATGAAATATGATTATAAAGGAAGGTAGGGTACTTATCCCATTAACGATAACCTTCTTGAATCCTTGTTCTTTTAGTTGTTAGATTGTCTAAACAACAAAGAACAAATAAATGGTCAACCACTAAATGATAGTATTGTCACCGTGAGAGAAATGTAGATGAAATCATAAGGAATAGTATTAAGAAGATCCTACAAGGTCTACTATCCTAAATGATTATGTGGTGTATCTGCATGAACATGAATTTGGCGTAGGAATAAATAATGACATGGTTTTATTTTCAAACGTCATAAGAAGTGAAACTAATGGACTACAACTAAGGTTGAAATCTCGTTGAATTACATAATTGATGCACTAAAGTCGGGTATAAGGGGGTCATCAAGACCAAACGCGACACTAACGGTAGTTAAACGAGATAAAGCTAAATTGTAGTAAAATATTTCACTATTAATGAAGAAAATGTTATAAATGAACCTTCTCAATTATATGTAAGGACATGGAATTCCTATGACATTAGTAGCTCATTATGATTGAGAGTTACATGAAGTGGATGTGAAAATTATTTTTTGAATTCTAATAAACCATGCGTATATGTTTAGGAGATCATTTTATCAACATAAGTTTCCCACATGAGGCATTTTAAGAAATAATATCATTATTTTTTTTAATCGTTGTATATTTGTATACACCTTAAGATTAGTGGGAGTAAGTTTATATATTTTCTCTATATACAAGCACGGATTTAGAAAGTAGAGAATCAAAATAATTTTATGGGTTTAAAAGTTGTGTATGAAGTAATGAGATACTTAATGGACTATATGCTCATATTTATGATATATGTGTTCATTTAAATATGAACAATTATTGTGACTCAGATTTACTATTTGTACGGATGGTATGAAGTTCACTCTTGCTTAAGAATATTTGTTTTGGTTTATCAACCAATATAATGAAGGAGTGCAACACAATCCATCCATTAAGTATTGTGAAAGGTGAGTTTGTAGTATGCTTGATGCTACAACTTATGTATTTTGGCAGCGTGACTTCATTTCGGGACTTGGAGTTGTCGACACTATTATCAAGTCGCTGAAATATTATGATAATGTCGCTGCAATCTTCTTTATGAAGAAATGTTAGGTATTCCTAAAGTAACTAAGCATGTTGAATGAAATACCTATCAGTTAAAAGAAGAAATTCAGAAACAAAGAGTGTCAATTGATCACACCAGTACGCGTGATAACATAACATATCCTCTTACGAAAGGACTATCTCTGAAGACCTTTATAGAAATGTCAAAGAGATGGGTCTCGATTAGTTAGACTATGATTGCTATTTTGGCATAGTTGTTTGACACTATTACTTGAATTCAATAAAAGTGTTTCTGATTTGAATTATTTCTGTCCTTTGTGAATGCATGCATATAATTATGAAGTGTTGTTGATAGAAATAGTCCTTATTCCAAAGGACATTATGAGGCCATTATGATACCCAATATTAAAGGCTTAGTTGAATGAAACATTGGTGTTGTGGTACATGGAAGGAACCATGCTCTTGAATAGTATGGAACCGCCATGACTCGCATCCGTGAATCATTTGATTCAGCAAAATAAATTTATCAATGATTGTGCACCTTATGATACCTAATCTAATTATGCGAATTATTAAGACCAAGTGGGAGACTCTTGGAAATTAATGTTAAGTGACGAAATTAATTATTTAATTTCAATTGTATTAAATTACGAATTTCCCATTTATGTGGTTTTAATAAATGTCAGATAATTAATTAGGAATGTGATAAATAAAGATATTAAAAGATTTGGGTAAACCTTATCCATTAGTCACATGATGGTTAGTGGCATTAGTGGGAGACTTGAAAGAGTCCCACCTTGACTAGGATTCCGGCCCTCTTCCCCTTATAAATAGAGACCTCTACACCATCTAGAGTCATCTCATAACACACTATTTCTGAGGTGGGAGAGAAACTCCGAGATTCCATTAGAGTGCATTTTTTTCCAAGAAGGCAGATTGATGGAGCAATTAATCAAGATTGATCTTTGATCAAGGTATGTCTTATTTTCTATCTTTTAGACGTATTTTGTGAAAGCATGAAGATCTAAGATCCATTTATTAAGAACAATTGTATGTTAAACATTAATCATATTAATGTGTTCATGATTAATATTAGGGTGTTCTTAAGAATGATTTTACAGGGTAGTCACCTCACTCTAGTAAGGCAACAATCGGTCCGATCAAACTCGCCCCGACCCACCTGGGTCTCAATTGGCCCACCATAGACGAAGGAATAAACAACTATTGAAAAAAACAAATCATCATGGGCGCGATGGAACTCGGATCAACCTCTGACATTTGAATGTTTTGAGAACCTTCAGCGTTTGACTATTTCGAGAACCTCCGGCGTTTGACAAACGAGCTGCTAGTTGAGGAACCCAACAAAGAGAGACGATGGGACTCAGACAAACCGACCACCACAAATTTTAAATTAAGCAACCCGTCTAACTACGTACCGGCTGAACCGCAATGGGTTTGATTTCGACTCAGCATACTCAGTAAACCGCAAAAATAAATTAAAAAAACAATGAGTTTGGAACATTTTAAATTGTCTGCACTCATCTACGTCAATGCCGTCGATGCCCACGTTGTTGGTCACCACCCGCGAAGTGGGAATTTCAAAACCAACAGTTTTTTTGAGGTGTTCATATGTGGGTGTTCCATAGTCTGACATTGCTTAAATGGTTCAGAACCACTCAAAAATACCATCAATAGTTTTGAGAACCTATCCCTTTTTGGCTTTGTCGTAAAAGGAAATTGGTCCAAAGGATTAACAATTCCAGATTGACGTGACGTTGGGTCGAGTTTCGGGCCAACACGACATGACACGATACGACAAGAATTTTGTAAACACGACACGACATGACACAAATTCATATGTTTTTAGTTGACACATATAAGACCCAAATAAAATTAGCATAACACATTACGACACGAATAACATGATTTCGTAAAATTTCACGCTAAATTAAATATAAATAGACTTGATAACCTGAATAAAAAACATTATTAACATTACAAGATACGATAACACGACTCATAATTTTGACAGGAACACGATACGACTTCGTGTAAAAAAACACGACACGAACACAACATATCGTGAAATGGGTGTTAGATCATAGAGTATTTTGATAGGGTTGATAAGTTTGTTTGGTTTGATAAAAGTGTAGTATTTTTTTTAATGATGGGTAATAAACTTTTGAATATTTGAGTAAAGCTCAGGAATGAAATTTAGTATTACATGTCATTTTTAATATTTGGTGCTCTGCTCATCTATCAATAATATAATTTGATTTTAATATTTATTCTTACATAAAATTACTGATAAGTGATAAATGTAGATATTATAAAATCATCAACAACCATTTAGTAAATATAATCATAATAATTGGAATTTGTATTAAAGCTTTATAGATTTTGGCTTCTTTTTACGAGTTTTGCAAGGATTTGAAGTAAATTGTGGTAGGATTTACTTTTGGACTAATATGTGAAAAAATAGGCACATATGAATAACATCTTATGCTGTCAATAGTGGATTATGATTTGTAACTATATTCGCCATATTCGTTTATTTTAATTAGCGCTATATAAATATTCTTTGGCAATAACATAGGCATGTAATTGTCAATGCAGGAGGAAAGACAAGGATAAGTCTCTCATAACTTTTATTCTTATCTTTTTGAAAAAGATATGGGTTGGGTTTCTTCTTTTCCGGATAAACATTATAAAAATGACGAGAAGTGAAAATAAAATTGTGGTGATGTGATTCATAGTTTTTGAACTATTGTTATGTTCGAAGTTGACAATGCATTTAGAGATAATACATTTACATTTTGCATTGGAGATATTTCTTTTTAGATTGTTGACCAAAAATATTTTATTTTCTAAAACCTAGTATCTAATATATAAAATTATGTCTCCTTTTTTGTTTTGACACGTGGCTCCTATGATTAATAATATACATCTCTCTTATCTTTGATAAATATCATCGGCTCTTCCTATTCATGTACAGAGAACTAGACATGTTTTTCCTTTTCCAACCCAACTTTCTGTCTTTCTAAACGAGGCTTTTTCCTATCCCTATAAATAGTTTTAAGGGGTTTGAAGAAGACAATGGCACCACATCAGGTATTCCCCTCCCTCTTCTCTTAATCTCCCATTTCTTTAGCTCTATTTTTTTTAAGTATTTGCCCACACTGTCAAACTTGTGTTGCAACCAAGACCGCCTGCTAAACATGTTCAGCATGGATTAGATGAGGAGGATGAGGATCTGAAGTTTCAAGTCCCACCATCAATTAGTGAATAGAAAAGGAGGTTTTTCTTATTTCTACATGATAAGTTGAAGCTACCTGATGTGCTTTTGATGGCAATGTTCTCTCTAAGTGTAAAGGCATGGGCTATTATTATGATATGGTTTATTTTGGCACATGTTGCCTATAGATGGGATTTAGGTCCTATATATATATTTGCAACATGATTTGCTATCATTTTCCTAAATCTTGGAAAACGGCATACGTGGTCATTTTATTTATTATGTTTTTTTTTTACTTCTCACTAAGAACAAGTGAGAAACATTTTTTTTTTATATGTAGAATGAATGGTAGTAGACCTTAATTTGTGTTGTACAATTGAGTTTCGATATTATATTGAAAAAATGAACTTTTATATATAGGGAGTTTTCTTTAAAAAAAATTGGGTAATCTTAAATCCATACACGGATTTTGTAAATACATCCACTCAAAAATAATTAATATGTTAATCCACTAAAATAATGCATTCAGATGGTGGATGAATACAAATATATATCCCATTTTGATGGATTAACTTACTAATACCTTTAAGTGGATGTAGTTACAAAATTTGTGGATGGATCCAAGATCACCATTATTTTTTTTACAACTATTGTATATGGTTAACATTTTAATCCTGCTTGACATTGTAAGACCAATTTGTTGTCTGCAAATTGAGATTAGGAGAATAGGTTTGGTTGGTTATCTGAACTGATTTTTTAACCATTTCATCTGGGTATTTGTTGTGTGTATTTTATTTTATTTTCTCAAATAAAATTTTCTACTTTCACAATAAATTGTTGTTTACATATGTGAATGTCACCCACATTTATACACTAGAGTGTTTACTAGCCTGCGCATCGCGCGGAGTTCAAACCTAGTATCAATAATAATTATGTAAATTGGAACCCCCCGGGTGTTGTGTTTATAATTCATCAACTTTTGAGCATTCACTTAGTGAATTTCGCGCATGAGTTTTTTCTAGAAAGAGTTCCTCCAGAATTTGTTTTAGTTCATTCCACTCAGATGCTTTCCATGTGTTTACTCCATTTCTACGAAGCCATCTCGGCCTACTCATTCTTCCATTGAACACTAGTGTGAAGTTATGGTCTCCAAGTTTAATTAACAATTCTCTATGAGTGCATCTGCATGTGAACTAAGAACCAAGTTTAGTTACATGAGAGTTCTAGATCCATTATTTTTAACAACTTTGATTTCTTCACCCATCTTCTTTACCAGGGTTCGTATAATGCATAGGCCAAGACCAGTTCCACCATGAAATCGAGTAGTTGATGAGTCATCTTGCTCAAAGATTTTAAATACGAACTCGGGGGAAACCCCATTTATATTAGCACATGGCTCAGAGGCCGTCATACCAACAGAAGTAGGACTCCCTACTCACAGGGTTTAGACCTATGATCCTGAGAAGAATGGGGAGGAGAGAAGACTCGACCTAGATTTAATTGAAGAGAGAAGGGAAGATGCAAAAATCAAGCAAGCAGCTTACCAGTAGAGAACAGCAGAGTTCTATAATCAAAGGCTAAAATTAAGACCCGTAATCGTGGGAGACCTAGTACTGAAGAAGACGTTGCACAAGGCAAACAAGATTCACCCAAATTGTCATGGTACCTTCAAAGTGATTGAGGAGGTTATACCCGGGACCTACATGCTAAAAAACCTCGAAGGGGAACCTTTTTCCAATCCTTGGAATGTTGATCATCTAAAAAAGTATTACATATGAGTTGCAAGGGCTTTCATGTAAATGTATCATCTTATGAAGAGATTATTAATGAGAAGATCAGTTCCCATGTCAATTCTTGGTTCATTTATTTGATGAAAATTATTTATGGGGATAACATCTTAGTTAATGACCTCAGACCTTAAACATCATAATTTGGTGACAAGGTCTGAGGTAGGACATCATACTTGGATGACCTCATACCCTTAACATCATTAATTTGGTGAACATTATTTATGGGGATAATATCTTAGTGTTGCAAAGAGCTTTGAATCCAATGGTTCTTCCAAGCAGACTTACGATAACGTTATCTTTCCATTTTTTTCTCACTTTTTCAATGTGTTTTTTTAGAATTTATACTGTGGGACATAAGGGGTCTTCGTCCTCCACTGGGTTCTGGTTTAGGTTCAGATCGGACTGTGAATGGGTATTCATTGGCGTGTCCTCATCATCATCCGACCAAGATTCAATAGAGTTTTCAAAATAAATATCAGCGTTATTTTGTTTCTTGTTTCCCAGCACATCTTTATAGGATAATAGCCCATTACTGATAACTGAGTTGGAGTTAGGAGGGTTAGTTTTGTTACCTTCAGTCTCAGACAGTAGCGATGGAGGTTGATCATGGGTCTCCAAGCTTGTATCATCTTGGTTTAGGCCCTCCATTTCAGTCTCTATCTGAGTAACATTTGAGCCTGGGTAGCTTTGAGGCTCCAAATCCATACTCACAGTATGTTTATCTTTGTGCTTCTTCTTGCTATGGAGAAGGATGTTATCCTCTTCTTTGGACTTTTCTGATTCAGACGATGGCGGACGGTTACTTTTTTCGATGTTCGTAACGGCTATCTCAAGGTGACCTTTTGTTTGCATTTTTCAGAGAGAAAAGCTAGAGAGAGAAAAAAGTGGATGGGTCAGTTTTTGGTTTCGAAGTTCATTATTCTGAAACTCCTCCTGGTACAGAACTGGTTTTGTTTTCGTTGTTTGTTTTCGGTTATTATGTTGAACGAGCATCCAGGGGGCTAAACTTCGTATTGCTGTCAGCATCATACTTTCTCCTAGGTTCTTTATATTTCTCAGTGTAGGTACTAGCCGTTGCATTCCTACCGTTAGGTGTTTCCCCATCCATATCGTGGTTGTTATCCTATTGGTTTGCCGAAATGAAAGCAAGAGACTTAAATGAAGGGCAGAAATCTTGTATGTGGCCAACCATTTTGCATTTAAAGCATAATGATGGAAGGAACTCATATTCAATGTCATACTCAACCCCATTAATAAGATATTACGGTATAAGAGGTTTAAAGATATCAACCACAACGCATATTCGTGCAAACTTACCTCTATACATTTCAGTAGAGTTTGTATCCATTTTAATGGGTTCACCTATTAGTTTCCCAATTTCATGCAGCACCCTTTCTTGGAAAAATTCCAATGATAAGCATGGGAGCGTCACCCACATGGTCGTATGAATTTCTAAAGCTTTCTTTGGATTGAAATACGATTCCCATTTCCTCACCGTGAGGTAGTGATTGTTAATAATCCAGGGACCAACCGTAAGAACATGGTTATAATCACATTTCATATCAAACTTAAATAAAAAATGGCTTTCTTTACGGTTTATGACCTCATAATCACCTTGGAGGTTCCACATGGAAGGAATCTTGTTGATGAGAGCTTTGTACCCAATCACTTTACCTAGAAGTCTCACAATAATGTTGTCCTTCCACTTACTTTGGAGTTTCTCCAGTCATTTCGGGGAGATGATAAGTTCGGGTTTGAGTGGGTTATCAGCTTTAGGGTTGGTGTTAAGGTCAAAGTTTTGAGATTAGTTTGCAAAAATACCTTCATTATCTTCATCGTCAGACCAGCATAGATTGGTCTCATCAAAATACACATCTTTGTTACCCCTCCTAGCAACCACATCCCTGTATGAAACCTTAGCTTTTGATTTGTCAGCGTCTTGTTCCATAGGATCGGTAGTGACCAGGGGGTAATCACATATTCTTGTTGCCTCAATAGGCTTGAGTCGTGCACATAGCTTCAAACATTTTTTCGTGACTATTCTTATTCTTTTTGTTGCTTTCGATGAAAGCTTTTTATTCCTCGGTTGACAGAGTAGAGATGTATTGAATATTGTTATCTTGGATATCGTTCATGGCTCACAATTGAATAATTTAAACAGTTGGTCAAGGCAGATTTCATGTTACACGTAAGGCCAATCTTTTCATAAAATAAGAACATAGGGATATGACAAGTATAATAACTATATATAATTTAGTATATAAACAGAGTAATAAAAAAATAACGTGTATATACGTAAATATTACAATTAAAATTTGTACGCACAAATATTAACTTTAATGTATATGTAAATATATATGTTAAAGATTATATATAGGGGTTTTGGGAAAAAGGTCTTTATAATCCTTAAAGTGTATAAAAATTGGACATTTCATATAATTTTATAAATTTAGTCTCTGTACTAAAAACATCATGAAAAATGATAAAAAATGGTACCGCTGGCGCGAACTAAAAAAATAAAGGCAATTGTACCATAGGGACCAGATTTATAAATGCTATTATACCACAGGGACTATATTTATAAACTTGAAAATTATTGTCCTAAAAATTCAAATATAGGAAAGAACATGACATTTACCTTAATTCTCTATTTTATATATATATATATATATATATATATATATATATAAAGTGAATAAAGAGATGTTCTATGTCAACAGGTGGCGTGGCAAAAGATAAGGAAAAAGGCATACTTCTTTTATTAAGCATATGGTGTAACAATAGGTAAAAAAGCTGTGAAAAAATAGCAACAGTGTATAGTAGTATTTTATCTAGATATATATATAATAATATGTAAAAAAGAGGATACCAAGATAACGAATAGTATCTATGTGGGAACGAGTTTCTCTAGGCTTAAAACATGGCAGTGCAAAGTTCCACTAATATCAGTTTAAAAAAAAACTTATATATGCAAGGGATATCAAGTGGGAACATAAAAATTTACATTAATAAAATATATTATAGTATATATGAATATAAATAAACCAGATGTAAGACTCATTGAGTAAAACTGTTGATGAATATTTCTAACTTTCCAACTAGATGTTTCACGTATGCGGCACAGACAATATACAAATATATTAACCAACTAAGTTTGTAGAACAAGTGTTTAAATATCCATAACTAAATATATGACTTTCAAGACTGAAAATGATAGTAAATATATGAATGTAGTCTTTTGTACCGCACCTTGGATTATCCACAAACCTCTTTTTGATGATATTGTTGGTACTTTGTGTAGTGGGTACGTGGATAAACCAATAGTTTGTAACTGGTATAATCTAGTTTTTCCTTTTGTTAAAAAAAAAAACTAAACATATGATATTAAAAAAATTATATACATACTATTATAAATAATAAATAAGTATATGAATCAAATATATATTATATAACTAAATAAATATTAAGACATATAATTATACAAATGATAACTTAACTAAAAATTGCAGAATTAATAATAGTATACAAACAAAATAGAATTATATATTAAGATAGTTATACTAAACGTTACATGCCATATTGAGAAATATTTTTATAGTAACTTAAATAAAAATATATTTGGAATCATCAAAATTAATATATTACAAAACTAAAATGTACAATAATTACAATTAGGATTGTTAAATATTAATTAAAAAATTAAATACATTTTTGTTTAACATCTTGTTCACTTAATTATATGTTATGTCCATTTATTATGTTCTTTTCATGGATTAACTATTTCTTTGAATAATGGAACTACATTTGTGCTTTTTTATAGAATAGCGGAAAGAGTGATTGGATTTCCTCTGTCCCAAATTGATGCATATGATAATGAGGTACAACTAATGACATACCAATAATCAATTAGAGGTTGAAAAATCCATTTCTTTTCGAGTATAAACTCAATATGTCGGGGTACTACAAAGAAGGGAAATATGATATTCAAACACATCATCGGAACGGAATATGATTTCAATCTAAAGCTCAATAGATATAATTTGATAATGAGAAAGGAATACTATATTTCTACCAAATGGAAGCCATCTTCTACAAATATATCTTCATCGGGTGACGATAAGGAGAACTCAACAAAGGTATTGCATACATAACATTAGAACGTCTAAATTAAAATAGAACAATATTGCTAATTTATTTCAAACAGTTATCAAGGAAGAGAAAATATATTGAGGCCAATGAAGACGAAATTTGATTTGGTAAGTCAATTATATTACCACGTAATAAATCTTTTTATATCTCTTTATGTAAAACAAATATTTATAAATATTAATTGCTATATTTCAGGAAGGAGTGAACTCAAAGCAAGTTACAGCATGAAGATATATAAACACATGCAAGAGATGCATTTGTTTTTTTAAAACAAGGAGGATGTATAGTTACATTTACAATGTCTAAGGATTGCACTTTGGTTCGTATATTTAACATATACGAATGTACTTCTACAAATAACAGTGTCATTCATGAAATTTTATGTACTAGTTTTATATTAAGTGTCATATTTAAAATAATATTACTATAATTAGCATCAACTTAATCAACATAATTTGTTTATGAACGCTATCAAAATGATCACGCGGAATTTCTATAAATATGGTCACACAACGCATGGCCGGCATGTTGTGTGTGTGTGTATATACACACACACAAAGACAAACTCCTGTACCTGCCAAGTATGCATACTGATTTTTTTTAAATGGTAAAAAAATTATTTTTGAGTTGAGTTTCTTTGTATGATATTTAAACATCTCAATGAATCCATATAAAAAAATGGTCTCAAAATAACAATTTTTTTATATTTTAAAAACATGGGTCAAGCTTTCACACATTTTATAACACTTTAAAAGCTGTGAAAGTTTGACCAAATTTTTTAAAATATCAAAAAAAGTAATTTTAAGCAGATTTTTTTGTATAGATCCCTTGAAATGTTTAAATACCACATAAAAAATTTCAACTCAAAAAAAAAATTATTATTTTAGAAAAATAGGTTTGCACCAGCAATTATGTATACTTGTTATGTATGAGTCTCTCTCTCTCTCTCTCTCTCTATATATATATATATATATATATATATATGAGCTTGCATTATAACTTGTTTTGTTAGGACTACTATTAATTCCTGGAGTTACTTTTTTTCTCTTTTGTAAATATTTCTATTTGAATTCTGTAACACCCCGCGCACTCTGACAAGCGAGGTGGTCAGCGGTCATCGCCAAACTACATCGGGCGTCACTGAATAAGTAATCATTCTTAGCAAGTGACAGATATGAGATATATAAAACTCATTCCACAAGATAATAGTAAGTAAAACAATCTAACAATAATAACTTCGTGCAATAATAAAATCCATCGCCATGCTAATCTCCAATAATATAAATTCGAATAAAAAGATCTAACTAATAATATCTGAATAAAGACCGTAAACAATTGTGGAACCGAGTGGCCCAACAAATCCACAAGTAAAGTCTCATAATAAAAATGCGACAGAAAGAAAAATAAATCTAAGCAATTAATAAATAAATTTCAGTTGCACCTCCAAAAGAACTCCAATAACTCCTATGCAGCTACCCCAGTGCTAAACCTGAAATGTTGTCAACACAATGAGTCAGAGCCCACCACATGAATACAAGCTACTCTCTCAAATTAGGGTCTGTGAATCCAGACAGTAGCATTATAGATAATAAATATCACAATAGAATATTTTAAATTAAATGACATAATTAATTAAATTGCGAATAAACAGAAATCTCCACTATCTACCATACGACTAATGCACCCTGGAGTGTAGACCCAAATATTTCAATAACATTATTATTTATCATTTTATTCTTATCCTTACTCATTCTAATTAATTAATTAATTAATTTAATCCTTGCGACACGAATATGACCAGTCGATCCTTATCGGCTCTGCATACACTCTTGGCACGCTTAAAGTTCTACACATCACACCCATTCCCCTCACTATGGTCAGTCGATCTGGTTTACTGTCAGCTCTGCACACACTCGTGAGGTTCCACGCACGACACGTCACTATATCCCGTTAGGCCATTTAACTGTTAGCCCGCACATACTCATGACGCCAACACACACACACGTCGCTACAGCCAATAGGCTCGTTTAACTGTCAGCCCTTCACATACTCGCGCTGCAATTTCATGATAATACCCGTTTATTATTTTAGGCATTAATTCTCAATTTCTTATTTTTCTCATCATCTCATTTTTCCATTATTTTATTTTAGCCCCACCCTATAGTAAAGCATAAGCCTCAAACCTACTCCTAGTCCCATACCTAGAGGTCTCCAAAACACAATCGCGTCCTATCATATTTCATAGGATGAATTTCTATATTTAATATCTTCCTACTCATGAACTTAGGTTATCCAATTCAACGAAACGACACCAAAAATCAACCCCACCCCGAAATATTCCATCCATAAAAATCTACACTAACTAGTCACATACCTATAAAGTGTTAACCGCAACTAAGGCATACCCACTAGTCTAATACTTAGCAAGTATTCCTAAAATTAAGGTGAGAGGGTACTACCCAAGAATCCCGGCGTCCCCGCAATGTCGACTATAATTAAAACAATAAATCATACAATCCAATTTATCAACTAGTGCACAATTTCTTACATAATTACCATCAATCTCAATTTGATTTATTTAGTCCATCACTGTAATTAACAGCAATATTTTTATTCAACAAATATAATCTTAACATCATATAAACATGAAGCACATAACAATAATTAATTTTAACCAACCTACATAAATTATGTGATTTGTACAAGTCTAGTTTTCATATAAATCGAGTTACTACATTTTCTACATGCAAATTACCCAAAATCCAACCTCTACCCTGAGCACCAAGGATTATAAGTATTAAATCAGATTAAATTTTTTAAGAAAAATAGTCCCAAATTAGTTTTCACATATTCCTAATTAGGTTGCTAATTTATTTTAAGAAAAGCACGTGAATTAAGGTATAGGCGACATCTAAAACGCATAATACTAAAGAGAGCATATAAGTATTCATGCCTGCTAAAAATCGTTTAGGAAATCTGATTAAACGGTTGTAATCCTCTCGAAAAGGTAAGAAAGATTGATTCTTGTACGATCTTAAGAAAACACGAATTAGGCCTTCAAATCTTGAGTTGAAACTTGATAAATTTGGGGCTGGGTTTGTAGGTAGGAGATGATGAAAAATTAGAGGGCTATTGCTTTGGGAGTTTATGAAAAAGTGCCTTAAAAATCCTAACCCCGAGTTAATTTAAGTGGAAAAGGTATGAAAATTTGATTAACATTACAATTCTTAGGAAACCAACTTACCGTCGCCTCTGACCCATTCCGAATTGATTCGCCCTTCAGGTCGAATCGATTTGGGCAGATTTGACAGTTCGCCAAGTTTTGATATAAGTAAAATAAATCCTTGATTTTAATTCTGATTAAAATCCTACTTCTCCTAAATAAAATCCAACATTTTAATTGATTAAAATTATTAAATATAAAAATTTTATTTTTTTGAAATCCGAATTATTTTAATTAAATTTCGATAATAAAATCTACGGGGTGTTACAATTTGTCCTTTTAGGGCTTCAACTCTCACAAAAAGTTCTTTCTTCGACAATTCAAAAGTCGAAGAAGGCTTTTTACTAATGAATCGTTAGTCAATATCATTCCATTCGGGATCCCTTATTCTATCAAAGCAACGGATTTCTAAATTTTCCACTAATGAAGGATTCCTCGAAAAGTTAAGGATTAGTAATATTTTTTAAAATCAAATGGATTCAGTCTTATACATATGCGAGTATATATATATATATATATATATATATATATATATATATATATATATATATATATATATATATATATATATGCACACCGGTTAGTGTAAATTATTTTTGAATTGAATTTTTTGTGTGGTATTTAAACACTTCAAAGAACAAAAAAATAATAAATAAAAAAGATTAAAAAAACTTTTTTTTGTTATTTTAAAAAAATCGCTCAAACTTTCGCAGCTTTTAAAGCACTTAAAAAGTTGCGAAAGTTTGACCGATCTTTTTAAAATATCAAAAAAAAAAAAGAATTTTGAGTTGAGTTTTTTTATATGGGTCCCTTGTAATGTTTAAATATCACATAAAAAATTTAGATTATGTACTTTTAAGACTTAAAATAATATTGATTATGGATATAGGACAACAAACATTTCGTTTTCATTTTTAGTCCCTCTTTTCAAAATAAAGGGACATGTGGCATGTTGTGATTGGTTGACGTTTTATGAATATGGGTCCGCACCAGCGACTTTATTCAAAAATAGAGACTAAAACTATAAATAAAATGTTTGTTGTCTTATTTTCAAAATACATATTACACTAGGTCATAAATTTACAAATCCCCTAAAAAAATTCAACTCAAAAATATTTTTTTAATATTTAAAAAAAATAGATTTGCGCCAACAAGTATGCAAACTTGGTTTGGACAGGAACCCCCCTCTCTCTCTCTCTCTCTCTCTCTCTCTCTCTCTATATATATATATATATATATATATATATATATATATATATATATATATATTGTCAATTATTTTTTAAAAGTTTTAAACTTGGTAGTTTTATTTATGTCAATTGATTTTGGCATGGTTTTTTTCTTTCTAATTTGTATATATATACTTCACTTTAACGAGAGAAAAAAAAAACTAATTATTCCCTTACCTATCTTCTAAAGATACAAACATTCTTCATATTCATTGTTATTATATTTCTGATTTTCTGGGCAACTTAGACACACAAGACTTGGTATTTTGTCCAATTGTATACGTGAATATCAAAAACTATATTGGTTTCGATTTTGGGTTCTATCTTGGAGTGCTAGATATTGGTCAATATCAGCATAAAAATAACCATAAAAATAATCAACTTAAAAATAGAGTGAATCTAGTTGAAGATTCAAAAAATAATCACCATAAAAATAAATTTCATCCTAAAGGCAAAAATTTTAAGTACAACAAAAATCATAAAAATAACCAACAAACCTATAACGGTAATCAAAACAATAATAAACCCTATAATCCTAAAGGCAAAGGAAATCAATCGTGCTATGTTTGTGGGAGGACCAATCATAAAGCGAAAGATTGTTATTTCAAGAAAACCAAGGCATACAAGCCCAAGACTTATGGAGATCAAAGTGGTTCATCTAAAAAAGGCCCAAGAGGTCAAAAGGACCAAGTTAATGTGCTAGTGGATCAAGACAACTCAAATGAAGCGTCATTTAGGTATAATACCTCAATTATTAACTATACTTATTTAAATAAAGATTGGTGGTTAGATTCTAGTGCTAATGTACATGTACATTTTGATCGTGCTTATTTTAAAAATTATCATAACTCAAGTGGAGGAAATGTAACTCTTGGAAATGACTCAGTCGCACGTATTTTGGGCATTGGATATATGGATTTAAAGATGACATCGGGGAAGACTTTGACTCTTAAAGATGTGAGAAATGTTCCCGGAATTAGAAGAAATTTAGTTAGTGGTTTTTATTTAGTACAACAAGGATATAAAGTTGTAATGGAGTATAACATAGTTATTCTTACTAAAAATAATTTATTTGTGGGGAAAGCATATATTAGTGAAGGTTTATTTAAGTTAAATGTTGTTATGGATGATATTGGGAGTTCTAGTATTTTCAATGTTGAATCTAGTGGTGTTTGGCATGAACGATTGGGACATGTGAATTATAGAAAAATTAAGAAATTGATGGATCTTGATTTAGTTCCCAAAACCAAAGTTGATGTAAA